>CM022298.1:25462148-26080954 GCA_011799875.1 Thinopyrum elongatum
CAAAAAGTCTGGAGTTGAAAAAAAAAATAAGTAATTAAAAAATGGATGCCTTTGGAACAGAGAGTTTTCGTACGAAACCCTGATACTTCGATAGAGATTGTCATTTGTACACGAAGTGCATCCAGTTTTTCGACTTCTCATCCTTTTTGCACATGCTATGTGGGTGAAATGATGATACATGCCAATTTTCAACCTTTTCAGAGTTCATTTGTAGGCTTTTCAATTCAGGGTCTCATAGCTCAAAAAATCATAATGCCTGAAAAATAGCAAATGAGGTCAGTAAAGGGTTGAAAAGTGATGCGAGCTTCGAATGGTGCATCTGAACGGACAAAAAATTCGTGAGTTGAAATAAGTTTAAAAAATTAATGCCTTTGAAACAGATGAGTTTTCGTCCGAAACCCTGATACTTCGAAAGAGATTGTCCATTTTGTCACACAGTTGCAGAGTCCAGTTTTGCCAGTAACCCTCTACTTTTTAGCACATGCTATGGGGGTGAAATGTGATACCATCCCAACTTTCAACCTTTTCAGGTTTATTTGGTAATGCTTTTCAATTTCAGGTCATTTAGCTAAAAAAAAAAATCAGTAATGCATGAAAAATAGCAAATGAAGTCAGAAAGGTTGAAAATTATTAACGTGGCTTTGAATGGTGCATACTGAACGGCACAAAAAGTCTGGAGTTGAAATAAGTATACAAATGAAATGCCTTGTAACAGATGTGTTTTCGTCCGAAACCCTGATACTTCGAAAGAGATTGTCCATTTTGTACACAAGTGCATCCAGTTTTTTGCGTAACCCTCCCAATTTCAGCACATGCTATGTGGGGTGAATGATGCACCATGCCATCTTTGCCTTTCAGAGTTCATTGTAGTGCTTTTCAATTCAGGGTCATTTGCTCACAAAAATCAGTAAATGCAGAAAAATAGCAAATGCAAGTCAGAAAGGGTTGAAAAATTGTTGATGAGGTTTGAATGGTGCATACTGAATGCACAAAATTGAGGTTGAAAATAAGTTATAAAAAATCAAATGCCTTGTAACAGATGAGTTTTCGTCCGAAACCCTGATACTTCGAAAGAGATTGTCCATTTTGTACACGAGGTGCATCTAGTTTTTTGCCGTAATCTCTACTTTTTAGCACATGCTATTGTGGTGAAATGATGATACCATGCCAACTTTCAACCTTTTCAGAGTTCATTTGTAGTGTTTCATTTCAGGGTCATTTAGCTCAAAAAATCAGTAAATGCATGAAAATAGCACAATGAAGTCAGAAAGGGTTGAAAATTGATGATTGCTTTGAATGGTGCATCTGACATGCACAAAAAGTCTGGAGTTGCAATAGGTTATAAAAATGAAATCCTTTGTAACAGATGATTTTTCGTCCGAAACCCTGATACTGCGAAAGAGATTGTCCATTTTGTACACGAAGTGCATCCAGTTTTTGCCGTAACCTCATGAACTTTTTAGCACATGCTATGTGGGTGAAATATGATACCATGCAACTTTAAAACTTTTCAGAGTTCATTTGTAGTGATTTACAATTTCAGGGTCATTTAGCTCAAAAAAACAATCAGTAGAAATGCAGAAAATAGCAAATGCAGTCAGAAAGGGTTGTTGAAAATGGATGACATGGGTTTGAATGGTTGCATACTGAATGCACAAGTCTGGAGTTGAAAATAGTATAAAAAATGAATGCCTTTGTACAGATGGGTTTCGTCTGCGGACCAGATACTTCGAAGAGATTTGTCCATTTTGTACACGAAGTGATCCAGTTTTTGCCGTAACCCTCTGAACTTTTTAGCACATGCTATGTGGGTGAAAGATGATACCATGCCAAGTTTCAACCTTTTCAGAGTCATTTGTAGTGCTTTCTTCAGTCAAGGTCATTGAGCTCAATCAAATCAGTAAATGCATGAAAAATAGCAAATGAAGTCAAAAGGTTGAAATTGATGGCGTGGCTTTGGCATGGTGCATACTGAAACGCACACAAAAGTCTGGAGTTGGAAATAAGTTATAAAAATGAAATGCCTTTGTAACAGCTGAGTTTTCGTACGAAACCCTGATACTTTCGATAGAGATTGTCCATTTTGTACACGAAGTGCATCCGTTTTTCCGTACTTCCATCCTCTTTTGGCAATGCTATGTGTGTGGAAATGATGTACATGCCAATTTACAACCTTTCAGAGTTCATTTGTAGTGACTTTTCAATTTCAGGGTCATTAGCTCAAAAAATCAGTAAATGCATGAAAAATAGCAAATGAGGTAAAGAAGGTGTTGAAAATTGATGACGAGGCTCGAATGGTGCATACTGAACGGACAAAAAATTCTGGAGTTGAAATAAGTTATAAAAATTAAATGCCTTTGAAACAGATGAGTTTTCGTCCGAAACCCTGATACTTCGAAGAGATTGTCCATTTTGGACACGAAGTGCATCCAGTTTTTGCCATAACCCTCTCTACTGTTTTAGCACATGCTATGGGGTGAAATGATGATACCATGCCCAACTTTCAACCTTTTCAGAGTTTTATTTGTAATGCTTTTCAATTCAGGGTCATTTAGCTAAAAAAAAATCAGTAAATGCTATGAAAAATAGCAATGAAGTAGAAAGGGTTGAAAATTATTACGTGGGCTTTGATGGTGCATAACGACGCACAAAAGTCTGGAGTTGTGAAATAAGTTATACAAAATGAAATGCCTTTGTACAGATGTGTTTTCGTCCGAAACCATGATACTTCGAAGAGATTGTCCATTTTGTACACGAGGAATCCAGTTTTTGCCGTAACCCTCCCAACTTTTCAGCACATGCTATGTGGGTGAAATGATGACACCATGCCATCTTTGAACCTTTTCAAAGTTCATAGTAGTGCTTTTCAATTCAGGTCATTTAGCTCAACAAAAATCAGTAAATGCATGAAAAATAGCAAATGAAGTCAGAAAGGGTGAAAATTGTGACTGGCTTTAGAATGGTGCAATGAAATGCACGAAATTTGGAGTTGAAATAAGTTAAAAAATGAAATGCCTTGTAACAGATGAGTTTTTCGCGCGAAAACCTATACTTCGAAAGAGATTTTCCATTTTGTACACGAAGTGCATCCAGTTTTGCCGTAACCCGCTCAAATTTAGCACATGCTATGTGGTGAATGAAATGATGACCATGCCACTCAACCTTTTCAGAGTTCATTTGTAGCTTTTCAATTCAGGTCATTTAGCTCAATAATCAGTAATGCATGAAAAAATAGCACAATGAAGTCAGAAAGGGTTGAAAATTTGATGATGTGCTTTGAATGGTGCATACTGAATGCACAAAACGTCTGGAGTTGCAATAGGTTATAAAAATGAATGCCTTTGTAACAGATGAGTTTTTCGTCCGAATCCCTGATACTTCGAAGAGATTGTCCATTTTGTACACGAAGTGCATCCAGTTTTTGCCGTAACCCTCTGAACTTTTAGCACATGCTATGTGGGTGAAATAATGATACCATGCCAACTTTAAACTTTCAGAGTTCATTTGTAGTGGATTTTACAATTCAGGGTCATTTAGCTCAAAAAAAAAATCAGTAAATGCAGAAAAATAGCAAATGCAGTCAGAAAGGGTTGAAAATGGATGACATGGGTTTGAATGTGCATACTGAATGCACATAAAGTCTGGAGTTGTAAATAAGTTATAAAAATGAATGCCTGTGGACAGATGGGTTTTCGTGCGGAACACAGATACTTCGAAAGAGATTTGTCCATTTTGTACACGAAGTGCAATCCAGTTTTTGCCGTAACCTCTGAACTTTTAGCACATGCTATGTGGGTGAAATGATGATACCATGCCAGTTTCAACCTTTTCAGAGTTCATTTGTAGTGCTTTTCAAGTCAAGGTCATTTAGCTCAATCCAATCAGTAAATGCATGAAAAAATAGCAAATGAAGTCAGAAAGGGTTTGGAAAATTGTGCGTGGCTTTGAAGTGGTGCATACTGAACGCACAAAAAGTCTGGAGTGAAATAAGTTATAAAAATGAAATGCTTTGTAACAGAGAGTTTTCGTACGAAACCCTGATACTTCGATAGAGATTGTCCATTTTGTACACGAAGTGCATCAGTTTTTCCGTAACCTCTCTAACCTTTTTTGCACATGCTATGTGGGTGAAATGATGATACCATGCATTTTCAACCTTTCAGGGTTCATTTGTAGTGCTTTTCAATTTCAGGGGTCATTAGCTCAAAAAATCAGTAAATGCAGAAAAATAGCAAATGAGGTCAGAGGGTTGAAAATTGATGACAGGCTTCGAATGGTGCATACGATACGGACAACAAAATTCTGGAGTTGAAATAAGTTATAAAAAATTAAATGCCTTTGAAACGATGAGTTTTCGTCCGAAACCATGATACTTCGAAAGAGATTGTCCATTTTGTACACGAAGTGCATCCAGTTTTTGCCATAACCCTCTCACTTTTTAGCAAAGCATGCTTGTGGGTGAAATGATGATACCATCCCAATTTCAACCTTTTCGAGTTATTTGTAATGCTTTTCAATTCAGGGTCATTTAGCTAAAAAAACCTAGTAAATAAATGCATGAAAATAGCAAGAAACGTCAGAAAGGTTGAAAATTTTAACGTGGCTTTGAAGGTGCATACTGAACGCACAAAAGTCTGGAGTTGAAATAAGTTATACAAATGAAATGCCTTTGTAAACGATGTGTTTTCGTCCGAAACCCTGATACTTCGAAAGAGATTGTCCATTTTTACACGAAGTGCATCCAGTTTGCCTGAACCCCTCCCACTTTTCAGCACATGCTATGTGGTTGAAATGATGACACCATGCACTTTGAACCCTTTTCAAATTCATGTAGTGCTTTTCAATTTCGGGTCATTTAGCTCAAAAAATCAGTAAAATGCAGAAAAATAGCAATGAAGTCAGAAAAGGGTTGAAAATATACGATGGTTTGAATGGTGCATACTAATGCAACAAAAGTCTGGAGTTGAAATAAGTTAAAAAATGAAATGCCTTGTAACAGAGAGTTTTCGTCCGAAACCCTGCTATTCGACAAGAGATTCCATTTTGTACACGAAGTGCTCTAGTTTTTGCCGTTAACCCGCCTCATAACTTTAGCACATGCTATGTATGTGGTGAAATGATGATACCATGCCAACTTTCAACTTTTCAGAGTTCATTTGTAGTGCTTTTCAAGTTTCAGGGTCATTTAGCTCAATCAAATCAGTAAATGCATGAAAAAATAGCAAATGAAGTCAGAAAAGGGTTGAAAATTGATGAGGTGGCTTTGAATGGTGCGATACTGAACTGCACAAAAAGTTCTGGAGAGTTTGACATAGGTTATAAAAATGAAATGCCTTTGTAACAGATGGAGTTTTCGTACGAAACCTGATACTTCGAAAGAGATTGTCATTTTGTACACGAAGTGCATCCAGTTTTGCCGTAACCCTCTGAACTTTTTAGCACATGCTATGTGGGGTGAAATAATGATACCATGCCCAATTTTCAAACTTTTCAGAGTTCAATTGTTAGTGTTTCACATTCAGGGTCATTTAGCTCAAAAAAAATAGTAAATGCATAATGAAAAATAGCAAATGCAGTCAGAAAGGGTTGAAAATGGATGACATGGGTTGAATGGTGCATACTGAATGCACCCACAATAATTCGGAGTTGAAATAAGTTATAAAAAAATGAAATGCCTTTGAACAGAGAGGGTTCGTGCGGACCAGATACTTCGAAAGAGATTGTCCATTTTGTACACGAAGTGCATCCAGTTTTGCCGTACCCTCTGAACTTTTTAGCACATGCTATGTGGGTTGAAATGATGATACCATGCCAAGTTTCAACCTTTTCAGGTTCATTTGTATGCTTTTCAAAGTCAGGGGTCATTTAGCTCAAAATCAGTAAATGCATGAAAAATAGCAAATGAAGTCAGAAAGGGTTGAAAATTGATGGCGTGGGCTTGAATGGTGCATACTGAACGCACAAAAGTCTGGAGTTGAAATAAGTTATAAAAAAATGAAATGCCTTTGTAACAGATGGTTTTCGTCGGAAACCCTGATACTTCGATAAGAGGTGTCCATTTTGTACACGAGTGCATCCAGTTTTTCCGTAACTCTCTCAACCTTTTAGCACATGCTATGTGGGTGAAATGATGATAACCATGCCATTTTTCAACCTTTTCAGAGTTCATTTGTGTGCTTTTCAATTCAGGGTCATTTAGCTCAAAAAAAATCAGTAAATGCATGAAAAATAGCAAATGAGGTCAGAAAGGGTTGAAAATTGATGACGATGGCTTCGAATGGTGCATACTGAACGGACCAAAAATTCTGGAGTTGAAAAAAGTAAAAAAAATTAAATGCCTTTGAAACAGATGAGTTTTCGTCCGAAACCCTGATACTTCGAAAGAGATTGTCCATTTTGTACACGAAGTGCATCAGTTTTTGCCTAACCCTCTCAACTTTTTAGCAATGCTATGTGGGTGAAATGATGATACCATCCCAACTTTCAAACTTTTCAGAGTTTATTTGTAAGCTTTTCAATTTCAGGGTCATTTACTAAAAAAAAATCAGTAAAATGCATGAAAATAGCAAATGAAGTCAGAAAGGGTTGAAAAATTATTAAGTGGGCTTTGAATGGTGCATACGAACGCCACAAAAGTCGGAGTTGCAATAAGTTATACAAAATGAAATGCCTGTTGTACAGATGTGTTTTCGTCCGAAACCCTGATACTTCGAAAGAGATTGTCCATTTGTACACGAAGTGCATCAGTTTTTGCCGTAACCCTCCCAACTTTTCAGCACAATGCTATGTGGGTTAAATGATATCACCATGCCAACTTTCAAACCTTTTCAAGAGTTCATTGTTAGTGACTTTCATATTCAGGGTCATTTAGCTCAAAAAAAAATCAGTAAATGCATGAAAAATAGCAAATGAGTCAGAAAGGGTTGAAAATTGATGACGGGGCTTTGAATGTGCATACTGAACGACAAAAAAGTCTGGAGTTGTGAATAACTATAAAAAATGAAAATGCCTTGAACAGATGAGTTTTGTGCGAAACCCTGATACTTCGAAAGAAGATGTGCCATTTTGTTCACGAAGTGCATCTAGTTTTTGCTGAACCATCTTCAACTTTTTAGCACATGCTATGTGGTGAAATGATGATACCATGCCAACTTTCAACCTTTTCGAGATTCATTGTAGTGCTTTTCAAGTTTCAGGGTCATTTAGCTCCAAAAAAATAGTAAATGCATGAAAAATAACAAATGAATCAGAAAGGGTTGAAAATTGATGACGTGGCTTGAATGGTGCATACTGAACGCACAAAAAAGTCTGGAGTTGAAATAAGTTATAAAAAATGAAATGCCTTTGTAACATTAGAGTTTTCGCCGAAACCCTGTATACTTCAAAGAGATTGTCATTTTGTACACGAAGTGCATCCAATTTTTGCCGTAACTCTACAATTTTTGCACATGCTATTTGGGTGAAATGATGATACCATGCCAACTTTAACCTTTCAAAGTTCATTTGTAGTGCTTTCAATTTCAGGGTCATTAGCTCAAAAAAATTCAGTGTAAATGCATGAAAAATAGCAAATGAGGTCAGAAAGGGTTGAAATTGATGACGTGGCTTGAAATGGTGCAATACTGAAGACAAAAAAAGTCTGGAGTTGAAATAAATTATAAAAATGAAATGCCTTGTTAACAGATGGGTTTTCGTCCGAAACCCTGATACTTCGAAAGAGATTGTCCATTTGTACACGAAGTGCATCCAGTTTTTGCCGTAACCCTCTGTACTTTTAGACCATGCTATGTGGGTGAATGAATGATACCATGCCAACTTTCAACCTTTCAGAGTTTCATTTGTAGTGCTTTTCAATTCAGGGTCATTTAGCAAAAAAAATCAGTAAATGCATGAAAAAAAAAAAGCAAATGAAGTCAGAAAAGGTAGAAAATTGATACTGTGGCTTTGAATGGTGCATACTGAACACACAAAAAATCTGGAGTTGAAATAAGTTATAAAAAAGAAATGCCTTTGTAACAGATGAGTTTTCGTGAAACCCTGATACTTCGAAAGAGATGTCCATTTGTTAGACGAAGTGCATCCAGGTTTGCCGTAAACCTCCCAACTTTTTAGCACATGCTATGGGGGTGAAATGATGATACTCATGCCAACTTTAACCTTTCAAAGTTCATTTGTAGTGCTTTTCAATTTCAGGGTCATTTAGCTCAAAAAAATCAGTAAATGCAAAAAAAATAGGCAAATGAGTTTAGAAAGGGTTGAAAATGATGACGTGGCTTTGAGATGGTGCATACTGAATGCACAAAAAGTCTGGAGTTGTGAATAAGTTATTAAAAATAAAGCCTTTGTAAAACACATGAATTTTCGTCAGAAACCCTGATAATTCGAAAGAGATTGTCCATTTTGTACACGAAAAGTGCATCCAGTTTTGCCGTAACCTCTCAACTTTTTAGCACATGCTATGTGGGTGAAATGATGGTTACCATGCCACTTTAACCTTTTCAGAGTTCATTTGTAGTGCTTTCAATTTCAGGGTCATTTAGCTCAAAATAAATCAGTAAAATGCATGAAAAAAAAATAGCAAATGAAGTCAGAAAGGTTGATGAAAATTGATGACGTGGCTTTGAATGTGCATACTGAACGCACAAAAAGTCTGAGTTGCAAATAAGTTATAAAAATGAAATCCTTTGTAACAGATGAGTTTTCGTCCAAACCCTGATACTTCGAAAAAGATTGTCCATTGTACACGAAGTGCATCCAGTTTTTGCTGTAACCCTCTCAACTTTTTAGCAACATGCTATGTGGGGGAAATGATGAACCATGCCAACTTTAAACTTTCAGAGTTCATTTGTAGTGCTTCAATTTCAGGGTCATTTAGCAAAACAAAAAATCAGTAAATGCATGAAAAATAGCAAATGAAGTCAGAAAGGGTGAAAATTGATGACATGGGCTTTGGATGGTGCATACCGAAGCACAAAAAAGTCTGGAATGAAATAAGTTAGTAAAAAATGAAATGCCTTGTAACAGATGAGTTTTCGTTCGGACAACACTGATACTTCGAAAGAGATTGTCCATTTTGTACACGAAGTGCATCCAGTTTTTTGCCGTAACCCTCTCAACTTTTTAGCACATGCTATGTGGGGTGAAATTGATGAACCATGCAACTTTCAACCTTTTCAAAGTAATTGTGTGTGCTTTTCAATTCAGGGTCATTTAGCTCAAAACAAATCATGTAAAATGCAGAAAATAGCAAATGAAGTCAGAAAGGGTGGTGAAAATTGATGCGTGGCTTTGAGGGTGCATATGAACGCACAAAAAGTCGGAGTTGAATAAGTTATAAAAAATGAAATGCCTTTGTAACAGATGAGTTTTCGTACGAAACCTGATACTTCGGAGGAATTGTCCATTTTGTACACGAAGTGCATCCAGTTTTTGCCGTAACCTCTCAACTTTTTCGCACATGCTATGTGGGTGAAATGATGTACCATGGCAATTTCACCCTTTTCAGAGTTCATTGTAGTGTTTCAATTTCAGGGTCTATTTAGCTCAAAAAAACAAGTAAATGCATGAAAAATAGAAATGAGTAGATAGAAAGGGTTGAACAAGATGTGACAGGGCTTCGAAATGGCGCCAACTGAATGGACCAAAAAGTTGGAGATGAAATAAGTTATAAAAAATGAAATGCCTTTAACAGATGAGTTTTCGTCCGAAACTCAAATACTGAAAGAGATTGTCCACTTTGGACACGAAGTAGTACATTATTTTTGCCGTAACCCTCTCAACTTTTTAGCACATGCTATGTGGGTTGAAATGATGATACGTCCCAGGCTTTCAACCTTTCAGAGTTCAGTAGTGCTTTCCATTCAGGGTCATTTAGCTAAAACCAAAAATCAGTAAATGACATGCAAAAAAATAGCAAATGAAGTTAGAAAGGGTTGAAAATTGATGACGTGGCTTTGGATGGTGCATACTGAATGCACAAAAAGTCTGGAGTTGAAATAAGTTATTAAAAATGAAATGCCTTTGTAACACATGAATTTTCGTCAGAAACCCTCATAATTCGAAAGAGATTGTCCATTTTGTACACGAAGTGCATCCAGTTTTTGCCGTAACCCTCTCAACTTTTTAGCACATGCTATGTGGGTGAAATGATGGTACCATGCCAACTTTCAACCTTTTCAGAGTTCATTTGTAGTGCTTTTCAATTTCAGGGTCATTTAGCTCAAAATAAATCAGTAAATGCATGAAAAATAGCAAATGAAGTCAGAAATGGTTGAAAATTGATGACGTGGCTTTGAATAGTGCATACTGAACGCACAAAAAGTCTGAAGTTGAAATAAGTTATGAAAAATGAAATACCTTTGTAACAGATGAGTTTTCGTCCACAACCCTGATACTTCGAAAGAGTTTGTCCATTATGTACACGAAGTGCATCCAGTTTTTGCTGTAACCCTCTCAACTTTTTAGCACATGCTATGTGGGTGAAATGATGATACCATGCCAACTTTCAACACTTTCAGAGTTCATTTGTAGTGCTTTTCAATTTCAGGGTCATTTAGCGCAAAAAATCAGTAAATGCATGAAAAATAGCAAATGAAGTCAGAAAGGGTTGAAAATTGATGACATGGCTTTGGATGGTGCATACCGAATGCACAAAAAGTCTGGAATTGAAATAAGTTATAAAAATGAAATGCCTTTGTAACAGATGAGTTTTCGTTCGAAACACTGATACTTCGAAAGAGATTGTCCATTTTGTACACGAAGTGCATCCAGTTTTTGCCGTAACCCTCTCAAATTTTTAGCACATGCTATGTGGGTGAAATTAGGATACCATGCAACCTTTCAACCTTTTCAAAGTTAATTTGTTGTGCTTTTCAATTTCAGGGTCATTTAGCTCCAAAAAAAATCAGTAAATGCATGACAAATAGCAAATGAAGTCAGAAAGGGTTGAAAATTGATGACGTGGCTTTGACTGGTGCATAGTGAACGCACAAAAAGTCTGGAGTTGAGATAAGTTATAAAAAATGAAATGCCTTTGTAACAGATGAGTTTTCGTACGAAACCCTGATACTTCGGAAGAGATTGTCCATTTTGTACACGAAGTGCATCCAGTTTTTGCCGTAACCCTCTCAACTTTTTAGCACATGCTATGTGGGTGAAATGATGATACCATGCCAATTTTCACCCTTTTCAGAGTTCATTTGTAGTGCTTTTCAATTTCAGGGTCATTTAGCTCAAAAAAAATCAGTAAATGCATGAAAAATAGGAAATGAGGTTAGAAAGGGTTGAACATAGATGACAGGGCTTCGAATGGCGCATACTGAATGGACCAAAAAGTCTGGAGATGAAATAAGTTATAAAAAATGAAATGCCTTTGTAACAGATGAGTTTTCGTCCGAAACTCAAATACTTCGAAAGAGATTGTCCACTTTGTACACGAAGTACATCTAGTTTTTGCCGTAACCCTCTCAACTTTTTAGCACATGTTATGTGGGTGAAATGATGATACCGTCCCAGCTTTCAACCTTTTCAGAGTTCATATGTAGTGCTTTTCAATTTCAGGGTCATTTAGCTAAACAAAAAATCAGTAAATGCATGAAAAATAGCAAATGAAGTCAGAAAGGGTTGAAAATTGTTGACGTGGCTTTGAATGGTGCATACTGAATGCACGAAAAGTCTGGAGTTGAAATAAGTTATAAAAAATGAAATGCCTTTGTAACAGATGAGTTTTCGTCCGAAACCCTGATACTTCGAAAGAGATTTTCCATTTTGTACACGAAGTGCATCCAGTTTTTGCCGTAACCCGCTCAAATTTATAGCACATGCTATGTTGGTGAAATGATGATACCATGCCAACTTTCATCCTTTTCAGAGTTCATTTGTAGTGCTTTTCAATTTCAGGGTCATTTAGCTCAAAAAAAATCAGTAAATGCATGAAAAATAACAAATGAGGTCAGAAAGGGATGAAAATTTATGACGGGGCTTCGATTGGTGCATACTAATCGGACAAAAAGTCTGGAGTTGAAATAAGTTATAAAAAATGAAATGCCTTTGTAACAGATGAGTTTTCGTCCGAAACCCTGATACTTCGAAAGAGATTGTCCATTTTTTTCACGAAGTGCATCCAATTTTTGTTGTACCCGTCTCAACTTTTTAGCACATGCTATGTGGGTGAAATGATGATACCATGCCAACTTTCAACCTTTTCAGAGTTCATTTGTAGTGCTTTTCAATTTCAGGGTCATTTAGCTAAAAAAAAATTAGTAAATGCATGAAAAATAGCAAATGAAGTCAGAAAGGGTTGAAAATTGATGACGTGGCTTTGAATGGTGCATACTGAATGCACAAAAAGTCTGGAGTTGCAATAGGTTATAAAAATGAAATGCCTTTGTAACAGATGAGTTTTCGTCCGAAACCCTGATACTTTGAAAGAGATTATCCATTTTGTACACGAAGTGCATCCAGTTTTTGCCGTAACTCTCTCAACTTTTTAGCATATGCTATGTGGGTGAAATGATGATACCATGCAAACTTTCAACCTTTTCAGAGTTCATTTGTAGGGCTTTTCAATTTCAGGGTCATTTTGCTTAAAAAAATCAGTAAATGCATGAAAAATTGCAAATGAGGCCAGAAAGGGTTGAAAATTGATGACGTGGCTTAGAATAGTGCATACTGAAAGGACAAAAAGTCTGGAGTTGAAATAAGTTATAAAGAAGGAAATGCCTTTGTAACAGATGAGTTTTCGTTCGAAACCCTGATACTTCGAAAGAGATTGTCCATTTTGTTCACGAAGTGCATCCAGTTTTTGCTGTAACCATCTCAACTTTTTAGCACATGCTATGTGGGTGAAATGATGATACCATGCCAACTTTTAACCTTTTCAGAGTTCATTTGTAGTGCTTTTAAATTTCAGGGTCATTTAGCTCCTAAAAAATTAGTAAATGCATGGAAAATAGCAAATGAAGTCAGAAAGGGTTGAAAATTGATGACGTGGCTTTGAATGGTGCATACTGAACGCACAAAAAGTCTGGGGTTGACATAAGTTATAAAAAATGAAATGCGTTTGTAACAGATGAGTTTTCGTCCGAAACCCTGATACTTCGAAAGAGATTGTCCATTTTGTACACGAATTGCATCCAGTTTTTGCCGCAACCCTCTCAACTTTTTAGAACATGCTATGGGTGAAATGATGATACCATGCCAACTTTCTACCTTTTCAAACTTCATATGTAGTGCTTTTCAATTTCAGGGTCATTTAGCTAAACAAAAAAATCAGTAAATGCATGAAAAATAGCAAATGAAGTCAGAAAGGGTTGAAAATTGTTGACGTGGCTTTGAATGGTGCATACTGAATGCACGAAAAGTCTGGAGTTGAAATAAGTTATAAAAAATGAAATGCCTTTGTAACAGATGAGTTTTCGTCCGAAACCCTGATACTTCGAAAGAGATTTTCCATTTTGTACACGAAGTGCATCCAGTTTTTGCCGTAACCCGCTCAAATTTATAGCACATGCTATGTTGGTGAAATGATGATACCATGCCAACTTTCAACCTTTTCAGAGTTCATTTGTAGTGCTTTTCAATTTCAGGGTCATTTAGCTCAAAAAAATCAGTAAATGCATGAAAAATAACAAATGAGGTCAGAAAGGGATGAAACTTTATGACGGGGCTTCGATTGGTGCATACTAAATGGACAAAAAGTCTGGAGTTGAAATAAGTTATAAAAAATGAAATGCCTTTGTAACAGATGAGTTTTCGTCCGAAACCCTGATACTTCGAAAGAGATTGTCCATTTTGTACACGAAGTGCATCCAATTTTTGCTGTACCCGTCTCAACTTTTTAGCACATGCTATGTGGGTGAAATGATGATACCATGCCAACTTTCAACCTTTTCAGAGTTCATTTGTAGTGCTTTTCAATTTCAGGGTCATTTAGCTAAAAAAATTTAGTAAATGCATGAAAAATAGCAAATGAAGTCAGAAAGGGTTGAAAATTGATGACGTGGCTTTGAATGGTGCATACTGAATGCACAAAAAGTCTGGAGTTGCAATAGGTTATAAAAATGAAATGCCTTTGTAACAGATGAGTTTTCGTCCGAAACCCTGATACTTTGAAAGAGATTATCCATTTTGTACACGAAGTGCATCCAGTTTTTGCCGTAACTCTCTCAACTTTTTAGCATATGCTATGTGGGTGAAATGATGATACCATGCGAACTTTCAACCTTTTCAGAGTTCATTTGTAGTGCTTTTCAATTTCAGGGTCATTTAGCTTAAAAAAAATCAGTAAATGCATGAAAAATTGCAAATGAGGCCAGAAAGGGTTGAAAATTGATGACGTGGCTTCGAATAGTGCATACTGAAAGGACAAAAAGTCTGGAGTTGAAATAAGTTATAAAAAATGAAATGCCTTTGTAACAGATGAGTTTTCGTCCGAAACCCAGATACTTCGAAAGCGATTGTCCATTTTGTACACGAAGTGCATCCAGTTTTTGCTGTAACCCTCTCAACTTTTTAGCACATGCTATATGGGTGAAATGGTGATACCATGCCAACTTTCAACCTTTTCAGAGTTCATTTGTAGTGCTTTTCAATTTCAGGGTCATTTAGTTAAAAAAATCAGTAAATGCAAGAAAAATAGCAAATGAGGTTAGAAAGGGTTGAAACTTGATGACGTGGCTTTGAATGGTGCATACTCAACACACAAAAAGTCTGGAGTTGAAATATGTTATAAAAAAATAAAATGCCTTTGTAACAGGTGAGTTTTCGTCCGAAACCCTGATACTACGAAATAGATTGTCCATTTTGTACACGAAGTGCTTCCAGTTTTTGCCGTAACCCTCTGAACTTTTTAGCACATGCTATGTGGGTGAAATAATGATACCATGCCAACTTTAAAACTTTTCAGAGTTCATTTGTAGTGATTTACAATTTCAGGGTCATTTAGCTCAAAAAAAAAAAAATCAGTAAATGCATGAAAAATAGCAAATGCAGTCAGAAAGGGTTGAAAATGGATGACATGGGTTTGAATGGTGCATACTGAATGCACATAAAGTCTGGAGTTGAAATAAGTTATAAAAAATGAAATGCCTTTGTAACAGATGGGTTTTCGTGCGGAACACAGATACTTCGAAAGAGATTGTCCATTTTGCACACGAAGTGCATCCAGTTTTTGCCGTAACCCTCTCAACTTTTTGGCACATGCTATGTGGGTGAAATGATGATACCATGCCAATTTTCAACATTTTCAGAGTTCGTTTGTAGTGCTTTTCAATTTCAGGGTCATTTAGCTAAAAAAAATCAGTAAGTGCATGAAAAATAGCAAATGAGGTCAGAAAGGGTTGAAAATTGATGACGTGGCTTCAAATGGTGCATACTAAATTGACAAAAAGTCTAGAGTTGAAATAAGTTATAAAAAATGAAATGCCTTCGTAACAGATGAGTTTTCATCCGAAACCCTGATGCTTCAAAAGTGATTTTCCATTTTGTACATGAAGTGCATCCAGTTTTTGCCGTAACCCTCTCAACTTTTTAGCACATGCTATGTGGGTGAAATGATGATACCATGCCAACTTTCAACCTTTTCAGAGTTCGTTTGTAGTGCTTTTCAATTTCAGGGTCATTTAGCTAAAAAAATCAGTAAATGCATGAAAAATGGCAAATGAAGTCAGAAAGGGTTGAAAATTGATGATGTGGCTTTGAATGGTGCATACTGAATGCACAAAAAGTCTGGACTTGAAATAAGTTATAAAAAATGAAATGCCTTTGTAACAGATGAGTTTTCGTCCGAAACCCTGATACTTCGAAAGAGATTATCCATTTTGTACACGAAGTGCATCCAGTTCAAATGAAGTCCAGTTCAGGGTCATTTAGCTAAAAAAAAGCAAATGAAGTCCTACATAATGCATGAAATAATTTGTTTGTACATAATTTTTCTTCGCGTTTCAAATGCCAAAACACATAAGTACCCTAACTATTACAAAGATTCCCCTCCGGTTTGTCCGAAGTCGGACTTTCCAGATATATAAGTCCGGAAACTCACTAGAGAAGAAAGTGATGACAGTGAAGCCGGTCACATCCCAGAGTGGGATCTCTGGGTATAAAACTTTTTCTTCGCGTGTGTCCCTTTGCGCCGTAACCATGGACAATCTTCATCGTTTAACTAGATGTTCTGGTCAATATTCAGTGCGAAGGGAGCAATTTCATGAAACTTTTCATAATCTTCTGACATGTCTGTCGTGTCCTCTACTCCCAGGATGTTTCTTTTCCCTGAAAGAACTATGTGGCACTTTGGCTCATCGTATGATGTATTCGCTTCCTTATCTTTTCTTTTTCTCGGCTTCGTAGACATGTCCTTCACATAGAAAACATGCGCCACGTCATTGGCTAGGACGAATGGTTCGTTTGCGTACCCAAGATTGTTGAGATCCACTGTTGTCATTCCGTACTGCGGGTCTTCCTTTACCCCGCCTCCTGTCAGATTGACCCATTTGCACCGAAACAAAGGGACCTTCAAACCACGTCCATAGTCAAGTTCCCATACCTCCCCTATGTAACCATAATATGTGTCCTTTGGCCTATTGGTGTTTGCTGCATCAAAGCGGACACCACTCTTTTGGTTGGTGCTCTTTTTATCTTGGGAGATCGTGTAAAATGTATTCCCATTTATCTTGTACCCTTTGAAAGTCAATATAGTCGAAGATGGTAACTTGGACAGAAAGTACGGCTCATTTGCAACAGTGTCGTCATGCATGAGACGTGTCTGCAACCAACCCGTGAAGTCCCCGTTTGTTCATGTGTAATCCAGTCATCAGACTGCTCCGGGTGTTTGGAGCATAGAATATTCTTGTGTTCCTCGATATACGGAGCCACCAAGGCGGAATTTTGTAGAACTGTGTAGTGTTCTTGCGCCCAAGAATGCCCGTCCATACATATTACTTGGTCCCTTCCTAGCGAGCCTTTTCCACCCAGTCCGCCCTCATGCCGCGATTCAGGAACACCAATCGGCTTAAGGTCAGGAATAAAGTCAACACAAAACTCAATGACCTCCTCTGTTTCATGGCCCTTGGAGATGCTTCCTTTTGGCCTAGCACGGTTATGAACATATTTCTTTAAGACTCCCATGAACCTCTCAAAGGGGAACATATTATGTAGAAATACAGGACCCAGAATGGCAATCTCTTCGACTAGGTGAACTAGGACGTGCGTCATGATATTGAAGAAGGATGGTGGGAACACCAACTCGAAATTGACAAGACATTGCACCAAATCATTCTCTAACCTTGGTATGATTTCTGGATCGATTACTTTCTGAGGGATTGCATTGAGGAATGCACATAGCTTCACAATGGCTAATCAAATGTTTTCCGGTAGAAGCCCCCTCAATGCAACTGGAAGCAGTTGCGTCATAATCACGTGGCAGTCATGAGACTTTAGGTTATGGAAATTTTTCTCTGCCATATTTATTATTCCCTTTATATTCGACGAGAAGCTAGACGGGACCTTCATACTGAGCAGGCATTCAAAGAAGCTTTCCTTCTCTTCTTTGGTAAGAGCGTAGCTGGCATGACCCTGATACTGCTTTGGATGCATGCCGTCTTTTCCGTGCATACGTTGCTGGTCCTCCCGTGCCTCCGGTGTATCTTTTGTCTACCCATACACACCCAAGAAGCCTAGCAGGTTCACGCAAAGATTCTTCGTCACGTGCATAACGTCGATTGCAGAGCGGACCTCTAGGTCTTTCCAATAGGGTAGGTCCCAACATATAGATTTCTTCTTCCACATGGGCGCGCGTCCGTCAGCGTCATTCGGAACAGATTGTGCGCCAGGACCCTTTCCAAAGATTACTTTTAAATCCTTGACCATATCAAGTATATCATCACCAGTACGGTGGCGAGGCTTCTTTCGGTGATCTGCCTCACCTTTGAAATGCTTGCCTTTCCTTCTTATGAGATGCTTGATTGGAAGAAATCGACGATGTCCCAGGTACACATTCTTCTTACATTTATCCAAATATATACTGTCAGTATCATCTAAACAGTGCGTGTATGCGTGGTATCCCTTGTTTGTCTATCCTGAAAGGTTACTGAGAGCAGGCCAATCATTGATGGTTACAAACAGCAACGCATGTAGGTCAAATTCCTCCTGTTTGTGCTCATCCCACGCACGTACACCTTTTTCATTCCACAGCTGTAAGAGTTCTTCAACTAATGGCCTTAGGTACACATCAATGTCATTGCCGGGTTGCTTAGGGCCTTGGATGAGCACTGGCATCATAATAAACTTCCGCTTCATGCACAACCAAGGAGGAAGGTTATAGATACCTAGAGTCACAGGCCAGGTGCTATGATTGCTGCTCTGCTCCCCAAAAGGATTAATGCCATCTGCACTTAGACGAAACCATACATTCCTTGCGTCATCTACAAAGTCCTTCCACTTTCTCCTGATTTTTCTCCACTGCGACCCGTCAGTGGGTACTCTCAACTTCCCGTCTTTCTTACGGTCTTCTTTGTGCCATTGCATCAACTTGGCATGCTCTTTGTTTTGGAACAAATATTTCAACCGTGGTATTATAGGAGCATACCACATCACCTTGGCAGGAATCTTCTTCCTGGGGCGCTCGCCCTCAACATCACCAGGGTCATCGCGACTGATCTTATAACGCAATGCACCGCATACCGGGCATGCATTCAAATTCTCGTACTCACCGCGGTAGAGGATGCAGTCATTAGGGCATGCATGTATCTTCTACACCTCTAATCCTAGAGGGCAGACATCCTTCTTTGCTTCATACGTACTGTCGGGCAATTCATGGTCCCTTGGATGCATCTTCTTTAACATTATCAGCAACTTTTCAAATCCCTTGTCAGATACACCATTCTCTGCCTTCCATTGCAGCAATTCGAGTGTTGTGCCCAGCTTTTTCTTGTCATCTTCGCAATTTGGGTACAACAATTTCTTGTGATCCTCTAACATGCGCTGCAACTTCAGCTTCTCCTTTTCACTTGCGCAGTTTCTCTTTGCATCAGCAATGGCCCGACCAAGATCATCAGCGGGCTCATCTGATGCCTCTTCTTTAGCTTCTTCCCGCATTGCCGGCTCAGTTTCTTCCCCCATTGTTGTACCATCATATTCAGGGAACCCATGGCCAGGATAGCTGTCGTCATCCTCTTCTTCTTCATTCTCTTCCATTAGGATCCCTCTTTCTCCGTGCTTGGTCCAACAGTTATAGCCGGACATGAAACCAGACTCAAACAGGTGGACGTGAATGGTTCTTGAGTTAGAGTAATTTCGATCATTCTTACAGATAGCACATGGACAATACATAAAACCATTCGCCCGCTGGTTTGCCTCAGCCGCAACCAGAAAAGTACGCTCGCCATTAATGAACTGGGGAGAGCATCGGTCATCGTACATCCATTGCCAGCTCATCTTCATTACACAACACCGAAAAGACCAAATTAATACAAGTTCATACACACTTATTCTCATAAAACAACATACAAACTCTCTAGCTAAAGCATTTAAATGCAACAACAAATGCGATCATGATCGCAACAAAGGTAACAATTGATCCAACAGCATAGTGATACCAAGCCTCTTGATTAACGGCATATTTTTTAAATTTTCTAATCTTCAAGCGCATTGCATCCATCTTGATCTTGTGATCATCGACGACATCGGCAACATACAACTCTAGTTTCATCTTCTCTTCTTCAATTCTTTTCAATTTTTCTTTCAAATACTTGTTTTCTTTTTCAACAAAATTTAACTTCTCGACAAGAGGGTCGGTTGCAATTTTCGATTCACATACCTCCTAGATAAAAATATCTATGTGAACTTGATGGGCATAATTGTCATAAACATGAAGTGCAACAAATAGTTATAAAAGAGAATATCCCACATCCGAATCATAAACCGGACGAGGGCCGACGGGGATGGATATCAGAACCATGCCACTATGTATAACAAACAACGTACGGGTAAGAAAATTATACAAGTAACTATCTAAATCACACAAACATGATTTTCTTTTTATAAAAAGGATAAGAACAAGAGGCTCACCAAGGTGGTGTCGGCGGTGGGACAGTGCGGGCGATCGACGGTGGGTAGGACGGGGACGGGAAGGCACTAAGTAAACCACACCTACACATGCAAACTAAGAAGTTAATTTGAGCTCAAATTGCATATAAATCAAATAAACTACCACATATATAAATACTCCCAAACTAAAACCCACAAATCACTATACTTATAGAGCATTGCAAGAGCTAATCTAGCAGTGAGAGGTGAAAGGACAAAGTTGCTAACCTTTGTGAACACTTGGATGGATGGGGTGCCTTCAAATCTTGACAAATTTTTGCAAAAATGGAGGATGAGCTCGAGCAAGAGGGGAAGAACAAAGAGGAGAGGAAAGGGGAAGAACAGAGAGCTCGGGCTGGACGAAGGGTTTATATAGGGGCATCTTTAGTCCCGGTTGGTTATACAAACCGGGACTAAAGGTGCACCTCTAGTCCAGGTTCGTGACACGAACCGGGACTAAAGGGGTGGTGGCCCGGTTCGTGTCACGAACCGGTACTAGAGGTTCAACACGAACCGGGACTAATGATGCCCGCCCCCCTAGCCGTTGGAACCGGGACTAACTGTCACATTAGTACTGGTCCGTTTCCAATCCGGGACTAATGGGGCTCACATAAAGTCGTTTTTCTACTAGTGGTGTGTGATAGTAAGGAGTAGGTCCCATACGGTGACCAGCGTGAAACGCCTTAAAAGCAAGGAGGCAATTCTTATCAGCAAGGGGCGGCTTCCCATCCGCTAACCTAGTCGAATAGAACGCAGAAGTTAAGCGTGCTCGGGTTGGAGTAGTCTAAGGATGGGTGACCCAGTGGGAAGTTGCATATCTCAAGCTTCATTAAAGCGCCATGACACAGTCATTATAGATATTTATCATCTAAATGTATCTGTAGTGACCCGTCATGATGATTATATAAACCTTGGGATCCTTGTTTTTGTAATTTGTAGAATATGTTTTTGTTATTGGTTATCCCCCACACCCGCCTCGAAGTTACGGAACCGACATCGTACGTCTTTAACCTTGCTGTAGGTACGATGTTCAGTTTGTAATGTTACTAATGTAGTTGGTGCCCCATCGAAGTTGTGCACTCGGGATTTGAACAAATCACACACCAGACCCATACATTTTTTCCGGCCGCATGTAGGGTATATATAGGGGGTGCTCTGATCGAGCACTTCTCTCTTGTGCGGTTTATAGACGCCGCACATATCCTTGACCGATAACGAGGGGGGCCCACACAATCTATCGCTTTGACCTAACATACGAGAAGGGTTTGACCATGACAGTTTCCTATTGTTATGTGTGCCATGTTAGACCAAATAAAGTTTGAGCACATGCGTTGGACAACCCCCCCCCCCCGTCTCGAAGTTGGGGAACCGATATCGTACATATTGAACCTGGCTTGGGGTCGGGTACGGTGTTCGGTTTGTAATGTAGTTGGTGTAACACCCCGGTAGTTCAGCTACAGTAATCACATACTAATGATGCCCTGTCATTAAGATTGACTAAGCTAAATTGCCCCTTGATAAAAATCCAAGAATAATTCAAATTCAAATTATACGTGAAATTGAGAAATTCACAAACATGAAAACTAAAATGTTCAAAGTGTTGCAAATAATCACTGGGTAAATAACTTGGTAGAACCAACATTTTATAAAGTGGCTGAGTGCCATAAAATAATTAAAACAGGGGCCAACTCATTATTTAAAATACCTTTCCCAATTTATGGAAATACAACCCGTTTTAAATAATTCCCCAAACCTTTGTAGGAGTGGCCTAATTTACAACATTAATTAAAGTGCAAGTTGTATATTTTGAAAAGGTAAAATACTATGGATTTAAAAGAAGAACATAATTAAATAATAGAAAATACAAAAGAAATAAAAAAGGAGAAAAAGGAGTAAAGCTTACCTGGGCCTTAGGCCACAGTAGCAGACCCAGGCTGGCCCAGCCCAACAACCCCCACCTTCTTCCCCCATGTTCATCCAAGTCACCGTGGCCGTTGCCCCCGCGTCCATGGCCAGATTGGCCACACGTCGTCCATCCGTTGCTTCCTGGCGAGCTATAACAACCCCTGACCCCCCTGAACAACCCTAGAGCGCCATTCCCTTCCCTCCTCGCGTTGCTTCTTCTTTCTCCTGCAAGAAGCCGAGCCGCCGTCACCATCGTCTTCGTCGCCCATGCGCTCTTCGTCATCCCGTGCCCTTTGAGCATGCCCATTAGACCCTTCGTCGTCCTCTGCTTCGCCTACACCTTCGGCCTCGAGCTGGGAATGCTGCGTCGCCACGGATCGCCACCTTCCTCGAACTCCGGCCATCGAGCTTGGCCGCGTCGATTCACCGTCCGCAGCGCCTCCCCGACCTCACCGATGGCTGCTACGGATGCGCTGTGAGCTACCCTTGGTTTCTCCTCATCTTCCTATCTCGTCCCCGTACGCTAGCGCCCGTCCCCTACGCCGCTCCCCCTCCCCGTGGCCGAGCCCATTGGCCGCGCACCCTGCCGCTACCTGCGCTCCCCTACAGCAGCCCTCCTTGCCTGGCCAGCCTCCCGCACGCGTCGCCTGCGCCCGTGGCCGCTCTCGGCCGCACCCCGCGCGCCTGCGCTCACCCTCCCACACGCGTCGCCCGCACCTATGGCCGCGGCCGACCGCACCCCGCGTGCCAGGGTTCACACCGCCGCTGCCACCCCCTGTCCTCTGCCACGAGCCGCTGCTGCTACTCCCCTGCTGACGTCGCTGGCCGTCGCTGACGTGCCCGCCTTCGGCAGCAGCTCTCCCCTGCTGCTCCTCCCGTGCTGCCCGGGCCTGCTACCGCATAGCCCCTCCCCCTCCCACACCAACCATGCCCGCCCGCATCCGCCCGGCCTCGCCGCTGTTCCTACCGGCCTGGCTCCGCCGCTCGCCGGCGCTAGCCGCATGTCCCCTGACCTGCTAGCTCTGGCCGCCGCCGACCGCCTTTGCCTGTGTACGATTTGGCCAGGGCTAGAGCCACTAACAGTGGGGCCGGCAAGATACAATTGGTGGCTAACCAAAATTAAAAATAGAATAATCCCCCCTAAACAACCACTGACATACGGGCCCCGCCAGTAAATAAACAAAATTAACTACTCTGTTTAGAACCCGTGTCAATGACATATGGGTCCCACCGTTTACTATTCAAACAGATAAGATGGGTCCAGTCAGCATGCTGACTCAGCCACTGGCCCGCACCTGTCATACACAGGGGCTGGCTACTGCTGTGTAGATATAGTATTTTCAGTTAATTTTTGAATTAAAATAATTCCAGAAAATCATTAAAACTTTAGAAAATCTTATAAAATAAACCGTAGCTCAGATGAAAAAGTTTTCTACATGAAAGTTATTCAGAAAGACGAGACGAGTCCGAATATGTAGTCCGTTCGTCTGCCACACGTCCCTAGCATAGTGAACATGCAACTGCCCCCTTTCGTTTTATCTGTCCGAAAATACCTAACTTCAGGAAAACATTCCCGGATGTTTCCCCCCTTCACTAGTATCGCCTAGTACCACGTTAGGGCACACCTAGCACCGCTTATTGTCATGTCATGCATCATCATGCATCTGTTTGCATTATATTTATTGTTTCTTCCCCCTCTTCTCCCGTTAGACACCGAGACCGACGCTGCTGCTACCCAGTACGACTACGGTGTTGATGACCCCTCCTTCTCAGTAGAGCTTCCAGGCAAGCAAATCCCCTTTGATCATTCCGATATCGCCTACTCTTTCCCTCTACTGCTTGCATTAGAGTAGTGTTACTATTTCATCGGTTTGATCCTATACTGCTGCATAGCCTGTCCTTGTTACTTCTGTTGTTACCTTACATGCAATCCTATATGCTTAGTATAGGTTGCTAGTTTATCATCAGTGTCCCTACATACTTGTCCGTCTGCCATGCTATACTATCGGACTGTGATCACTTCGGAGGTGATCACGGGTATATACTATATACTATTACATACTTATGTTACTGTTAGGATGTGGGGGCTGACGGGGCAGGTGGTTCCACCCAGGTAGTGGTGGGCCTGGGTTCTCGACGGCCCCCGAGTGTTACTTTGTGGCGGAGCAACAGGGCAGGTTGTGACCACCTAGGAGACAGGTGGGCCTGGTCCCTGGTCGGCATCTGCGGATACTTCAAATAACACGCTTAATGAGATTGGGTATTTGATCTGAGTTGGTATTGACCTATACACACTAACTGCCACGCGGGACAAGATATGGGCAACCGGCATCGTAGTATCAGCCGAAGCTCTTCAGACGTCAGCGACTGAGTGGCGCGCGCCGGGTTGGACCATGTAACACACCCTCCTTTTAATGGAGGTTGCTAGGTCTGCTCATAGGCCACGTTCGCGACGTGCAGGAGTGCAAAGGGTGATGGGCCCAAGACCCCTGCGTGCTTAGGATTTAGACCGGCGTACTGACCTCTCTGTTGGGCCTAGGTAGGGCTGCGACGTGTTGATCTTTCGAGGCCGGACATGACCTAGGAAAGTGTGCCCGGCCAGAGGGATCGAGCGTGTCGGGTTATGTGGTGCACCCCTGCAGGGAAGATTGATCTATTCGAATAGCCGTGTCCACGGTAACAGGATGACCCGGAGTTGTATTCCGACCTCACGACAACTAGAACCGGATACTTAATAAAACACACCCTTTCAAGTGCCAGATACAACCCGGTGATCGCTCTCTCACAGGGTCTCGAGGAGAGGATCGTCGGGTAGGATTATTGCTATACATTGTTACTTGATGCTATACTTGCTACTCTCTTCTATATGCTTCAAGATGGAGGCTGCCAGAAGCGTAGTCTTCGATAAGACTAGCTATCCCCCTCTTATTCTGGCATTCTGCAGTTCAGTCCACAGATACTACCCATTTCATTGATACCGATGCATATGTAGTGTAGATCCTTGCTTGCGAGTACTTTGGATGAGTACTCACGGTTGCTTTGCTACTTCTTTTTCCCCTTTTCTCGGTTACTGCGATCATATGATGGAGTCCAGGAGCCAGAGGATCCCGACGATGTTTCTACATGGAGTTCGGCTTCGAGGAGTAGTTAGGAGGTCCCAAGCAGGAGGCCTTGCCTTTTCGATCATTGCTACTTTTGTGCCAGCTTTCTTAAGGCAAACTTGTTTAACTTATGTATGTACTCAGATACTATTGCTTCCGCTGACTCTTGTGTATTCGAGCCCTCGAGGGCCCTCGCTTGTAATATAAAGCTTGTATTATTTTAATTTGTGTCTAGAGTTGTGTTGTGATATCTTCCCGTGAGTCCCTGATCTTGATCGTACACATTTGCGGGTATGATTAGTGTACGGTCAAATCGGGGGAGTCACAGTTGGTGACCCATCAAAGTTATGCATTGGGTATTTGAACACATCACACACCACCCATACATAATTTCGTCCCGCATGCAGTGTTTAGGGGGTCTTCTGATCGACCATGTCTCCCTTGTGCGGTTTTTTGTGACGACACACATATCTGTGGGCTCCCCGGGTGTATATATATATCATCCCTTTGATCAATAACGAGGGGTATGTGTTGGCCAACAATGGATTCCTCCTAGTTCGTGTTAGGGCCGGTCACCGTCACATGTCGTTCGAGCAAAGTTCGAGCTCATGCGTTGTTAGGATTCCCTCCCACACGCTCGGATTGGTGGGTTGGACTAGCACACCGTACCCTGCGTATCTCGTCCTTTATTACCTGGCTTTCATGGTGGTTGTCTGTATTGAGAGGCAGGCGCCACATCTAAATTGTACATTATTCGATTTTGAAAACACACATCACCCCTTCCAACGTACATCATTTTCGGCCGTATGTAGGCGGTGCTGGTTTTGTGGTCCCTCTCGTGCGATTTTTTATGATGGTTCAATCTATTGGCCCAAGCGGTTTATATATATATTCTATCCATTTTTGATTGACAACAACAGTTGCCGTTTGACCAAGCGATAGATTCACTGGTCCTGCATATGGTAGGTCATGGCGACATTCATGTATGACTAAAGTATCGGTATGTGCATCCGCCCCCCTCCTCGACAAGAAGTGGGAGGTGGGTGAAGCACCCTAGCTAGGTAGCTATGACATTGTCATTATAGATACATCCAAGGGGGCTTTCAGGTTTGCGAGGCAGGTGCCACCAAAGTTGTGCATTGTGTATTCAATGTTTTAAACATCATACCCTATATTCCTATATATATTTGGCCACTTCCAGGTGGTTCTTGACTTCTGGCCCCTCTCATCGATCTTCAACGATGCGCCCAACCGTGGACCCGTGTGGTCAAAGTTGTGCATTGGAATTTTGAACATCACAGACCACCCTTTTCATTCATATATATATTTGGGCCACATGCTGGTGTGGCTGTCTTCTGAGCCTCTCTTACTTTTTTTTGCTGCGAAGACTCGGATGATGCTCAACGGACACGAGTGTACTGGCTTAACTGTGTGTGATGCTAGTGCGCTGTGAATCACCATGACTGCGCAAGCGCGAGCAACGGTGGAGGTAGTGTCTTAACCGTGTGCGATGCAAGTGCATTGTGAAATCACCACGACTGTGCAAGCACGAGCAAGGGTGGAGGTACTGGCTTAACCGTGTGCGATGCTAGTGCGCTGTAAAATCACCACCAGCGCAAGCTACAGGCTTGTAGACCAGCTAGCTAGAAATCTAAAAACAAACTACCCTCCTTGAGCGATGCAAAAATTGGCAGTTCCACCGCTTTTCCTTATTATCATACACGCATACTCTTATTGAAATGTGTGCGATCTTGGGTGCTCCCGCCCCGCATCGATTCCTTTAACCAAATTTTACTAGCCGCGGTACTTCAACCATCGCCCCAACTCCTCCCTCGTCCACCCACCATTACTAAAATTTTCAGTAGCCAAGGCATATCCTCAAACACCACCCCCCCTCCACAATCTCCCCACCTGCTCCCCTCCTCGAACCCTAGATCGCCGATGCCGCCGGCGGCGCCACCGCCAACCTATATCGGTCTGCCCATTCCTCCTAGCTTAGATAATAAAGTTCAGGTTACCCAGTGATTCCCATACTGTCGCCCCCCCTGAGTTTTCAGATGAGGCCTGCGGTGTCTCTCCCCGCCAGATCCACATCCCTTGCTGCAGAGAGTCATAGCCTGAGCCCAACCACGTATCCCGGGGAGCCCGACGAGCATTCGGCCAAAAAGAGGTTTATCATGGCCTCTCCGACGGACGTTGGCGAGGTGGCCGCCGTTCGTCCCAACCTATCGATCCCGTAGCAACACCTTGCCATGCAAGCCAGCGAGGACATTGACTATGTTGCCATGCCGAAGGCTTCATGTCGGCGGGCTAGCGTATTACTGTATCTCGGGAAAGCTGGCTACAACATCAAGCTCGTCAACAGCGACGGCTTCACGCGGGCCATGTCACAGGTTAAGTGGTCCATCCCCAACCCCTCTGGTTCAACCGCCATTGATCTCTTCGATGGCTCTGCCACTGATCTCATCCACCACGCGGTCAAGGATTTCCCATCCTTGTACGCCATCGAGCCCATTTTGTCATTTCTGAAGCACA
The DNA here is from genome assembly GCA_011799875.1 of Thinopyrum elongatum. NCBI lineage: Eukaryota > Viridiplantae > Streptophyta > Magnoliopsida > Poales > Poaceae > Thinopyrum > Thinopyrum elongatum. The sequence goes on from CM022298.1 coordinate 25,489,769, forward strand.
CGTTCTATGGCGGCGGCTTGGGATCCTCAATTGCCAAGTCAGATCTCATCGACCACGACCACGAGAAGGGCACCCACAAAGGTTCTTCCAAGGCGAAACAGCCCATCTGTGACATCAGAGAGCGCACCATGGGTCTGTGCTCTTCCAACTGAAAGGATCCCGTCCATGACATGTGAGGCAACATCCTATCAGCAAATCTTACCTTTTCTAGCTTGCCAACCATACCCTTTGTTGTAGTAGCTTTTGCCATGCCGTGTTTTAACTGTGCCATGTTTAATTTAGTTATGCAAAAATGTAATATTCAATAGGGCTATGTGATGTTTAAGTATGAATTATCCACTTCAGTTTAACGAATGGCTATATTTGGTTGTTTATAGTGAGTAGATGCCTTGTTTATCTGTATTTGGTTGTTATGTTGGTTGCAGTGAGCATTTGTCCAGTTATCAAGCAGATGTCTTGTTTATCTGTATTTGGTTGTTAGGTTGGTTGTAGTGAGCATTTGTCCAGTTTTCAAGCAGATGCCTTGTTTATCTGTATTTGGTTGTTAGGTTGGTTGAAGTGAGAATTTGTCCAGTTTTCAAGCAGATACCTTGTTTATCTATATTTTCTTGTTAGGTTGGTTGCAGTGAGCATTTGTCCAGTTTTCAAGCATATGCCCTGTTTATCTGTATTTGCATGTTAGGTCGGTTGCAGTGAGACTCGGTCCTATTTTCAATGGCTATATTTGGTTGTTATACAGATCATTTATGCTTTGTTTATTTCAGTCATTCACAATGTGATGTTCATTTTGTGGAAGTAGGAACTGTGCCGCTCGATTTCATCAATACCAGATTGAACGGCTATATTTGGTTCTAGTTATGCCTGGTGTAGTTAACACATGCCCTTTACTTCAGTTTTACACATATGTCCAGTGTGATGTTTAAGCATGAGCTACATTCTATTCATTTTCAACAATACCCGTTTGAATTACAATATTTGATGGCTATTATGCCTGTTGTAGGTAACATCCCCTTTCATTTTATATCCGCTTTAACAACATGCTGAAACCAACACATTCAAGCTATCATTTGGAGAGGATGTTGTTTACCTTGGCTATATTTGTTTGATGTTAAGGTTGCTGGACTTATCATGCCTTTCCACTACTTATGCAGGACAACAACGGGAGTGGCCAGCATTTTCCGCCGAGGTTAGTTTCATCCCTCGGCTTGTACTCCCCCGTCGTCCCATAATGTAGTGCATATAGATCCAGGCCTGGACACTGTTAGCTTCTAATATTGACTTATTGCTTGTAGGTACATATGCCCTTGGCAAAGATCCACGCATCAACCCTTTTTTGCGTATGGGGCAATGAGATATTCATGAATAAGCATCAAGTGAGGAAACTGATAAGGATTATTGGCAAAAAGATACGAATGGTGACAAGCAAATTATTTGTTTACGCTCTATCGAACACAACAGTGAGCTGTAGGATGGTAACTCCAAACTCTACAACCTTTTCTTTTTACTGCCCCTAATGAGTTGTTAGACAACAACGTCTGAATCTTTTTCGTTTGCAGTGGTTCCCAAAGCAGTTTACTCAAGATTACCTCGCAAAGTGCATGATTGGTGGACACACTATGAAGGTTAAAGTATTTCATCCAGACTACAATGAGCATCGAGAAGTCCTAATGAAGACAGTGAAGGATGGGCGGGCAGCCATCACAAGGGTTTGGCCTAGAGTCGTGAGCGCATTACGCATGGAGGAGGGCACAATATGGGCATTCCGCTTCACCTTCTCTAGCAACCAGAATGTCTTTCGCCCATCTCTTTACAGTCTATAGTACAACTGTGGTTCATCATTCTTTACTTGGTGCTTCTGTAGTTCTTCAGTATATGTACATGTGCATCGAATTATGCATTCATGCTTGAACCTATATTTGTAATAAACATGGTTCGATATGAAATAAGTGATTGCCTACTTTCAAATTCAAAATCTGTGATTTTTAAATGCAGGGATTAAATTAGGGATTACGCTGCACACGGTTTGTGAAAGCAAAACGTCTACGATAAATGTGGAGATCAGACACGTTTCTCGGATCCACTACGTGTGCGATCAATCTCTACTGCACACCATCAGCCAAGAAAAAATGTGTGGGATTAACAACATCATCGCACTGTTTGCGAAAGTCACCTTATCACACACGCTTGGCAATTATGGACTGTATATGATGATGTGTGCATCGCAAACGTTTGGTAATAGAAGAACACGTGCGATAGGTCTTCATCTGACGCGGGTATGACAGATGAATCATGTGGGATATATTCAAGCTTCACATACAGTTTTATAGGGACAACTGTATGCACTCTTACATCGAATCGCATACAGTCGAGGAAAAGTAAATGTGTGTGATTGTCTGCTTATCGTACACGTTCTATAATCGTGAACTATTTCTGATGGGCCGCGCATCGTAAATGTAGCACCACATAATACCGACTGTGATGGCAATGCGAGCACAAACGAGTAGCAAGGATGGAGCGTTTGGGATATTCAAGATATCAGAAACAGTTTTATAGGGACAACTGTATGCATCATGTCTCCCTATCCCCGACAGTTTCTGGGTCGTGTGGGAAGGACCCCCCTATCGCCCACACTCGTCTGGCGATAGTTTAAAATGTCGTCGCAGCAAGGGGTTAAAAATCATTTGTATAGCACCTCGCTGTACCAGTGCTTGGCCTCCTACCAATGCTGGAGATATTGAGCCGGCTCTTCTTCCTCCTACAGCTGATGGTGCACAGTGAACTGACCACCCCGGGGCGGCCCTCGTATATATCCGGCTGGCAGGCGGCTTCCTGAAGCTTCCTCTTATTGAGTCGGGAAAGAAATGGCAGGGGTCATTCTTTTTTGTGAAGAACATCAATGCAGCCACCATCCGCATCAATTCCCCCCACCTCCTCGTCACCACCCCACCTACTGGGAAACCACACTGGGGCCATGACCTGAAGAAGTCATCGGTTGAGATTAACAACATCTGTAGCGGGCTGGAGAAGATGATGAGTCAGGAATGCCTTGTCGCCATGGACTATATCGCGTCCTTCACCGGCCACCAGATAAAGCCGCTCCAGCGCCGACCGCACTAGATCTGGTATATAAGCGGCCGGCGTGACCCCTGCTGGCTGTCGACTAACAAGCTGAAGCCGGCCCAGGCCACCTGCCGTGTCAACAACATAACCAACACCAGCGGTGAGCCTCCATCCGGTAGCTTTTCTTCCCTTTTCTTTGCTTTGCTTTGCTTTAACCCAGGCCGGTCCCGGCTGCAGTTGTTATGGAGCCAAGAGACACACGACGGGCCGCATCCACTGGACTGGATGCCGGACCGGCTGGTCTCTGATGGGTAGAGCGATGAGGAGGACGAGGCGGACGAGGGCGTCGCCGCCCCCGTGGAGGAGGATGACGAGCACCCAGAGTACACCGGAGCCGGCGGATCCGACGCAGCCGGTGAGTTCCCGCACTTCCACTCCTTACATGAATGGTCTGATGACGGTGCGGATGACCATATCAACGCAGGCCATGCAGCGCCCCCGCCAGTGCCGACCAACGGCGGTCCCGCCGCCAGGATGCGGCTGCGGAAGGCAGCCAATGTTGCTCCGCACTACTACAAAAACGGCTATAGCTAATATGGACATTAATGGCGCACCAGATATGGGTGCGCCATTAGTGGCCATATTACTAATGGCGCACCTGGTGTGTGGTGCGCCATTACTAGATTTGTCCTGGCCCCACACCCCTCCCCAGACATAGCAGTGGCGCACCAGGGGAAAGTGCGCCATTACTAGTTTTAACTAGTAATGGCGCACCAGTAAGAGATGCGCCATTGCTATCTATACGTATGGCGCACCCCCTACCAGTGCGCCATTGCTATCACCCCTTATCCCCTCCCTCTCGTCACGTTCTCTCCCCTCCCCTTCCTCCTGACACACCCACCCACCTCCCTCGACTTCGATCTAGACCGGGAAGCCCCGGCCGCCCGCCTCTTCCTCTCCCTCCCGACCACGGCGAGCCCCCTTCCCCCTCCCTCACACCAGATCCAGGGCATGCAGCCGTGGTGAGCTCCTTCCCCCACTCTCCTCACCGGATCCAGAGGAGAGCTGGTGACCACGTCCTCCGGCGAGGGGTGTGGAGGCCGCCGAGCTGCAGGAGGAGGAGCTCCCCGCCACCCCAGATCCAGCCGCCACGGCCATAGCCGGGCTTCCAGATCCTCGTCGTCGTTGAGCTGGCCCATGATCGATGAACAGCGGCGGATCCGGCGGCAAGGCCAAGGTGCCGCAGGCGATGGCGCCGGTGGAGGGTGGTTTCTTCTCCACGTCCACGCGCCGGGAGAGGAAGCAGCCTCCGCGTTGTTCTGCACCAAGTTCAGCAACGGGGGACACGCGGCCGTCCTCCTCCTCCTCTGCATCCATGGTGCTCATCCCGGAAGGTACTGCGCCTCTCCCGCATTAATCCTGCTTCTGAATCGATCTGCACAGCTGATTTTTGCCAATCGCTCTGTTTGCCTGCAGGGGAGGTACCGCTGGAGCTCTAAGGCGGCCTTAAACACCACCGATCTGGTCGGAGGTTGGGCAGATAAGGCCCTGCATCTCCTGCTCCTTCCCATGTACGTGTTCATCCCAGTCTCTGACTCTCTGTCCAGACTTAACCACGCAGCGGCTACCTAGTATGGATATGATTACGAGCTAGCCGGATTGGATTATGTAGCCTTCCTCAATGCTTAATTAGTCTGGCGGTTTGTTGCACGCATACATGCATGCATCATGGTAGAGAATTGAAATCACTAGCTCTAGCTACTTCATGGTTGAATGGTTTGCATTGCAGTGTACGATCAAATTCTGTACATCTAACATTTGATGAACTAGATGCAGCTTGCTTTTGATTCAGATGATTTATATCTGTGTATGATGCGTTAAAAAATATCTCTATACGAGTCCTGCGCAGGTCATTGTTGGAGGAGAGGACGATGGTGAAGCAGCAGAGGATGATGGTGCCCGGCCATGGCGAGCGAGGAAGCCCCAAGATTGAGAGGTGGCTCCCTCCTGTCGTAAGTTCAGATGTCGCACATCCTGTATGTTGTGCAAATCGGAGAGATCCAGAATGCTTTTCTCATGTATTTTTGTTATCTCAGGTATGGATTTGGGGCGTATTTCAAGCAGGTAATAACCTACTCTGATGCTTTCGCTCTAAGAGAAAAGTGTGCCACCCCTATCCTCAAGCAGGTAATAATTAATCATTTATGAGCTGATGGACAACAATTACTCTATTCCTCCACCACTGCATCACTCGATCAACTGTCATCATGTATCAATGATGTGAATATGTGAAAAAAATCGTCTGTGCTCTGTTTTCTTATTTGGATGAAAACCAGGCAGTGTAGTTATTTTTTATAGTTTATACACATACTGCACTGTTAATTAAAGGTTGTAACCTCACTGTCACGCTAATGGACGCAAAAAAGAAGAGTGGTAGTACTATCAATGGTTCAGTCAGCGCCTCAACAGCGTCTGCACTACTTCTGATATTGTTTTTTAGTAGCTTTTTTCTGCACCTTTTTCTTTCAGTTCTTAGTGCTGCTGCCCCATGAACACATTTTTTTAATTTGACTGTACATTCAAATGAAGCCTTTGTTAAGTATACACTCCAAAATTCAGTTAACAGTAGCCTAACTGAATTTTGTATTTCTGAATTTATAAACTCACTTTATATTCATTTTATAAATTAACAGTAGCTTCAAAATTAAGTATCATTCGCATGGATCAACAGTTATTTTATTTTGTGGAGGATAAAGTTCAGATCATGAATAATGGCATTACAAGTGAACTTGGCACAATTACACATGTCCTGTACCTTATAGAATCTGACACTAGCAAGTCTTCATTGGCATGCAAGTACTACTTTTACATTGTCATGACAGGAACAATTAATTTGACATGTATCATTGGTACTGCTAAAACATTTCGTTCATGTTTCAACAAATTTGGTGAAGACCACTTCATATGTATTTTGCATATATGAATTATCTCCTGTTGCTTTCTAAGATGTTAGTTCTTTCAGTTCTAGCCCTCCTATCTTTAATTCCTTGCTGCTGGACTACCTGCAGGACAATGAGTTCATCCGCGGCAGCTATCGCTGTGAGCAGTCCGTCCGCGACGCGCTCCGCAGCGTCTTCGCCGGGCACAACGAGATCCTCAACGTCTGGAAGTAAGTTGCCGGCCATCTGTTTCCTGATGAATTTTCTTTCTAGCTCAATGTGATCGGATCTGACTAGTACGTTAAGATTTGCTCTTGTTTTCTTTTCAAATAGTACTAGTAGTCTATATTCCAGCTGTGCGACTACCTGTAGCCACTTGAACCGATGAGAATTCTTCAAGCCTACCTATAGCCACTTGAACAGATGTCTATCTCAGATCTGCTCATCTAAAAAATCCAAGTGGAGTAGTATACTGGTAGTATAGTATAATAATATTATCAAAAGGTAAATGCCCTGATTATTTAGCTCTGTCAGATAAATACTCGTCGAAAGTGTGCTCCGATCAAAATTCATTTCCATTAGAATCTTACTCATACAATATTCACACCATGTAATTCTGAAATATATGCTCATATCTAGTTCTGCATAAAAAATGATAGTATTGACATGTTATAAATATTTTTTTGTCTTTCTGTTTATTTTGTTACATTTTGCAGGGATAAAGTGAAGAAAAAGAAGAAAAGATTACTAGAAGATTAGTTTTAGGATTTTCTTTTATTTCCTTGCAATTTTCCTTTTATTGGATACTTGTAAAGACATTGTAATATTCTTACTATAATAAAAATTATGATTCTATTTCATTTTTTGTTTTTAAATTATTTTTCCTTATAGGTTGTTTTCTGTAAATTTGGATTTTTTTTGTTTTCCAAATACATTACTAGTGGCGCATTTAAGCCCTTATTAGTGGCGCACCTTCCTTTATTACTAGTGGCGCACCTATAAGGCTATTAGTGGCGCACCTCGAGGGAATACCAGTGGAGCACCTAAGGGTTAGTAGTGGCGCACCATGTGGTGCGCCACTGGTATTTGGATTACCAATGGCGCATCAAAGGTGCGCCATTACTAACAATTACTAATGGCGTGTTAATAATGGCGCACCCATAGTGCGCCATTAATAGCAATATGTGGTGCGCCACTAATAGCTTTTTTTCTAGTAGTGCCGGCTGGGGAGTAGACGGGTAGCCATATTCATGAGGAAGGAAGTCAAGCCGTGCCCTCATTTTTCCCACTGTTCAAGATATCTTTCGATATTTCTGATAAATTGGCCGATTTATCGCTTATTGGTGTCTGACCGATAAGATAAATCGGTCGATATGGTGATAAATCGGCCGATATGCCGGAAAACTGGCCGATTTATCCCTTATCATGGGTCTACCGATAAGTTCCCGATAAGCGATATCCCCAACATTAGTGGAGACTACAGAAAAAGGAAGCATATTGCACACCCTCCACTACAATCTTTGTTTGTCTGAAATTAACGCACTAAAGGCTGTTGAAGAAATTTGTGCTCAGAACACGGTGCTCACTCATGAGGTTATCGTATTGGAGGATCAGAACCATGCTCTTCGCAGAATCAATGAAAATCTGGAGTTTTTACTGCTAGGAGACAACCCTACTAATTCATCACTGAAGAAAGACACTTGAGTACACAGGTATGGGAACCACCCTTGGTTTGTTCCAAGCTTGGGGGATGTAACACCCCAATTTTTGGCCCTTTTCTTTTCTTTTGGATATAGGATTGGGTTTAGCATCAGAGAATCAAAGCTTCGAACACTATACACCTCTTGGTAGTACGGTGGTCCTATGACTCAAGAGAGAGAAAGAAGATCAACAAAATAAATTCTACATCTTCACTTTGTTTTTGATTTCTCTCAGCTGCAGTCAATTCCTTCGGATGCCATGATACGTCTCGAATGTATCTATAATTTTTTATTGTTCCATGCTGTTATATTATCATTCTTGGATGTTTTACAATCATTTTATAGCAACTTTGTATCATTTTATGAGACTAACCTATTGACATAGTGCCCAGTACCAGTTGCTGTTTTTTGCGTGTTTTTTACTTCATAGAATATCAGTACCAAACGGAGTCCAAACGCAGCAAAACTTTTTGGAGATTTTTTCTGGACTAGAAGACACCCAGTGGGCCAAAGAAGTACCAGAGGGAAGGCCCGAGGTGAGCACAAGACACCTGGGCGCGCCAGGAGGCCCAGGCGTGCCCAGGTGGGTTGTGCCCACCTCGGTGACCTCCCGCACCACCTCTTCACCCCATAAATACCCCAATATTCCAGAAACCCTAGGGGAGTCGGCGAAAAACAATTTCAGCCACCGCAAGTTCCAGAACCACGAGATCCAATCTAGACACCATCACAAAGTGATTCATCATCCTCATTGGTACCTCTCCGATGATGCGTGAGTAGTTCATGCTAGAACTACGGGTCCGTAGGCAGTAGCTAGATGGCTTCTTCTCTCTTTTGATTCTCAATACAATGGTCTCTTGGAGATCTATTTGATGTAACTCTTTTTGCGTTGTGTTTCTTGGGATCCGATGAAGTTTGAGTTTATGATCACATCTATATCCATGAAAGTTATTTGAGTCTTCTTTGACCTCTTATATGCATGCATGACTACTTATAGCCTCGTATTTCTTCTTCGAATCTTTGGTTTAGTTAGGCCAACTAGATCGATTTTTCTTGCCATGGGAGGAGGTGCTTTGTGATGAGTTCAATCTTGCGATGTTCTTTCCCAGTGACAGAAGGGGCAACAAGGCACGCATGTATCATTGCTATTAAGGATAACAAGATGGGGTCTATTCCTACATGAATAGATCTTGTCTACATCATGTCATCGTTCTTATTGCATTACTCCATTTCTCCATGAACTTAATACACTGGATGCATGCTGGATAGCGGTCGATGTGTGGAGTAATAGTAGTAGGTGCAGGCAGGAGTCGCTCTACTAATCTTGGACGTGATGCCTGTATAATGATCATTGCCTAGATATTGTCATAATTATTTGATCTTCTATCAATCGCCCAACAGTAATTTGTTTACCCACCGTATGCTATTTTCTCGAGAGAAGCCACTAGTGAAATCTAAGGCCCCCGGGTTTATTTTCCATCATATTGCTTTCCGATCTACAATTTTATTTACTTTTATTTTTAGATCTATTATTCCAAAAACCCAAAAATATCTTGCGGCACTTTTTTATTACTTGTTTTATTTCGTGTTTTATCCAGAGCTATTTATCCAATCTATCACAAATCTATCTATCTTTTTACCGTGAAGGGATTGACAACCCCTCTTACGCGTCGGGTTGCAAGTATTTGTTCTTTGTGTGCAGGTACCGTTTACATAGTGTTGCTTGGTTCTCCTACTGGATTGATACCTTGGTTTCACAACTGAGGGAAATACCTACCGTAGCTGTGCTACACCATCCCTTCCTTGTTGGGGAAATACCAACGTAGTTCAAGCGACATCAAAAGGAATTTCTGGCGCCGCTGCCGGAGAGACATCATGAACATCTATCAGGTTCCTAATCACAAATCTCATCTCCTTGCAATTTACATTATTTGCCATTTGCCTCTCGTTTTCATCTCCCCCACTTCTCAAAAAATTTGCCATTTTATTCGCCCTCTTTTTCATTTGCCTTTTTCTCATCAGATCTGTTTGCAATCTTGTTTGCGTAGTCACGATGACTCAGGAAAACACCAAGTTGTGTGATTTTTCCAATACCAATAACAATGATTTCTTGACTCATCGTGAGTCATCGTGATAGGAGCAATCAGAGTGCTAATAAAATCATTGTTGAAAAAAATTGAGGGCTTTCTCATGATGTAGAAAATCTCAAGTTGAAAACTTTTGTACCCAAGGTAGAGGAATCAATTAAAGCTTTATATGTTCCTATGGATGAAAGTAAGAGAAGAACCGCTACGCTTAGGGCTAAAAGAGAATTTTTAGAAAGAGCATTTTCTAGTGATTGCTTTAATAAAGATGATAAAGATCTTAAAGTAATTGGTTTTCCTTCTATTGATTCGTTCTTTGGTAAGATTAAAATTGATGATAAAGGGACTGGAGAAGAGTCAACTTTAGATAGAGGGCGTCCCAATGATTCGGAGGGTGCAAATCTTGATGAAAAAATGATAATAGTGGGTTTGGAGAGGTCAAAACTTTAACTAGTGATGTGCCCACTCTTTTGGATTACAAAGACTTTAATTATGATAGTTGCTCTTTAATTTAATGCATTTCTTTGTTGCAATCCATGATAAATTCACCCCATGCTTATGAACAAAATAAGGCTTTTACAAAACATATTTTTGATGCCATGATGAAAGCTTTTAAAGAAAAATTGAATCTAGAGATTTCAATTCCTAGAAAATTACATGATGAATGGGAACCTACCATTAAAGTCAAGATTAAAAATTATGCGTGTTTTGCTCTATGTGATTTGGGTGCTAGTGTTTCCACAATTTTGAAATCTTTATGTGATGTGCTTGGTCTTACCAATATTGAAGAATCTTCTCTTAATTTGCACTTGGCGGATTCAACTATTAAAAAGCCTTTGGGAAGAATTAATGATGTTATTATTCTTGCAAATATGAATTATGTGCACATATATTTTATTGTTCTTGATATTGATTGCAATCCGTCTTGTCCAATTATTCTTGGTAGACCGTTTTTACGCACTATAGGTGCCGAGATTCATATGAAAGAAGGCAATATAAATTTTTAATTTTCCACTAAGAAAGGGTATGGAACACTTCCCTAGAACAAGAATTAAGCCACCATATGAATCAATCATGAGGGCATCCTATGGATTAAAAACTAAGGATGACAATACTTGAATCTATGCATTATGCCTAGCTAGGGGCATAAAATGATAGCGCTTGTTGGGAGGCAACCCAATGAATAAAATTTATTTGTATCTTTTTATTTCTTTTTGTGAGTGTTTGCACAATTATGCTACTATTATGATAGTGTTTTTTATGTTTTAATTAGTTTTTGTGCCAAGCTAAGCCTTTGGGATCATGTTGGGTGATAGTTGATTTGATCCTGTTGGAAAACAGAAACTTTTGCGTCCAGTAGCAGAATTTTGAAAATTCACAGAAGCGACAAAAAATTCTGCATTGTTTTACACAAGATGGATATAAAAATTTCCCACGTTGTCCTAAGTTTTCAGAACTTTTGGAGTTACAGAAGTATGGGTAAAATTCACGTCTTTACACACTGTTCTGTTTTTGGTAGATTCTGTTTTCTTTGCATTGTGTGCTTATTTTGATGAATCTATGGTTTGTATCGGGGGGGGGGGGGGTATAAGCCGTGGTAAAGTTAGAATATAGTAGGTATAATGCAATAACAAAATTTGAATGGGTTTGCAACAGTACAAAAAGTAAAGATTGGTTTTCTTATACTAACGGATCTCATGAAGGTTTTGTTAAGTTTTGTGTGATTGAAGTTTTCAAGTTTTGGGTGAGATCACGATGGATGAAGGAATAGGGACCGAAAAGAGCCTAAGTTTGGGGATGCCCCATGGCTCCCAAGATAATATTCAAGGAGAAACAAGCAACTAAGCTTGGCGATGCCCCGAGTGGCATCCCCTCTTTCTTCTAACGACCATCGGTATTTTACTTGGAGCTATATTTTTATTCGTCACATATCATGAGTTTTGCTTGGTGCGTCTTGTATTATATGAGACTTTGCTTGTCTTGCTTATTAGTTTGTCATAAGTATCGTTGCTGGACACACCCATTTGAGAGAGCCAAAATTATGCCATGATTTGTTAGAATTGCTCTTTATGCTTCACTTAAATTTTTTTGAGTTATAGAATTGCTCTAGTGCTTCACTAATATCTTTTTGAGCATCGTGTGCTTTATTATGTTTGAAGAAATACTCTCATGCTTCACTTAGATTTATTTGAGAGTAATTTTGAAGAAAATTCTCTCATGCTTCACTTATATTATTTTGAGAGATGAAATCTTTATGCTCATGTTCTTCACTTAAATTTATTTGAGCTTGCCAAAGCAATTGTAATAAATGAAACTAGTCTCAAAGTGATAGATATTCAAGAGGGATATTCTAACACCCCAAAAAAATTTAACCACATTTTTATTAAATAAAATTTGGCCAGAATTAAAATTTTGATTTTTGCTAGGTCTTTTAATAATTTCAGAACCATTCTCTGTTTCTGTTTTTCAAATTCTTCCCTCCATATAGAAATTTTTGGAGATAATATTGTGGCTCTGGTAGTTTTCTTAAACCATTTGATTTATAGCTTAATAACAGTAGGAATTTTTTCATAATAAAAATTGCCCCAAAACAATTCTTTTAATAGCTATTTCAATATTTTAAATGCCTCTGTTGCACTACAACCATTATAAATAATTCTTTCAAAATTCCAAAAAAATTATGGCAGGTCATGTGATGCCTATAAATCACTTTTATGCAAAAACCCAACTTGGTCTTTTGAAAATTTTGAGTGAAATAACCTCTTTTCAATTCTGTCCATTTTCTAGGTTATAACTACAACCCCATTTTTCCTTGCTCCAAAAATTCTAAATTTTTTCCCACTTATAGTACTTCCAACTAAACCCTTAAATCCAAAATTTTAGCTCCATTGGAATCTTTTAGTTTACCAAATATTTCTCTGAAGTTTCTGTCCAGAACTGAAATTCTTCTAAACTTGCACTAGCAAGTTTTCACTTTCCACAAAAAAACTCCACCATTTCTATCATCCAAGGAGACATCACCCTGCCAAATTTCAATTCTATAAAGAACCCCTAGGTGGCCCTAGCATTTCAGCAAGCACCTCATGTACATGACAGAATTTAGCAACCTCTTTAAACTACATTAGGATCTTGCTCCTCTGGTCAAACCAATATGTCTAGTAGCCTTGCCAACCTGGTCATCATCATCACACCAAAAATGAGCTCATTTGGAGCAGCCTAACATGCATTGGCATTTGCCAGAGCACTTCAAGTGCATGCTCAGAGCACGGCCAGAGTGCACACACTGCAGCCATGGCATCGAGCTACTGTCGCACCTCTGCTGCCTTTCCTGCTCGCCCTAGCCTCCACCTGGGTCGTCTGATCCTCCCCAAGGATCGCCGACACCATCCCCTGGCCGCTAGTACCGCCTCCCACCGACCACAGCCGCCGCCGCCACAGCCTACTCGAACACGGCACCGCCCAAGAAACGTGGCGCATCTCTGAGCCAACCAGCACCTCTCGGGCATAACTGCGGGTGCTAACGCTCTCACCGAACTCCGCCGACCACCTCACCGACTCGCTGACCCTCGCCACCGCCCACAACCATAATTCCGGTGAAGTAATTGCGACGGCCACCATGGCTATTCTCTGGAAGCTGCACATCGACCTCGCCTGCCTATAAAAGGCCGCCCCGGGCACCGCCTCGCGATGGCAGCCACTCCTCCTCTCCCTAGAGACCCGCCGGTGCAGCGAATCCACCCGGAGGTGGTCGCCTTCCCCGTCTCCGGCAACCACAGGCGCCACAACTTCCCCGATCATTCCGTCGCAACCACGGCCTCCCGCTCCCCACTTTCTCCACTAATAGCCTCTTGAAGCTCCTACAAATCCATCTCGGTCGTCAATTTCACCGGGAGAATACCGTAGGCGAAAGCCCCAATCCGGCCGATGCTGCCGTCCGCCGCGGAGCCCATCGTCGGTGACTCGGTGGCCTCTGGTGGACGAGGCACAGCTCTCTGGACTCGCCTCGGTTAGGAGAGCATGCTCATGAGCTCGGCACCTCGAGTGGCGCCGCCGTTCGCCGGAACCCCAATCTGTTCTACCGCGGGGGAAATGAAGAAGGTGACCAGTCAAACCTGACCGGTGGGCCAGGCGGGGCCCATCGTCAGTGACTCATAAGTCATCGCCGAAGCGGTATGAGAGGTAGTGCATCTGTGCGTATACGTGTTTCCCACGGGAAAGCGTATTCCTTAGAGTGCGCCTTCGACGTCGGCGACCTCTCAAGCGGCCGTGCGGCTGGGCCTGGCCCAGTAATGCCAGGCGACTAAATCACGCTCAGGCGCACTTTTACCCTTCTCTCTTACCGGCAAATATCAATTAAATTCCACAGCAATATTTCCAAAGCCAAATTGGATGATTCAAATTTCTGCATACTCCTAAATTCATGCCCTATTAATTTAAATAGGGTGAACATTTTTCCTAAATCTAGTCTCTATTGGATTTATTAAATAGCCTTTTTCCTTATTTATTTCAGCTTAGAAAATTTCTAGTATAATCATATGAACTCTAAATAAACTGATTCTTTTTCTGTTATTCCTTCTTTTTCCTCTATTTTATTTTAGTATTTATTTCAAAATTTTCCAGACAACTTTTTAGCACTGTTGTTGCTATATGTGGTAATTCAAATATTTTTGAAAATAGGAAATGGAGGGAAGATAAAATTTTCAAACATTTGGAGTGCACGCCACACTTCTGCATGCTCAAGGCAAGCATCTTGACCACTTGATATGGTGGATGCATGGTTGGTTATTTGCATGAAGAGTGGAGTTATGAATAATTTGAATTCAAATAAAATTTGGCATATGGCTATTTTTGCATGCATGATCCATGGCCATTTTTGCTGACATCTTTATAGTATGAGTGAGCATGGTTACTTCCACTTGTCGTATATGCTTGTGTTGGTCTGGACTAAACTGCAGGAAAATAATCAGTCACGAGTAAAGTGACCGTGAGACTGAAATCTCGTTGAGACGAGAATGAATCATTAAGGGCATGTTGGGACATGCCAGATGGTGACCCTGTTGGGGGCCACCAAGGAAATATATTGTGCTAATCACTGCGGGAAAACATAAGCCTCCTAAGTCGACCGTAGATCGAGTCTTGTTCCGGTAACCCCCATACTTGTTTTGTGCTGCCACTTGTCCCTGCCACAGGTAGGGTACGGTTCAGTAAGTTGTTAACCTGAGTCCGAGTACACACCACATAGAGGGCCACGATGAGGGTTTCCATGGCCATGGACTAAATCTTGTCAATGGGTCAGGGGGCATGGGTGTTACCGGTTGTATCCGAGAGGGGGCACCCCTTGGAATCCGTGCATATGAATAGTGACCCCATGCTACTCGAGATTGTTGTCTCCCCGACTTAGAGTTTTTCTCGAACGATGCTTTGGGTGATTCCTGGCATCCGGACGGTTAATCTGGTGTGTGCTGGACAGGTGTGTTTTCAACCCAAAGACCGTAATGGGAATTAGTCAGTGTCACGGCACCGACTAAAGAAATCTTTTACTTGTGGGTAAAGAGTACACCCTCTGCAGAGTTTAAACCTATTCGAATAGCCGTGTCCGCGGTTAAGGACTACAGTCTGGGTTGGTCAAGTGTCGGTCTTAGTGTCGGTCTTCGGAGGAAATAATTAAACTGAGTATGAGTTACTTGGCAGGATAATTATTGTCACCACTAATGCTGTCATGAATATTATTGTTATCATGAATGATATTGTTATGCATATTAATATTACTGCCTTTATGAATACTATTGTGGACTAAACCGTTTATCTTATTTTATTTTTTCCTGAGTGTCTCAGGGGCTGGCTAGACTACCCCGGGCATTCGGTTTTATTTTCAAGACCTCTCCGTGGCATCCCTCGAGTTCTCAGGCAGTCTGTCACGCCACTACTCTTGTGGACACCCGATTGGCATTTCTTTTCAAGACCTCTTTGTGGCGTCCCTGGAGTTCTCAGCGGTCTATCACACCACTACTCTTGTGGATACCCGATTGGCATTTCTTTTCAAGACCGACCGTGGCATCACCTTTTGACACCTGACTGGCATTTATTTTCAAGACCTCTTCCTGGCGTCCCTCGAGTTCTCAGGCGGTCTATCACGCCACTACTCTTGTGGATACCCGATAGGCATTTCTCTTTAAGACCTACCGTGGTGTCACTTTAGACATCCGACCGGCATTTCTTTTATTTTATTTTCCTTAACTTTCCTTGTTTGTCACTAACATTTTTATATATTCATTTATTTGTACATGCTAATATGTTATCATGCCATGATTTAATTCAAGTCAGTAGGCATTTAATATATTCCAGCATGAGCATACGCATATAGTTTTGTTCATCATGATCATATATTTTTATCTGCTGCATTCGGTACATCTTTTGTTCATGATGTTTGCGAGTACATTCCAACGTACTCACAGGCTCGTCCCTGGCTATTTACTTGGCTAGGTCAGGATTTCAGCGAGGAGTACTACCACGACGTCCACACGGAGCCTAGGATAGCAGCCACGCGGGATAGGAATTATCCAGGTCAGCCATTCCTGTGGGAATGGAGCCCCATCGACGTTGGAGAACCACGAGTCGCTTCCGTCATCCATCTCCAGAATTATTGTTGTATCATTAGACCTTTATGGTCTTGTATCCAATTCTTGTAATTGCTTGGTAATCTGTAACAAGCACGTGTCCACCAGTAACGGTAATCCTGGGCTGGTGATGACACGAGGGGTTAATTTCAAGGATTTCATGTCCCGGCCCCGACAGCCTTGGTATGAGAGCCAAGCTGACCATTGGCTAATCCTATCTTAGCCTGGTCACTATTCCTAGGTTTCCACACCGACCACATCCTTTCTTGTCCATAGTTAAGCCCATCCTATCCGATAACTGCACAGTGGCAGCCGACATCTTTTGACAGTCGATGCCCAACCTATCAGTCTATCCATAGGCCGTGTGCCTGTGGCCGACACCTGAGTTGTCCCATCCGCAAGTGTGCGATGGAAGACTCTACTAGCTTATAAAAGAAGCCTTGCCCCAACTCAGCACATCACAGCCTCACTCTCAGTTCGATATCCAACCACCAAGATGCCAGGTCCCATCGTGCACAACGAGACCACCGCAGTCGAGCTTGAAGGCTTTGTAGCCATACTCGCCAATCTCACCCATCGTGCTTTTGGCACAGAAGAGCCCCCGGAGTATGTCATGTACCAGGAGCACACAAGTGATTCCATCCATCACTTCTGGGCCATGGTGCACATCTACGAGAGGAGCATCACATCGGAGCGCCCTTACCGGTTCACCGGGAGGATGACTTCTGACGAACCCCAAGCCATCCAACTTGCAGCCCGAGAAGCTGTAGTTCATCTTCAACATCTGTCGCCGAGGGTTAACTGCCGCCCTTTCCACTACTACCCTAGCTGTGAAGGCTATGGTAGACCGACCCAAGTCACCAATGGAGACCAAGAGTCGGATCCTGCTCTGGTGCATCTGGTGCACTACCTGAGAGCGCAAGAGGCACTGTTCGATCAGGTCACTTTTGACCTGATTGAGACCCGCGGGACACTCGCTCTCCTGACACAGGCAAGAAGTGAAGCTGCACCCGCCACCGACACCCCGATAGTGCTGCTTGGGAGGCTAGTTGAGCCCTCAAGATCTGCCCCTGTTGCCCACCCGGGCAATGCATTCGTTTCCCTGGATGAACTCCGTCATCTCTTGGGGATTTCCTCCAACGGGACTGTAGCCACTACACCCCGCGTGGGTCGTCATCGCTACCCAACCCTGCAGCCCCTCATGCCACTCCAGCCAACTCCGACGTTAAAGCCCCCGGAGAAGCCTCGACGTCCGCAAGACACGCCCGTCTGGATGTCGACGAAGTGGACTGAGTCCGCCGGAGTAGTTGTCAAGTCTTTAGTAACCCTGTTGCCCTGTAAATTCCACCACCGTGCCGTAGACGATCATGCGTATGTGTGTAGTGTTTGATTGAATACTGTGTTTTTGTGTTGTTGCCTTGTATTTGATTACTTATTGATTGTGGGTTGCATTTAATTCTTCCGCCCTTAACAAATCTCGAGGATGAGATTTCCTTAAGGGGGTAGAGTTTGTAACACTCCAAAAATATTTAACCACATTTTTATTAAATAAAATTTGGCCAGAATTAAAAATTTTATTTTTGCTAGGTCTTTTATTAATTTCAGAACCATTTTCTGTTTCTGTTTTTCAAATTCTTCCCTCCATATAGAAATTTTTGGAGATAATATTGTGGCTCTAGTAGTTTTCTTAAACCATTTAATTTATAGCTTAATAACAGTAGGAATTATTTTCATAATAAAAATTGCCCCAAAACAATTCTTTTAATAGCTATTTCAATATTTTAAATGCCTCTGTTGCACTACAAGCATTTTAAATAATTCTTTCAAAATTCCACAAAAATTATGGCAGGTCTTGTGATGCCTATAAATCACTTTTATGCAAAAACCCAACTTGCTCTTTTGAAAATTTTGAGTGAAACAATCTCTTTTCAATTATGTCCATTTTCTAGGTTATAACTACAACCCCATTTTTCCTTTCTCCAAAAATTCTGAAATTTTTCCCACTTATAGTACTTCCAACTAAACCCTTAAGTCCAAAATTTTAGCTCCGTTGGCATCTTTTTAGTTTACCAAATATTCCTCTGAAGTTTCTGTCCAGAACTGAAATTCTTCTAAACTTGCACTAACAAGTTTTCACTTTCCACAAAAAAACTCCACCAACATTTCTATCATCCAAGGAGACATCACCCTGCCAAATTTAAATTCTATAAAGAACCCCTAGGTGGCCCTAGCATTTCAGCAAGCACCTCATGTACATGACAGAATTTGGCAACCTCTTTAAACTACATTAAGATCTTGCTCCTCTGGTCAAACCAACATGTCCAGTAGCCTTGCCAACCTGGTCATCATCATCACACCAAAAATGAGCTCATTTGGAGCAGCCTAACATGCATTGCCATTTGCCCGAGCACTTCAAGTGCACGCTCAGAGCATGGCCAGAGAGCACACACTGCAGCCATGGCATCGAGCTACTGCCGCACCTCTGCTGCCTCTCCTGCTCGCCCTAGCCTCCATCTGGGTCGTCTGATCCTCCCCAAGGCTCGCCGACACCATCCCCTAGCCGCTAGTAGTGCCTCCCACCGACCACAGCCACCGCCGACGCAGCCTTCTCGGACACGGCACCGCCCAAGAAACGAGGCGCGTCTCCGAGCCAACCAGCACCTCCCGGGCATAACTGCGGGTGCTAACGCTCTCACCGAACTCCGTCGACCACCTCACCGACTCGCTGACCCTCACCACCGCCCACAGCCATAATTCCGGCGAAGTAATTGCGACGGCCACCGTGGCTATTCTCTGGAAGCTGCACACCGACCTCGCCTACCTATAAAAGGCCGCCCCGGGCACCGCCTCGCGACGGCAACCACTCCTCCTCTCCCTAGAGACCCGTCGGTGCAACGAATCCACCCGGAGGTGGTCGCCTTCCCCGTCTCCGGCACCCACGGGCGCCACAACTTCCCCGATCAATCCGTCGCAACCACGGCCTCCCGCTCCCCACTTTCTCCACTAATAGCCTCCTGAAGCTCCTACGAATCCATCCCCGTCGTCAATTTCTCCGGGAGAATACCGTAGGCGAAAGCCCCAATCCGGCCGATGCCGCCGTCCACCGCGGAGCTCACCATCGGTGACTCGGTGGTCTCTGGTGGACAACGCACAGCTCTCTGGACTCGCCTCGGTTAGGGGAGCACGCTCATGATCTCGGCACCTCGAGTGGCGCTGCCGTTCGCCGGCGCCGGTCGCCGTAACCCTGATCTATTCTACCGCGGGGGAAATGAAGAAGGCGACCAGTCAAACCTGACCGGTGGGCCAGGCGGGGCCCACCGTAAGTGACTCATAAGTCATCGCCGAAGTGGTATGAGAGGTAGCGCATCTGTGCGTATACGTGTTTCCCACGGGAAAGCGTATTCCTTAGAGTGCACCTTGGACGTCGACGACCTCTCGCGCGGCCGTGCGGTTGGGCCTGGCCCAGTGATGCCAGGCGACTAAATCGCGCTCAGGCGCACTTTTGCCCTTCTCTCTTACCAGCAACTATCAATTAAATTCCACAGCAATATTTCCAAAGCCAAATTGGATGATTCAAATTTCTGCATACTCCTAAATTCATGCCCTATTAATTTAAATAGGGTGAACATTTTTCCTAAATCTAATCTCTGTTGGATTTATTAAATAGCCTTTTTCCTTATTTATTTCAGCTTAGAAAATTTCTAGTATAATCATATGAACTCTCAATAAACTGATTCTTTTCTGTTATTCCTTATTTTTTGTCTAGTTTATTTTAGTATTTATTTCAAAATTTTCAAGACAACTTTTTAGCACTGTTGTTGCTATATGTTGTAATTCAAATGGAGGGAAGATAAAATTTTCAAACATTTGGAGTGCACCCCACACTTCTGCATGCTCAAGGCAAGCATCTTGAACACTTGATATGGTGGATGCATGGTTGGTTATTTGCATGAATAGTGGAGTTATGAATAATTTGAATTCAAATAAAATTTGGCATATGGCTATTTTTGCATGCATGATCCATGACCATTTTTGCTGACATCTTTATAGTATGAGTGAGCATGGTTACTTCCACTTGTCATATATGCTTGTGTTGGTCTGGACTAAACTGCAGGAAAATAATCAGTCACGAGTAAAGTGACCGTGAGACTGAAATCTCGTAGAGACAAGAATGAATCAGTAAGGGCATGTTGGGACATGCCAGATGGTGACCCTGTTGGAAAACATAAGCCTCCTAAGTCGACCGTAGATCGAGTCTTATTTCGGTAACCCCCATACTTGTTTCGTGCTGCCACTTGTCCCTGCCACAGGTAGGGTACAGTTCAGTAAGTTGTTAACCCCTATCGGAGTACACACCACATAGAGGGCAACGATGAGGGTTTCCACGGCCATGGACTAAATCCTGTCATCAGGTCAGGGGGCATGGGTGTTACCGGTTGTATCCGAGAGGGGGGCACCCCTTCGAATCCGCATGTAAGAATAGTGATCCCATGCTACTCGAGATTATTGTCTCCCCGACTTAGAGTTTTTCTGGAACGATGCTTTGGGTGATTCCTGGCATCCGGATGGTTAATCTGGTGTGTGCTGGTCAGGTGTGTTTCAACCCAAAGACCGTAATGGGAATTAGTTAGTGTCACAGCACCGACTAAAGAAATCCTTTACTTGTGGGTAAAGAGTACACCCTCTGCAGAGTTTAAACCAATTCGAATAGCCGTGTTTGCGGTTAAGGACTACAGTCTAGGTTGGTCAAGTGTCGGTCTTCAGAGGAAATAATTAAACTGAGCATGAGTTACTTGGCAGGATAATTATTGTCACCACTAATGCTGTCATGAATATTTTTGTTATCATGAATGATATTGTTATGCATATTAATATTACTGCCTTTATGAATACTATTGTGCACTAAGCCCGTTTATCTTATTTTATTTTTTTCCTGAGTGTCTCAGGGGCTGGCTAGACTACCCCGGGCATTCAGTTTTATTTTCAAGACCTCTCCGTGGCGTCCCTCGAGTTCTCAGGCGGTCCGTCACGCCACAACTCTTGTGGACACCCGATTGGCATTTCTTTTCAAGACCTCTTCGCGGTGTCCCTCGATTTCTCAGGCGGTCTATCACGCCACTACTCTTGTGGATACCTGATTGGCATTTCTTTTCAAGACCGACCGTGGCGTCACCTTTTGACACCCGACTGGCATTTCTTTTCAAGACCTCTTCGTGGCGTCCCTCGAGTTCTCAGGCGGTCTATCACGCCACTACTCTTGTGGATACCCGAGAGGCATTTCTCTTCAAGACCTACCGTGGTGTCACTTTAGACATCCAACCGGCATTTCTTTTATTTCATTTTCCTTTAACTTTCCTTGTTTGTCACTAACATTTTTATATATTCATTTATTTGTACATGCTAATATGTTATCATGCCATGATTGAATTCCTGTCAGCAGGCATTTAATATAGTCCAGCATGAGCATACGCATATAGTTTGGTTCATCATGATCATATATTTTTATCTGCTGCATTCGGTATATCTTTTGTTCATGATGTTTGCGAGTACATTCCAACGTACTCACAGGCTTGTCCCTGGCTATTTACTTGGCCAGCTCAGGATTTCAGCGAGGAGTACTACCACGACGTCCACACGGAGCCTAGGATAGTAGTCATGCGGGATAGGAATTATCCAGGTCAGCCGTTCCTGTGGGAATGGAGCCCCATCGACGTTGGAGAACCATGAGTCGCTTCCGTCATCCATCTCCAGAATTATTGTTGTATCATTAGACCTTTATGGTCTTGTATCCAGTTCTTGTAATTGCTTGGTAATCTGTAACAAGGACGTGTCCACCAGTAACGGTAATCCTGGACTGGTGATGACACGAGGGGTTAATTTCTGGGATTTCGTGTCCCGGCCCCGACAGATATAATAAAAATTTTCATGAAGATCATTGGACAAATTACACTTGATTCGTTGTAATAGTTTTGAGATATGATGATAGTGATATGTGAGTCATGTTGGTGAGTAATTATGCTTTAGTAAGAATATTGGTGTTAAGGTTTGTGATTCCCTATGCAAGCACGAAAGTCAATAGTTATGCAATGAAATTACATCCTACTTGTGGTGCATTGTTCGGCGTTAGTTATGCTTAATGCTCGCTTATGCGATTTTTCCTTTCTTGGTTGGTTGCTTCTCAATCTTTATGCTAGCCTTCACTTGTACTAAGTAGAAATACTACTTGTGCATCCAATATCTTTAAACCCAGTTTTGCCACATGAGTCCACCATACCTACCTATATGCGGTATTCCCGTGCCGTTCTAAGCAAATTTGTATGTGCCATCTTTAATTTTCAAAATAAATTTCCTTTTTGTGTGCTCGTACCGCTCATGAAGCGGCAGGGGGTGGCCAATATTTTCCATGCTAGATGTGTTACTCTCAAGATGAGTGTTTATTCACTTGTCATGGCACGAGAGTGTGGCAAAGGTAACAAGGATGCCCAGTCCCGAAATGAAAAAAAAATTTACTTTATGTTGTCAAATAATAAATTCCTTGGAAAATGTTGGTATGGACGGTACCCGTGGATACGGCTAGCCGTGGAGTGTGAAAGAATGGTGGAAAAAGGAATAAACTTTATTTTCTGTTTGGGAACCGCCTATGATATATCTAGCATGGAAAGTGTTGGGAATTACTTGGTCGTTTTTATTGACGGGAAAAGTATGCCTCTCAAAAAATTTATCTCAATTTTTTTTGCTTTGAGCTCTGGCACCTCTACAAATCCCTACTTCCCTCTGCGAAGGGCCTATCTATTTACTTTATGCAATTTTGATTTTTTTTTATTTGAGTCTCCATCCTCTCTTATAAAGCACCAACTAAGTGGCACTATGATCATACTTCACTAGTAGAAAATAGGGCTTTGGTCCAGGCCTGGCCAGCCTATTAGTCCCGGTTTAGTAACGAACCGGGACCCATGGGGCATACGTCCCGGTTCGTGCGTCCAGGGGGCCGGCCGGGCCTCGTGGGGCATTGTTCCCGGTTCGTCTGGACCCTTTGGTCCCGGTTCCAGAAACGAACCGGGACCAATGGGCCTCGCTCCTGGCCCACATCCATTGGACCCGGTTCATGGCTGGAACCGGGACCAAAGGAGGTCCTTTAGTCCCGGTTCCAGTCACCAACCCGGACCAATGAGGTGCCTATATATACCCCCTCGCCCGCAAGCAGAGCACTCCACTGCTCTGTTTTTTCTGGCCGGCTAGGGGAGGGCTTTGTGGTGCTCTAGCTCACGTCCTATGCACATGAGGTGTTTGATGAAATGCCCGAGCCACACTACTTAAGCTTTCTTCTCTCCAAGCTCGACCTCCAAGCTCCATTTTCCTCAAGATTTGTCTAGGTTTAGCGGTCCGTCACGTCCCGTCCCCGTCTTCACCGCCGTCGATCGCCCACGCCGATCTCGTCGCCGGCACCACCGTGGTGAGCCTCTTGTTCTTATCTTCTTTCTAAAAGAGAAAAATTCTTACTTGTATGGTTTTTGACACACTTAATTATATATAATGCACGCAGATGAACCGGCAATGGATGTACGGTGACAGACGCACCTCCGAGTACATTAAGGGTGTGCATAATTTTCTCGAAGTGGCTGAGGCAAACAAGTAGAATGGTTTTATGTGTTGTCCATGCCCTATATGTGGGAATACGAAGTCTTACTCTGACCGGAAAATCCTTCACACCCACCTGCTTTATAAGGGTTTCATGCCACACTATAATGTTTGGACCAAGCACGGAGAAAGAGAGGTTATCATGGAAGACAGTGAAGAAGAAGAGGATGATGACAACTATGTGCCCCCTGAATATGGTGATGCTGCAACGGGGGAAGCTGAAGATCAAGAGCAACCAGACGATGTGCCCGATGATGATCTCCGCCAGGTCATTGTTGATGCAAAGAGACAGTGCGAAAGTGAAAAGGAGAAGCTGAAGTTCGATCGCATGTTAGAGGATCACCAAAAAGGGTTGTACCCCAATTGCGAAGATGGCAACACAAAGCTCGGTACCGTACTGGAATTGCTGCAGTGGAAGGCAGAGAATGCTGTGCCTGACAAAGGATTTGAGAAGCTACTGAAAATATTGAAGAAGAAGCTTCCAAAGGATAATGAATTGCCCGACAGTACGTACGCAGCAAAGAAGGTCATATGCCCTCTAGGATTGGAGATGCAGAAGATACATGCATGCCCTAATGACTGCATCCTCTACCGCGGTGCGTACGAAGATTTGAACGCATGCCCGGTATGCGGTGCATTGCGGTATAAGATCAGACGAGATGACCCTGGTGATGTTGACGGTGAGCCCCCCAGGAAGAGGGTTCCTGTGAAGGTGATGTGGTATGCTACTATAATACCACCGTTGAAATGTCTGTTCAGAAACAAAGAGCATGCCAAGTTGATGCGATGGCACAGAGAGGACCGTAAGAAAGACGGGAAGTTGAGAGCACCCGCTGACGGGTCGTAGTGGAGAAAAATCGAGAGAAAGTACTAGGAGGAGTTTGCAGGTGACGCAAGGAACGTATGGTTTGGTTTAAGCGCGGATGGCATTAATCCTTTTGGGGAGCAGAGCAGCAATCACAGCACCTGGCCCGTGACTCTATGTATCTATAACCTTCCTCCTTGGCTGTGCATGAAGCAGAAGTTCATTATGATGCCAGTACTCATGCAAGGCCCTAAGCAACCCGGCAACGACATTGATGTGTACCTAAGGCCATTAGTTGAAGAACTTTTACAGCTGTGGAATGGAAACGGTGTACGTGTGTGGGATGAGCACAGACAGGAGGAATTTGACCTGCATGCATTGCTGTTTGTAACCATCAATGATTGGCCTGCTCTCAGTAACCTTTCAGGACAGACAAACAAGGGATACCACGCATGCACGCACTGTTTAGCTGACACCGAAAGTATATACCTGGACAAATGCAGGAAGAATGTGTACCTGGGGCATCGTCGATTTCTTCCGACCAACCATCAATGTCGAAAGAAAGGCAAGCATTTCAAAGGCGAGGCAAATCACCGGAAGAAGCCCGCCATGCGTACCGGTGATCACGTACTTGCTATGGTCAATGATTTACATGTAATCTTTGGAAAGGGTCCCGACGGACTATCTGTTCCGAATGATGCTGAGGGACGCGCATCCATGTGGAAGAAGAAATCTATATTTTGGGACCTACCCTACTGGAAAGACCTAGAGGTCCACTCTTCAATCGACGTGATGCACGTGACAAAGAACCTTTGCGTGAACCTGCTAGGCTTCTTGGGCCTGTATGGGAAGACAAAAGATACACCGGAGGCACGGGAGGACCTGCAATGTTTGCACGAAAAAGACGGCATGCCTCCAAAGTAGTATGAAGGTCCTGCCAGCTACGCTCTTACCAAAGAACAGAAGGAAATCTTCGTTGAATGCCTGCTCAGTATGAAGGTCCCGTCTGGCTTCTCGTCGAACATAAAGGGAATAATAAATATGGCAGAGAAAAAGTTCCAGAACCTAAAGTCTCATGACTGCCACATGATTATGACGCAACTGCTTCTGGTTTCATTGAGGGGGCTTCTATCGGAAAACGCTCGATTAGCCATTGTGAAGCTATGTGCATTCCTCAATGCAATCTCTCAGAAAGTGATCGATCCACAAATCCTACCAAGGCTAAGGAGTGATGTGGTGCAATGTCTTGTCAGTTTCGAGCTGGTGTTCCCACCATCCTTCTTCAATATCATGACACACGTCCTAGTTCATCTAGTCGACGAGATTGTCATTCTGGGCCCTGTATTTCTACACAATATGTTCCCCTTTGAGAGGTTCATGGGAGTCCTAAAGAAATATGTCCGTAACCGCGCTAGGCCAGAAGGAAGCATCTCCATGGGCCATCAAACAGAGGATGTCATTGGGTTTTGTGTTGACTTCATTCCTGGCCTTAAGAAGATTGGTCTCCCTCAATCGCGGTATGAGGGGATAAAATTGATGATGTGGATTTGAATGGTGCATTTTGAATACACAAAAAGTCTGGAGTTCAAATAAGTTCAAAAAAAGAAATCCCTTTCTAACATATGAGTTTCCGTATGAAATCCTGATACTTCGAAAGAGATTGTCCGTTTTGTACACGAAGTGCATCCAGTTTTTGCCGTAACCCTCTCAACTTTTTAGCACATGCTATGTGGGTGAAATGATGATACCATGCCAACTTTCAACCTTTTCAGAGTTCATTTGAAGTGCTTTTCAATTTCAGGGTCATTTAGCTAAAAAAAAAATCAGTAAATGCATGAAAAATATCAGATGAAGTCAGAAAGAGTTGAAA
This sequence comes from Thinopyrum elongatum, assembly GCA_011799875.1. Lineage (NCBI taxonomy): Eukaryota > Viridiplantae > Streptophyta > Magnoliopsida > Poales > Poaceae > Thinopyrum > Thinopyrum elongatum. The sequence continues at coordinate 25,516,482 of CM022298.1, forward strand.
ATTGATGATGTGGCTTTGAATGGTGCATTTTGAACACACAAAAAGTCTGGAGTTCAAATAAATTCAAAAAAATGAAATCCCTTTGTAACAGACGAGTTTTCATTCGAAACCCTGATACTTCGAAAGAGATTGCCCGTTTTGTACACAAAGTGCATCCAGTTTTTGCCGCAACCCTCTCAACTTTTTAGCATATGCTATGTGGGTGAAATGATGATACCATGCCAACTTTCAACCTCTTCAGAGTTCATTTGTAGTGCTTTTCAATTTCAGGGTCATTTAGCGCAAAAAGAATGAACTTAAAATAATCAATTATAATAATCTGTTATGATCAACTAAAACAAAACTATAATATTCTTCAATAGCAAAAAGAATCAACTAAAAAGCTTTTATAAAACTCTAATAGCAAAAGGAATCAACTAAAAAGCTTTTATAAACCTCTAGTAGTTTTTAAACTAAAATTATATAAAATTTATGCAACTAAAATTATCAAATATTTTCTGTTCAAAACATTAATGGCAAAAAGAATTTTCATAAAGAAATTTTTTGTTAGAAACTTTAATAGCAAACTAAAATAACAAAATCTGTTCTTGATTAAAACAGATATTTAAAATAACCTAAAAAATTACCAAATTTAATATAATGATAAAACACAATAATATTAAATAGCAGGAAAAAGAATCACTCAAAAATCAATTTTTATAGTAAAGTTATTCACAAACTAGTGCTTCACACAAATTTAAAAGAATTCAAATTTAAACTATTCAAATTTGAAAATTAATGGCACTAACAGAAAGTCTATAATTTTTGTGACCTAACAGAAAAAAGAATCACTGGAAAACTGCTAAAAAAATAAATAAAGCAAAAAAGAAAACAGAAAAAAATGCCACCTACTGGGCCACCACGGCCTGAATACGACTAGAAACCCAGCTAATTGGGCCAGGATTCAGGCCCGCAGAAGGCCCAGCAGGCCCACAGGCATAGCAGTGTCAGATTAGGCCCAAAGGCCTGCAGTTCAGAGGAGTTCAATAGGGTTGAGGCAGTCGAGCTTATAAACCGGTGCGGGGCGCTCTCAACTAGCGAGGTGGGACTAAACTCCCACCACCACGCTGCTGTGCAAGACCATTGGTCCCGGTTGGAGCCACGAACCGGGACCAATGCTCACCTTTGGTCCCGGTTCGTGGCACCAACCGGGACCAATGCCCCCCTTTAGTCCCGGTTGGTGCCACCAACCGGGACCAAAGGTCTGTTTTCAGCAGCCCAAAGGGCGGGAAATAGGGACCTTTGGTCCCGGTTGGTGGCACCAACCGGGACTAAAGGGGGGCATTGGTCCCGGTTGGTGCCACGAACCAGGACCAATGCTCTGGGTATATAAGTTGCACTAAGGAATTTTAAGAACCGCCCATCCCTACTTCGATCTCTCCTCCTCCTCTCCCCCCGACGGCGGCGAATCCATCCACGACGCCGGCAGGCTGCCCGAGCTAGCCGTCGCCGATGCCCTCACTGCGCCCAGCCCCCGACGCCGCCGCTCCTCGCGGCCCTCTGCCCTGACCCGACGCGCCGAAGCGCTGCCACACCCCCTGCCCCATACGCCTCCTCGTCGCCGTCGCCGCGCCCCTGCCGTCGCCGTCGCCTTGCCCCCGACGCCGCCGCTCCTCGCGCCCCTCTGCCCTGACCCGACGCACCGCCGCGCCGCCGCGCCCCTGCCCCGTACGCCTCCTCGTCGCCGTCGCCGCGCTCCTGCCCCGCCGTCGCCGTCGCCGTGCCCTGCCTCCTCGTCGCCGCCCCCAGTGAGCTCGCCGGCCGCCCTCCTAGTTTAGATGCATTTTCCTAATTAAGTTTAGATGTGTAGTTATATTAATTTAGATGTGTAGTTAATTTAGATGTGGCTATATGTATGTATATATGGATGTTCATAGAATTTTTTTATATGTATGTGGCTATATATATATGTCATTGTCGATATAGCCCCTCCTCGATAACTTCGACATGAGGGGGGGTCGATATACCCATTCCCCGATAACATTTTTTTATATGATGAATTTTTTTTCATAGCCATATATATGTATGTGGCTATATGTATGTATGGATGTTCATAGGATTTTTTAATATGTATGTGGCTATATGTATGTCGTTGTCGATATAGCCCCTCCCCGATAACTTCGACATGAGCGGGGGGGGGGGCGGGCAACCCCACGTCGTACTACACTCCCTAGCGCACTCAGGCACTCCTTCCCACCCTTCCCCCCCCCTGGTCGTCCATTCCGACGCCTACTTCCTTCCCTCTGTTCCGTCACGAATAGATATATTGGACGATATGTCATATTCTTATGCTTATCTATCTGGCTTGCTGAAATGCCTCTGAATCGCCTCTGCTGCTCTGCGCTTCCATTAACCCCTCCCCGATAACATTTTTTTCTAAGTTACTAAGGTAAAATGTTCACCCCTCCCCTCTCGATATACCGGGCGACCAACTCTCGAGGCCACTCAAACCCTAGAAAAAAAGCATTGTCGATCTCCTACCCCCTCCCGCCCCTACCCGACAAACTCTCGAGGCCACCCAAACCACTAGAAGATAACTCCGGTAACTTTGACATGAGGGGGGACGTCGATCAACCCCCTCTCGCCCGAACAAGTCTATGTATCATTTTATATCACGGTGGACATATATCAAAGTTTGATCATATGTCAAAGTTTGAATTTTGACATATGCAACATTTGATCATATATCAAAGTTTGATCATATGTCAAAGTTTGAATTTTGACATATGCAACATTTGATCATATGTCAAAGTTTGAATTTTGACATATATAGATTTATCAAGAATGCCCCCATTATGGATGTGCACAAGTTGATCCAATTTTTTTCTGATCTCATCTATATATATATATATTCTTCTATATGTCACGTTGTCTGTCAAAGTATTGAAGAAATCCATGGTTTCATCATTAGCTGGAAGTAACAGGCATATGATGCTACGAAGCTCTTCAAAGTTGTTTTGGAACGGAGTTCCGGATAGAATAATTCGCTTTTTGGTACGAATTTCAGCAAAGGCCTTCCAAATAGCGATATTCGGAAGGCTCTTGCTGAACTTCATACCAAAAAACTAATTATCCTATCCGGGACTCCGTTCCAAAACAATTTTGGAGAGCTTCGTACCATTATGCGCCTGTTACTTCCGGCTAATGATGAAGCCATGGTTTTCTTGAATCCTTTGACACTGACAACGTGGCATATAGAAGGGTGGATGAGATCAGGAAAAATATGGACCATTTTCTGCACATCCAGAATGGCGCCATTTTTGTTAAATCCCTTGTTTGACATTCATGAGAGAGGCGGTCCGGACGTCGGACATTCATGAGAGAACTCCGGTAACTCTTCAACATGAGGGGGGACGTCGATCAACCCCCTCTCGCCCGACCAAACCCTAGAAGCGTCGAGGCCACCCCAAACCCTAGAAGCGTCGAGGCCACCCAAATTTACCAAGTTAAAAGAGCGTTGTCGAGGCCACCCCAAACCCTAGAAGCGTTGTCAAGGCCACCCCAAACCGTAGAAGCGTCGAGGCCACTAATTAATATTCCTTGTTGTGATTAGCTAGCTAGGTCTATGTTTGCCACTAATATATCCATCTCTCATGTTTGTATATTACTTGCCATGTTGTAATATTTGCAGAAACTATGGATCAACAAAAAGACTTGGAAACAGAAGAGTTGTTGGGGGACATCATCCTCGGCGGAGGTGATGTCTTGTCATATCTCAACGACACCGATTGTCTGGAAGGAGAGGCTGAAGGCTCCGGTGATCGAACAATGGAGGAGGAAGGACATGATCATGATGGCTCCGGTGACCAAATGCCGGAGGAAGAAGGAGACCATGATGATGGCTCCGGTGATCGAACGGAGGAGGGAGCTGTTGCAAAGTCTGGCGAGGTATATATATTAACTAAGCCTGTGCCGACTAGCTAATTGATGCATTAATTGTTTTGGTATGTACATATATTAACTCTTCTTTCTTCTTTTAAAGCCCTCTAGATCGAGCCAAACTTCGGTAACGAGACGAGGCCCGAAGAAAAGGTTGCGTCAGGATGAAAGGTTCACGATCACAGCAATCGCGAATGATGGCCAGCCGATTGAACCAAGGCGGACCAAGGATGCATTTTCTGCTCAGTGCGGAGCTATTGTTAGGGACAGCATCCCGATCAGCATCCAGCTATGGAATGAGCCTAAGAAGAACGAAGACCCTCAAGTTTCTTATGTCACTGATAGACAGAAAGATGATCTTTGGACCTCGCTGAAGGCAAATTTCACCCTACCGCCAGAGGAGGATCTGGATAAGCCAGTTATAGAGCCATTCGTCAAGGCGTGTGCTCTTAAGAAGATGGCAGATCTATTCAGGAGGTGGAAGAATGAGTTAAAATCAACGTTTGTCGACAAAGGGAAGAATCCATAATTCACCGGCCGATTTGAGAAGATAAGAGATCACTGGCCCGCATTTGTGGCCTACAAGACATCGGACAAGAGTAAGAAGATGTCAGAGACAAATAAGATAAATGCCGCAAAGAAGAAGTTTCACCATCGCATGGGGTCAAGTGACTACCTCAAAGCCCGGCCGCTATGGGACAAAGCTGAGAATGATCTGCTTGCTAAAGGGGTCGAACCAGAGACATTGAACTGGCCAGACCTTTCAAGGACTTGGTTCTTCGTGGTTGGCGGAACCTTGGACCCTGAAATAGGCAAGTGCGTTTGGATGGACGAGCAACTTGCAATACCCATCAAGAAGCTTCAGAAGTGTATCGCCGCAACACAGCAAGGGACGTTCATTCCTGACAGAGAGAACGCCGAGCTGACCGAGGCCCTCGGGAATCCTGAGCACCCTGGACGAACACGAGGCACGCCAGGCTCCGTTGCATGGAAGGTTGGGTGTCCCGGCGTAGGCGGTTACAAAACCCGGGAGAGGAAGAGGAAACTGGAGCAGAGCGAACTACAGAAGCTGAATGCAAGGGTACAAAAGCTAGAGGAACAAGTTGAGAGCCAGCGAGGTGCCGAAGCTACCCCAGAAGTTACCCCGCCATCTCAGCGGAGAAGCAGCGTGGCTTCCACCGAGCTCGTTCAGCAGCCTGACTTCACGGCTCCTAGCTACCCCGTGGATGCTATCACGAAGGCTCAGCATTGCCAGCTTAAGACGCAATGGCAGCACCTCAAAGTCAAGGCAGCTGTCGGATCTGTTGCACCTCCTGAACCCGATGCAACTTTTCACTGCCCTCCGATTCCACCAGGCTATGTTGTTGTGATGGTGGATGATGTAACGGAGGGATTTGAGGAGCTCGAGCTTGACCACCCTACAGGTGAAGGGGATACTCAGCTGGGTCTTGCTTTGAAGACTCCATGTCTATGGCAGAAGGAGCACATCAAGCTTCCGAACTGGATACCTCCGCCTCCGGCGAGTCAGGGCACTCCGCCTCCTCCTCCTCCTCCTCCGGCGAGTGATAAGGGCACTCCGCCTCCTTCTCCGGCTGCTCCGGCGCGTGAGGGCGGCACTCCGCCTCCTTCTCCGCCTGCTCCGGTGCGTCCGAGAAGCCGACCTCCTCCTCCGCCTCGTCAGCAATGGCGGAAGACAGAAGCCGCCGCTCCGGCTGCTCCGGCGCGTCAGAGCACTCTGCCTCCTTCTACTACTTGTCAGCAGTAACAGAAGAGAGACGCCGTCGCTCCGGCGTCTAGTAGTACAGCCAGATGCGGGAGGCAATACAGATTCGGTCCATCTCGCAAGCCACTAGAGAAGTTACCATACGAGATGACCGAGGAGGAAAACGCGAAGATCTGTAAAGCCCAAGTGAGGGACTTTTTTTGCAAAGAAACCTCCACCTCCGAAGGAGACGATAGATCCGGTGAAAGCGAAGCGCACTCTCGATGCCCTGAAGCGACCACCAACATCTCCGCCGGAAACCAAATATGAGCGCATTACTGAAAGGACATATCAGGAAGCGAAGCGGTCGGGAAGTACTTGTAGTGATCGAAGGTTAGCAGAACGAAGAAGTGGGAAAAAAATCCCCAGCTCGGCGAACAAGCGAACCAATCGTGCCCCCGCTCAAGGTGTCTAGCGATATCGTCGCTAATCATCCGGGGATGGTGCCCGATACCAATCCTGCAGATTACCTGCCCGACGATGCACATTTTGATACAATGGAGGTGGACGAACACAAATACCGGTACGGGAAGCCTCTCGTCAAACCTGGTCATCCTCCTCTAACAACGATGATGCGAAGATTCCATGAGTGGTACATGGACACCTGCAGCGAGTCTGGGAAGGATACTTTGACGCTGAGAGTTAAAGAGGAGCACGACCTCGTTGGAATTGATCTGTTGTCAGTTCCATTTGAGGAGTTCTTCTAGTTTTTCAATCAAAAGGCCCTCGATAAAATAATCGTCACTTGCTACTGTCTGTAAGTACTACTTCTGTAATTAAGTCTCTATATATAGCTCAGCTCTTTCATTGCATGTATATGTAATTATCCTCACTATATTATGCAGATTGAAGATCGTCGAATGCAGAAAAGCACAAATCTATGATATTGGGTTCATTAACACAAATCTCATAGATGAATGGACGGTTAAACATAATGCCAAAGAAACCGAGGCCAACTTGCTACAATCGTTGCTTCGAAATCAAAACAAAGATAAAATACTCTTTCCTTACAACTTCAAGTGAGTGTTACTGTCTTGTGCATATTCGGTTTCCCTTATTACTCGAGGTTATAGTAATGTAATTGATGAGTTATGCATGCGTGCGCAGCTTCCACTTTATTCTCCTAGAGATTAAGCCACTAGTAGAAAAAGGCCCATTTGTCCCGGTTCCAGAGGCCCATTTGTCCCGGTTCTGGAACCGGGACTAAAGGGTCGGGACTAAAGCCCAACACCTTTAGTCCCGGTTCGCTTACGAACTGGGACAGATGTGCCTCCACGTGGCCGCTGCGGCGAGCCCAGGCAGGAGGGCCTTCAGTCCCGGTTGGTAACACCAACCGGGACCAAAGAGCATCCACGTGTCAGCAGCTCAGGAGCTGGGGTTTTTTTTTTGAAAGGGGTGGTGGGTTTGGGGGTTTTGGGGGTTTTGTAGGGTTAATTTAGGGGTTTCATATATTGTGTTAGCTAGCTAATAGCTAGAGAGAAGTGTCCTCTCTTATCTCCGTGCTTGGTCGACGCTACGTACTATATGTATAGAGATGACTCGACACGCTAGCTAGTAAGCAAATGAAGGAAACCATTAAGTACACAAGATCGTCATGAACATATACAGAGAGAAGTGATCGACCTAGCTTCTCCTTCTCCGAGAGATTGGTCGAACAACCAGTTTTCGTATATCTATCCAACGCTACTAGCTACATATATACAATATAAGATCCCTAACATCTGATGTCAAGTTCCACATGGTATTCTCCGGCTGGATTGATGACATGGTCAAGAAAGAATCCCGCCAATTCCTCTTGAATTGCCTTTATGCGATCTTGTGGTAGGAGTTCATCCCGCATCTGCCAAATCTAATTTGAAGAAGGGGGTCAATACATATATATGAATGAAACTCAACACAAATGATGGTAATAGAATAAAATTGTGAATATTATTGCTTATGCACTTCATATTGTTTTTCAGAGTAGCCCCGCTTAGAGGTCATCGCGTTGTAGATGTACTCGCAAACGTAGTATCCACAAAAATTATTCCCGCCTTCCTGCCACAACCACTTTACGAGAAATAGAGGTCAATCAAACTGATAATCAAGCATTATAAATGGTATTGATGAAACTAGCTAGAATCAATGGGAGATGCGCGGAACTAGCTAGTAGTTCTTACTTTCGGGTGTGTAAATCGCAGCTCCCCCGGCAGTCCCGGAGCTTCTGCGGTGAACACTTTCCAAACCCTGCGAGACAAAGAAAATAATTACTTGATATCAGGAAATGAACAAAGTTGCCGATATGGTGCGATAATGATCGATTGAACTTACTTCTGGAGCATTTCAGTCATGGCCGCATACTCCTTGGGATCTTTTTGTCTTGAGTCTAAGACGGTTACTAGTCCCTGCTCAAGCTTAATCTCTAGAAGAATAAAGTGGAAGCTGTGCACGCATGCAGAACTCATCAATTACATTACTATAACCTCGAGTAATAAGGGAAACTGAATATGCAGAAGACAGTAACACTCACTTGAAGTTGTAAGGAAAGAGTATTTTATCTTTGTTTTGATTTTTAAGCAACGATTGTAGCAAGTTGGCCTCGGTTTCTTTCGCATTATATGTAACCGTCCATTCATCTATGAGATTTGTGTTAATGAACCCAATATCATAGATTTGTGCATTTCTGCATTCGACGATCTTCAATCTGCATAATATAGTGAGGATAATTATATATACATGCAATGAAAGAGCTGAGCTATATATAGAGACTTAATTACAGAAGTATAGTACTTACAGACAGTAGCAAGTGATGATTATTTTATCGAGGTCCTTTTGATTGAAAAACTGGAAGAACTCCTCAAATGGAACAGACAACAGATCAATTCCAACGAGGTCGTGCTCCTCTTTAACTCTCAGCGTCAAAATATCCTTCCTAGACTTGCAGGTGTCCATGTACCACTTATGGAATCTTCGCATCATCGTTGTTAGAGGAGGATCACCAGGTCTGACGAGAGGCTTCCCGTACTGGTATTTGTGTTCGTCCACCTCCATTGTATCAAAATGTGCATCGTCGGGCAGGTAATCACCAGGATTGGTACCGGGCAGCATCCCCGGCAGATTTGCGACGATATCGCTAGACACCTTGAGCGGGGGGCACGATTGGTTTACCTGTTTGCCGAGCTGGGGAATTTTGTTCCCACTTCTTCGTTCTTGTAACCTTTTGTCAGTTGAAGTAGTTCCCGACCGGCGCGCTCCTTCCACTGCCTTTTTAAGAGCGCGGACATGGTTGTCATCCGGCGGAGGCGGTGGTGGTCGCTTCAGGTTCTTCAAAGTGCGCTTCAATTTCACCGGATCCATCTTCTCCTCCAGAGGTGGATTTTTCTTTGCAAAAAAGTCCCTCACTTGGGCTTCACAGATCTGGGCGTTTTCGTCGTCGGTCATCTCGTATGGTAACTTCTCTAGAGGCGTGAGAGTCGGACCGAATCTGTATTACCTCCCGCCTCTGGCTGTACTGCTAGACGCCGGAGCAGCTGCGGCTATCTTCCTTCGTTGCTTACGAGGCGGAGAAGGAGGCGGAGTGCTACGACGCGCCGGAGCAGCCGGAGCGGCGGCGGCTGTCTTCCGCTGTTGCTGACGAGGCGGAGAAGGAGGCGGGCTGCTCGGACGCGCCGGCGCAGGCGGAGAAGGAGGCGGAGTGCCGCCACGCGCCGAAGCAGCGGGAGAAAGAGGCGGAGTGCCCTGATCACTCGCCAGAGGAGGAGGCGCAGGAGGAGGCGGAGTGCCCTGACTCGCCGGAGGAGGAGGCGGAGGCGTCCAGTTCGGAAGGTTGATGAGCTCCTTCCGCCATAGACATGGAGTCTTCAGAGCAAGACCCAGCTGAGTCTCCCCTTCACCGGTAGGGTGGTCAAGCTGGAGCTCCTCAAATCCCTCCGTTATTTCATCGACCATCACAACAGCATAGCGTTGTGGAATCGGAAGGCAGTGAAAAGTTGCGCCGGGTTGAGGAGGTGCAACAGAGCCGATAGCCGCCTTGACTTTGTGGTGCTGCCATTGCGTCATAAGGTGGCAATCTTGAGCCTCCGTGATGGCATCCACGGGGTAGCTGGGAGCCGTGAAGTCAGGCTGCTGAAGGACCTCGGTGGAAGCCACGCTGCTTCTCCGCTGAGATGGAGGGGTAGCTCCGGTAGGTCGCTGGCTCTGAACTAGTAGTGCTTGTTCCTCTAGCGCTCGTACCCTTGCATTCAGCGACTGCAGTTCGGTCTGCTCCACTTTCCTCCTCCTCTCCCGGGTTTTGTAACCGCCTGCGCTGGGAAACCCAACCTTCCACGCAACGGAGCCTGCCGTGCCTCGTGTTCATCCTGGGTGCTCAGGATTCCCGAGGGCCTGTGTGAGCTCGTCGTTCTCTCTGTCGGGAACGAACGTCCCTTCCTGCGCTGCGGCGATATACTTCTGAAGCTTCTTGACGGGTATTTCAAGTTGCTCCTTCGTCCAATGGCACTTCCCTGTTTCAGGGTCCAAGGTTCCCCCAACCCCGAAGAACCAAGTCCTTGAACGGTCTGGCCAGTTCAATGTCTCTGGTTCGACCCCTTTATCAAGCAGGTCGTTCTCAGCCTTGTCCCACAACGGCCGGGCTTTGAGGTAGCCACCTGACCCCGTGCGATGGTGATACTCCTTCTTTGCAGCATTTTTCTTGTTTGTCGCTGACATCTTCTTACTCTTCTCCGATGTCTTGTGGGCCACAAATGCGGGCCAGTGATCTCTTATCTTCTCAAATCGGCAGGTGAATTCTGGAGTCTTCCCTTTGTCGACAAACGTTGATTTCAACTCATTCTTCCACCTCCTGAATAGATCTGCCATCTTCTTAAGAGCATGAGCCTTGACCAATGGCTCTATAACTGGCTTATCCGGATCCTCCTCTGGCGGTAGGGTGAAATTTGCCTTCAGCGCAGTCCAAAGATCATCTTTCTGTCTATCGTTGACAAAAGACACTTGAGGGTCTTCGCTCTTAGGCTTATTCCATTGGTGGATGCTGATCGGGATCATGTCCCTAACAAGAACCCCGCACTGAGCAGAAAATGCTTCCTTGATCCGGCTGGGTTCAATCGGTTGGCCATCGCCCTTGATTGCTGTGATCGTGAACCTTTCATCCTGGCGCAACCTTTTCTTCGGGCCTCGTCTCGTTACCGAAGTTTGGCTCGATCCGGAGGGCTAGAAAAGAAGAAAGAAGAGAGTTAATATGTGTACATACCAAAACAACTAATGCATCAATTAGCTAGTCAGCACAGGCTTAATTAATATATATACCTCGCCGGACTTTGCAACAGCTCCTTCCTCTGTTCACTCATCGGAGCCATCATAATCATGTCCTTCCACCTCCATTGTTCGATCACCGGAGCCTGCTTCACCCTCTCCTTCCAGACCATCGGTGTCGTTGAGATACGACAAGATATCACCTCCGCCGAGGATTATGTCCCCCAACAACTGTTCTGCTTCGATGTCTCGGTGCTCCATAGTTTCTGCAAATATTACAACATGGCAATTAATATACAAACATGACAGATGGATATATTAGTGCAAACGTAGACCTAGCTAGCTCGACGCTTCTATGGTTTGGGGTGGCCTCGACAACTCTTCTAGGGTTTGGGGTGGCCTAGGCAACGCTTCTAGGGTTTGGGGTGGCCTCGACAACGCTTCTAGGGTTTGGGCCAGACCGCCTCTCTCATGAATGTCCGACGTCCGGACCGACAAGGGATTTAACAAAATGACGCCATTCTGGATGTGCAGAAAATGGTCCATATTTTTCCTGATCTCATCTACCCTTCTATATGTCACGTTGTCTAGTGTCAAAGAATTCAAGAAAATCATGACTTCATCATTAGCCGGAAATGACAGGCGTATAATGGTACGAAGCTCTTCAAAGTTGTTTTGGAACGGAGTTCCCGATAGAATAATTCGCTTTTTGGTACAAAGTTCAGCAAGAGCCTTCCGAATATCGCTATTTGGAAGGCCTTTGCTGAAATTCGTACCAAAAGGCGAATTATTCTATCCGGAACTCCGTTCCAAAACAACTTTGAAGAGCTTCGTAGCATCATACGCCTGTTACTTCCGACTAATGATGAAGCCATGGATTTCTTCAATATTTTGACAGACAACGTGACATATAGAAGAATATATATATATATATGAGATCAGAAAAAAATTGGATCAACTTGTGCACATCCATAATGGGGGCATTCTTGATAAATCTATATATGTCAAAATTCAAACTTTGACATATGATCAAACTTTGATATATGTCCACCGTGATATAAAATAATACATAGACTTGTTCGGGCAAGAGGGGGTTGATCGACGTCCCCCCTCATGTCGAAGTTACAGGAGTTATCTTCTAGCGGTTTGGGTGGCCTCGAGAGTTTGTCGGGTAGGGGCGGGAGGGGGTAGGAGATCGACAACGCTTTTTTTCTAGGGTTTGGGTGGCCTCGAGAGTTGGTCGTCCGGTATATCGAGAGGGGCATGAACATTTTACCTTAGTAACTTAGAAGAAAATGTTATCGGGTAGGGGGTACGTATATCGACCCCCCCCCCTCATGTCGAAGTTATCGGGGAGGGGCTATATCGACAACGACATACATATAGCCACATACATATAAAAAAATTCTATGAACATCCATACATACATATAGCCACATACATATATATGGCTATGAAAAAAAATTCATCACATAAAAAAATGTTATCGGGGAGGGGGTATATCGCAAACTTTGACATAAATGACTTTGATCATGTAACTTTTGCATATATGAACATACATACATAAATTATACATAGATGGAAAAAAAATTGCTATGAACAAAAAAAAACATCATATATGAACATTTTGTATATACATCCATCCATACATACATACATGGACAAAAAAATGCTATGAACAAAAACATCAATTTTGGTCCAATCTTGGCATTGAACTACAACCCAATTTTTCCTTGCTAAAAAATTATGAATTTTTTACATCTTGTAGTCCTTCCAACTAAACCCTTATGTCCAGAAGGGCAGCCCCAATTTCATCTAGCAAGTCCACCAAAAAAATTCATGTAGTTTCTGTCCAGCACTAAATTTTAATAAAACTTGCACTAAGAAGTTTTTCCTTTTATCAAACCAACTTAACCATCTTCACTAACATCCAAGGAGACATCATCCTGCCAAGTTTCACATAAAACAAAGTTCCCTAGCAAGCCCTAGCATTTCATCAAACACCTTGTGGACATGGCTTAAACTTTGCACTGAACCAACTTCACCATCATCACGTACATGGAGGAAGGACAGAGGAGAGGGGTGGGAGGGAGGAGGGAGTACCGGCCTGGCCGGCGGGCACTGGTGCGGCGGCGTTGACGGCAGGGTAGGGGCGTGGCGGGGCGTCGGGGCAGGGCAGGGGCGCGGCGGCGTTGGCGTCGAGGTCGAGGCAGGGGCGCATGGCATCGGCGTCGGGGCAGGGCAGGGGCGCGGGGCAATGGCGACGAGGAGCGGGCGGCGACAGCGACCTCGGGGCGGCGACGGCGAGCACGGGCAGCCTGGGGCCGTCGATGAGCTCGGCGTCGTCGGGGGGCAAATGGTCGATGAAAACTGAAAAATTCCTAAGTCCTGCTTATATACACAGAGCATTGGTCCCGGTTCGTGGCACCAACCGGGACCAAAGGTCTCTTTTCAGCAGCCCAATGCGCGGGAAACAGAGACCTTTGGTCCCGGTTGGTGCCACAAACCGGGACCAAAGGTGTGGCATTGGTCCCGGTTTGTTCCACCAACCGGGACCAATGTACCCCTTTTGTTCCGGTTGGTGCTACCAACCGGGACCAAAGGCCTGGCACTGGCGCGGTGCGGTGGGATGTTTAGTCCCACCTCGCTAGTTGAGAGAGCTCGAGAGTGGTTTATAAGCGCTGCTGCGCCGACCCTCTCGAGCTCCTCTCAACTGCAGGCTTTCGGGCCTTCTCTGCTACTCTTTGCCCGTGGGCCTGCTGGGCCTCTGCGGGCCTGAATCCTGGCCCATGGATGGGTTTCTAGTCGTATTCAGGCCGTGGTTACCCAGTAGGTGGCATTTTTTTTATTTTTTTCTAGTTTTTTTGTTTTCTTTTTTGCTTTATTTATTTTATTTTGTTTCTACTTACAACAAAATATAAACTGTTTTTCAGTGATTCTTTTTGCATTTAGGTAATAAAAATTATAAACTTGCTGTTAGTGCCATTAGTTTTCCAATTTGAATAGTTTAAATTTGAATTCTTTGAAATTTGTGTGAATCACTAGTTTGTGATTAACTTTACTATAAAAATAGATTTTGGAGTGATTCTTTTTCCTGCTATTTAATATTACTGTGTTTTATCATTATATTCAAAAACAGTTTTTGTTACTTTAGTTTCTAACAAAAAAATCATTATGATAATTCCTTTTGCTATTAAAGTTTCTAACAAAAAAAGTTCTTTATGAAAATTCTTTCGAAGTATCAGGGTTTCGGACAAAAACTCATCTGTTACAAAGAGATTTCATTTTTTTGAACTTATTTGAACTCCAGAATTTTTGTGTGTTCAAAATGAACCATTCAAAGCCACATCATCAATTTTCAACCCTTTCTGACTTCATCTGTTATTTTTCATTCATTTACTGGTTTTTTTGAGCTAAATGACCCTGAAATTGAAAAGCACTTCACATGAACTCTAAAGAGGTTGAAAATTGGCATCATATCATCATTTCACCCACATAGCATGTGCTAAAAAGTTGAGAGGGTTACGGCAAAAACTAGACGCACTTCGTGTACAAAATGGACAATCTCTTTCGAAGTATCAGGGTTCCGGACCAAAAAAACTCATCTGTTACAAAGGGATTTCATTTTTTAAACTTATTTGAACTCCAGACTTTTGTGTGTTCAAAATGAACCATTCAAAGCCACATCATCAATTTTCAACCCTTTCTGACTTCATCTGTTATTTTTCATGCATTTACTGATTTTTTTGAGCTAAATGACCCTGAAATTGAAAAGCACTTCACACGAACTCTGAAGAGGTTGAAATTGGCATCATATCATCATTCACCCCACATGACATGTGCTAAAAAGTTGAGAGGGTTACGGCAAAAACGGATGCACTTCGTGTACAAAATGGACAATCTCTTTCGAAGTATCAGGGGTTCGGACAAAAACTCATCTGTTACAAAGGGATTTCATTTTTTGAACTTATTTGAACTCCAGACTTTTTGTGTGTTTCAAAATGAACCATTCAAAGCCACATCATCAATTTTCAACCCTTTCTGACTTCATCTGTTATTTTTCATGCATTTACTGATTTTTTTTGAGCTAAATGACCCTGAAATTGAAAAGCACTTCACATGCAACTCTGAAGAGGTTGAAAATTGGCATGATATCATCATTTCACCCACATAGCATGTGCTAAAAAGTTGAGAGGGTTACGGCAAAACTGGATGCACTTCGTGTACAAAATGGACAATCTCTTTCGAAGTATCAGGGTTTCGGACAAAAACTCATCTGTTACAAAGGGATTTCATTTTTTTGAACTTATTAGAACTCCAGACTTTTTGTGTGCTCAAAATGAACCATTCAAAGCCATATCATCAATTTTCAACCCTTTCTGACTTCATCTGTCTTCACTTTTTCTTCGCTTGTGCCCTTTGCTTATTGCGCCGTAACCATGGATATTCTTCATCGCTTAACAGGGTGCTTGGGTTAGCCTTGACTTTGAAGGGAGGAATTTCATGAAACTTTTCATAATCTTCAGACATGTCTGTCTTACCCTCCACTCCCACGATGTCTCTTTTCCCTGAAAGAACTATGTGGCGCTTTGGCTCATCGTATGATGTATTCGCTTCCTTATCTTTTCTTTTTCTCAGTTTGGTAGACATGTCCTTCACATAGAAAACCTGCGCCACATCATTGGCTAGGACGAATGGTTCGTCTGTGTACCCAAGATTGTTCAGATCCACTGTTGTCATTCCGTAATGTGGCTCTACCTATACCCCGCCTCCTGACAGATTGACCCATTTGCACTTAAACAAAGTGACCTTAAAATCATGTCCGTAGTCAAGTTCCCATATGTCCACTATGTAACCATAATATGTGTCCTTTCCCCTCTTGGTTGCTGCATCAAAGCGGACACCGCTGTTTTGGTTGGTGCTCTTTTGATCTTGGGCGATCATGTAAAATGTATTCCCATTTATCTCGTATCCTTTGTAAGTCAATACAGTCGAAGATGGTCCCCTGGACAATGAGTACAGCTCATCAGAAACAGTGTTGTCACCTCTGAGACGTGTTTCCAACCAACTGCCGAAAGTCCTGATGTGTTCACATGTAATCCAGTCGTCACACTGCTCCGGGTGTTTGGAGCACAGAATGTTCTTGTGTTCATCGACATACGGCGTCACCAAGGTAGAGTTCTGTAGAACTGTGTAGTGTGCTTGAGACCAAGAATGCCCGTCCCTGCATATTATTGAGTCCCCTCCTAGCGTGCCTTTTCCAGTCAGTCTCCCCTCATACCGCGATTGAGGGAGACCAATCTTCTTAAGGTCAGGAATGAAGTCAACACAAAACCCAATGACATCCTCTATTTGATGGCCCATGGAGATGCTTCCTTCTGGCCTAGCGCGGTTACGGACATATTTCTTTAGGACTCCCATGAACCTCTCAAAGGGGAACATATTGTGTAGAAATACGGGGCCCAGAACGACAATCTCGTTGACTAGATGAACTAGGACATGTGTCATGATATTGAAGAAGGATGGTGGGAACACCTGCTCAAAACTGACAAGACATTGCGGCACATCACTCCTTAGCCTTGGTATGATTTCTGGATCGATCACATTCTGAGAGATTGCATTGAGGAATGCACATAGCTTCACAATGGCTAATCAAGCGTTTTCCGGTAGAAGCCCCCTCAATGCAACCGGAAGCAGTTGCGTCATAATCATGTGGCAGTCATGAGACTTTAGGTTCTGGAACTTTTTCTCTGCCATATTTATTTTTCCCTTTATATTCGACGAGAAGCAGGACGGGACCATCATACTGAGCAGGCATTCAAAGAAGATTTCCTTCTCTTCTTTGGTAAGAGCGTAGCTGGCAGGACCTTCATACTGCTTTGGAGGCATGCCGTCTTTTTCGTGCCAACGTTGCAGGTCCTCCCGTGCCTCCGGTGTATCTTTTGTCTTTCCATACACGCCCAAGAAGCCTAGCAGGTTCACGCAAAGGTTCTTTGTCACATGCATCACGTCGATTGAAGAGCGGACCTCTAGGTCTTTCCAGTAGGGTAGGTCCCAAAATATAGATTTCTTCTTCCACATGGGAGCGCGTCCCTCAGCGTCATTCAGAACAGATAGTCCGCCGGGACCCTTTCCAAAGATTACGTGTAAATCATTGACCATAGCAAGTACGTGATCACCGGTACGCATGGCGGGCTTCATCCGGTGATCTGCCTCGCCTTCGAAATGCTTGCCTTTCTTTCGACATTGATGGTTGGTCAGAAGAAATCGACGATGCCCCAGGTACACATTCTTCCTGCATTTTTCTAGGTATATACTTTCGGTGTCAGCTAAACAGTGCGTGCATGCGTGGTATCCCTTGTTTGTCTGTCCTGAAAGGTTACTGAGAGCAGGCCAATCATTGATGGTTACAAACAGCAACGCATGCAGGTCAAATTCCTCCTGTCTGTGCTCATCCCACACACGTACACCATTTCCATTCCACAGCTGTAAAAGTTCTTCAACTAATGGCCTTAGGTACACATCAATGTCGTTGCCGGGTTGCTTAGGGCCTTGGATGAGTACTGGCATCATAATTAACTTCCGCTTCATGCACAGCCAAGGAGGAAGGTTATAGATACATAGAGTCATGGGCCAGGTGCTGTGATTGCTGCTCTACTCCCCGAAAGGATTAATGCCATCCGCGCTTAAACCAAACCATACGTTCCTTGGGTCACCTGCAAACTCAGTCTGGTACTTTCTCTCGATTTTTCTCCACTACGACCCGTCAGCGGGTGCTCTCAACTTCCCGTCTTTCTTACGGTCCTCTCTGTGCCATCGCATCAACTTGGCATGCTCTTTGTTTCTGGACAGATGTTTCAACCGTGGTATTATAGGAGCATACCACATCACCTTGGCAGGAACCCTCTTCCTGGGGGGCTCGCCGTCAACATCACCAGGGTCATCTCGTCTGATCTTATACCGCAATGCACCGCATACCGGGCATGCGTTCAAATCCTCGTACGCACCGCGGTACAGGATGCAGTCATTAGGGCATGCATGTATCTTCTGCACCTCCAATCCTAGAGGGCATACGGCCTTCTTTGCTGCGTACGTACTGTCGGGCAATTCGTTATTCTTTGGAAGCTTCTTCTTCAATATTTTCAGTACCTTCTCAAATCCTTTGTCAGGCACAGCATTCTCTGCCTTCCACTGCTGCAATTCCAGTACGGTACCGAGCTTTGTGTTGCCATCTTCGCAATTGGGGTACAACCCTTTTTGGTGATCCTCGAACATGCGATCGAATTTCAGCTTCTCCTTTTCACTTTCGCACTGTCTCCTTGCATCAACAATGACCCGGCAAAGATCATCATTGGGCACATCGTCTGGTTCCTCTTGATCTTCAGCTTCCCCCGTTGCAGCAGCATCGTATTCAAGGGGCACATAGTTGTCATCGTCCTCTTCTTCTTCGTTGTCTTCCATCATAACCCCTATTTCTCCGTGCCTGTTCCAAACATTATAGTGTGGCATAAAACCCTTATAAAGCAGGTGGGTGTGAAGGATTTTCCGGTCAGAGTAAGACTTCGTATTCCCACATATAGGGCATGGACAACACATAAAACCATTCTGCTTGTTTGCCTCAGCCACTTCGAGAAAATTATGCACGCCCTTAATGTACTCGGAGGTGCGTCTGTCACCATACATCCATTGCCGGTTCATCTGCGTGCATTATATATAATTAAGTGTGTCAAAAACCATTACAAAACATCATGAATAGATAAGTGACCAAATTAATAGAAGTTCATCATCACATTAAAACCAAAGTACATACATAGTTCTCATTGAACAACATATAGCTCTCCAGAGCATCTAATTAAACCATACATTATTGAAACTATGTAAAACATTTCAATGCAACAACAAATGCGATCATAATCGCAACCATGGTAACAATTGATCCAACGGCATAATGATACCAAGCCTCGGTATGAATGGCATATTTTCTATACTTTCTAATCTTGAAGCGCATTGCATCCATCTTGATCCTGTGATCATCGATGACATCCGCAACATGCAACTCCAATATCATCTTCTCCTCCTCAATTTTTTTCTATTTTTCCTTCAAGTAATTGTTTTCTTCTTCAACTAAATTTAACCTCTCGACAATAGGGTCGGTTGGAATTTCCGGTTCACATACCTCCTAGATAAAAACATCTATGTCACGTTGGTCGGCATAATTGTCATAAACAACAAATGAACCAAATAGTTATAAAATATAATATATACCACATCCGAATCATAGACAGGACGAGGGCCGACGGGGGCGGATACCAAAGCCTTCGCACTATATAATAACAAACAATAATAAAAGTAAGAAAATTATACAAGTATCTATGTAAATCATACAAGTAAGAATTTTTTTCTTTTAGAAAGAAGATAAGAACAAGAGGCTCACCAAGATTATGCCGGCGACGAGATCGGCGCGGGCGATCGACGGCGCTGAAGACGGGGACGGGACGTGACGGACCGCTAAACCTAGACAAATCTTGAGGAAAATGGAGCTTGAAGGTCGAGTTTGGAGAGGAGAAAGCTTAAGTAGTGTTGCTCGGGCATTTCATCGAACACCTCATGTGCATAGGAGGTGAGCTAGAGCACCACAAACCCCTCCCCTCGCTGGCTAGAAAAAACAGAGCAGTGGAGTGCTCTGCTCACGGGCGAGGGGTATATATAGGCACAACATTGGTCCCGGTTCGTGGTTGGAACCGGGACTAAAGGCCACCCTTTGGTCCTGGTTCCAGCCATGAACCGGGACCAATGGATGTGGGCCAGGAGCGAGGCCCATTGGTCCTGGTTCGTGTCTAGAACCGGGACCAAAGTGTCCAGACGAACCGGGACCAATGCCCCACGAGCCCCGGCCGGCCCCCTGGGCGCACGAACCGGGACGTATGCCCCCATGTGTCCCGGTTCCTGACTGAACCGGGACTAATGGGCTGGGCTGGCCTGGACCAAAGCCCTGTTTTCTACTAGTGAGCTTGAGCAGGGACTAGTAACCGTCTTAGACTCGAGACGAAAAGATCCCAAGGAGTATGCGGCCATGACTAAAATGCTCGAGAAGTAAGTTCAATCGATCGTTATCGCACCATATCGGCAACTTTGTTCATTTCCTGATATCAAGTAATTGTTTTCTTTGTCTGGCAGGGTTTGGAAAGAGTTCACCGCAAAAGCTCCGGGACTGCCGGGGGAGCTCCGATTTACACACCCGAAAGTAAGTACTACTAGCTAGTTCCGCGCATCTCTCATTGATTCTAGCTAGTTTCATCAATACCATTTAGCATGCTTGCTTATCAGTTTGATTAACCTCTATTTCTTGTAAAGTGGTTGTGCCAGGAAGGCGGGAATGATTTTTGTGGATACTACATTTGCGAGTTCATCCGCCACACGACCTGTGAGCGGGGCTACTCTAAAAAACAATATGAAGTGCGTAAGCAATAATATTCACAATTTTATTTTATTACCATCATTTGTGTTGAGTTTCATTCATATATATGTATTGACCCCCTTCTTCAAATTAGATGTGGCAGATGCGGGATGAACTCCTACCACAAGATCGCATAAAAGCAATTCAAGAGGAATTGGCGGGATTCTTTCTTGACCACGTCATCAATAAAGCCGGAGAATACCATGTGGAACTTGACATCAGATGTTAGGGATTGTAAGAGATCTTATATTGTATATATGTAGCTAGTAGCGTCGGATAGATATACGAAAACTTGTTGTTCGACCAATCTCTCGGAGAAGGAGGAGGTCGATCACTTCTCTCTGTATATGTTCATGACGATCTTGTGTACTTAATGGTTTCCTTCATTTGCTTACTAGCTAGCATGTCGAGTCCTCTCTATACGTATAGTACATAGCGTTGACCAAGCACAGAGATAAGAGAGGACACTTCTCTCTATTAGCTACCTAACACAATATATGAAACCCCTAAATTAACCCTACAAAACCCCCAAACCCCCCCTTTCAAAACAAAAAAAAACTCCAGCCCCTGAACTGCTCACGCGTGGATGCTTTTTGGTCCCGGTTGTGCTACCAACCGGGACAAAAGGCCCTCCTGCCTAGGCAAGCCGCAGCGGCCACGTGGAGCCCCATCTATCCCGGTTCGTAGGCGAACCGGGACTAAAGGTATTGGGCTTTAGTCCCGGTTCCAGAACCGGGACAAATGGGCCTCTGGAACCGGGACAAATGGGCCTTTTTCTACTAGTGCTTGAGCATTGGATGTAGCTAATATGCGAGTGTGTTTCATGAATGGATCAATGATTGAGCTTGATGGGCTAGGGATAGCTTTCTTTAGTGTTGATATTTTGAAAGACATGGTTGCTTATTGATATGCTTGAATATTGAAATCTTCATGTGGAAACTAGACTATTGCTTTGAACCATATAAAAGTCCAAATGTCCATGCTACAAAAGAAAAAGAATATGTGATGAACATGTTAGGCAGCATTCCACATCAAAAATTCTGTTTTTATCATTTACCTACTCGAGGACGAGCAGGAATTAAGCTTGGGGATGCTGATACGTCTCCAACGTATCTATAATTTTTGATTGTTACATGCTGTTAGAGCATCTCTAGCAGACCCCGTATAATGCCGACCTGCAAAACGCGTATACAGTCCGCGGAAAAACGGCTTTGCGGGCCGGCGCGGGCGGTATTAGAGTCAGACCCCACAAACCGGACCCGTAAAAAGAATATTCGCATAATATCCTTTTTTACGGGTCCGTTTTCCGGGGTCTGCTCGGCCGCAGCCCGCGTCGACCCACAAATCAGTAATTTGCATTTCAATTTCAGATATGAAAACACATTTCTTTGCTTTTTTAATTTTCTTCAACGGCATTGGATACATAGTAATTCACCAAATCTTTGCTAGAATAGCGAGACCAAAGAAAACAAGAACCACAATTATGCATTTTAGAAGATATCCAACTTTCATAACTGCTCCCACTAGTTGGACCAATATCTTCTCCATGCCTTCATTGTTGATCTGCGGATTGTTGATCTTGCATTCTACATTCTTCTTCTTTGATTCTAAAGAAGTAGACGTTGCTTCCCCTCCAGTTTCTTCTCTAATTGCACATGCAGCCGCATCTGTAGCCTCAATTCTACCAAGGAATGTATTCTCCTTCCCAAAACAAAAATGAGCATCCATGTTCCTACACACATGACGATGTCCATAAGCTATCGAAATTGAACCGAATAGGGTGACAAAGCCGAATGGAAACAACAACATACCCCGTCGTTTTCGCATTTGAAGAATACCCATCCGAGGTGCTTGGGTGTGCTAGAAGTTAGCCGCCGCACTGTCCGCGTGCAGTCGTTGCACTGTACGAGCGACATCGGCGAGCCGGTGAGCCGCTGCGCGAGCGCCGAGCCCGGTGGACGGCCGGCCAAATCCTTGTCGGCAAACCGACGACGGTGGCTACAGGACGAACCAGTACCTACATGCGGTGCTGGGGCTTTGCCAGGGCTGCGCGGGGTGCTCCCCGACCAATCCATGGCATGGCGCAGCCACCGGTGGCCGAAAACGCCAAATCCGGCCGCCGCGACGAACAACCGCCGATCTGCTCGTTTTCGGCCCGCCGACGCTGGAGGAAGTGGCGGAGGGGAAGCTCGGGCGTGTGGCGGCCCTCTGGCGTGATCCCGCCGGCTAGTTTGGCCAGAATCGTAGGCGGCGGGCATGGGGGAGAGGGGAGGCGGTGGGTGGGGAAAGCGTCGGCTTTATACGGGGTCTGCTGGAGATGCTCCTATATAATCATTCTTGGATGTTTTACAATCATTTTATAGCAACTTTATATCATTTTTTGGGACTAACCTATTGACATGGTGCCCAGTGCCAATTGCTGTTTTTTGCATGTTTTTTACTCCGCAGAATATCAGTACCAAACGGAGTTCAAACGCAGGAAAACTTTTTGGAGATTTTTTCTGGACCAGAAGACACCCAGTGGGCCAAAGAAGTATTAGAGGGGAGGCCTGAGGTGAGCACAAGACACCTGGGTGCGCCAGGAGTCCCAGGAGCGCTCAGGTGGGTTGTGCCCACCTCGGTGACCTCCGGCACCGCCTCTTGGCCCTATAAATACCCCAATATTCCAGAAATCCTAGGGGAGTCGACGAAAAACAATTCCAGCCACCGCAAGTTCGAGAACCACGACATCCAATCTAGACACCAACACGGAGGAGTTCATCATCCTCATTGGTGCCTCTTCGATGATGCGTGAGTAGTTCATCATAGACCTACGGGTCCGTAGACAGTAGCTAGATGGCTTCTTCTCTCTTTTGATTTTCACTATAATGGTCTCTTGGAGATCTATTTGATGTAACTCTTTTTGCGGTGTGTTTGTTGGGATCCGATGAAGTTTGAGTTTATGATCAGATCTATATACATGAAAATTATTTGAGTCTTCTTTGATCTGTTATATGCATGATTACTTATAGCCTCGTATTTCTTTCGAATCTTTGGTTTAGTTAGGCCAACTAGATCGATTTTTCTTGCGATGGGAAGAGGTACTTTGTGATTGGTTCGATCTTGCGGTGTTCTTTCCCAGTGACAGAAGGGGCAGTAAGGCACGCATGTATCGTTGCTATTAAGGATAACAAGATGGGGTCTATTTCTACACGAATAGATCTTGTGTATATCATGTCATCGTTCTTATTGCATTACTCTATTTCTCCATGAAATTAATACACTAGATGCATGTTGGATAGCGGTCGATGCATGGAGTAATAGTAGTAGATGCAGGCAGGAGTTGGTCTACTAATCTTGGACATGATGCCTATATAATGATCGTTGCCTGGATATCGTCATAATTATTTGATCTTCTATCAATTGCCCAACAGTAATTTGTTTACCCACCGTTTGCTATTTTCTCGAGAGAAGCCACTAGTGAAATTTAAGGCCCTCGGGTCTATTTTCCATCATATTGCTTTCCGCTCTATAATTTTATTTACTTTTATTTTCAGATCTATTATTCCAAAAACCCAAAAATACCTTGTTGTATTTTTTTATTACTTGTTTTATTTCGCGTTTTATCGAGAGCTATTTATCCAATCTATCACAAATCTATCTATCTTTTTACTGTGGAGGGATTGACAACCCCTCTTACGCGCTGGGTTGCAAGTATTTGTTCTTTGTGTGCAGGTACCGTTTACATAGTTTTGCTTGGTTCTCCTACTGGATTGATACCTTACTTTCATAACTGAGAGAAATACGAACCGTAATTGTGCTGCATCATCCCTCCTCTTTGGCGAAATACCGACGTAGTTCAAGCGACATCATGCCACCGAACCAATTGCTTCACATCAGCAATTTTTAGGGGGTCACTCTCAAGATCATAATCTTTGTTGATAATACGCACTGCCACACAGGATATTATCTTCGGAGTTTATATCAAACTCTTCATGAATTCATGGACCTGTTACTCTGCGTGCACTAGCAAACACATTAGTCCCTTACTGTTTATGTCAACAATCTTCAAAACATAAGGAGGCAAATTATTGCACCAACAGAGTGGCCCCGTCTATAGAGATGGTGACTGGATAGACTAACATGCCCCTAGAAGCAAGAATGCCAGGCTTGGCAATGGGAGATCATGGCAACCTCTTTGCTGAGGGGCTAGTGAAGATTCATAGTGATGGAGACATTACGAACAGCTACGAGTCGAGACGTTATAAGTGTGATTTATCTTGGAAATCAAGATTCTTTCGAAGCAGTACTGTGCATTGTCGGCGGGACATGATCTTAACCAGCATGAAATACTCAGGTTGTATCAAATTACCATTATGTTTTGAACAACACAATGGTAGTAACCAGTGTTGGTTGCGACGTCATGATCCTTAAGAAGCTAAAATAAGCCTTTTCCGAATTCTCAACTTTTATTCATGGGGTATTTGTGATTTAGTGGTGAAAGGCACTATATTCGCTTGAGGTTAGCCGACGTGCCTGTCTTTTTTGCATGTATTCCCTTGGGCATTATGAATAAACACAGATGCACATTCATTTATGATACTCTTTTGTAAGTCATGCGTGTATCCCTAGATTATCATTTTGACTACAAAAAATATACTATTCCTATTCCACTCATGGGTCGCTAGATAGCGCCAACGGGCGAAACCCTCCCATGCGCTCGTGCCACATAGGCAAAATATCTCGTGCACCGGAGCTTGTGGTTCTACCGGTGCACCGAATTCATATTGTGCTTTTAAAATGTTCAAAAAAATCTGAAAAAAATTTAGCACACTCACACAACATCAATATAGATTCTCACAAAATTTCAAGTCAAAATTCGACACATAACTCGAAAAACAAAAATTACAAATTCAACACTAAATAGTACATAACATAACTTGGGCTTTAGATTTGACCCATTATCATACTGATGTCAAACTTGTCATTTTTGTATCTCAAAAAATATTTCAAATTTCTATATGACATTTTGTGACATCATACATTGATGTTGCTTTAACGTGCTAGATTTTTTTGTCAGATTTTTCAAAACATCCTATGGCATCCGGTGCACCGGTAGCACCACAAGTGCGGGTGCACAGGATACATTCCGGTGCCACATATATGGGCCAGTGCATTTGTACTTCACTGTATTTAATTCCCACGGTTTTTTTGTTTTCTAAAATAAGGTTCCTAGGGTTTCGGGAACGTTTCTATATTTCACTTTTTAATCTTTAGTATTCTTCTATTTTTTATTTTTCATTCTTAAATTTTTTAAATGCATTTTTGGATTTTTGCATTCACAAACATTTTTTATAAAATTTGTCCATTTTTTAAAACATTTAAAATATATATTAACAACTTTCTAGTATTTTAAAATTCATCAAAAGTTCAAAAAAGCAACTTTTGTGCAAATACCAACAGTTTTAAAACTCATGAATATTTTTCAAATTCAACGAATATTTTTTTGATTTACAAATATCTTGTAATTCATGAGGTTTTTTTACACTCACTATTTTTTTAAACTCACGAACCTTTTTGTATGTGCAAACATTTTCTTGAATTCACGAACCTTTGAATTTTCCACCATTTTAGTTTCAAAATCGCAAACATGTTTTGAATTCTCCAACACTTTTCAATTTCCAGGCATTTTTCACATTTCACAAACCTTTTCCAAATCCGTAAATTTTGTTTTCAAATTGTTGAACTTTTTAAAATGTTCATGAACATATTTTTATATGAAAAGGAAAAGGCTCCCTGTGCTCAACACTAGGATGGCTGAGCTATATGGATCCCTTTTTTCCTGTGAAAATACATTTTCCACAGCGCAAAAAAATTGGAAAGAAATTATACACATAAGCATATATGTGTCCTATGTTCGTATGATATTTGTTTTTTTGAGAATATATTCGTACGAGATTTGACAAACCTGTATTTTCATATGTGATATACACAAAAAATAAAAATACATAGATTAAAATGAACTTTTTCTTTGTTATGTTTGGGCCACATTTTTGTCGTTTTCTCTAGCCTGCAAATAATTGTGTTATTTAATTAAATTTACATATAATGAGAATACAAATTTGTAGGAGTTTTTTGGATATTTGTTGATAATAAAAATGTGCGAGTTTTCAATATATTTTGTAATTTTATAGATATATTTTGGGCCAGTTTTTGATAATTTTTTTATTTTTCAATAAAAATGGGTTCCCTGGAGCCCATCCCAAAAAATGATGTACTCGTAGATGACGTTCTATTGGAAATGGAATTTAGTCAAATCATTTCTTTCACACCGAACTAAGAAGACAAAACAAGCAAAACAAAACACAAATATGATGTAGACTATTGTTTCGATTAAAAAAATCATATGTAGAATGTTCATCTATATATTTACAAATGTTCGTATCTGTTGAGAAAATAGTTCCCACGAAAATAACTTATGTTTTGTCAATACAGAGAATTATATATGTACCATGTCAAATAAACAATGTATATGGCTCTATAAAATGTTCCCTAGAACAGTAACGAGAAAAAGAAATACACTCATAGGAAAATAAAAGTTTGAAGTATACAAAAATAAATGTTCATTGCAATTTTGAATGTTTTCACATTTAAAAAAAGTATTTTCATAATATTTCGAAGTGTTTTCACGTTGAAAGATGTTCATATTATTTTAATATTATTCTTAGATAACAAAATAAAGGAAAAAACCAGAATACAAAAGGAAAAAAATGTGAGACACACATAAAAGAAAAAATAAAGTGGAAGACATAGAAAACTAAAGACACACATACACATATAAAAAACCTCCACGCACCAGGTTACTATGCCGACACAAGTTGGACTGCCCTGTGGTCGAGCTCTCGCCGAATTCTCATATGTTACGCTGACTGCATTTGATAGGGAGGCGACACACAGAAGGCGATCCATCATCGTCAGGCGGCATCAGGTGTTTAACACTGTGTGTTTTCCCGAGCGCCGGCAATTCTTTTCTTTCTGTTTGGTCGTCTTTTGTCAAATTTCTATGGTAGAACCTTTTCAAAGTTCATAACCATTTTTAAAATCTATGAAGATTTTTAAATTATAAAGAATCTTTAAAATCATTGAATATTTCCAAAAATCATGAATATATTTCTAAATTCAAGAGTTTTTAAAAAAATCATGTTTTGTAAAAAGTGCCAATTTTTTCTAAATTTATGATTTTTTAGAATACATGATTTATAATTTTCTAAATTTATGAACATTTTTTATAATGTGTATATGCTGAAAATTCCAATATCATAAAAGGTGTTTATGTAAAATAAAGTTTAGATGAAAACTCAGAAGGAATATAAAGAAATGTAAATATAAAATGTAGAAGAAGACCAAAAGAAATATAAAACTAGGCAGAGAGAAAAACTAACAAAGAAACTATGAAAAATTGGATTAGAATGTAGGCAACGAAAAAACTAAACTAAAGATTAGAGGTGACCGGATGAAGGAAGCCATAAACGCGAAGAAAAAAATCAATGAAAGAGATCGATGGATGAACCTAGTCCATGGGAAGCCATACTTTGTACGATTGTCCAACAATTTGACATTTGATTGTCGCATAGATATTCAGCCCCCCCCCCCCCCCCCCCCCCGCCGCCGCCCCCCGCTCTATATCTTGTAAGCTATCAAAGTCGGTTTGTACATGCCTTTTACAGACGACCCTTGGGGCGCCCTATCATCGTTGGGCCTCTTCTATCCTCTGTAGCTATACCTGGGGTCATGGCACCTTTAGGATCAAGTTTTAAAAACCTCGTGGCGGAAAATCTAACGGTGAAAATGGATCTTAACTCCAATGCTCGGTTCAAAAGGTTTAGTTTTAAGAATACAAAAGACAAAACATACTAGTGATGCACAAAGCGCAATCCATCGTGGGCAAGCGCTATCACGCATTTCATGTGGTATCCGTACTCGGTTTCCTTCAGTTGTTTAGTCATTTTTCCATTCGTGAACCTTTTTGTTGCAGTTTCTAAAATTGATAAATGTTTTAAAAATACATCAAGATTTTTCTGAATCTGTGAATATTAATTAAATTCATAAGCAATTTTCAAAAAATCAAGAACATTTTTTGAATTCATGAGAATTTTATAAAAATTAGTTCACAAATATATATCAATTCATGAACATTTTCCTGATATATATTTTTGAAATTTTAGAACATTTTCTAAACTCATGAATATTTTTTATATAGTGAATATTTATGAAAATTTCCATATCCTAAAAGGTGTTAATGTAATATAAAATTTAAACAAAAGCTGAAAAGGAATAAAAAGGAATGTAAAAATGGAAAATATAGAAGAAAACCATAAGAAAAGAACCAGAGGAAGAAAAAACCCAACAAAAAAAAATAGAGAACCATACACAACCGATTAAATAATCATATCACATTAATGAGTCATCAACATTTTAATTGGATTTGTTAAGTTGACATGATTGTGAAGATCGAGTTCGTTAATATAGCTATCCAGAGGGGCTATATGTTACCATGCCTCCTTAGACACTAGCCGTGTGGCGCACTGGCATGGGGTGGTCGAGGAGACGACGATTCCTATTCCGCTCGTGGGTTGCTAGCAATAACACAGGTTGGCTCATTTGCCGTTTATTGTTTTTGGTTCCTACAATTGTTTCCTATTTTCTTGTTTTTCTGGTAGATATCATTTTACTTTTTTACTTTCAAATTCGTAAAATATATTTTCCAAATTCACGAACAATTTTCAAATTATCGATCATTTTTATATTGTGAAAAAATTTTAGTTCACAATTTGATTTTCAAATCTACGATTTGCTTTCAAATTTGTGAAGTACTGAAAAACAATTTGCTAGCATTTTTAAAATTTCTGGAATCTCTTAAAATCACATTTTTAAAATTCAAGAACATTTTTCTGTTTCATGGGATAAAATCAAATTTGCAACACAATTAAAGTTGCTTATATTTTCAAACTGAAGATTGTTTTTTGCTTTTGCAAACATTTTCTGATTCCCGAGAATTTTTTAATTTCAATAAAGAAAATCATCCATGTTCCCGAGGATTTTTTTGGAAATGTTTTTCTTTCTTTTTAGTTGGATGTGAGGACCCCATGTGTTTTTTTCAAATGGAGGGCTATGCAAAGTGGCGCTCGCTGATAGGCTGCGGTGGTAATTTTTTCTTTTTTTCTTTTCTACTCCCTTTTTTAGATAGAAGTGAGGATTTTTTTTTTCTGAGATGTTTTTTTAGATGGAGGTGAGGACCTCAAATATTTTTTTTAAATATAAACATGCGCACAGCTTCCTGTCAAGCGGCGCCACAGGGTGGCGCCCCAACCACTAGTGGGAATGATGCTCTATGTGATTGTCCGATAATTTGGTGCAGTGAGCGTGGAATAGGATTCACGCTTCGGAGTTCGTACCTTTCAAACCCAAGAAAACGCATGGACGCCACTACGCCTTGTCGTTGGAGTCTTTGCAATTTGCATGCAGTACCAGCAGCGTTTCACGGTCAGAGCTGGCCACGACGACCAGAGGATGCAGCCACCGTCGGTGGACGAATACCGTTGTCAAGGAGGAGGCCAAGAAGTTCCATGATGACCCGATGATGCAGCCGCCGCCGGTGGATGGCAAAGAGGCTGCCCATAAGGTAGAGGAGATTGAGGTTGGGCACGGATAGCTAATTAAGCTAAGCAGGCGAGCAGTCAATTAGTTCGTTTATACTTCAGCTAGTTTTGTACTGGAAGCCCAAGGTTTAAATAGAACTAAATCCATTGTTACACCAGATTACACTTGTAACCTGCATGCATACTAATTGCACCAGAGCAACATTTCGGGCAAGATCAAAAGTTGGTTGTTATTGAGTTTGCTTCTGATGTCAGTGACGATGATGGGAAAAAGTTTCAATCGTTCTTCGTAAGAATGGGCAGAGGGAGCAAGAACATCATCGTAAGTAAACTTAAAATATTAGCCCGGTTTGGATCAGTGAAAACAATTTTCCTTAAGGTTCTATCTTACGATGAGATGAGGTACCTTTTCAAGACAATGGCATTTGTGAGCTTAGACCCCTTAGAACATCCCCATCTAGTACAAATAGCAGATGAATTTGCCAAGGCAGTGCACAATATGCGAGGTTCACGTCGAAATAAAATGTGTTTGCGGATGTGCTAAGAAGCAACCTACACGTTCCGTTTTGGCGTTGCGTAGTGAAGAAGTGGATAAGATACTTTGGAAGGAACCTCTCTATATATGGTGTGCACCCAGGCATTCTTATAGAACAAGGCCATCTAGTGGACATTTCTGACTTAGCTTTGCATCCACTTAGCATGACATTGGGGGAGCCACCACTTAATGTTTCAATCAAGGAGGAACCACCAAGTGTTGCATGGGGGGAACTTCCAGCAAATCCTAGCGTCAGACCGGCAGGAGACTTCACCTTAATTGCATGAAAATCAAGGAGAGCGCCTCATAAATCATTCACTCATTATGTTACAAGTCATGCTCCGGAAACATATGATGGTAGCAAGTTGGAAGGTAGTGCCTTGCCAACGAAGAAGCGACGAGGAGTACCAATCTAATATTGCTTCAGAACTCTGTGTAATGTAACTCTTGTTGTATTTTCCGATACATGACAAACGGTTGTGTTTATGTATTACCATTGAACTAAATGTATCACATATGTCAATTACTGTACAATAGACTTGTATGTTTTATCATATATCCAACAAGCCAGCACCTGCTCTTCTTAGATAATGAGAGGAATAAATCATAACAAGATTAGGGAGATGATTGTTGGAACTAATCTTATTATTAGTATTAAGTATTTAGGATTAGGTCATGTTTAGTTTGTTGCATGGTGTAACAGCCACGTAGATTTGCATTAGTCAGTAAGTACAAAGAAAATCGCATGCTCGGCAACATGGTGCAGCGGCCGGATCAGCAGCACAGAGATAGAGCGGGTGCACGCGAGCAGATCGGCAAACCAGGAGATGAGTGGCCGTAGTCATGTACGTGTATATTAGGTGACCAAGTGATCAGTGCATATAGAGAGTTGTGGCCTGCGTGCAAAAAAAAAAAAGAAGCGGCGCTGAGGGGGCGGCGCCAACAATTGGCATCAAAGCCTTGTCGATCCAAGGTGACGGGGACAGCGCGGCGGACGCCGTTGGTGGCACGATGCTGCTAGCGACCGGTGCGTGTCTTCATCATCGTCAAGCTGCGTCACGAGCGATGGAGAGAGATGTGCTGCCTGGTAAGTTGCGGCACCGGCGGCAAGGAGGGGATGGCCATGGAGCGGAGGCCATTGCCACGAGGAGTCCATGTCCGAGTCGTCGACAAGGTGCGTCATCGGCGACAACATGGAGATGAGTCACCGGCGAGTTGCGGCACTGGTGGCGGACATGGAGGCGAGTCACTGGCGAGTTGCGGCACCAGTGGCGAACATGGAGGCATCGCGGTACCGGCAACGTTGGCGTTGCGAGGCTACAACAAGATGAAGGTGGGACAAGATGGCATTGGCGGCCGTCTCCGTGTCTCTCCTAGAAGATCTGCCTCTGGAATAAAGAAGTGGCAACAAGATTAAGTAGGTGATTGTTAGGTTAATCTTGTTGATAGATTATTTGTTTTTGTTGAGTCATGCATGTAGTCGTGTCCAGCTACTAGACTGCGGGTTTGTACTCACGTGAAGATGAGTTAATGTGTGTACATGCAAGTTAGTAGTGGAATTAGGAGATTAGATAGTGTTGCATGCATGAGTTTGTTAGACGTCCAAGTCATGTGGCCGTTGTGGAGAGATTGCGCCCGTGCTGCACGTGCGCATGCATGTAGCTAGATTAGTTAGTGCATGGGTCAGTTGATTAGTGGATCAAGTCGTGTGGTGCATGGCATGAGAACCGGGCATGTTGTTGCCTTGGCTGCGTGTGAGTCTATTGTACTGGGTATTTAAATTGGACTGATGAATGAGAAAAGTTGAAGCCGAGAGGGCTGAAAAAAAAAAGAAAAAAAAAAGAAGCGGCGCTACGAGGGGGTGGCAGTAAGGTGGCTTGCAGGAAAAGATTAGCTTGAGTCTGCTGGGCGCCAGCATCCTTCCCAGGCCAGTACCTCCCACAACAAGCAGTAATTTTCTAATAAAATTTGGGAAACTGAAACAGGTTTGAATACAAATTACCGAGGACAATTTCGAAGAACGTTGTCGTCGGCGAGGCTAGTGCACCGGCCCTTAATTCCAACACCATTATTTCTCACTCACCTGTGGTTTCTTACTTTCTTATGAAGAATAGAGACACGCATAATGCCAGTTGACATCCTAGCTAGGAGCATTGTTTAGGTGACCTAATTATACTGTACATTTGTGCAGTTTTTCATTGCAATGATTTGTGATAACAAAAAAGAAATCCAAATTACATAAATGCAGCTCTGAAGGTCTGGGCTGTGGGCAAATGTATCCCTATGTTAGTTGAGTTCACTATTCTACTCAAAGGTAAGCGCTTACCACTCTTATTAAATATTCTGCTCAACTTGGTCCTAAACGGCTGGTAAATTCCTTTTTAGCTAGCCTTCCCCAAAGATCATGGGAATCATGGTCGTGGACACGTGGCTAATTGCCTCGTTTTATCTTTGCATATTTGATCATGTGAATATCATTTTCTCTCTGTGTACTGTTTTTATCGAGCTGATGGTTGAATCTGAAATACAGATGAAACACATATTACCCAGAAATTGTGTTTTTAAACAAACATACCTGAATTTCAGTTGATTACTACAGCCATAGCAAACAGTGTGGAACCGGTACTGTTTTGCCAATACCTTTGGCCTGACTGAATCAATTGAAGTCCAGAGCAGCTTCCAGTCGAAAAGATAGTGCTAGACATCATCACAAAGAGTGGTAAACATGTTAGAACAGATGGATCAGTTGCACAATCGAGAAGGGTGTGAACGTAAGCAGATGATGATTGAGAGGTGTGTGCGTAGTACTATTGTGGGCGTGTCACCGAGCTATTTTTTAATCAACACATAACGAATCCCTGGTGTGGCAGGTTCAGAAACAAAACCATGATGCATGTGATGTTTACATGTCAACTAGCACAGAGCTATCGAAGAGAGTTGATAGGTATCCCCCAATTGTGTGACTGGATTAGACAGAGTTTATTTTACTTGGGAACAATGTTACCATTATCTAATAAGTCAATCACGGGAATTTTAGAAACAATTGACTGTGATGGCTAGATCAATAACAGTCATCATCTGCTTACGCACACACCCTTCTCCATTGTGCAACTCATCTAACCTGTTTACCACTATTTGTTTTCTGGTTTTACGTACTAATGGCTAGCACTATCTTCCCAGAAGTTGGTGGCGGTTGTTAGCCGAACCCAATCTTTCTGCCGGCCGCCGGAATGAGCTCGTGGAAGAACCTTGGTGTCGGAGTAATTGAGGAGGAGGAGCAATGTGTCTAAGATTTGGTCTGGGAGGCTTTCTCCCTTTTCGCTACTCTCTACTGAGAGCGTTTCATTGGTTTTATACTAAGTACAGAGTAATAGAATACAACCTATCTACTCTAGACAAGACCACTCCATGACATCACCATGGAGTGGTTGGAACAGTGATTGAAGGCCACTATTCCCTACGTGTCGCATGTGTCATGATTGTGACACAAGCGTGCGGTATGGGCCGCCCCATGTGTAGTCAACACATGGGGCCCCACCCCACATGTGGCGCACGTGGGGCCTGACGCGGGCTTCCTTCCTAGGAACCTCGTCGGGAGACTGGGTTGAACCCAACATTCTCCCCCTCAAACCTATCTCTGGGGTTGCACATCGACGATCTGATCTTGTCGCGCAGTTGTTGGTGCTCACCAGTTTCCCGATCTGGGAATAGAGCCTTTGTCAGGACGTCAGCCTTCTGCTCACCAGTTTTGATGAACTCCATGATGACCTTGCCATTCTCGACACAGTCACGTATGATGTGATTGTGAAGATCGATATGCTTGTGGCGGTCGTGGAGCACTGGATACTTGTAGAGGAAAATCGCCGACTTGTTGTCGATGAAGATGAGCGCAGGGGCGGTGTCTTGGTTCAGCATCTCGCTGAGAAGGCGAGCAAGCCAGATGCCTTGACAAGCCATTGTAGCTGCCGCGATGTACACCGCCTTGCACGAAGATGCGGCGACTACCTTCTGCCTCACAGATTGCCAGCTTGCAGGGCTACTCCCGAGAAGAAACAACATGCCCATGG
This sequence comes from Thinopyrum elongatum, assembly GCA_011799875.1. Classification (NCBI taxonomy): domain Eukaryota; kingdom Viridiplantae; phylum Streptophyta; class Magnoliopsida; order Poales; family Poaceae; genus Thinopyrum; species Thinopyrum elongatum. The sequence goes on from CM022298.1 coordinate 25,551,088, forward strand.
TGGAGTCCACTTCACCAGCATGGTCGTAGTCCCTATAGCCAACCAAGCTCTTGCTGACGCCACGACACGCATCCATGTGTGAGCGTTCCCAATGTACCGGAGTATGTGCTTGACGGCAACGAGGTGATCACTTGCGGGATTCCTTCAGGCCAGAGCGATGCAGATCGGAAGGCAAAGACACCTCTTCTGGCTACTCTTTGCTGCTCTTACATGGACACTATGGACGACGCGAAATAAGATGGCGATCGAGAGGGTCTTTCTACGACGTGCCTCTAGCCCTTTCTTGAAATTTCTTGCGTTCTTGTAGCACTAACCCCGCTATCTAGGGAACGGGACTAGGTGCGCCTAGCACAGATGCTGGATACGCTGCAGGCCTCGGCTCGTGGACTAGCTTCGCCGGTGTTCACTTGATGGGTTGACCACTTGGTGGTCTTGTTTATGCTTTCTCTGTTTTTTGGGCGTGCTTGTGCTGTGACCCCAGCAGACTATCTATGTCGGTATGTTGCTACTCGATGTTAGAACAGTTGGTTGCTTCATTTATAAAGCGGGATGAAAGCGTGTTTCAAGAAACCACCTATTAGGGGGCTTGATACCCAGTTTTACAGTTGAGGTGGTTAAGTAGTCTACCGATGAAATCTCGGGGGGGGGGGGGGGGAGGTGAGTTAAGTGGACTTCTTTCACCGTACGGCTGTAGTACTATTCATCCCTCTTCCCATTCTCATTATCCTCCCGTGCCTTTTTCTCCATTCCTTCTTTGATCCATGGATTCATCCATAATTCGTTGCTAGATCCTGCCAAAGGAGTGGAGATTTGCTCTGGCTATGATAAATTGGCTTGCCCAGGTGAAGGTGAGTGGCTGCACCAAATCCATCGAGTGGCCTACCCGTGCATCATTAAAGGTGGGAAGGAGATGCTCTTGGAGGCCAGATCGGACCGAGGCTGGGGCACGCGTTTCTGCCATGGATTCTGTGACCCCTTGAAGCTAGGCCGCGAGGCAATGCGGTAACCGGGGTGGTTACTGGAGAATATGAGAGATTTGTTTCCCTGATTGGCGCTGCTCTCCTGTTTGTGCCACTGGGTCGAGAGCTCTGCAGTCGGGTTCGACGGCCATGATCCATCCAATGGTTACTTGGCGCTTCTCCGATTTTCCATCAAATGAGTTCAGAAATTTTGCCATACCACTGTTATTAGTGCAGAGTATATGTAGTATGAAAGTTTTTGTTCAAATTAGTAGAATGTACTTACCACGTGTTATAATTTCTAGATATATATCACAATAATTGCAGTAATACTTGTCAGTTTCCTTTGTAGTTAGTTTGTGTCAATCAAAACACGATCATTTGAATATTTTCGTGTAAGAGATCTCTTATAGTCATTGTCGTGAAAAACAAACTAAAGTTAGCAAACCCAAGAAGTTGAGAGCCATAAATGAGATGTGGTTCCATTATAACTGATATTACTCAGTTGTCACTACATGTCTTGTTCATCAAGAAGTGGTGATATCATCTCTAAGAAGAAGTTTGATGCATTACCTAACTTCTCTGCTTTTTGTGCCTCATTCCAGTAAGTTCTTCTAGTGTTCTCCTTTTGGGAAATATTTCTAGCGTTCCTTATGTACTGCTATATATCTCGATCATTTTTGGTAACTTTCTTCTGCCGAGAACCTCCACACATGGAGTTAGTCAAGTAAAACTATTATTTTACATTGGTGAATAAACATGAGTCACGTATCATGTGTTGATCAATAATAAAAGATAGCGTTCCATACCTGTAAAAGCTCAGAAGATTTGTCCTATGTATTGCTATATCGGTCGTCCAGTTGCACTCACATTACAGTTTTGACTGTTTTTGAAGTTTGTCTGGCATCACAGAGCTCGATTTTGTTGGTGGTGCTTTGGTCAGGTAGCCAATTTGTTCCGCAGTCTTCGATTTTGTTGGTGTTACTCTGCCCGGTTAGCAGATTATGGAAGACTTTGATTTTGTTGGTGGTGCTCTGATCAGTTAGCAGATTTGCAGACTTCGATTTGTCTAGAATTGGTTGGCTCTGACTCTTGGGCGTGCTTTGGATGTGGCCGGCTGAGTGTCTTTCTTTTTTGTTGCCTTGACTGACTCTATGTACAGTTCTTTTTATCCAATATACTCCATGTGGAGTCCTATTGATGGAGTCCCTCCAGAAGTCCAGATAGGATGAACCGAATCACGAATTGGTACATCTCCTATGTTAACATGTTTTCGTGGTTCCTTTGTTTATTTCCGAGAGTTCTTTGTTATGCACATGTCCATACTTGTACAGTTGTACGTTGTCCTTCTAATCAGGCACATTAGAATCCGATTGATATTTGTTTGTTCCCAACGGATGTACAGGTGCTCTCTTTTTGTGTGGAAAGGTTGTATAAGCGACATATCCTATATCATATATACCTAAATAGTTTATCCCCACGATCTTTATTATCTTTACATGCACACATATCACCTCATCAAAGGCCCACCAAAACATGCATGGGAAAAAGTTTTTCATTATTAGTTGATCCTATGCACACATCTTATCTCACCACACATGTCACTTCATCAAAGGTCCACTTAACATGCATGGGAAAAGGTTTTTCATTATCTTATGTCACTGATTTCAAATATTTTTCAACTACAGTAGTCAAATATAATATATAATATTTAGTCTTAGTTTTAGTTCATACAATCAAACACTGAAATATATTGCAGTCAATTATAGCAGCAACCCGCGGGGTATTCTCTAGTTATAGCAATAGTTGTACATGAAGAATATCGTCGTATCTTTCATACTTTTAAATCTCAGCCGTCATACACAACATCAACGGATAAAATAGTTTTAGCTTATATGGATTAACGTGTTGACTTATTTGTGTTCTATTTTTATCATAGTACAATCGCAGATGCTCAACTCTATAAACGCACGCATACACATCCTACCCCTATGAGCACATTCGAGATACTGAGCCGACAAATCATCAACTTGAACCTTGGTGGGTTGGGATACCACTGTCCAACTAACCATCTAATCACTGGTTGGTTCACATCTTCTGTTTTAATTACATAGTATATTACATTGGGTCTATCCCTTATTCTGAAATTTATTCAGGTGGGAAATCCCTCCACCCAAAACAAAAACATAATACAAATTTACGGTATGTTAATTGATATCTATAATACATGACCATTGCTGGGGTGCGCACCATGTATGTAGAGGTTTCTTTTAACATGTCTTATCATCTTGTCAAATATGCAACACCAAAACTGAATATTGAGGTTCATTCTCAACACATGTGAGAATATATTTATTGCTACAAGTGAACCTTGCTTATTGTGCAACTGCTTGGCATACTCATCTGCTAATTGCACTAGTCGTGGATGTTCTGCAGGGTCTACGCTCCCGAATGCTAGGGTCTTAAAATGATACCTCAACTCGTCATAAGACAAAACACTTAAGAAAATAGGCTGCACTGATTCAAACCGGGCTATCTTTCAAGTTTACTTATGAGGATGATCTTGCTTCCTCTGTTCATTCTTACGAGAAACAAGTGAAACTTTTTCTAATCATCGTCGCCTATATCAGAAGCAAACTCTATAACTACCAACATCATCCCAAACATGGTCCCTCCATGGTCAAGTAGCATCAAGAGGTTGTCTCCATTCAAGTGCAAAGTAGTGGAGAATTGTGAGCGAACCCTGTTACTGGACGCAACACATATTGGTAGTAGACTCGGGTGACGCAACACATATTGGTAACAGAAACACTTTCTCTTTCGAACTGAGTTGGTTCAAGAAAGAGAATTTCTTGGCCATCATTGCACGAGAATGGGCAAAGCCTGTTACTGGACGAACAAGCGTAGAGAGGTGGAAAAACAAGATTAGACATTTAAGACAATTTTTACGGGGTTGGGCCAGAAACAAGAGTGGGATTTACAAACAAGAAAAAGAAAGACTTATCCAACTAATAGATACTCTGTACCTCAAAGCAGAAGTGACCCTGCTGGATGTGGCCGAGCAGGCCACGAAATCCGAAGCAGAGCAAAGCCTACGGGCTCTTCTTAGAGAAGAAGAGCTCAAATGGGCATTGCGGGCTAAGGTTCTCAAAGTTGTCCATGGGGATGACAATACACAATTCTTTCACATGATTGCGAATGGCAAGCATAGAAAGAAGAAAATAATCCAGCTTGAGCAGGACGAAGGGGCCGTAGTGGGTCATGAAAATCTTAAATCGTATATCTCCAACTACTATAAACAACTATTCGGGCCTCCGACAGAGAGCACGATTTCCCTGAATGAGTCTATTATTGGAGATATTCCTCAGCTAAGGTCAGAGCAAAATGAGATCCTAACTGCACCATTTACTGAGAAGGAGGTTCTAGATGCAATATCACAAATGAAACCAAACAAGGCACCGGGACCAGATGGCCGGTTCCTGGCGGAGTTCTATAGGAAATGTTGGCATATTATTAAGGATGACCTTAAGCCTATGTTTCATGTTTTTTTAACGGGCATCTAGAACTATTTCATCTTAACTTTAGTATGATTACGTTATTGCCAAATAAAGAAGGAGCGTTTCGTATCGAGCAGTTTAGGCCGATCTGTCTTTTGAACGTGAGTTTCAAAATATTCACGAAAGTAGGGACTAATAGACTGACACGGATCGCCCATTCGGTGATGCAACCTAGTCAGACGGCATTCATGCCTGGGAGACACATCCTAGAAGGGGTAGTCGTTCTCCATGAAACGCTCCATGAAATCCATTCGAAGAAGCTAGATGGGGTTATCTTCAAAGTGGATTTGGAGAAGGCATACGATAAAGTTAAGTGGCCTTTTCTTCAGCAATCAATGCGCATGAAAGGTTTTAATGAGACATGGTGGAACCGAGTGGGTTCTCTAGTCCAAAAAGGTAGTGTCGGAATTAAGGTTAACGATGATATCGGTCACTATTTTCAGACTCATAAAGGCTTGAGACAAGGGGATTCGATGTCTCCCCTCTTATTTAATATAGTGGTAGATATGTTGACCGTTCTTATTGGCAGGGCCAAGGAGAATGGCCTAGCCGATGGACTCGTTCCTCATCTAGTTGATGGGGGAGTTTCCATTTTACAATATGCGGTCGACACTATTCTTTTCATGGAGCATGACATTGCAAAAGCTCGGAACATGAAATTAGTTTTATGTCTCTTCGAACAATTGTCGGGCCTAAAAATCAACTTTAACAAGAGCGAATTGTTCTGCTTTGGTAGGGCCAAAGAGGAGCAAGACACATATAGACAATTGTTCGGTTGTGAATTAGGTTCTTTGCCCTTTTGTTATTTGGGCATACCGATTCACCATCGCAAAGTCTCCAACAAAGAGTGGAAATGCATCGAAGATCGGATTGAAAAGAAGCTTAGCTGTTGGAAGGGCAAGTTAATGTCGTATGGCGGTCGGCTAGTGCTTATTAACTCAGTACTTACTAGTATGCTGATGTTCCTGCTATCCTTCTTTGAGGTACCCAAGGGGGTACGGAAGAGACTAGATTTCTTTCGATCTCGATTGTTCTGGCAGTCAGATGAGACCAAGAAGAAATATCGCCTAGCATGATGGGATATATTATGCCGATCCAAGGATCAGGGAGGTCTCGGTATTGAGTACCTGGAAATTAAGAATAAATGCCTTATGAGTAAATGGCTTTATAGGTTATCAGTAGAGAATGACGGTATGTGGGCACATATATTGCACAAGTCACCGCGAGGCCAAATGATTCGCCATTCTGGAAGGGGCTTATGGGAACGAAAGACTTGTTCTTTCGTAGGACCAAATTTCTTGTTGGCAATGGGATGACAACAAGATTTTGGGAGGATACGTGGCTAGGGGAGACGCCATTAGCCATACAATATCCGAGCCTTTATAGTATTGTGCAACAAAAGGAAGATTATGTAGGCACAGTATTACAATCGGTTCCCTTGAATATTCAGTTTAGGCGATCCATAGTTGGGGAGCGTTGGAATTCCTGGATGCACTTGGTACGGAGATTGATAGATGTTCAATTATCCGACCACCCTGAATCATTACACTAGAAGTTGGCTAGAAACGGGGTGTTTACAGTAAAATCTTTTTATATGGATCTCGTTAATTCTGGCCCACTCCCCAGATCTATTCATATCTGGAAGGTTAAGGTTCCCTTGCGTATTAAAATCTTTATGTGGTTTGTCCACAAGCAAGTGATCCTCACCAAAGATAATTTGTTAAAGCGACGATGAGTGGGCAATTCATGATGGTGTTTCTGTGATTATGATGAAACAATACAACATCTCTTCATAGATTGCCCTGTTGCCAAATTACTGTGGCGAACGATTCATATAGCCTTCAACATCGTCCCTCCAGTTAGCATTGAATCGTTATTTGGGACGTGGTTAGCTGGGCTGGAACATACTACCGCGGCTCGTATTGGAATTGGAATATGTGCACTTATGTGGGCTATATGGAACTGCAGGAATGATATGATTTTTAACAGACAACATATTTTAACCTTCTTGCAGGTCATCTTCAGAGCTACGAAATGGATCCGTACATGGTCCTTACTCACTCCTACGGACTCCAGGGAGCCATTGGTTACTGGGTGCAACCAATGGGAGATGGTAGCACGGGTTATATTCAACCGGTTTGGATGGCGGTCGCATAACAGGATAGGAGTCTAGGGCCCTAGTCCTTTCATTCATACCGGTTGTGGCATACTTTGAAGACTTTGCGATGGATACCATTGCATTTTTTATGTTTCTTTGCTCCTTTGGCGAGCTGTAATACTTTGAAGACTTTGTCCTACTCTGAGAATTTTAATAATATGGCTGCATGCATCGTTCAGATGCAGAGGCCGGGGGCAAGCCTCCTTTTCCAAAAATAAAAAGTGGCACAATCATATAGAGTAGCTTTAAGTTATATCAAGACTAACTCAAACTTATGATTGGAGTTCACCTCCGGATGGCACTCTTTCAGAAGATCGAGATGGATATGAACATGGTATAAAACGGAGCTCTTATGCAATAGTTATGACAAGTTCAGAGATGCTCATGTTGACACCATATTACAGAATGCTATGAAACTCAATTCAGATAGCCTCCGATGGAAAATATTTCAACACTAAAGTTGTGCGTCTTGTCGAAATGGTCGATTTTGATATAAAAATTGTCCCAATCCGAATTTGTATGCAAAAGTTAGAGCCATTGGAATGCAGCCCTGCCAGGAGGAAAAATATGGCGCGCCCCACCAGACACATGTCTGATGGGTAGCGCCACCAATCAGCTGTTTTGCATGAGAGATTCGGCCCTCAAGATGGCTTCGAATCAAAAAATGTTCAACACGAAAGTTGTTCGTCTCGTCAAAACGGTTAAATATTCTTTTGGGCTCATCTTCATCCGAGGTCATTTGTGGTCTGTGGGACCTAAAAACCGAACTGATGTTCCAGACTTATCTAAATCCGAGTTCGGTTAATTTTGGAAAGATTTGGACGTGATTTGGAGTACTTTCTTGTACGGGAAGTCCATCCACCTCTTATATACCTAAGGGGTGACGGCCGTTTGAACAACACACCATCGAACAATCAATCTACCACTTTTTATCTTTTATCTTTTCTCGTTCACCCTATTTTTCTTCTTCCTCGTTCTTCGTTCGTTCTTCTTCTTGCAGGACGGCAAACCTCGAGGCCCTAGGGGCGATCAGGTCGATCTAGGGCAGCCCATAGCCGCCGCGCGCCCTGACGGGGTCCCTCCCGGGCGTGTGGGGTTTCGGGTCTACAAGAGCGTCCGCCGGATTGCTTGCGTACCGCGCTTCCGGATGGGTCTCCTTCAATGTGAGTTGCGGTGCATCAACCTCGGCGTTGGAGGTACACGGAGATGTGTTCGTGTGCGAACACACTTTTTGGCGACTCCACTGGGGACGAAGCTTCGAACGGTCTCCGGCCTGTTCTTGCTACGAAGAGATCGTCATCAAGTTGCTGCAATCCACAAAGGTAATATGAATACCGAATTCTCCTTTGTAGATGCAAAAATCCATATGTTGTTGCTAGATCGCCTAACGAGCATAATGTATCTGCTAGCCCTAGTTTTATCAATCATGCATTTAATTATGTGCAAGAGCCGATGCAACAAAATCTCCATGCTTCTACCTCGTATAATTTTAGCAACATGCAACATATGTATTCCAACTCCTATGCATCGGCAACCCCACAAATTCATATGCCGATGAACAACATGATGAGTTTGGTTAATCAAGCTAAAACACCCCATGTAGAAACTTTCAATGGCATGCAACATAGTGTTTCACCTTTTTATTCGGCGGCGACTAATTTGCAACATGTTAATCCAAACATGCCGATGGATAGGGGAATTGGCCATGCTACTACTAGTTATTCGGCCAATTACTCTCAACCATCATATGCTAAACCTCATGTTAGTAATTTTTCAGCACCGTACGCAATTGTAGATGCTCATAATTCGGCTCCGCACCTTCATGGTCATAGCCGAATAAGTGAAAATTTTGCAGGAGTGCACATGCCATCATCTAATATTGTAGCATATAATGCATGCTCTACGTAATTGGAGAATTTCGGGAACACTCACGAATCATTGCCAAAAAGAGTCTGAAAGTATTGTGGAGCAATCCCTTCCAGAAGCAGTTGTGGCTGCGTTAAAAAAGAGCTTGGCACAAAACAAGAGGATTAGTGCTCTTTGCCTCGAACAATATGAAAATGGGTTGTTTCCTGATTACGCTGCAATAAAGGCTAGAGTTTTGTAAGAAGATGAAACTTCATCAACTGATAGAATTAGTGAGAGAGCATATGGTTATACAGCAGTGCATACACCTCCACCTAGTGCCGTAGCATATTATACACCCCCTACACAGTTGCAAAATTTTGGCAACACTAATAGTTCATTGCCTAAAGATCCTAAAAGCATTGTGGGGCAAACTGATCTAGAGCGGGCTGAAATTGAGAGGGGAGTTAAAGCTTTGCGCTATAGGGTGCAAGTACTTCGCCAAGCGAGAATTGATAGGGAATTCGCTCAAAGAAAAGAAGCCTTGCCAATTGATATAACCGGTGAAAAGAATGATGATTCGGAAACTAAAAGTGCTTCGGTTGAAAAAGCCGAATCAAGTAGTATATATTTTGAATCCATCAAATCTAAATAGGCAAGCATCACTGAGAAAGGGCATGGCAAGCATAGGAAAACAGCGGTGCTTGATTTTTCTGAAGTTAATGGAACCTACTTCCTGCCCTATGAGTTCTGTTCCGTAGAAATTGACAAGCCTCAAGGACAAGAACAAGTAGCCGAACAAAGTTCGGCTGACAAAAATCTTCAATGTAATGATGCACGGAATCAAGAAAAAGATGATGACAAGGCGTTGCGGAGCCATCGAATGGCGGAGCAAGATATTGTTCAAGTCACACCACCATCATGCTCTCCCAACATATTTGAAGGGGTATGTCTAGCAAGTAATTTACCTATTTTCATATTTGGTCACAACTTTATTGTTGATGCATCTATTAGAAAAATCTTCATAAGAAATATTGAGAGACCAATGAAGAAGGGTAATTTATTTGTTAGCAATCAGATTATTACAAAGCATATCGGCCAGCATATTGCACCATTCAGAAAGACAGATAGTGAAAAATTATTGTAGCCAAGGCTTTCCCCATTGCTTTATCTAAAGCTCATATCTAATTGGGTAGCTTTTCTTATTTCTTACTTGGCTTACACTTGGTCTCAATTGAGACATGTATGTTCTAACTATTTTTGTTTCAGAAATTTAAAGCCAAGGTTAAAATCTTTTGAGAAAAATGATGCCAGTATAGTTTCTTATCCAAAGACATCGGAGATAGAGTGCAAAACACAATGCATAGCCGAATGGGGTGATGCAAAATTTGAACCATTCGTTTGCTAAACTCCAAAGCCGTTCTCACAACAAGATCGGCTAGAGAATAAAAAGTTTACCTTCAATTCAAGCATGTGTGATCAAATATTTGATTTGTTGCTGAAAAATAATTACGTAAGAATTCTTGATCGCCATGTTGAGCCATCTATCCAAGGACGAATGTATTGTAAGTTCCATGATTCGTTCAAGCATGATTTTGAGGATTGCAACAAGTTTCGTCAAATAGTTAAATCAGCCATTGAAAAAGAATGATTGAAATTTGTTGAAACACCAAGAGATGACCAGTCTATTCTGATTGGTCCTGATGGCAAAAAGTTTTTGCATCGGCTGCTTCAAGCCGATCCATTTAAAGAGAAAGTAAAAGCTGCATGTAACGGGATTAAGCTTTCAAGTAAAGAGGTTGTTGACGAGCATAATGAACATAATCTTGAGGGCGAGAATTCCATCGAAGCTACAATGAAGACGCCAAGGACTGGGGGCAACAAGCAAATCCAATGATTGATGAAAGCAAACCAAAAGAAAATAAAGACCGAAATAAGCGCAAGTGTAAGAGATCAAAAATCATCTTTGCTGAACTATTGGATAAATATCAAAAGAAGAGTGAAGAGAAGAATGCTTATCGGCCAAATCATGCAAAGAAACCAAGATCACCCCCAAGGCGCAAATATGAGGATCGATATTGGCAAAGTGAGAATTTTAATTCAACATATTCATATCCTTATTTTGGGCCGCCAATGCCAATGCCGTGGATGCCTCCCTATACTCATGTAGATCCATATCAATCACGGGACAGGTATGATACAAGTTCACATTCTCCATCTTATTTTAGACCATCTCACCAATATTATGCAGCTCCGAGAAGATCAATATTTCAACAATCACATGTTAAAGACCGTTTCAATCATAAGGAATCGGTCCGGAGATCAAGGAAGAAGAAAGAGGTGGTCAAGAACGTCTACCGTGTTAAAAAAGATGTCCGTAAGAGTGCTACTTCAGATTTGATCTCAAATGAAAAAGAGCCAATTAAAATATTGACATTGGCTACTAAAGGCAATGAGATGAAGCAACCAATTATCGAGAGTCAATGTGCCAAATCTAAAGAAAAGAAGTTGAGAGTGCACAAGTCCAAAAAAGAATTACCATTGGTCAAAACAGAATCACAGCCGGGATGCCCAGTCGGCTTATCGTATTGGCAAAATAAGAAATTGCAAAAACTATGTGCATAAGAACTTGAAAAGAGGAACATGGCATGGGTTCCCAAGAGGATCAATCAAAACAAATATGATGTGCATGCTTCTATTGCAACAAGTACAATAAAAGTGAAGAAAGAGAAGGATGGAAGCAACAAACAATTAAGCCGAAGGTGTGCATCACAACATCAAAATCTTCGGTTAGCACATCATCCATTTTCTTCAATCATGCCATTGATGCCTTTGCCATGGAATTCATCCCTAGGTATGATCAATTACCCTCCATGGATTTATTTTGATCCGTGGATGCAACATAATTTTCTATATCATAAGAGGGTATTACCAAATCACTATACATTTGATTAGTTACATTTTTGTTGGTAATACAAAGGGGCCAAAATATTTTATTGCTATTTCATTTGTTTATTTCGGCTATACATACTTTAGTGGGTGAATTCGACATGGACCTCATGGTAATGGCCGATATTTATCTATCGCCCTAAGAATATATCTAAGAATGGCTGGTGTGGTATTCTAACATCGTCCTTAGTTTGAGTAGAGGTTGAGATGAGTGCTTGCATAGAAATCTGTAAAATTGATGCCATTGAAGATATTATGCATAGACCAATTCACCAAAACTGCAAAGTGGACTTCCGTTTTGATTGGGTGTGCTTTGGCTTATTAGTTTTCAGAATTTACGTAAAGCCAAATCATGGTTGATTTTATTATTGAGCATCATATTGACATATTGCATAATACTGATTTTAGCTTTATCTCTCTAGTACCATGGTGATTATATTTTGATAGTTAAATTTGTATCAATGGCCAAGGTGTTTGTGTTGTTTATATATCTCCTTATGGTGCTATTCTGTGAAGCCTCATGCCGCTTAAAATATTTATGCACAAATGATCAAAGCGGAATATGCATTGTTATTCGGATTGGAGATTTTCCTTGCTATAGGTGATGTACATAGTGATGCTTTCGATGATTCATTATTAGTATAGTGCAACAAATATCCAAGGGTTATCAATGTTTTGACGAATCATTTTTAGTTTATCTTGAGATATGTCTAGATGTAAAATTTACCTTGGGTTGTTTTAATATTCGTCATATATCTAGACATGACAATTGGAGATAGTTGGCATAGCAAGAATCCGGCTACCATGTTGGTCATGGTGTATTGCACATTTATCAATAGCCGATGCTTATTCTTGCCAACATAGGTAAGGCCGAATTGAAGCTCACCACCTCGGCCACTAATGAAACTTTTATGCAGGCGAAGCAAGGATTGGAGGAAGTTCATTCTTGCTTATCTGCAAAATCCTAGCGAAAGGGTGAATAATATGGTTCAGAGGATGGCTTTGAGATACATATCTATGGAACCTTATCATCGGATTGTTATAGAAGTTGAGAAGTTTTCACCCAAGTTTGCATCAAGAGGTTTAAACAAGCAATGGTCGATATAAACTTAACGTCCTAAAAGCATATAAATGGCCGATGGAGTGTTGACATCGTCCTTAGAACCAGCACGGAAGAAGTTATTTTTCGGCACGCTAGCTTTGCCGAAAAACAGGGAGGCATGTGTTGACGCTCAAAAGTGGCACAATCATAGAGAGTAACTTTAAGTTATATCAAGACTAATTCAAACATATGATTGGAGGTCAACTCCGGATGGCTCTCTTTCAGAAGGTTGAGATGGATATGAACATGGTATACAACGGAGCTCTTATGCAATAGTTATGACAAGTTCAGAGATGCTCATGTTGACACCAGATTAAAGAATGGCATGAAACTCAATTAAGATGGCCTCCAATGGAAAATGCTTCAACACGAAAGTTGTGCGTCTCGTCGAAACGGTCGATTGATATAAAAATTGTTCCAAACTGAGTCCGTATGCAAAAGTTAGAGCCATCCGAATGCAGTCCTGCCAGGAGGCAAAATATGGCGTGCCCCATCAGACACATGTCTGATGGGTAGGGCCACCAATCAACTGTTTTGTGTGAGAGATTCGGCCCTCAAAATAGATTCGAATCGAAAAACATTCAACACCAAAGTTGTTTGTCTCGTCGAATCGGTCAAATTTACTTTTGGGCTCATCTTCATCCGAGGTCGTTTGTGGCATGTGGGTCCTAAAAACCGAATTGATGTTTTAGACTTAGCTAAATCCGAGTTCGGTTAATTTTGGAAAGATTTGGACGTGATTTGAAATTCTTTTCTTGTACGGGAAGTCCATCCGCCTCTTATATACCTAAGGGGTGACGGCCGATTGAACAACACACAGTCAAACAATCAATCTACCACTTTTTATCTTTTATCTTTTCTCCTTCACCCTATTTTTCTTCTTCCTCGTTCTTCGTTCGTTCTTCTTCTTGCAGGGCGGCAAACCTAGGGGCCCTAGGGCTATCAGGTCGATCTAGGGTAGCCCATAGCCGCCGCGCGTCCTGATGGGGTCCCTCCCTGGTGTGTGGGGTTTCGGGTCTACGAAAGCACCCGCCGGATTGTTTGTGTACCGCGCTTCCGGACGGGTCTCCTTCGACATAAGCTGCAGTGCATCACCCTTGGCGTTGGAGGTACACAGTGACGTGTTCGTGTGCGAACAGTCGTGGAACTTCTTGGCCAACTCTGACCCTGAAAAGCTTCTGGTAGAGGATGCGAAGACTCCAACGACAAGGCGTGGTGGCGTCCATGCGTTTTCTTGCATTTCATTGAAACCCTGGCTTGCCTGACCTGGAGAAGGCGTACATATCATAAAGCCAATCCTTTCTGCTCTGCTGGGTTGCTCGCGTTTTTCCTAGTCGAGATATTACGCAGATGTATGCGAGATACTCCCTCCATTCTCCATAATTTTCTAGGTTTATCTAGAGTCAAACTTCATTAAGTTCGACCAAGTCATCAATATAAAAATATTTTTTGATGAGAAACTTTCAATCTACATGTCAATACAAAGAACTCCAGAGGTAGTAAAAACTACAATCTGGTCCATGAACCATCCAGCGACCACTACAAGCACTGGAACGAACCGAAGACGCACCACCATCATCGCCCCTTCTTTGCAGGAGCCGGGCAAACTTGTAGTAGACAATCGGAAAGTCGTTAAAAATATATCAACATGTACAACACCAAATTTACTTCATTAGATTCTTTATGAAATATACTAGATGGGCGGCCTGGTTGCACGCACGTTGCCTCCTCGCTCGCTCCAATCGTCGTCGTTCGTTCCACCGGTGTCTAGAACAACAAATTGACTCCATTAAAACAGTGTAACAAAAAGGTGATGCTGGAGCTCACCGGCGGCGACTATACCAGTGACCGCCCCGGCCTGGACCTGGTGGCCGTCGTGTGGATGTCAGCAGCAGCATGCACGGCGAGAAGATAGACCAGCTGAAGACCGCCTTGGGGTTTGTCATACAGAAGCTAGGCCCCATGGACCGCCTCTCCATTGTCACATTCTCCAACTCCGCCAGGAAGCTCTGCCCGCTGCGGCAGATCACCGCGACCTCACAGCGTGAGTTGCAGAAGTTCATCAACAAGCTCTGCCCGCTGCGCAGCTCGGTCACTGTCAGCCTTGGCGACCTTTATGGCAGGGAAGTGCGCAAGATCATTGTCAAAATCAACCTCCCGCAGTTGCCACCGCGTGCAGCACAGAGATGCTCAAGGTCACACACGTATACAATAGGTATAGTACCAACCAAAGAGATAATTTACCACTGGCAATAAACCTATATGCCGATGGCCTTTTCTATGCCTACGGTTGTCATCAGCATAGATGCAGGTGTACCGACGGCCTGGCAAAAACGTTGGCATTGCCAGGCCGTCCATCTATGTCGACGTCAACCGTAGGCATATAAAGGCCGTAGGCATACCTCGACCGATGCCAACGGCAGCCGTCAGCATATATGCGACCCTGACGACCCTGACAGCGGCCTCACATATATTATATATTTATTTTTTGTTTTAAATCATTTTTTAGTTAAAATCTGATTAATTTAAATCTAACTTATCTAAACTTAAACATACACAAATTATGAATCAATTAGGGGTAGAATTTTTCATAGATTATGAATATTCATTTTTTTAGTTTTTGAGTATGTTAGAAATGTGGCCTCATGTACTTTTGCATATAGGTCCTTACACTTTGTTAAAATCACAAGTAATCGGTACTTGCATCGATTTTGACGAATTTTATACGGTTTTTACCAAAATCTTGAAAGTATTTTGTTGCTATACTATGTTTTTAAATTTGAACAAACAAAAATCATGTTTTCTTCAGATTTATAGAAAACACCCTTTTGTTTTGATTTTTTATATTTTTCATTCCTTGGCCAAACGAGACAAATTTGATATCTACATCCGTCAGATTGTTTCTAGGATTGTGGTGGTAGGCGTAAACACCCGGCATATGGCTCCAGAGTGTGACCTCCTTCACGGATGGCTCTCCTGCCGGCACTTCGATTTGGGGGGGGGGGGGGGGGGGGGGCGACCACGTTGGGTCGACCTGGAGGGGATCTAGTGGTTGGTTTGGCCAAGACGTTGTTCTGACTTGTTCCTATGGGATAACCTATCACAACAAGGTGGAAAAGTGCATTGGTCATAAGCCGACCGGTGGAAGTCAAGGGGTAGATCTCCGGGTCAAAGGGGCTACGGTTAGGCATGCCGGGCGTTGGGGGTAGCAATGACACCAAAGCATCGCAAAAGGTCCTGATACACGTCATAAATTTTTACAGAGTGCAGACACATGTGATATAAGATGTGTGGTAATTTTTCGTATTTTTTAGAGATGCAGAAGTATCTGAACAAATCCCCGGCAGATCTGTAATTTCCCACATCTATATCTATACCTAATAATGAAAGAAGGAGGCTTTCATAGTTCTTCATAGGTCATCATTTTTTATCCGTTGATTGTGTATTAATCATAAAAATTGATGGCTGAGATTTAAAGTAGGGTAAGTTGCATCGTTTGTGTAAAAAATAAAAACGTTTCGCTGGTATAACACGTTCCTAGCGCACAAACAAAAGCGTTGTATTGGGCCTGGGTTCCTACCAAAAAGTGCACCGTATTGGGCACTTCCTTCCTACATTCAGACAACAGCCGGTCGATCAGAAGTTCAGAACCCACCACGTGTCCATGGAGTGCCTGGCATGGACTCCTTTGCCTCTTTCGCAACTCACAAGTCAAGGCACCTATAAAGAGGAGTCGGGTCCTCAAGGAAAAACTAGCTCAGTTCCCTTGCTAGACCGGATCAAGGCGGTGCTGCGGCAGATGGCCGGCTTGCAGTCCCTCTCGCGGGAGAAGTTGTGCTCGCTGTGCTCTCGCTGCTACCGATTACGGCCGGAGCAGCGTCGCTGTCCGCGTCTTTGCTCCCACACGGCTGGATCCACACCACTGCTGTCCGTGCTCGCGCTTCCACGGCAACGTTCAGCTCCTTTGTCGCCCCGCTCGTACATTGCGGTGATCTTAATCGATTCAGAGACCACAGCGCCCCTGCTGCGACCCAGGCCTGCTTGGCGTCGGCTGGATGGATACCCGCACTACCGGGGGTAGACCTCGTGCTCCTCCAATGCACCCCGGCTACAGCCCATGCCAGATTGGCCACCGGCTGGAAGGGGGCGCGCGGACGTCCTGCTCCTCCCGAGTCCCGACCAAGATTGATGTGACGCGGGGCGGCGGCATGAGAGGCTGGTGTGTGCGCGTGCTGTGGCTGAACAACACATCTCCTCTCATCCTCATGCTCTGTGCTCTCTGTTATCTCATCTCTCCGATTCTTCTTTGGCCACATGCGCAGTGTTCGTGGCAGGAGCGGTGAGTAGCATCGAGTAGGAGCAGCCAATCAGCAGATATAGCCCGTTACAGCGTCAATCTGTCCATCACGTGATTCAGAAATCACATCCTCCTCGTCCACGGGTATGTCCGCCTCCAGCCTCTCCATCGGTCGTCGGCGACTTACCCAGAGTCCTGACCTGCACTCACATCGGTACGCCTCACGCCCATGCCCCAGGCTCCTTCTTCATGGCTTCTCGGCGGTTGGATCCGCATCGCCCATACGCAACTCGCCAATGCCGGCTATGCAAGCAGGGCACCACGAACGACGCCATCGCCCTGGACCCTTCCATGGTTTTAGTTAGCTAGGTATGTTCAGTACACTGTCGAATATCTGATCAGTGCAAACGCTAAGTGGATTGACTGAAATTTTGATGTTCACCCCCAGTACTGAGCTCTCCATGAATTAATAAATTTTGGTGCATTGTGTGAGTTTTTCATTCAGTTAGTTAGTCAAGTTTTTTCTGATGGATCACCAAAATTTACTTGTCCACAAATGCCAAAGTATGCGTGAACTTGTTCATATTTGTTCTGTTTCATGAACAAGATAGATCACTCACATTGTGTGTTCTGGTACGGCCAATAGTGTGAACTGATGACGTGGTAAATTGGTCATCTAATTATAATTTTCTATGACTTGGTGCCTTTTTCATGCATATTATGTGTTCTGACATGAAGTTGCCACCCCCTTGTTTTCGTCACGCTCCGCCACTGCTACCATTGTCGGCTGAGCCATAACCCCGCCCCCATATACTGACATCCACCACCCCCCCAACCACCCCTCTTTCTTCATATCTATCTCTCAAATATATGGACTTGCAACGGCCAAAGTACTCTCTTGATTCTTTCTTTAGTGTTTTCATCACTAACAATCAATATTTCTTTAGTGCTTTCATCACTAACAATCAATAATTGTTGTTCCCAAATTCTGTGAGCCCTACTCATGAGCATCCCCCCACATTCTGTTTGATTTTTGTTTTTCCGACAAAGGGTGGATTTTATTGGCTCAAATGGAGCATCAAGATGATACATCACACTGAACACACACCCGGCCTCTGCATAACTAAGATGCACACATCCAACCCAACACACACACACAGAAACACACCGGCAACTAGCGAAGTCATAAGACCAAAAGCTATGTGCAGGTGTGGAAAAAAGAAAAAGAAACAAGAAATAAGCCCCAAAGTGATCGGATGAACGATCAACAAACTACAACTAAGCCATATCCGCACCAACCATTGGCACCACATGGATGACAAGGATCTTCAACAGCAACGCCTTCAAGAAGGAAGCGACACTCAAGCGACGCCGTCACCGGATCCAACCACAAAGGTCAGTATCAAAGTTTTCACCCTGAAGAATCAGTCCGAACACATCCGAGCAATGCCTCCGACAAGGTAACGACGTAAAAAACATCGCCATTGCCAGGAATAACCACTCGGGTGTGTCCTGGGCTTTCGCCCCGGAGCTCGAGACCGGGTGCACATAGCACGAGCATCCAAATCTCACATGTGTTGTCTCCACCGCTTTTCCGCTATCCGAGCAGCTACAATTGGATCGCCGCCACTCCACAAACAACCCTCTGCGTCAAGTCATTGTCCATAATTTGTAACCCACCACTGAAGTGATCCACCGAATCAGGAGATAAAACCTCCCTGAAGTCTTTTTGATGATGTCGTGGATCCGTATGAAGTCGCTGCAGAACAATCTACATACGCCACCATCCGGCCAATCGGATCTAAATCACCTCCACCATCCAGCACATCACCGCAGCCCCAACAATCCAGAGAACGCGTGGCTGGGGCAATGCCAAGACCCCCGTTGCCTCAACGACAGCCACGCCGGAGCCACCACCACAGATCGAGGGAGGTGGGCGCTGCCAGAGACGAGAGCCGCCATGCATGAGGCATATTTGCGACTGACCGCAACTAGGTTGGATCTTGGAAGACGTCAGGGGCAGCTCATGGGGAAACAGCCCGCCGCCACCATGGCCACTGCCAGTCCGCGACTCCATCCGACACCAGCCGCCGCAGACCACGACGCCTTCTTGGGGAGGAGGTCAGGGGCGCGCGCAGCAAGCTAGGGGACCGATCTGCCCCGTCGCCACCATCCGCCATCGCAGGACCTTGCCGCCGCTGCAGGTCTGCCCCAGCGCCGCCCACACGGCCACCTCGGCAGCACCACCACCAGCACCCGGGGCCGCCGCCCCAGCTCCCAAGCTCCGCCGCCTAGACGCTTCGTCCGGGGCCGCCGCGCTGTGCCGGCTGGAGCGCACCCCCGTGAGGGATCTTAGCGCGAGAAGACATCCCCGCCACCGCCATCGGCCAAGCAGGCTTTGCCTGCTGGCGTCCTCCGGCGGCAGTGGGGGAGCAGATGGAGAGGACGGGGGCGGCGGCGGCTTGGGTTTCCTCCCGAGCCGCCCCCGGTGAGCGACGCGAGCGGAGAGGAAACTACCCAGTTAATATCGGATGTTATGCTACGTTTAGATAATCAGAATGAAGAAACAAGTGTATCGGATGTTGGATCTGCACCTAAACAAGTGTACATGATGTTCCAAGCTGTCGCGTTGACGACCGAAGAGTTGGCGAGGTTCCGCTGTTCATTTCATTTCGTGGAGATTATCCAGTACAATGCGATCTGAATTGAAGACAATCCGTTCCAGGTGAAACTTATTCAAGCGACAAGGCTTCAATATATATACGTATATCAATCAAAAGTCTGCTTGTTTGACTCTGCCTGTATGTTTACAAGTTGCAAATAGCCTGGTTTTATCAGTTGTTGCTTGATAAAAGACAAACCAGTTTATGCCAGACATTTGGCCGGGTCTCTACATTTATGCAGTACAATCGAGAGCTCAATGCATGAGGTACGCCTTAAATACAAACTTTTGCTCGGTTTAGTTCCTGTGTAGTGTTAAATTCTGGTGAACTATATTCATTACAAATGGTAAGCGAAAGCAGATTAAAAAAGATGATAAATTTGCTCAAACCACGTTCAGTTTCAAAACTGACGTGAAGCTGCACTTCAATGGCCCTGCCGACCCTCTCTTTTCAAGCATCAACCCTTTGTTCCCATTTTGTGGGATTTATAGGAAGAAGATACGAGGAGGTGTACTTCTTCTTAAGATAATCCTACTCAATACATACTAGAGATTGGTATTTTAAAAAGTTGTTCTGAAGTGACTCTTCAGGGCTTGGGAGATTGCCAATTTTTATGTACAGTTACGGTTGTATATTACTAATACAACATTTTGTAGTCTAGAAGGGATCTGAGGTACTTTCATAGTAGCAAATAAAGAATGAATCCAATGGGATTGATTTACTACGTTACCTGAATTAGTTACATATATTGTGTCTTCTGGATTAATTTCTTAGTCGACTATGTGTAGTTGATTTTTCAGTTTTGACACATACTTACCTATTTACATAATGTGGTTATGTTTCATTTTGTGACTAGCTACGTGAAAGTATGGAGGTTCAAACCGCTGCTGATGGCACTGCCAACTTAGGTAGTAGTAGAAGTCAAGACAATGACTTTTTGGATGAAGAAGACAGTGACTTCATACAAGGTACTAACTTGATTAATGAGGACTGCTACCATATGCACACAAAGTTATTCAAGATTTCTTTTGAAGGTTGAACATTTTCCTTGGGAAGCAAATGTTGTGGCCCATGAGCTTGCTAGGGAAACCAAATTTACTTCCCCTTGAACTTTGTTGGATAATCAACCTAAAAAGCATGTACCTTTTTTAATTAGTTAATGATTCAACAATCATTGACTAATAAGAATATTTTTTCTGTAAAAAGAAATTTATTCTTTTACTGGCATAGTGATTTTGCGAATTGATGGTTGAACTGAATCATTTCATTTTTCGTTTTGTACTTCCTCCCTGTGTCGTTCGCCTAGCAGATATTTGTTTTACTTAACCTTTTGTTGAAATTATGAAATGAGTTCCAATATTGGTGCGACGAGTCCCTTGACTGAAGAAAGAGGAGCAGTACGTGAGGGGATGCATCGCTAGGAGGCTCTGGGCGGGGGCATGAGTGTGAGGCGAGTGAGGAGGAAAACCAGAGTAGATGAGTAGATCGAGATGGATACGAGCAAGGATGAACGGGATGTATAATATGGAAATTTGCTCAACTTCCATTTTACATGTGATGATTCATAATTGCATATAAGCATCAGGGGTTGTGTCGTTGCATGCAGAATGTGACCATATTCATATGTTTTCTAGAACATATATTTCATGTTTTCACTTTTCAGACAGATGGATGGATAATGTCGATGTTTCAAGAAAAAAAAAGAGAAGTTGGACAACTAACTACTAAGTTTTTTTTATAAAATAACTAGCGTTTTTATCGTAGCGAAATGCGAATGAGTTTCGCTCGTCTAAAGTCAAAAATTTCTCCCGTTGCAACGCACGGGCATATGCCCTAGTTAAAACCCTACGGACGCAATAAATGTCTCAAATATTGCATGCGGGCCCGAAAAATGCCATGTCCTGGCACGTGTCATGCAATGGCCCCCTTCGAGAATACTAGAAGTTTTGAGGTCAACGGAGCAACTGGCAGCGCACTTCACAAACAGGACACGTTCTCTCTCCATAGGCAGATACTACCTCGGAGATGGTGTAGTTTACAATCGATCTACGGTCAGGCTTTCACGAAACGCGCACCACACCCTACAAGGGCCATATGACGACATCATGCCAGGTCCCGAGGATTTCCAGCACCACATGATTTTCCATGGATTTTAACGGCTAGATCTGGCATGCCGCCGAGGTACATTGCCCTGTAGGGTAACGCAGCAGAAAACAAAAATTTTCCGACCTACGCACCAGCCTAGGACCACTATGGAGACTGCATACAAGGTTTGATCATTTTCGTTACCGACTCGTAGCGCAGCGAAAGTAGAGTCGATGACGATCGGTGGTGCAGATCCCCGCAGCTAGGATTTACAACCTCCCAACCGCGAGGATGTATACCCTCGTCTTCCCTTCGGACAGCCCTCCGGGAGGCGGTCGAACAGTCCCCCGGACGGTGTCGCGGACAGCCCTTCGGGAGGACCTTCGAAACTCGAACGGTCACTCGGACAGCCCTTCGGGAGGACTCACAGAACTCGGACCGTCACTTGGACAGCCCTTCGGGAGGCACTCACGAACAGCCCCTCGGGCACTAAGATCGAAACTACGACCTCTCTACAGAGTTGCACACATACGGTGTCAACTATCCGGCAGGGCTTCGCCGTCCAGAACTAGTTCCCACCGGAACCCAGACAGCCTTTCGGCTCTACGAAACTCTTTTCGTGGGAGGGAGAGAGAAGCCAGATCATTGCATGGCACTTGTATGTGAGAAGGAGTGAGTCTTTAGGCATCCCCCTCCACCCCTATTTATAGGCCAAGCCCAAGGGTGGCTTCTCCAAGAAGCCAAGGGGAAAAATACCAAAGGACCCTCAAGGTGGCTTCTCCAAGAAGCCACCCAAAAAGCACTTTCACTATTCACGACGACATTTTTCAGCGTCCGTTCAAACTGAAAATATTTATGTGGGCTTAGAACATTTCCAGTACCCACTAAAATAATTTTCAACGCGTTCTGGAACAATTCCAGTTTAGTGATTTCATCTGCGAAAAGCATCTGAAGCGGTTCTGGCAGCCCCGGAACATTTCCGGTTTTTCTTCCAGAAAATTCCCAGAAGTTTCCAGAATGATTCTGGCATCCTCCAAGAATTATCAGGCATGTGTCGAAACCATTTTGACTTAATGGTATCCCCTGAAACAACTTTTCAGTTTCACCGGAACTCATCCGGTGACCTCTCTCTGCGGAACTTTTCCGCTGTCCGAAACTTTTCGGTGTCCGAAACTTTTTCGGTGATTTTCTCTCAGACTCCCTGTCTAGTATTCAGCAGATAGATGACCCTTAAGCGTGTGACCCTATAGGTTCGGTGAAGTATAGACATGACCTGGAACCCCTTCCGATCAATGATCAACATCGGAGCCGTGGACACCCATATTGACCCCTATACCCACACGAATGAATATTCGAGTGAACCTCCAGTTGCCGTGTGCTATTCCTGTTGCTTCACGATATGTTACAAATACCCGAGGTTAGACATGTTGGCATCCCCGTGGATCAACAACTTGTCCACTATGCCAGTTACCCCGTTATCGGTATTGTTCTCTTTTCTCGTTACCGTGTTCCGGCATCCCCGTGATCAAATCACAAAGTGTCTGGCCAGACGATGATGGATACCGTAACACCGAGAGGGCCCAGAGATATCTCTCCATCATCGGAGGAGCAAATCCCAATCTTGAGCTATCAAGTTACTTGACATACTTTCTCATGAACCCGTAAGCCGCCGTAATAGCCATCCATTTACGGATGACGTTTAACAAACCCCAAAGTTCATGAATCAAGCATGAAGAAACTCGATACTCTCATGGTCTGAGGAATCATGCAAACATTAACCATCTCTGTGTTATTAACCATTAACTCATGACGAATGTATCTCATAGCATAACATCAATTCGGGTCGATTCAACACAAATGTCCTTCCTGACATTGTGCCCTCAAAGTTGCTGGCATAGACATGCCCATGATTGGAAAAACATAATCATCATGCAACACTTGAGCTAGTCTTAGAGGCACGACTAGGAATACATTTTACCGTTTATTATACCACACGTGCACATGGGTTTTCCCCAGAGCCTTTATGGATATACGGGCTCGGGAACCATAGCAGTTATAGCATGGAATATAAACTTAATTATGAACAGGGAGATAATTAATAACATTTATTATTGCCTCTAGGGCATATCTCTTACATGCCCCCCGCCCCCTAGTGGTGGGACCTGCCCCTTCTTTGGTTGCACTAGCCCTACACATACCACAAAGACATCATATATGAGTTTACAAACCAGTTCTGGACATCATTTTGGGTGGCTGCCATGCAGATCAGCAATTTCCCGTATTGAAACCCGACGGATGCAATAAATGTCTCAAATATTGCATGCGGCCCCGAAAAATCCCATGTCCTGGCACATGTCACGCAATGGCCCCCTTTGAGAGTACGGGAAGTTTCGAGGTCAACGGAGCAACGGGCAGCGCACTTCCTTCACAAGCCATACACGTTCTCTCTCGATAGCCAGATACTACCTCGGATATGGTGTTGTTTACAAGCGGCCTACGGTCAGGTGATTTCTAGTACACAACTTATTTTTGTAGACTCGTATTGGGCCTCTAAGCGCAGAGTTTTGTAGGAAAGTAGCAATTTTCTCTCAAGCGGAAGACCTAAGCTTTATCAATCTGTGGGAGGCATAAGATGAAGACGGTCTCTCTCAAATAACACTGCAACCAAACACAAGAAATCCCTTGTGTCCCCAACACACCAAAAGATGGTGAAAAGATCTGTAAATTGTATAGGTGCACTAGTTCGGCGAAAAGATGGTGATACAAGTGTAGTATGGATAGTAGATATATGTTTTTGTAATATGAAAATATAAAAACATCAAGGTAGCAAGTGACAAAAGTGAGCACAAACGGTATTGCAATGCTTGAAAATAAGGCCTAGGGTTCATACTTTCACTAGTGCAATCTATCAACAGTGCTATCCTAGTTGAATCATAAAATAACCCCTCAACGTGTGACAAAGAATAACTCCAAATTTCTTATCTAGCGGAGAACATAAGATGAAATTGTTGTAGGGTACGAAACCACCTAAAAGTTATCTTTTCCGATCAATCTATTGAGCCATTCATGTAAGTGTCACAAACAACCCTAGAGTTCGTACTAAAATAACACCATACTATATGGAGCAACTAACTCTAATGTCACCTAGATACTCCAATGTCACCACAAGTATTCGTGAGTTGATTATTCAATATGGATCAAACACTTCAGATTCATAGTATTCAATCCAACACAAAGAACTTCAAAGAGTGCCCCAAGATTTCTACAGGAGAAAGTAGGACGAAAACGTGCATCAACCCATATGCATAGATTACCCCAATGTCACCTCGGGGCGCGAGTTGAGTGTCAAAACATACATCAAGTGAATCAGTATAATACCCCATTGTCACCACGGGTATTCATATGCAAGAGATACATCAAGTATTCTCAAATCCAACAAGTATTCAATCCGATAATAGTGAAATCTCAAAGGTAAAACACAATTCATCACAACGAGATAGAGAGGGAGAAATACCATATGATCCAACTATATTAACAAAGCTCGCGGTACATCAAGATCGTGCCAAATCAAGAACACAAGAGAGAGAGAGAGAGAGAGAGATCAAACACATAGCTACTGGTACATACCCTCACCCCCGAGGGTGAACTACTCCCTCCTCGTCATGGTGGCCACCGGGATGATGAAGATGGCCTCTGGTGATGATTCCCCCCTCCGGCAGGGTGCCGGAACAGGGTCCAGATTGATTTTTCGTGTATACAGAGGCTTGCAGCGGCGGAACTTCTCATCTACGGTTCTTTTTGAGGGTTTGGGTATTTATAGGAATTTTTGGCATCGGTCTCACATCAAGGGGGCCCATGAGGGAGCGACAAGCCTGCCCGGCACGCCCTAGGGGGGAGGGCGTGCCCCCAGGCTTGTCGCTTCCTCGTGAAGCTTCTGGTCCTTCCTCGATGCTTCGGGGGTCTCTTTTGGTCCACAAAAAATCACCTTAAATTTTCATCCCATTCTGAGAACTTCTATTTCTGCACAAAAAACAACAACAAGGTAGTTTTGCTGAAAGCAACGTCAGTTCGGGTTAGTTTCATTCAAATCATACCAAAACCATACAAAATTGTTGGAAACATGGCATGAATACTTCATAAATTATAGATACGTTGGAGACATATCAGCATCCCAAAGCTTAATTTTGGCTCGTCCTCGAGTAGGTAAATGATAAAAAATAATAATTTATGAAGTGTGAATGCTAGTATAGTGCATAAGTTTGATCAATTATAATTTGAATCACTTTTCCTAGCATCATAACAATATCTTATCATAAAACTCAACTTGATAAAGTAGCAACCAATTCACATGTTATGGTTCAAACAATGCATTCCCTTGATACTTAACAACCTATGTTCTTAGTCACCAAACAATTGCAATTCAACTTATCTTCAACAAAGTCTAAGTAAGTGCTCCACACACTCAATTATCATATAGTATTCTATCATTGCTATTACTCAAAGCACATTTTTAGAACAAGTGGAATCCATCAAACACAGAGAAAGATAGGGGCTTAATATTTCGCCTCCCAACTCATTTATCATAGAGATAATTGTCAACAATAATAATTCATGATCAAATATATTTGACGGCATATATATGTCTAGATCTTTCCCCACCACATGATGCTTGCCAACTAGATAAAAATTGAGGTTGAAACAAGAAGGAATAATATTGACTCTAGCATAAAAGTAAATACATAAAGTAAAAGATAGGCCCTTCGCAGAGGGAAGCGGAGGCTGTCATGCGCTTTTTATTTTTGGATGTGCAAGCCTTTAATGCAAAGCAACCTCACGTTATATTGCCCCTTGTGATAGCAACCTTTATCATGCCATCTGTCACTTTTATTTATTTACGATCACAAGTTCGTACAACGCTAATTTTTCCCTTGCAATAAAAGATCATACATATTTCAGGAGCAATTTTTATTGCTTTTTGCACCGATGACAACATACTTGAAATATGTCATTCAATCCATAGGTAGATATGTTGGACACTCATGGAAAGAAGCTGGGTTTAATGGTTTTTGGATGCACAAGTAGTATCTCTACTTAGTACGATTTTTTGGCTAGGAAAAGATTCTAAGCAAGCACCACATGTTGGAGGATCCACAACAATATAACTTCTATGCAAATATACCCAAACTTAACTAATTACATTGTCTTCCTTGTCCAACTTCAACTAATTTGCTCAAGTTTGAAAATAATTAATGGGTATTCACAATCGTAAAAGATGTCCAAGATAATATATTTATATGTAAAAGTTCTCTTCCTTATACTAATCATTCATGAATTGCTTGTTAGACCAATATTGAGATTTTCAAGCTTCAATAGATTTTACTTTCTAAACCCAGTGTGAAGCTACTACTAGGCATGATAAAAGCATATGAGTCACATATAATTTTAACTTGACCATATTCAACTCATTCAACAATTTACTCATAAGAAATTAGTGAAGAAATAAAGTAAATGACAAATTACTCCAAAAAGATATAAGTTTAGATCAAATGAATAGTTAAAACATTACGTAGCTATGTGAAGACTCTCTCATTTAAAAATTTCAGATCTTAATTATTTTATTGAAATAGCAAGCAAAACAAAAATAAAAGGACACACCAAGGATGATACACATCGTGTGAAGAAGCAAAAACTTAGGCTCAACCGAGACTAACTGATAATTGTTGATGAAGAAATATGGGATGCCTACCGGGGCATCCCCAAGCTTAGATGCTTGAGACTTTTTGGAATATTAATTTCGAATTCCTTGGGCATCCCCAAGCTTGTGCTTTTATGTCTCCTTAATTCCTCTCATATCACTGTTTCTCTTAATCTTAAAAACTTCATCCACACAAAAATCAATGGAATTTTGTGAGATGCGTTAGTACAATAAAACAAATCATTCACTTTGGTACTATCAAGACAAGATTCATAATTGTCCTCACATAATGCCTACTGTACTCTATAATTTCCACAATTTATATTGAGCAATATAAACCATAGGAAGTATAAAACAAGCAAACTATGCATTGAAAACAGAATCTGTCAAAAACAGAACAGTCTATAAAGATCTGAATAATGACTATACTTATGTAACTACGAAAATTCTGAAAAAATAGGAAAACGTGGTCAATTTGTATATAAATTATGTGTAAAAATTTCATATTTTTTCCACATTACAATGAATTTAGAGAATTCCAGTACTAGGCGCAAAAGGTTCTGTTTTTGCACAGAATCAACTCAACTATCATCCACACTATCCCAAAGGCTTTACTTTGCACATTATTGAGAAAAATTCTATAAAACTTGATTACTATAGTAGCTTAATCATGGGAACACACAAAAACAGTAGTATAAGTATTGGGTTGTCTCCCAACAAGCGCTTTTCTTTAATGCCTTTTGTAGCTAGGCATGATGCTTTTAATGATGCTCACATAGAAGTAAAGAATTGAAACATAACGGGAGCATCATGAATCACATGGCAACCACATTTAAGTCTAACCCACTTCCTATGCACAGGGATATTGCGAGCAAACAATTTATGGGAACAAGAATAAACTATCTTAGGAAGGCAAAACAAGCATGACTTCAAAACTTTGAATACATAGAGAAGAAACTTGGTATTATTGCAATACCTACAAGCATATGTTCCTCTCTCATAGTAATTTTCAGTAACATCATGAATGAATTCAACAATATAACTATCACATAAAGCACTCTTTTCATGATCCACAAATATAGAATTTTTATTACTCTCCACATAAGCAAATTTCTTCTCATTCATAATACTGGGAGAAAACTCAATGAAATAACTATCATGTGATACTTGAATGACAAAACCAAATTGAACATCAAAATCATGATGACAAGTTTCATGTTTATCATTATTCTTTATAGCATACATGTCATAACAATAATCATCATAGATAGCAACTTTGTTGTCATAATCAATTGAAACCTCTTCCAAAATAGTGGAAAAATCATTAAATAAAATCATGACTTCTCCAAATTGACTTTCATAATTATTAAAAAAAGATTCAACACCCTCCAAAATAGTGGGATCATTACTTCCTAGAGTTGACACTCTTCCAAACCCACTTTCATCAATATAAACATCATAAATAGGAGGCATGCTATCATCATAATAAATTTTCTCATCAAAACATGGGGGACTAAAAATAGCATCTTTATCAAACATAGCATGCCCAAGATTAGGGCTTTGCATATCATTAGCATCATGGATATTCAAAGAGTTCATACTAGCAACATTGCATGGACTTTATGCCAAATATTTTATTGAATTCTTCTTCTATGAATTGAGCATAATTTTTTGATCCATCATTTTCAAGAAAGGCATTATAAAGACGAATAATATGAGGCAACATCAATTCATTTTTTGTAGTTTTCTTTTATAAAACAAACTAATGATAAAACAAGAAACTAAAAGATTCAATTGCAAGATCTAAAGATATACCTTCAAGCACTTACCTCTCCGGCAATGGCGCCAGGAAAGAGCTTGATGTCTACTACACAACTTATTCTTGTAGACTCGTGTTGGGCCTCCAAGCACAATGTTTTGTAGGACAGTAGCAATTTTCTCTCAAGTGGATGACCAAAGATTTATCAATCTGTGGGAGGCGTAGGATGAAGATGGTCTCTCTCAAACAACCCTGCAACCAAATACTAGAAATCCCTTGTGTCCGCAACACACCAAATATAATTGTAAATTGTATAGGTGCACTAGTTCGGCGAAGAGATGATGATACAAGTGTAGTGTGGGTAGTAGATATAGGTTCTTGTAATCCGAAAATATAAAAAATAATAAGGTAGCAAGTGACAAAAGTGAGCATAAACGGTATTGCAATGCTTGAAAATAAGGCCTAGGGTTCATACTTTCACTAGTGCAATCTCTCAACAGTGCTAACATAGTTGAATCATATAATAATCCCTCAACCTGCGATGAAGAATCACTCCAAAGTTCTTATCTAGCGAAGAACATAAGATGAAATTGTTGCAGTGTACGGAACCACCTCAAAGTTATGTTTTCCAATCAATCTATTGGGCCATTCCTATAAATGTCACAAACAGCACTAGAGTACGTACTAAAATAACACCATATGATACACATCAACCAATGTCAACACAAGTATCCGTGAGTTGATTATTCGATAGGGATCAAACAACTTCAAATTCATAATATTCAATCCAACACAAAGAACTTCAAAGAGTGCCCCAAGATTTCTACCGGAGAAACTAGGACGAAAACATGCATCGACCCCTATGCATAGATTACCCCAATGTCACCTCAGGAATCCGTGAGTTGAGTACCAAAACATACATCAATTGAATCAATATAATACCCCAATTTCACCACAGGTATTCATATGCAAGACATACATCAAGTGTTCTCAAATCCAACAAGTATTCAATCCGATAATAGTGAAATCTGAAAGGTAAAACTCAATTCATCACAATGAGATAGAGAGGGAGAAACACCATATGATACAACTATATTAACAAAGCTCGCAGTACATCAAGATCGTGCCAAATCAAGAACACGAGAGAGATAGATAGAGAGAGAGAGAGAGAGAGAGAGAGAGAGAGATCAAACACATAGCTACTGGTACATACCGTCAGCCCTGAGGGTGAACTACTCCCTCCTTGTCATATTGGCCACCGCGATGATGAAGATGGCCTCCGGTGATGATTTCCCCCTCCGGCAAGGTGCTGGAACAGGGTCCCGATTGAGTTTTCATGGATACAGAGGCATGCGGCGGCGGAACTTCTCATCCATGGAAACCAGCGACAGAACAAATGCAGTAAATATAACGCTGAGACGCAGCAAAAGAGAAACATATAATCGACAAAACTTTAGGACATCCAAGGTTGTACACCTGTCATTATTCGTGGGACAGAGCTGACACTTTGTATGGCTTGGTTTTCGAAGATGGTAATTCTCCATTCTGAGAACACAAAAGTAGCTTCTTCCCCCAAAAAGCAGAGTATTGGGACTAGTATTTTCTGCTTCAGCCCTACTCCGCGAACCAAATCTGTATTAGATAGAGCTTGCAAGTGCGCCGACTATTCCCCGCACTAAGATAAATAACCCTAGAAACCACGTAATCACCACGCTCACGGAAAAAAAAAACAATTAAGCAGAAAATACTTTTCTTTTTTAGCATCACCAATTGGAATACAAGTTTGTAGAGGCGATTGAACAAGAAAAATAAATCTGGCAATGGCACAGCATATCCATGAGAGCATTCTTTCAACATTATTCATGTGATTCACACTATTTCTTCTGCCTGAACCTAAATCGAACGATTGATATGAAATGGGGAGGATAAATGTAGCAGAGTTGTTCAGACAAATGGTCAGCTCACGGGGAACAGAGGATGGGTTTCTTCTTGCTTAGGAAGGTGAGTAGAACGCATGCCATTGAGGGTCGAAGCCGAGGGCGCCCGCCAAGCCGAAGGCCTGGCTCGGGATCCGCGCTCGACGTGCCGACGGAGCCGCGCTGCCGTCCTCGGAGCTCGGTCCCCGGCAGTCGCCGGCGCCTCGCTGGAGCAGTGTCCAAGGAATAACGCCGGAGATCTGGGGAAAGGCACGGGCCACGCCGTCGGTTACTCTGTGGCCCGACAAGGATCGAACTACCGGCTTTTTTGCTGCTCTGCGCCCCTTAAACGGGTAGCTCATCAGTAACCCGCATCGACCTCAGCGGCCTAGATACTAAGGCTGAAAATAAAAGTTTTAAATTTACTAAACCCACCTTTGCTTCAGGCAAATTGCACGGGATTTTATTGTCGTCTGTTCTGAGTCCTACACAACTTGCCTCCAACACCACTCAAAAGAAAAGAAAAAAACTCACCTACAACGTTGCGGTATTTCATCCAGCCCAATAACATAGTTGCACGTGACTTTTTTCTTTGGTTTGTTCACTGCTTTGCAGCGTTTTTTGGGTTTATTCACTTGTTGTTTGTAATCTTTTTAGATGTTCTTTTGCTTTTGTTCTCTTGGTTTCTATTTCGGGTATCACCGGTTTCTTTTTTCTCATACACATTGTATATATTTCTTATACATCAGGAATTTTTTTAATACATATTTAAGGTTTTTAAAATAAATTATTAGCATTTCTTCAAATATATGTTTTGATGTCTACTTTTTTATACACATTGTACATTTTGTATACCTCTATGAAAATTATATACATTTAACATTTTTTAAAGATAAGATTAAAGTTTTTTCAAATACTTGTTTTGATGTTTGTTTTGGGAGTAGGTGTTGAAGTTTTTTTTTTTCAAATACACATTGAAACATATTTTGTATGACACAAAATATTTTTCTCATACTACAAATATTATTTTACATTGAATAAAGGTTTTCTTAAATGTCACCAACATTTTGTTTCAAATGCGTGGTGTTTTTTGCAATGAGAAAAAGCATTTTGTTATTATAAAAATAATTTTTATATTGCATAACAGTTTTTTAAAATGTCCATACATTTTTTGAAATTCGTGACGTTTTGAAATATCACTTACATTTTTTTGAATGGTAAAAACATTTCCTAAAAGTTGAGTGAACAATTTTCTACACTGTGTTTACATTTCTAAAATGTGCAATTAACACTTGTAGAAAATAACCTATTTATTTTTTTGTAATATATGTATTAATTTTATTAAAAATATAAACAAAAATAAGAAAAGCTCATGATATCAGTGTGACATTGGCATGACAAAGACCACTTGGTTACTGTGCCAGCCCACTACCGGCTCTCTGCATGCAGTGATGTCTTTTGTTTCCCATATGGTGATAAATAGACTTGCCCAAGAAATTGTATCGGATTTTGCAGGACATGTTGCTCTAACCCTATATTTTGTTTTCCTATCCTTTTGTTTCTGAGGATCATGTGAATCGAATAAGCCATAAAATGGTTTAATTATGATTTCTAGTTTCTTAATCTAGTTCATTGTTGCACAACCCTTTTATTAGAGCAAGCTGTGTAGCACAAGCAGAAGTTATTGTACTGGCGTACTTCTCCCAACGCCAACATTAGGTGGTAGGGTGTGGTAGGCGTCGGCCCCTCGGTTGGTGGTAGATCTGGAGCTCCCGTACGACTTTGTCGTGCTGAGGCGGCCGATCTGGAGTTCGATGACCACTACGGTGCTTTTCCCCGGCCATGTGCTGCAGAGGCAATGCTTTTGGAGCGCGCACTTGAAGATGTAGTCTTGAGTTCCATCTTCGATAGTGCAACACCGGTCTTGGACGTGCTGGGCATTGTCTCCTCGTTCTTTAGGGGATGGCGGCGGATTACAGGGATAATCATTTACAGTTTTAAAATTTCAAAGGCAATCCAAATGGGCCTTTGACCTAACAATTTCCTATAGGTTCTAAGGTCCAACACAAAGGATGAACGGGACTGTACCACTTTAATTTTGAAAGTATAACCTCACATGTCAGCCACGCCCTGCCCTAGTCACTAAACCCAGTGTAAAGGGGAATAAGGGTTTTTAAATGTGTTGCAACTTATCACCCATTTTACAAATCGCTCATGTATAATGGATTTCACTCAATTTTCAATGTCAACATTCAAAGATAGAAGAATGATGCAAACTTCTCTGCCCTTTCATGCAACAATAAAGTTATTAAACGTTTAAAATGCAACTTTTTAAGCAATAAATTTGTTTACTTGAAGGGTCAGTTTGTTTTTCTCATTATAGTTCAATGTTTTCTTTTGTGTGTCATTTTTTTTTACTTCCGCACGTATTGCATATATTATTTTAACACTGATTGGTGACTGCCCGTCAGAGTTGCGAGCCATTTTTCTTCTCCCATAGATGATCTTAGTTTTTAATTTAGTATTTGGCACATGATATATCACTGAAATAGTGGGTTGTCCCTTGTGATTAGAGTTGGACCAGTCTTGTATTAAGCCCAGTCTTTGATTGAAAAAAGTTCAATGGGGTGGGCGGCACTACAAGCCAGCTCAAGAGACAACCCACTTTTGGAACCTGCCCCACTCGTGTCACTTGTGTTGTCCCATATGAGATGATACACACGGACCATCTAACCATAAAAACACAAGCCCACAGCTAGAGTGATGTGTCAACTGGTTAATATAATAATTAGTATTTTTGCGGAATAACTATAATAATTAGTCAAAGGTCCACTGAGATTTTTTTTCAAATGTAACTAACTCCGGCAAAGAAGTTTAATGCTTCAAATTTAACTTTTAAGCACATATTACAAAAAGAACAGACAAGTATTCAAATATTTTGTTACAAATAATTTTCCATAGTTAACAAGTTCAGGATTTGTGCTGCTCCTGTTGTAGGCACGCACAACTGGTGTTCATGGTTAATCCACATCTAGTCTCCAGCAGCTCGTCTGACTTATTATTTTAAATTTAGCTAGCTGCTCAAGGCTTGCTGAAACGACAGGTTTATAATTTACATTGGCCTTACGTGGTTATTGACGACGTCGTATTGCTTCTTTGAGATGACGTTGCTTTTCTGTGCATTTTGTTGGTGTCTAACCCTAGCTCTCCCTCTCTCTGCAACACTCCCTTCTGCCGCTGCTGTGCTCGGACGACACAAGAAAGAAGTGGATAGGAGGAAGAAGAAGAACACAGGGGCACGGTGGTTTTCCGGCGCTCGAACGCCCGCCGCAACGACGGCTTTTACCAGCTCAAGCAACAACTCAAGCTACACCACACCGGCTGTTACAACGTCCACAACGCAGCTTTATACCCGAGCCAACGCACTGGGCACGCACCCACGCCTCCACTCCCCGATAGTGCGCGCGCTCAGCCCTCGCCCGTGACGCGCTCCGACGCGCGCAGCTCGCGGCGAGCTCCAACAGAACCGCCCACAATCGTACCGCGGAGCTCGCCAACTGCCTATGCCTACACACACGCACACGGTGTACACGTGCACGGGCACTCCCGTGCACCACACGCACGCACAAACTCACACTTACCACGGACCCGACGCGACCCGGCTTGCATCCGACGCGTCCGGCGCGCGCACACACACGCACCCGACGCGCACCAGTGTCGCCTCGCCATGGCTTATTTCTAACATTCACTCCCTAAGTCGCAGACTAGAGGAGCCCGTCGTACTCGACGTTGGCCTCGGCGAGAAGTGCCTGCTCCGCCGCCTGCGCCTTCCGTGGCTCCGGGCACTCCCGTTTGAAGTGCCCTCGCTCGCCGCAGTTGTAGCAGCGTCCTCGCCGCTTCCCTCCGCCGCCTGATGCCGTACTCCCTGCTCCGTCGTTGTCGTGGTCGCCGAAGCCGCGCCGCCCTGCTGTCGTCGCCGCGCCGCCCACTGAGCAGCCGTCATCATCTGCTGCCCGTCCACCAGCTCGCCGTCAACATGCCCTCGCCGTCCTAGCCTCTCCTCGAGCGCTTTCAGCCGCCCGAGAGCTTCCTCGAATGGCATGGAGTTCACGTCGTAGAACTGCTCCATCCAGGCGACGGTGGTGTACAAGCAATCCGGGACAGAGTCCAGGAGATTCTTCACCATTGCCGGATCGTCCAGCGTCGCCCCAGCCCAGCATAGCGTGCCGCCATGCCACTGATCTTGCCAGCGAAGGTGTCCAGCGTCTCGCCGTCCTATATCCGAAGCCACTCGAACTCGCCTCGGAGAGTGGCTAGCCGCGCCGCTCGGACCCGATCGGCTCCGACGAAGCACGTCCTCAGGCTGGCCCAGACCTCCGCCGCCGTCTTCTTCGTCGAGACCTGCATAAGCAGGTCCTCGGAGAGCGCCCCGAGAAGGTAGGCTCGCGCCGGCTTGTCCTTCTTCGCGACGACCGCCGCGTCCTCCGCCAGAACGACCGCCTCCCACACCCCAGCCGAGTCCAGGTTGGCCTCCACCTTAATCACCCACCTGGTGTAGTTGTCACCGGTGAGCATGGGCATGGGCATCGGCAGCGAGCTCCCCGATCCGCCGGCGTACGGCACGAGCGACATCGCCGGTGATCTCCTCCCGCAATGAGGCTCTGATACCAAATGTTGGTGTCTAACCCTAGCTCTCCCTCTCTCTGCAACACTCCCTTCTCCCGCTGCTGCGCTCGGACGACACAAGAAAGAAGTGTACAGGAGGAAGAAGAAGGACACAGGGGCACGGTGTTTTTCTGGCGCTCGAACGCCTGCCGCAACGACGGCTTTTACCAGCTCAAGCAACAACTCAAGCTACAACACATTGGCTGTTACAACGTCCACCGCACAGCTTTATAACCGAGCCAGCGCACTGGGCACGCACCCACGCCTCCACTCCCCGATCGTGTGCACGCTCCGCCCGCTCAGCCCACGCCCGCGGCGAGCTCCAACAAAACCGCCCACGATTGTACCGCGCAGCTCGCCAACAGCCTATGCCTACACACACGCACACGGTGTACACGTGCACGGACACTCGCGTGCACCACACGCACGCACACACTCACACTTGCCACGGACCCGACGCGACCCGGTTTGCATCCGGCGTGTCCGGCGCGCGCACGCACACACACCCGAGGCGCACCCGTGTCGCCTCGCCGTGGCTTATTTCTAACACATTTGTTGGCTGCTAAAAGCAACACATCGAAATATTCAAGAGCAGCAGGTGAAATCATAAGGACTAGCAAGTTGGTCATTATTTTCCTAATAGTATTTTCTAGCTGAACATCCATTCATGAATGTCCCCTTTATCTCGAGTGTCGTCGAGTGCCTACTTTGCTGGGTATGGTGCCAAGTTTGTAAAAAGAAATACTACTATAGAGTACAACGATGCACGCAACAAAGCTGTAACTATATGTCCTAGTGCTCACCATGGAGCTATATTCTACAGATCTATCATATAGACAAATTGGCATGATAGATCATCTCCACAAAATTTAGGAGAAACAAACAAGCCAACAAGTTTGTGCTACATTTTGTGGGAGTGTGGGCCATATTTCTAGTTAATTATACTAGTACATGAAGACGTCCAACATCAAAATTTAATCCATATGGTCTGAGCTGCCAGCTTCCTAGAATCAGAATATATTTTGTGCTACCTTGTGCTTCTCTTGTCTCCATGTTGCTTGCCTTCCCGTGCCTTGGGTGTCTCAGCTTTCTTCTAGATGTGTGTACCTACTAATAGAAAGATCTTGGGCACAAATACTCCAGTTTTCACGAAAGACATATATTCACCAGTGATTGGTTGGACTAAATACTACATTTATTTGCTCAGAAGAGGAAAGTTGGCTGTGAGAATGATTTCTTGTATGTAGTTTTTCCTAGGACCATTCCGACAGGATGCCCAGAGGTGGGTTGAGAAAAGCTCAAAAGGCACACTTCTTGTGCTTTCAGAGGATGTAAATCAGTCTTCATCCTTTCGCTTTTCAAAGACCCTTGAAATAAATATTTAATTTCGTTTATCAGAAATTCAGATTTTTGATCTCATCGAAAGAAAATGAGTTCGATCAAGGGGTGGGGGTAATTTTGCCGAGAACAATATCCGTAGGTTTGGCCGTAAACGGTAGGTGTGTGATTTCCTTGTGTCATAAAAGTTATGTACCTGCCACTATATCTATTAGACAATATAACGTTAGTATATTTCCACAGCACATTAAAAGTCAGATCTACATATAACAATGAGCACCATCATTGCTTGAGTTGAATTATGTACTTCCTCCATATCTATTACTAGGTATCTTTTTTGTGCATTGTGACCAAGACATTGTTGTGAGGATTATTTTCCCTGGTTATAATGTCGACTAGAGCAGTAATTATCAATAGCTAATTAATGATTCTTCAAGTTTTGATTAGGGGTATGAAGTCACTCTTTCCACAGCAAATTGAAATTCTGACCTACCTGTAACATAATAATTGTCATTGCTAGTGTTGAATTCGTATACTCACTCTGTTTCTTTTACCAAGACTCTGATTTTGTGCATGGTTACCAATACATTGATTTGAGGATTATTTCCCCTGCTTACTTGTTGCTTCGAGTAGTAACTAATGGTAGCTAGTTAGAGTGAGGCATTTTGAAGCCCGGACGCCATGAAGTTTTTATTGAAAAGTTTGAAATGTATACTTTAAAGCTTCAAAAAAATGGGAATATTTTCTACATGTTTATATGGATGTATTATATGAAGTGTATAAAGTTTTACAATGGAATACATTAACTTGTGAGCTATATAAAAAAATAAAAATTTAGTTCTTATGGTGAATAATCTATGTATTGTTCCCTATTTTTGAAATCACATATTTGTCTTTGTGTGTGGATCTCACTTAATGTATATCAGCATCAAACTTTACACACATGTAGTATACATCCTTATGAAGGTGCGCGATTGTTTTCAGATTTCTTTGAAACTTTAAAATGTAATTATTTCTAAACTGATATCCATGGAGCTTGAGCTCTATTTTGGATTTCCATAGCTAATTAATGAGTCTTAAAGTTTCTAGGGAATAGATTAGAATCTACAGGAGGAAAAACGAAAGATACCAAACAATTGAAAAATTACTTCAGAAACAAAAACATTTAATAAAAAGGACTGGATGGATTATGTATGATGGACACTTGCATTCCAAAAAAATAAATAAAAAAAGCGCAAAGGTGAAGCTCAAGTAAAATAGAAACTGGGAAGGAGTAGTGAAAATAGGTGGAAATTATCTGGTGTGCTCAGTACGTCAACTTTCACCAGGCTCCCTGGAGGACGACTATTACCTAGTGGCCCAAATGAGAAATTTCCTTGAACCCTGGCCCCGTTCACATTTAGGTGCAAAATAGTACTCCCTCCTTCTCAAAATATAAGGCGCGGTTTGACTTTTCTGGTCTTCCTTGCACAACTTTGACTATGATTTTCATGTATTGTATGTCTATTAAATTAGTATACATACATATGAAATAAAATTATTTTGCAAGATAAATACGACGATGCCATTTATACACATTCAATCCATATACTTTGATATATTTTAGTGGTCAAAGTCGTGCATCAAAGACCGTAAAAAGTCAATCGCGCCTTATATTTTCGGAAGGAGGGAGTAGTAAGCTCGCTCCAAAATGCATCCCATACTTTTTTGAAGGATCAATCTTTGAGCAAAAAATATTCTACTTTAGGCAAAACTTAATGTCCCATCAAATTATAGTAATAAGCTCTCTCCGAAGTACATAGAATCCAACTCTATTGTTCTGAATTTTATGTCGGTGAGTAAAAATATTGTTAATTAATTTCCCATCAAGACTTGACATCTTACGTATGCATCGATGAAATATTATGTATAAATAACACAAGAGGGAATGGATCTTCTTTTTCGTAAACTACTCCCTCCGTTCAATAATATAACATGTTCTAACTTTTTTCAGAATCGGATGTATATAGACACGTTTTAGTCTGTTTGCCACTCATTTAAGTCCGTATGTTGTCCATATTGAAGTATCCAAAACATCTTATATCTGTGAACGGATGGGCTACATAACAATAATATATACTGATATGTATCTGAAATTTAAATGTAATCAATGACATGTTTTTTTACCAGCAACTGCTTCTGGGGACATGGCTGGTTTGTAAAAATAAACCAGTATTGCGGATTACAAGGACTCACACAAAACTGTAGCTATTTTTTTCCACCGGTCGCCATTGAACTATATTATAAAGCTTATCATACACAAGTTGCCAAGTTGGCACGATCGATCATCTCCACAGAATCTAGGAGAAACAAACAAGCAAGAACGTACTAAATTTGTAGGCTATATTCTATTGAAATTTTGTTGTATATGCATACGGTCGGCGTCAAAATTTATTCCATGTGGCCTGAGCTACCTGCTCCCTGCATGTTCAAAGGAAGTGGAATTATGTAAGCGATCCGCTCTTTGACGACTTGCCGTCAATACTGATCAGGTCCTGTACTTTTGTCTTTCTTGTCAGACTTCGCTGCCTCATTTGTTAGAGAGACCCTTTGTAAGCGTCCGTATGCATGCATGTCTTGATGTCCCAACTACTCAGTCACGATAAACTAGTCCAGAGAAATGGAGATAGGAAATCTAACGAATCACTAACTGCCAAATGGATGAATATACAGTGTGTGCATGTCCTACTCATAGTCGCCGTGGTTAATTTACGGGTGCTTCTAGTTCTACCTGTTGTTGGTTCATGCCCCACGGCCTACAGTCTCATAATTTTTGCTTACTCCACACGAGAGTGCACTTTTGTTATATTATATAGATTCTGGACAGTTTTTTTTTTGTCTTCTTTACGGCTTGTCTGTGTGGATATCTGTGAGCATTAATGCATGGGTGTATTGCTTTCTTATATCCCTATTTAGATTGGCTTTTAAACAATAATTTGGATAGTTGTATCTTTAATCGGACATGATTCCATGCTTATACTTGTTTTTTCTTTTGACACACAGTTAAACTTAATAGGAATCCTGCTACTTTTGCTTACCCACTGCGGGTTCACGCCCTCGGCTTTTGTTTTCTCATAACTTCACTTCCTCTACCCGACCTTGCACTTGCGTTATATTATATAGATTATTGACATTTGTAGCTTATTTTCGAGCTTAACAAGAAAATAATTGTAAGCATTAATGTATGCTTGCATTGATTTTTCATATGCCTATTTGGACTACTGAATTTGTAAATAAGCATTCCAATATTTGTATATTAATTGGACATGACTCCATGGTTAAACTGAATTGGAATCCTACCATCTGTCTCTAGAAGCAATCGTGTGTGTGAATGCTATTCTTGCACCATATATATTGACGGTGCAAATATGGTACTCCCTCTGTAAATAAATATAAGAGTGCTTAGATCACTATCTAGTGATCTAAATGCACTTATATTTCTTTACAGAAAGAGTACATGCAAGCGAAAGGAGAGAGCCGGAAGAGCACCATGTACAATACTGAAAGTGAAGTGTCTACAGAATATGAAGGAATTTGAAACATTGAAGGAATACAAGATGTCATATGACAATGTGTTTTACCAGTATATACGTGTCTTTCTTTGCTTTCCACGACATTAGAAAATGTGGAAATATAATTTTGTATTCATATTATACATATTAATGATACAAAACTATTTATCTTCCCTCCATACGTATTTCTTCACCAGTCTTCATCTTATTTCCTCTTAGATAATTGTATATTAGATACTAAGAGGTGAATAATTATAGCTTATTCCGCTAGTTGCCACATTGTAATAAACATTAGCTTTGTACATTTCTGATGCGAAGGTGGTAGACAACATATAATTTTATAATTCCATGAACTGTTTGCAGAGTATCATAATGCTAAGTACATACAATAGATTTATTTCGACAATAGTAGAAAATAACAACTTTTGCGGCTTCTACCCACACAGACAGTGCACACAACCCAACAACACACATTACATTAGCATTTGGTACAGACACACATTGTTCCCTTTTTTTTTTTGTAAGATCCGAGGAATGCACGACCACTGAGGACATGGGATCTACAAAATTCTTATTAGGATATATATCCTGATAATTGGATAGAACATGCATTAACTCTATTAAATTTTCTCATAGAGATGTGCCGCCAGCCGTGGTTTAGCTTGCAGAACCAGGGGTTCAGCTAAGTCAAGGGCGCCCGTATTGCTTTCTTGGAGACTGATTCTGTCAACGCCAGGGGGCTTCGACCAGGTGAATCCCTGCAACAGCCTCGCGAACAACATCACTGTGACTGAGGTACCAAGTGAAATTCCGGGACAACCCCTCCTCCCACTACTAAATGAAATAAAACGTAGTCCTGGTTCACTGAGGAGTACATTTGCGGTATTCAAATGCCTCTCGGGCTGAAAATCAAGTGGTTCGTTCCAGATCTTGGGGTTCCGACCAAGTCCCATCCGGCTTAAAATGACATGGCTATCCTTAGGGATGGTGTAGCCAGCGATAGTGGTGTCTACCATGGCGACGTGGGGTGGGTTAAAAGCATGGTATGGGTGTATGCGGAAAGCCTCTCGGATGCATGACTTGAGATAGTTTAGTCGTGGAATGTCAGACTCCTGGACTAGTTTATCTTTACCGACGACGGCGTCGATTTCAGCAGTTGCTTTTTTCATCACCTCTGGCTTGTTTACCATCTCAGCGAGCGCCCACTCAACAGCATTCGATGGGTTATCGATTGTTGCATACATCATTTCCTACATCGATATAGAAAAAATGGTCAGTTTTCTATCAAAAGAAAAATGGGGGATCAAATTCTTCTCGCACTTCACGAATGCATGCATGGTTGCTTGTTGGATTACTGAATATTGATATTTGATAGAGGTTGAAATGCGTACTAACCACTATCTGTGCCCGGATATCATCTACCGACAACAATGGTTGGCCATCTGCATCATCTAGATAAACCAGGACGTCCAGAAAGTCCCTGGGCTCTTTGCTTTCACCACCATTCAGAAGATTCGACCTTTCGATGATCCTCTTCTCAATGATGGGGTCATGCAACCGGTTGAGTATTCCCATGACATCCTTGGAAACCTTCTCATGGCCCTCCAAATCAAGCCCTACGAGGGCTGGAAAGTAGTCGGACACGCAGAAGTTGTAGAGGTAGTTGAGGAGCGTGAAGAGAGCGGCAACATGTGCCATCTCATCATGTCCGGGTCCGCTAGCCGACGAACCCGGCAGCTTGCTGCCAAAGTATCTCTTACCCATCACGACCCTTCTTATCATGTTACCACAGAAATGCTGGGCGACATGTCGCACGTCGACGAGGTTGTTTGGACATTCCATGCAGGTGTTGTTGATGTACGTCACGAGGTGGTCACACTCCTCCTGCCGGAGATGATGGAGTTTCTGCTCCATGGACGGGGTGAGGATCTCCGAGGTGAGGACGCGCCTCATCTTCTTCCACTGCTCTCCATGTGGTGTCACGATGGTGCCCTTTTACCCGAAGCTGAACGAACCAGAGGCGAAGGTTGCCGGATGGGAGGCCAGCACCTCGTCCTTCTTCCGCAGCACCTCGCATGCTATCTCCGGGCATGTCACGGCGACGACATGAATGGCTCCGAGACGGAGGCACATTATGTCTGTCTCCATCTCCTGGAGCAGGCGATGGATCCACCG
This sequence comes from Thinopyrum elongatum, assembly GCA_011799875.1. Classification (NCBI taxonomy): domain Eukaryota; kingdom Viridiplantae; phylum Streptophyta; class Magnoliopsida; order Poales; family Poaceae; genus Thinopyrum; species Thinopyrum elongatum. The sequence continues at coordinate 25,593,802 of CM022298.1, forward strand.
GAATACGGCCGGCTTATTCCACATCATCTGGTGAATGTTGCCGATGAAGGGCAGCGTGGGAGGCCAGGGTGGGAGCTGGTGTTGCTCACTTTTGATGGACAGTAAAACTTTTCTATTTTTGAGTGCAAAAAACACAAGTAATGTGGCCATGGTAATGACCAGCGTAGCAAAAGTCGTAAGAATACATTGTTTGCGAACCCATTCTGCATGAGCTAGCTGTACGGATGATATGAAGTAGGATATATAGATGGAAAGTTGTGCAATAGGATATACTGAATAGATGTGTTGAGATTTGTGTTGGAAGACACTCTTGCTCTTGGTGCATCTAGCTCGTTTCAGAGGGTATTAATAGGACGAAGTGCTAGCTAGGCTCCAACTGGCCCATGTACTAAAAAAAAAAAATCAGATGTCTAAACATCGTAAGCAGCTAGCTCCTCTCCATATCTATAGATATGTTATATGAATATTTATTTATTGATTGGAGACTCTTTCAATACACCAGATTAACTCACATCATTCAACTTGTCGCCACAGTTGGATGTAAGCTAAATGGCTAAAATAAAATAAGGATGTGACTTAATTATTAAATTACCAAAACAAGAGGCAAACATGCCTCCATGTTCATCTCATCGTCTGTGCAGGCTAAACTATCTTCACCGTGATTCTATAGTGCGTCCGAATTATAACCTCTGAAATCTATCACACGTAAGTTGATATAACTACATATATACAATGATTATTAAGTGCATATGTAATATAACTCTGTCTTGTCTACGGATTTCGAACAAAAGAATAATCTCAAATTAGTTGTATACCAAAAAAGGCGTTCGCCCCGCTTTATATATAAAGTAACAACCAACAACATCTCGATACATACTCACGCCCAACCAACACACACATACACACACAAGGCGGATACAATGGCGTTGTGTGCAGCAACACCACCCCTACCACTACAAGAGCAGCCGGTTTTCTCAACCGTGAACACGCCACTGCAAAGAGACGAAACCGCATACGACGAACTGTGAGCTCAAAAGCGGCGCCTTCGGGAAGGGTATGACACCAATGTGCTGCAACCGCCCGATCCTAGGATCAGGGTTTCCCCTGAAGCAACACGATGGGCAATGAGGGCCATAGCGACGTCTTCAAGAAGGGCATGAACATCGCCGCTGCCAGCCTGCCCGAATGCAGGACATATTTTCACCCGGCCCACAAAATCGCCTCCGGCATATGTACGAATGCCGCACCACCGCCACCGAACGTCACACACCAGCCGCCACGCCACCCACACAGCCATGGCCGCCGGGTAGCACCTAAGCGAGGACCTTAGCCCACGAGACCCGCGCCCCCACCACCAGAGTCGCCACCCCGGCATCCAAGACCACCCCAACCCCCTCAACATGGCCCACTGACACTCTCACCCAAAAAGCGGGATCTTTTGCTAAGTACGGGGCCCCACAGGCCGGAGCACGGCAGGGGTACGCCACCTTCAGCTGCTAGCCACGCCGCAACTGTCGTGCCATTTCTCGAACCGGGGCAGGTCGCCGTCACCACCCCTGGCAACAGCAGGACCGGAGGCACCCCTGCCAATTCCCCGGAGCGCCCCTGCCACCGAGGCTAGCCAAAGGCGAGAAGTGCAGAACCGCTGCGCTCCACCCGCCGGACAAACCTCCAACCACAGCTCCAAGCGCCCCGAAGATCAGAAGAAGAGGTGGCCAAACCTCTGCCACTGCGCCACCACCCCGACAAACCTAGGAGGCCCCTGTCAAGGTTGCCGACCATAGCCCAAGCCGCCCACGGCCCGCACCACTGCGATGCCGGATCTGGCAGATGCATCCACCATCCCCGACCTCCAACACCCACTACCACCCACCTCCACCATCCATGAAGGCCAAGGAAGAGGTGGCCACCCGCTGCCTGTGCCGCCCGTGGACCGCACCGCCTGGCCCCGGATCTGGCAGCGCCGTCTTGCCGCGTCACCGATGTCGTGGTGACCTAGAAGCGCCACGCCACCTAGCCGCCGGCTCCACCACCTGGCTGCCCGCCACGGGGAGGCAGAGGCGCCCAGGCGCGCCGCCATGACGCCCGATCCCAGCGCCACACTCCGGCCCGAGGAGCCGGCCCACACCAGCGCCTACCGAGCGGGAGGACGCAGAGGCTCCGTCGCCACCGGCGACGGCTGGGATTTGTCCGGCCGCGCCCTCGTGGGGCGGCGACGGACGAGGTGTAAGGGAGAGGAGCTCAAGGCGACGCTGATTTAGGGTTTGCCCCCGTCCAAGGTGAAGTATAGCGGTCCAAATTAGTTGTATATAAACATATGTGTTCTAATATATAATTTCCATACAAAATTGAAAATGACGACACATGAAATATTCACACACACACACACACACACACACACACACACACACACACTTCTACGAATCGAATACACCAATTTCCTTATGACTCTGTATATACACTTTAGTTTAGAGATATGATGTAAGTAACACAATTCAAAAGTAGAAACAGAGAAAATTTGATACACTTTGATTTTTTCACCCACCACATTTGTTGACATAGGTAAATTACTTCCACCAGTTACATTATAACTGTTGAAATGTTGTAGACAAACATGCACACCCCCCAACAGACACACATCAAGCTGGCAGTCTTCTTACACTTGTTCCAAAGACATCAATGTCGGGTATCCTTGAAATACACATCCAAGTGAGCAAATCCAGCTCGAGCTATCCAAAGAGCTGGCACCGTGGTAAGTCGAGTTCCGAACGTTTGTTTGAGCTAGGTTTACACACGTTGTGGTGCATCTAGTGTTCCACAGAACAAGGTTCGATGTTTCGAACTTTAACCATTCATCGGTATATTTCCTAAGTTAATCTCCATCTTGTACTTAGGACAAGCTTCTTCCAATATTTGAGAAAGCAAAACTTCTTTCAGAGTTATAGTGTCGGTCCATCGTAATCGGTGGTTTTTACAGCTTTAAGGACAGGATTTAGCTGAAACAAACAGCTATTTCAAATCAGCATTGAAAAAGCAGCCAAAATCTAATTCGGGCAAGTCCCAGTGTATTGGTCTGAAGGACGTCTCGGTTTACTTCAGTGTCAAATTTGGTTCTACGAATCAGCTTTGCCATCAAAGTGAATCCACAGCTGATTCTGTCGAAGCTGAAGCGCAAACAACTAAGGACATAGGGTTAGCTTGTCTATGAGTGGGAAAAGATGTGTCGGAACAAGGCCGAAGAGAGATTGGTTAAACTGTGGGTTGCCGTAAGGGTTTTGATGTCCAGTTTGCCTAATGAGACATTGCCATAGACTAATTTAATCGAGGGTTCAGACGAACCCAAAGCTTCAATACCACGCCCGCCCCTGGTTTAGCCCATTGTAATCTGAATCCATCGCGGTATCATGGAAGCTTTATTGAAGTAGCACCTAACAAGTTGCATCTACTCAGAAGACATGCATGAGTGGAAAGCTCCAGCTTAAAAAGAATGACCAATTTGCTAGTCGTTCTGTTCTCTTGCTGCCCTAGAATAAATGCTCCAGCTTAATTGTTGCAGCCGAGAGACATGCATGCATGTGAGTCTTGCTTTGGCAGTTAGCAAATGCATCAGGGAGCTACCTCATCTGAGGTAATCACATAAGGCATATGATACTAGTATATGATACTACCTCCTTAATGCATAGTATCATATACTAGTACCATGTAGTACTTTATTTATTGCCATGCATGACTCATAGTAGCATATCATTTATTATGATACGGTATCATGATATGATACTCAACCCTCCCTTTCTTCATTTAATTATATGACACCTCATCAAAATTGCCTAATTGGTGTGCATGATACTAGCTATGATACTCGCATTATGACCAGCCTAAGGCCAACGTAACTATTATTTCATAAATGGGCAAAGCCAGTGTTTATTAATCCATGAACCAGCGGAATAAGCTCTAAAAGGTAATATAGGCCACCTTGATCACAGCTGCACAACATGAACCTATCCTATTACATTTCATGTGGAACTTTCAAAATCCTAATTTGAATCGCAATATATTTGCTCTTTTGGTTTAATATAATAGATTAATCTTATTATGATTTAGTAGTTTTTAATAACGAAATACAATTAACTAAGAGAAAATAGGAGAAGAGAACTGCAGCTATTAATACGTGAAATTTCCAATTTGCATGAATAAAATAATGCACATACATCATTAAAACACAACATCATAAGGCCCCTTATATCCATTCAGTATTTCAAATCTTGTCATGGTTCTTTCTGCACCACTTCACTTTTACTATCTGTCTGTGTGCGTTGCTTGATGAAGAGGCCAGGGGTATTCCTCTTTTTTTTTTTAAATTCACTTTTACTATGATGCATGGTGCTCTTCAAGCTCCTTTATTCCGGTTACATTTTCAGTACAATATTTTGCAGAATCAATGTATATATTTTGTAAGAATATGCGTTGCGGACGCACAATTCTTTGTAGAGAGAAATAACATGCAAGATGCCAATTAAGTTTAACCATGGATCAATTCCAGCTAAGATATTTTTTTGCAATTCTAATTACAAAATATACAAAAAGGTATATAAGAAATCAATATAACCCTAATGCTTACAAATAATTCCGCATACCAGATTGAAGAGAAATCTAAAAATGTCAAAGCTATATAATATTCTTTTAAATCATGCACAACAACTGCATGAGATCTATTATAGAGTAAAGCGTGCAGGCTCTTGTAGAGGAAGCAACAGTTATGCGAAGACTGTACAGATAAGTATCAGGGGGCAAATGATGTATATTCCTTCATTTGGCAGTTAGTGGTTCGTTGGATTTCCCATCTTCATTTCTTGACTAGTTTATCATGGTTGATTATTTGGACATCACGACATGCATCAATACGGACGCTTTATTTGGCAGTTAGCTAACAAATGAGGCAGCGAAGGTAGCCAAATAAAGAATAGAAGTGCTATCTGTCAAGAACAGCAATACTAGTAGCACTAGTCTGCTATATCTATGAACAGCTAGAGAGCAGGTAGCTCAGAGACTCAGACCACATGATAAAATTTTGACGCTGACCACACAAATATACTACAAAAATTAAATAGAATATAACCTACTAATCTTAGTACATATACTTGATAGCTTGTTTGTTTCTCCTAGATTTTGTGGAGATGACCAACCGTGCCAACTAGTGTATGACGAGCTGTAGAATATAGTTCCTTGGTGGCCGGTGGGAAACATAGCTACAGTTTCACTGTGTGCCTCTTTGTAATCCATAGTAGTATTAACTCTACAAACTAGCCATGTCCCTTGCCGCAATTGTGCATAAAATAACATCGATTATATTTACTTTTTGGACAAACATCAGTATATATTGTTTTTGTTTTTACGTGTAAAAAAAAGTGCACCTCTCCTGTGATTATTCTACAAACTATACATAAGCACAATAGACGTAAAAGGCTATTCGCCCCGCTTTATAGATAAAGCATCGACCAACAAGTGAACCGATACAAACCCGCGCCATCACCACACTCAATACACACCCAAGGCAAGATACAAAGGTGCCGGGCACCGCAACTCTACCCCTACGGCAACCAAGCAAACTAAAGATACACGAAGAAGAACCGCTTGAAGCCGACGTAGAGCACCCATGAGCGCTGCATCGAGGAAGATGAGACGGACACTGCCGGAGCGAGGGCTCCAAGACGGTGCCTTCAAGAAGGGTACGACTTCTGGTAGACGCCACCGTCCGATCCGGAGATCAAGTTTTCACCTAGAGTATCACGGAAGGGGTGGGAACACCACGACGGAGCCTGCAAGGAGGAAACGACATCCGCGGCCGCCGCCGCCGTTGGCCAGTCCAGGGACCGGACAAGTGGTGTACCCTGGTGCTCAAACCCCTCCGTCACATCTCGCCTCGCCAACCACCTGCAACCATGCCGCCCGAGCGGCCGTGGCTGTCCGCCCGCACCCGAGCCGCGTGAACCGCCCATGATCACCACACCTCCCACCGCCAGGGCCGCCGCCCTGCACCCAGACCACCCTTGAGAACATCAAAGGATGACGCTTTGACTAGATTAGCCAACCCCAACCACCGCCGGCACCGCCAGTGACCACCCTACCTCAAACATCGCCAGATCTGCGACCAGAGAGCGCTAGGCCAGGGAAAGGTGGAGGGGGAGGAGCGGCGCACGACCACGACTGGCACCCCCTACGCCGATGACGGGCAGCTCGACCTCGTCAGACCACCCGTCCCTCCTACCAGCCTTCCCACCAGAAACACCCCTGTTTCGCCCTACCATGGCTACCGACCGGGACCGACGTGAAGCCATCGCCAGCCGCCGTCTTGTCGGAGAAGAGGAGGAGATCAGCCGCCACAGCATCCTAGGGCGGGCCCAAGGGGGGGTTCTCTCGTGCCGCTCGTAGACATCCAGACGCCAGGGAGGAAGGACCCGACCGGACGAAGGAGCACGCATCACCAAATCTCGCGTGATCCCGGGAGCCCGCAGCCGCCACACCGCCAGCCACCGCCCAGGCCAGCGGCGCACCACCATCTCACGCGCCCGCTGCCACCAGAACGGCTGCCGTCCCCGCGCAAGGCCGGCGCCTGCGCCCTATCCAGCCATCCCGCGCCGGCCCACTATGGAAGAGCGCAGGGGAGAGGAGAGCCCCGCCGCCGCCAACACCGGTCGGGCTTTGCCTGGCGGCGCTTGCCGGCGGTGGCGGGGAAGGAGGGACGGGGATGGGAGGGAGGTTGGGTGGCGGCTAGGGTTTCCCCCCGGGCCGCTCGCGGGAGCGACCGGGAGGGGGGGTGGATCTGTAGGGGAACACAGCAGAAAACAAAAAATTTCAGACCGACGCACCAGCCCAGGACCACTATGGAGACTTCATATAAGGTTTGATCATTTTCGTTACCGACTCGTAGCGCAGCGGAAGTAGAGTCGATGACGATCGGCGGTGCAGATCCCCGCAGCTAGGATTTACAACCTCCCAACCGCGAGGATGTATACCCTCATCCGCCACCCGGACAGCCCTCCGGGAGGCGGTCGGACAGTCGCCCGGACGGTGTCGCGGACAGCCCTTCGGGAGGACTAACAGAACTCGGACCATCACTTGGACAGCCCTTCGGGAGGCACTCTCGAACAGCCCCTCGGGCACTAAGATCGAAACTACGACCTCTCTACAGAGTTGCACACATACGGTGTCATCTATCCGGCAGGGCTTCGCCGTCCAGAACTAGTTCCCACCGGAACCCAGACAGCCTTTCGGCACTACGAAACAATTTCGTGAGAGGGAGAGAGAATGCCAGATCATGCATGGCTTGTGTGAGAGAGTTGGAGTGGGGATGGAGAGCTCCTCTCCACCTCCTTATATAGTGGTGGAAGGGGTGAGGGAGGGCTAAAATTTCAGCCCACAAAACATGCACCCACCAAACAAGGAAAACAAGTTCCCACCAAACATGGAGAAAACATGTTCCCTTGTCCATGGTGTTCCCCCATGGGGCCCCACCTTCCTCCCGACTCTCTCCACCATTTGTGGGGGCTGCCCCCCACCATGAGGGCCCTGTTGGGTAACGCAGCAGAAAACAAAAATTTTCCGACCTACGCACCAGCCCAGGACCACTATGGAGACTGCATACAAGGTTTGATCATTTTCGTTACCGACTCGTAGCGCAGCGGAAGTAAAGTCGATGACGATCGGCGGTGCAGATCCCCGCAGCTAGGATTTACAACCTCCCAACCGCGAGGATGTATACCCTCATCCGCCACTCGGACAGCCCTCCGGGAGGCGGTCGGACAGTCCCCTGGACGTTGTCGCGGACAGCCCTTCGGGAGGACCTTCGAAACTCGGACGGTCACTCGGACAGCCCTTCAGGAGGACTCACAGAACTCGGACCATCACTTGGACAGCCCTTCGGGAGGCACTCTCGAACAGCCCCTCGGGCACTAAGATCGAAACTACGACCTCTCTACAGAGTTGCACACATACGGTGTCATCTATCCGGCAGGGCTTCGCCGTCCAGAACTAGTTCCTGCCGGAACCCAGACAGCCTTTCGGCACTACGAAACTATTTCGTGGGAGGGAGAGAGAATGCCAGATCATGCATGGCTTGTGTGAGAGAGTTGGAGTGGAGTTGGAGAGCACCTCTCCTCCTCCTTATATAGTGGTGGAAGGGGTGGAGGGGGCTGAAATTTCAGCCCACTAAACATGGGGAAAACATGTTCCCACAAAACAAGGAGAACATGTTCCCACCAAACAAGGGAAAAACATGTTCCCTTGTCCATGGTGTTCCCCCATGGGGCCCCACCTTTCTCCCAACACTCTCCACCATTTGTGGGGGCTGCCCCCCACCATGGGGGCCCCACCCAACATCTTTGTCCAGCCACAAGGGGCTGCCCCCTCAAGGGGAGCGCCCCCAAAACAGCCCCCACGTATCGTGGGATCTTGTCCCCTCACGCTGGGACAAGATGTTTTCCGCGACTATTACTTCTGAAAATTCTGAAAGGTCCCAGAACATTTCCGACACCCTCTAAAATTATCTGGACACGCTCTGGAACATTTCCAGTATGGTGGTTTAATTTAAAACCATCTTTGTTTACCCGGTAAACAACTCCGGCAGCTCCGAAACATTTTTTCGGTTTTTTCTCCAGAAAAATTCCAGAAATTACCAGACCAATCTGGCAACCTCCAAAACATTCCTGGTGCTTGCCGAAACCTTTTTGGATCAATGGTTTTATCCGAAACAACTTTTCAGTTTTACCGAAACTTTTTCAGTGTTCTCTCTCCGGAACTCTTCCGTTGTCTCCGAAACTTTTTCGGTGATTTTCTTTCAGACTCCCTGTCTAGTATTCAGCAGATAGATGACCCTTAAGCGTGTGACCCTATAGGTTCGGTGAAGTATAGACATGACACGGAACACCTTCCGATCAATGATCAACATCGGAGCCGTGGACACCCATATTGACCCCTATACCCACACGAATGAATATTCGAGTGAACCTCCAGTTGCCGTGTGCTATTCCTATTGCTTCGCGATATGTTACAAATACCCGAGGTGAGACATGTTGGCATTCCCGTGGATCAACAACTTGTCCACTATGCTAGTTACCTCGTTACCGGTATTGTTGTCTTTTCTCGTTACCGTGTTCCGGCATCCCTGTGATCAAATCACAAAGTGTCTGGCCAGACGATGATGGATACCGTAACACCGAGAGGGCCCAGAGATATCTCTCCATCGCCGGAGGAGCAAATCCCAATCTTGAGCTATCAAGTTACTTGACACACTTTTCCATGAACCCGTAAGCCGCCGTAATAGCCACCCATTTACGGATGACGTTTAACAAACCCCAAAGTTCATGAAGCAAGCATGAAGAAACTCGATACTCTCATGGTCTGAGGAATCATGCAAACGTTAACCATCTCTGTGTTATTAACCATTAACTTGTGACGAATGTATCTCATAGCATAACATCAATCGGGTCGATTCAACACAAATGTTCTTCTAACATTTGTGCCCTCAAAGTTGCTGGCATAGACATGCCTATGATTGGGAAAACATAATCATCATGCAACACTTGAGCTAGTCTTAGAGGCATGACTAGGAATACATTTTACCGTTTATTATTCCACACGTGCACATGGGTTTTCCCCAGAGCCTTTATGGATATACGGGCTCGGGAACCACAACAGTTATAGCATGGAACATAAACCTAATTATGAACACGGAGATAAATAACATTTATTATTGCCTCTAGGGCATATCTCCTACAGACTCCCACTTGCACTAGAGTCAATAATCTAGTTAATGCTAATGCACTTTACACCTGTGGCACACCGGTGTAAATATGCTTCGCTTGTGGTATAGCCTGATGTCCAACGGATCTGACGACTTCAGCTCCGTGTGTATCTTTGCATATCCTCACGTTTTCACGCTTTCACAAAATTCATATTTTGTGTGGACTTGGCTTTGTATGTATGTGAATCACAGGTCGAACCTGGATTCCTCAGACTGAGTTATGGAGCAACTACCTGCAGTAGTGTCCCATTGACAAAAGCCATCTTGGAACCATACTAAGTTCATGAATGAACTATGTGATTCAACATCTTCTTTGTCGCTTTTAAAAGTGGCAACATACTTCGCCTCTGTTATAGAATTCGCCACAGTAACTTGTTTGGAACAATTTCCAACTACCGTGCCACCATATTGTGTATTGCACAAAACCCTTAACTTAAATCGAAAATCGCTTGGAGCATGGATGAAGACTGTATCGATGTAACCTTTTACAACGAACTCTTCATGATCTCTGCTTGCGAGAAAACATGTCATCAGTGCTACTATAGTACTCAATGACCCTTTTTCACTGTTGTCCCATGATCAGTACTTTTGATCACTTTGGTATCTATACTCGCAACACCTTGGGAGTATCGGACATATCTGGTTGTTTTACATACCATGGAATACATGATTAATCCAAACACAAGAGTGTGTGGAATCTCCATTATGTATTTTGCTCATCAGTGTTTTGGGACACCGAGTCTTGCAAAAACTCTTTCCATGTGACTTCGGCAAGAATCACTCCTTGGCCTTTTAATGCTAAAAGATTTTAGCATCTTGTCAATATGTATTCATTGCTTAGCCCCATTAGGTAAATCTATCTCCATAGATTATCATGCCTAATATCAAGGCTATTTAGCCCAAGCACTTCATCGAAAAAACTATTTTCAAATGAAGTCCTAATTCGTGTCAAGAAATTTATTTCCAATTACCAATGTGTCAAGCACACAAGGTTTTTAGAAATATTATTATGCTCCCACTTACTTTCTTGAATTACAAGCATCTTCGTTACCCATTGATGAAGTCAAAACCCTTTTAACCATTTCATCAAAACATAAAGATTCCAACTCCATTTTGCTCTCTTCTGTCCATTGCTGGAACTCTGAAGTTTGCATACTTACTAGCATCCTCTGGATTGACAAAATACCTTGGACTGTAACACATGCAAGTCCTTGGTTTCATTTCCATCAGGTGGAAATCCTTTTGTCATCCATTGTTTTATATCTCATGATATGAAATATGTATTAATTGCTAGTTCAACCCGAACCGACTTTAAGCATCGCTACGGTGAAGCAACCTCATCGTAGTCAACTCCTTGAACTTGTATATTGCAACAAGTCGAGCTTTATGGATAAAACATTTTTATTCGTATCAGTTATAGTTCCATAAATATTCGTCAGACTCTAAGTCTTCTGAAAGGTGTATCAAGGTTTTAATCTTGAATCACTTATATGGAAACTATCTCGGATTGTATTGGCATTTAGCCAATTCCGGAGTCAGGGCCCATCAACGCTTCCTTGTGTATCGTAGGTATACTGTTGTCTAACAACAATATCTCGTTTGCGCACCTGAGAGGTTTGCACGAGCCTTGCCTACGTGGTTCAGCTGCAAGTTCGACCGAAGTCCATACATTTTATTGTAGAGACTTTCGTATCAGTCGCAGTAGGAAACTCTGGAATTACTTCCAAGGTCTCTTTCGTTTGACCTGATGACGAAGATACTGTTTATCTTGTCGAGTTGCACTATTCTCCCACTCACCTTTTGAAAGAACCATTTTCTTCGAAAAGCTTACCGTTCTTTGTGGCAAACCTATTTGCCTCGGTATAGTGAGGGAGGAATACCCAATTACTTGGGATAACCTACAAAGTAGCACTTGTCTGATTTGGAATAGGTTTGTAACCTTTTACACAAGCCCCATATTCCAAATGTTAAGAAAAGATATAACATGGTTGGGCGTACCATACCATGGCGTTATTTCAACAGACCTGATGGAGCTCTTTTCAGTGTAAAAGCCGCAGTCTCTAAAGCATCACTTTAAAAGGGATAATGACAAATTTATTTATGTCATCTTTGATCTTACCATGTCATAAATGGTTTGATTACATCTTCACGGACTTTCCACTCACAGTGGTGTTCCAGGAGGTGTAAGTTATGAAACTCTTTTCACAACTCATCAGACATTCGCTAAACTTGTAACTCAAATATTTCTTTCTGCAATCGAATTGTAGAAACATAATTTTCTTGTTACAATAACTTCTACTTCATATTTGAAAACCTTTCGAATGATTTCAAAAGATTCAGACTTACGTCTCATCAAGTAAATATCCATATATCTACTTGAGTCATTTCTGAAGATAGATAAATCCACTACTTGCAACAACATTTATTGAACTACACACATCAAAATGTATGATCACTAATAAGTTTGTTGCTCATTCCTTATGGCCTGTGAACGGTATTTCAGTCACTTCACTTTTCGGAGGAAATTTGCAAGTGTCAGATGATTCAAAATCAAACGACTTCAAAATCCATCATAATGGAATTTTCCATGCGGGTTTCTCCAATGTGACCAAATGCAGTGCCACACTTGTGTGGTATTCTTTTAGTCTTGCGACATTTAGCGTCAGTGTTATGGATGTATCATTTTACCATCAATATTCATAACATACATCCCATCTTGGATGGAAGTATGGCCCTTCATGTTATTCATAATACTAAACAACAATTGTTGTTTTTATGAACAACTCTTTTTGCAACAACATTGTGCAAGGGGCTAGAGTGTAAAACTCTAAACTGAATTATGAATGTAAATCCAGAGGTAATATATTATTATCAATATTCATAACATACATCTCATTCATAATGAAAATATGGCCCTTATGTTATTCATAACACCGAACATCAAAAGTTCTCTTATGAACAACCTTCTTGCAACATACCTTATGCAAAGGGCTAGAGTGTGAAACTCTAAAATGAATTATGAAAGTAAATACATGGGTAATACACCGATGGAAGGTATAGTAACATTTACTATGTTCCATGTGTGTATCTCAACCTCACTCCTGGCTAATTTTTTTTAGGCCATAGTAATTCTTACACCGAGTTGCAACAGAATGCAATCGAGCGGGTATCTTTGTGATTGTCTCACAATACCCAAGAATTAGTGATTAACATGTTTAATCATAATTCCCAAGAACTATATCTTTGACCAGCCTTTTATACATCAAAAACTTGTATGACATTCATACATGAGCTGGATATTCCAGTCTTCTTTCTTATTGCCTTTATACTTCTAACAGTTTAACTTTCAGTATTTCTCCTACTCTCAGAAGAAGCACCCAACTTAAGAGTGGCGTTGGCCCTGGATTTCCTAGGCGTGAAAGTTTCACTAACACCCTTCGGACACTTCCTTTCTCTTTAAGTTGTTGTTTTATTCACCTTTCATCATATGACAGGCGTTCTTCTGGATCCCTCTCTTCTCAGTCTAATTCATAGTAAACTCCTTTACTAATAGTTTGCAAACAAAACATTGCTTTGGATATCTCATATCTTTTAGCCTTTGTCTGTCTCTGAAAATGATTTTCAGATTCCATGAATATCACATAACTATCCAAACTTTCGAAGTTCGGGTCTCATGGAAGCAAACATATTGCACTTGACTCAAAGCGGAATTCTAGCTTTTGGATCGAAGGACGAGAGTCACATGATCCATAGCATAAGAGAGAGAATACCGAAAGTATGCGATAGGACAAAGTCCTTCTTGGCACTCTTGAGGACAATCCTCACATTACGTTACCAACCGTAAAGTATTAACCAGATATTTAACAGCTATTCAAAATTAATAGGGAAGGTGGAAATGCGAGCCATAATTCTACAACTATTATGCAAATCACACTTTAGACAGTGTTTAAAATTAATTGCACTGAGAATTAAAAGAATTAATTCTACAGCGCGCTCCCACTCAAATCAATATCTCTCATAATTGATTGTGAGCGATTCAAGACACAAATTTCAATTCAACGCCATTGATGGTGAGCATCACTGATGACGAGAACTTCAATCGTTAGGCAAACTTGCCGATCACATCTCTATGTGACTCTTGTTCATCTTTCGATGCGTGTGTTCCGAGCTCATGACTTTCATGCCTGAACATCAAGACAACCAAGTGATCTCGCTGCGAGGTCTCAACTCACCCGCCTCACACATCCCTAATCGTTCGTACCCATGTTAGCATGGCGCACCCCGAAAAGTTAGGTGCCGTGACGGTGCTACACTTGGGAGAACACTAACTACTTGATATTTTTGTGAGAGATCACCCTAATAAAAGCGACTACCGTGCAATCAAGAAGGGTGCATCATAAGGGATAAACATCTCAGGCAATTCATAATAGCATGATATGGTATAGCCCTTTCTGACGGAGAAGTCTTGTATTTCTTCGTCTTCGGCATTCGCGTCGGTGTTCACCTTTGCGAAGATTTCCACCACCTTGTCAATGCACCAGATAATATTGCTATCTCTATAGCTAATAAAATAATGCATTACAACAAGGTTGACACGCAGGTCATTTTAAAATGACAATCATATGGCTCCAGCCATCATGCCGAATCATGACACGCAGGTCATGTTAATCAATTTACATCATATAGTCATCTCATACATAATCAAATAAATAAATAGTAGCAACTGCTATACCACATCAAATGCACATGCAAACCCTCCTGCAAAACCAAGTTAGACGCCTCTAATCGGTTCATGCAAAAATTGTTTTTCGTGGCTTCTAAGGTTTCGAAACAAACCGAAGCTACCAACGTCCATCATCAAGTATGATAATCCAAGTTGCTAGATTAACAACGCGGGGTGTATGAAACACAGATAATAAAATCTCGAGCCCCATACTGAACTTCGTCATACGCATGACCCCCGTGCAGATCATATGCGCATTGCCCTTTTGTCTGCGAAACATCCATCTTTCATTGACTAAAGTGGAACCCAAAGAACTGTTACACTTCGTTGATCTGTCAATCAGCATACTCAGGAGCAGCATGAAAGGATCGCGGATTGCCAGAACTTTGTCAGATTCCACAATGCTGTCAAGATCAGGACTACGCAAATTCGAGGGAAGCAACAAGAACATCGGGTAACAGATTTCATCTGCTACCCGCACAAATAATTTTCAGTAATAGAACTCATCTACTACCTAATTATATTGTGCAACACCCATACATCTCTATGTATTCTAGATCGCAACCTGCATCTACGCATAGCACGGCTCATGATGCCACTGTTGGGTAACGCAGCAGAAAACAAAAATTTTCCGACCTACGCACCAGCCCAGGACCACTATGGAGACTGCATACAAGGTTTGATCATTTTCGTTACCGACTCGTAGCGCAGCGGAAGTAGAGTCGATGACGATCGGCGGTGCAGATCCCCGCAGCTAGGATTTACAACCTCCCAACCGCGAGGATGTATACCCTCATCCGCCACTCGGACAGCCCTCCGGGAGGCGGTCGGACAGTCCCTTGGACGGTGTCGCGGACAGCCCTTCGGGAGGACCTTCGAAACTCGGACGGTCACTCGGACAGCCCTTCGGGAGGACTCACAGAACTCGGACCATCACTTGGACAGCCCTTCGGGAGGCACTCTCGAACAGCCCCTCGGGCACTAAGATCGAAACTACGACCTCTCTACAGAGTTGCACACATACGGTGTCATCTATCCGGCAGGGCTTCGCCGTCCAGAACTAGTTCCTGCCGGAACCCAGACAGCCTTTCGGCACTACGAAACTATTTCGTGGGAGGAAGAGAGAATGCCAGATCATGCATGGCTTGTGTGAGAGAGTTGGAGTGGAGTTGGAGAGCACCTCTCCTCCTCCTTATATAGTGGTGGAAGGGGTGGAGGGGGCTGAAATTTCAGCCCACTAAACATGGGGAAAACATGTTCCCACAAAACAAGGAGAACATGTTCCCACCAAACAAGGGAAAAACATGTTCCCTTGTCCATGGTGTTCCCCCATGGGGCCCCACCTTTCTCCCAACACTCTCCACCATTTGTGGGGGCTGCCCCCCACCATGGGGGGCCCCCCCAACATCTTTGTCCAGCCACAAGGGGCTGCCCCCTCAAGGGGAGCGCCCCCAAAACAGCCCCCACGTATCGTGGGATCTTGTCCCCTCACGCTGGGACAAGATGTTTTCCGCGACTATTACTTCTGAAAATTCCAAAAGGTCCCAGAACATTTCCGACACCCTCTAAAACTATCTGGACACGCTCTGGAACATTTCCAGTATGGTGGTTTAATTTAAAACCATCTATGTTTACCCGGTAAACAACTCCGGCAGCTCCGAAACATTTTTTCGGTTTTTTCTCCAGAAAAATTCCAGAAATTACCAGACCAATCTGGCAACCTCCAAAACATTCCTGGTGCTTGCCGAAACCTTTTTGGATCAATGGTTTTATCCGAAACAACTTTTCAGTTTTACCGAAACTTTTTCAGTGTTCTCTCTCCGGAACTCTTCCGTTGTCTCCGAAACTTTTTCGGTGATTTTCTTTCAGACTCCCTGTCTAGTATTCAGCAGATATTTGACCCTTAAGCGTGTGACCCTATAGGTTCGGTGAAGTATAGACATGACACGGAACACCTACCGATCAATGATCAACATCGGAGCCGTGGACACCCATATTGACCCCTATACCCACACGAATGAATATTCGAGTGAACCTCCAGTTGCCGTGTGCTATTCCTATTGCTTCGCGATATGTTACAAATACCCGAGGTGAGACATGTTGGCATTCCCGTGGATCAACAACTTGTCCACTATGCTAGTTACCTCGTTACCGGTATTGTTCTCTTTTCTCGTTACCGTGTTCCGGCATCCCTGTGATCAAATCACAAAGTGTCTGGCCAGACGATGATGGATACCGTAACACCGAGAGGGCCCAGAGATATCTCTCCATCGCCGGAGGAGCAAATCCCAATCTTGAGCTATCAAGTTACTTGACACACTTTTCCATGAACCCGTAAGCCGCCGTAATAGCCACCCATTTACGGATGACGTTTAACAAACCCCAAAGTTCATGAAGCAAGCATGAAGAAACTCGATACTCTCATGGTCTGAGGAATCATGCAAACGTTAACCATCTCTGTGTTATTAACCATTAACTTGTGACGAATGTATCTCATAGCATAACATCAATCGGGTCGATTCAACACAAATGTTCTTCTAACATTTGTGCCCTCAAAGTTGCTGGCATAGACATGCCTATGATTGGGAAAACATAATCATCATGCAACACTTGAGCTAGTCTTAGAGGCATGACTAGGAATACATTTTACCGTTTATTATTCCACACGTGCACATGGGTTTTCCCCAGAGCCTTTATGGATATACGGGCTCGGGAACCACAGCAGTTATAGCATGGAACATAAACCTAATTATGAACACGGAGATAAATAACATTTATTATTGCCTCTAGGGCATATCTCCTATAGGCCCCCCCCAACACTTTGTCCAGCCACAAGGGGGCTGTCCCCACAAGGGGGGGCGCCCCCAAAACAGCCCAAAAACAGCCCCCACGATCTGTGGGATCTTGTCCCTTCACGCTGGGACAAGATGTTTTCCGCGACTATTATTTCTGAAAAATTCCGAAAGGTCTCAGAACATTTCCGGCACCCTCTAAAATTATCTGGACTCGCTCCGGAACATTTCCAGTATGGTGGCTTAATTTAAAACCATCTTTGTTTACCCGGTAAACAACTCCGGCAGCTCCGAAACTTTTTTTCGGTTTTATCTCCGGAAAATTCCAGAAATTACCAGACCAATCTGGCAACCTCCAAAACATTCCCGGTGCTTGCCGAAACCTTTTTGGATCAATGGTTTTATCCGAAACAACTTTTTGGTTTTACCGAAACTTTTTCGGTGTTCTCTCCGGAACTTTTCCGTTGTCTCTGAAACTTTTCCAGTGACATTCTCTCGGACTCCTTGTCTAGTATTCAGCAGATAGATGACCCTTAAGCATGTGACCCTATAGGTTCGGTGAAGTATAGACATGACCGGAACACTTTCCGATCAATGATCAGCATCGGAGCCGTGGACACCCATATTGACCCCTATACCCACACGAATGAATATTCGAGTGAACCTCCAGTTGCCGTGTGCTATTCCTGTTGCTTTGCGATATGTGACAAATACCCGAGGTGAGACATGTTGGCACTCCCGTGGATCAATAACTTGTCCACTATGCTAGTTACCTCGTTACCGGTATTGTTCGCTTTTCTCGTTACCGTGTTCCGGCATCCCTGTGATCAAATCACATTGTGTCTGGCCAGACGATGATGGATACCGTAACACCGAGAGGGCCCAGAGATATCTCTCCATCGCCGGAGGAGCAAATCCCAATCTTGAGCTATCAAGTTACTTGACATACTTTTCCATGAACCCGTAAGCCGCCATAATAGCCACCCATTTATGGATGACGTTTAACAAACCCCAAAGTTCATGAAGCAAGCATGAAGAAACTCAATACTCTCATGGTCTAAGGAATCATGCAAACGTTAACCATCTCTGTGTTATTAACCATTAACTTGTGACGAATGAATCTCATAGCATAACATCAATTTGGGTCGATTCAACACAAATGTTCTTCTAACATGGTGCCCTCAAAGTTGCTGGCATAGACATGCCCATGATCAGGAAAACAGGACCATCATGCAACACTTGAGCTAGTCGTAGAGGCTAGACTAGGAATACATTTTACTGTTTATTATTCCACACATGCATATGAGTCTTCCTCCGAGCCTCGTGCTTATTGTAGACTCGAGAACCATAGCAGTTATAGCATGGAACATAAACCTAATTATGAGCATGGAGATAAATAATAACATTTATTATTGCCTCTAGGGCATATCTCCTACAGACTCCCACATGCACTAGAGTCAATAATCTAGTTAATGCTAATGCACTTCACACATGTGGCACACCGGTGTAAATATGCTTCGCTTGTGGTATAGCCTGATGTCCAACGAATCTGATGACTTCAGCTCCGTGTCTATCTTTGCATATCCTCGCATTTTCACGCTTTCACAAAATTCATATTTTGTGTGGACTTGGCTTTGTATATGTGTGAATCATTGGTCGAAACCTGATTCCTCAGACTGAGCTATGGAGCAACCATCTGCAATAGTGTCCCATTGACCAAAGCCTTCTTGGATCCATACTAAGTTCATGAATGAACTATATGATTCAACAACTTCTTAGTCGCTTTGAAAGCGGCAACATACTTAGCCTCTGTTCTAGAATTCGCCACAGTTACTTGTTTGGAACATTTTCCAACTAACTTTGCCACCACATTGTGTTTACACAAGACCCTTAATTTAAATCGAAAATCGCATGGAGCATTGATGACGACTGTATCGATGTAATTACTTACAACGACCACTTCATAATCTCTGCTTGCGAGAAAACATGTCATCAATACTACTCTAGTACTCAATGACATCTTTCACTGTTGTCCCATGATCAGTACTTTTGATCACTTTGGTATCTATACTCTCAACAACTTTGGAGTATTGGACATATCTGGTTGTTTTTACATACCATGGAATACATGATTAATCCAAACACATGAGTGCGTGGAATCTCCATCATGCATTTTATTCATCAGTGTTTTGGGACACCGAGTCTTGCAAAAACTCATTCCATGTGACTTCGGCAAGAATCACTCCTTGGAGTTTTAATTGCTAAAAAGTTTTAGCATCTTGTCAGTATGTATTCATTGCTTAGCCCCATTAGGTAAATCTATCTCCATAGATCATCATGCCAAATATTGAGGCTATTTAGCATAAGCACTTCATCGAAAAACTATTTTCAAATGAAGTCCTAATTCGTATCAAGAAATTTATTTCCAATTAACAATGTGTCAAGCACACAACATTTTGAGAAATATTATTATGCTCCCACTTACTTTCTTGAATCACAAGCATCTTCGTTACCCATTGATGAAGTCAAACACCTTTGACCATTTCATCAAAACACGAAGATTCCAACTCCATTTTGCTCTCTTCTGTCCATTGCTGGAACTCTGAAGTTTGCATACTTACTAGCATCCTCTAGACTGACAAAATACCTTGGACTGTAACACATGCAAGTCCTTGGTTTTATTTCCATCAGCTGGAAATGCTTTCGTCATCCTTGTTTCATATCTCATGATTGAAATATGTATCAATTGCTAGTTCAATCCGAACTGACTTTAAGCATCGCTACGGTGAAACATCCTCATCGTAGTCAACTCCTTGAACTTGTTATTTCAACAAGTCGAGCTTTATGGATAAAACATTTTTATCCGTATCAGTTTTAAGTTCCATAAATATTCGTTAGACTCTAAGTCTTCCGAAAGGTGTATCAAGATTTTAATCTTGAATCACTTATATGGAAACTATCTCGGATTGTATTGGCATTTATCCAATCCCGGAGTCAGGGCCCATCAACGCTTCCTTGTGTATTGTAGGTATACTATTGTCTAACAACAATATCTCGTTTGCGCACCTGAGAGGTTTGCACGAGCCTTGCCTACGTGGTTTAGCTGCAAGTTCGACCGAAGTCCATACATTTTATTGTAGAGACTTCCGTATCAGTCACAGTAGAAAACTCCGGAATCACTTCCAAGGTCTTTTTCCTTTGATCTAATGACGAAGATACTGTTTATCTCATCGAGTTGCATTATTCTCCCACTCACCTTCTTGAAAGAACCATTCTCTTTAAAAGCATACCGTTTTGTGGCAAAACTATTTGCCTCGGTATAGTGAGGGAGGAATACCCAGTATTTTGGGATAACCTACAAAGTAGCACTTGTCTGATTTGGAATAGGTCTGTAACCTTTTACACAAGCCCCATATTCCAAATGTTAAGAAAATATATAACATGGTTGGGCGTACCATACCATGGTGTCATTTCAACAGACCCGATGGAGCTCTTTTCAGTGTAAAAGCCGCAGTCTCTAAAGCATCACCTTTTAAAAGGGATAATGGCAAAAATTGTTATGTCATCTTTGATCTTACCATGTCATAAATGGTTCGATTACATCTTCACGGACTTTCCACTTGCAGTGGTGTTCCGGGAGGTGTAAGTTATGAAATCCCTTTCACAACTCATCAGGCATTCGCTAAACTTGTAACTCAAATATTCCTTTCTGCAATCGAATTGTAGAAACATAATTTTCTTGTGACAATAACTTCTACTTCAGTTTTGAAAACCTTTATGAATGATTTCAAAAAATCCAGACTTACATCTCATCAAGTAAATATCCATATATCTACTTGAGTCATTTCTGAAGATAGATAAATCCACTACTTGCAACAACATTTATTGAACTACATACATCAAAATGTATGATCACCAATAAGTTCTTTGCTCGTTCCTTATGGCCTGTGAACGGTTTTTCAGTCACTTCACCTTTCGGAGGAAATTTGCAAGTGTCAGATGATTCAAAATCAAACGACTTCAAAATCCATCATAATGGAATTTTCCATGCGGGTTTCTTCAATGTGACCAAACGCAGTGCCACACTTGTGTGGTATTCTCTTAGTCTTATGACATTTAGCATCAGTGTCATGGATGTATCATATTTCTATTAATATTCATAACATACGTCCCATCTTGGATGGAAGCATGGCCCTTCATGTTATTCATAATACTAAACAACAATTGTTGTTTTTATGAACAACTCCTTTTGCAACAAACATTGTGCAATGGGCTAGAGTGTATGAAACTCTAAAATGAGTTATGAAACTAAACACAGAGGTAATATATTATTATCAATATTCATAACATACATCTCATTCATAATGAAAGTATGGCCCTTATGTTATTCATAACACCGAATATCAAAAGTTCTCTTATGAACAACCTTCTTGCAAGATAACTTATGCAATGGGCTAGAGTGTGTAAAACTCCAATTGAATTATGAAAATAAACACAGACGGTAATACACCGATGGAAGGTATAGTAACATTTACTATGTTTCCTGTGTATACCTAAACCTCATTCCTGGCTAGTCTTTCAGGCCATAGTAGTTCTTACATCGAGTTGCAACAGAATGCAATCAAGCGGGTATCTTTGTGATTAACTCACAATACCCAAGAATTAGTGATTAACATGTTTAAACATAATTCCCAAGAACTATATCTTTGACCCGCCTTCTATACATCAAAAACTTGTATGACATTCATACATGAGCTGGATATTCCAGTCTTCTTTCTTTTTGCCTTTATACTTCTAACAGTTTAACTTACAGTATTTCTCCTACTCTCAGAAGAAGCACCGAACTTAAGGGTGGCGTTAGCCCCGGACTTCCTAGGTGTGTAAGTCATACTAACACCCTTCGGACACTTCCTTTCTCTTTAAGTTGTTGTTTTATTCACCTTTCATCATATGACAGGCGTTCTTCTGGATCCCTCTCTTATCAGTCTAATGCATAGTAAACTCCTTTACTAATAGTTTGCAAACAAGCATTGCTTTGGATATCTCATATCTTTTAGCCTTTGTCTGTCTCTGAAAATGATTTTCAGATTTCCATGAATATCACATAACTATCCAAACTTTCGAAGTTCGGGTCTCATGGAAGCAAATGTATTGCACTTGACTGAAACGGAATTCTAGCTTTTGGATCAAGGGACGAGAGTCACATGATCCATAGCATAATCGAGAGAATACCAAAGTATGCGATAGGACAAAGTACTTCTCGGTACTCTTGAGGACAATCCTCACATTACGTTTCTAACCGTAAAGTTTGAACCAGATATTTAACAGCTATTCAATTTTAACAGGGAAGGTGGAAACGTGAGCCATTATTCTACAACTATTATGCAAATCACACTTAGACAGTGTTCAAAATTAATTGCACTGAGAATTAAACAAGTTAATTCAACAGTGCGCTCCCACTCAAATCAATATCTCTCATAATTGATTGTGAGTGATTCAAGATCCACATTTCAATTCAACGCCATTGATGTGGACATCACTGATGACGATAATTTCAATTGGTGGGCAAACATGCCGATCACATCTCTATGTGACTCTTGTTCATCTTTCGATGGGCGTGTTCCGAGCTCAGGACGATCAAGCCAGAACATCAAGACAACCAAGTGATCTCGCTGCGAGGTCTGACCTCACCCGCCTCACACTTCCCTAATCGTTCATACCCATGTGGACATGGCGCACCCCGAAAAGTTAGGTGCTGTGACGGTGCTACACTTGGGAGAATACTGACTACTTGATATTTTTTGAGAGATCACCCTAATAAAAAGCGACTACCGCGCAATCAAGAAGGGTGCATCATAAGGGATAAACATCTCAGGCAATTCATAATAGCATGATATGGTATAGCCCTTTCTGACGGAGAAGTCTTTCATTTCTTCGTCTTCGGCATTCGCGTCGGTGTTCACCTTCGCAAAGATTACCACCATCTTGTCCATGCACCAGATAATATTGCTATCTCTATAGCTAATAAAATAAGTGCATTACTTAAGGTTGACACGCAGGTCATTAAAGTGCAATCATATGGCTCCAGCCATCATGCCGAATCATGACACGCAGGTCATGTTAATCAATTTACATCATATAGACATCTCATACATAATCAAATTATTATGAGCACTGCTATACCACATCATATGCACATGCAAACCCTCCTGCAAAACCAAGTTAGACGTCTCTAATCGGTTCATGCAAAAACTTGTTTTTACGTGGCTTCTAAGTTTTTCGAAACAAACCGAAGCTACCAACGTCCATCATCAAGCATGATAATCCAAATCGCTAGATTAACAATGCGGGGTGTATGAAACACGAGATAATAAAATCTCGAGCCCCATACTGAACTTCGTTATACGCATGACCCCCGTGCAGATCATATCTGCATTGCCCTTTCGTCTGTGAAATTTCATCTTTCTTTTTAACTACGATGGAATTCAATGAACTGTTAGCACTTCGTTGACCAATCAGGATCGCGGATTGCCAGAACATTGAAACTCCACCATGCTGTTATCAAGATCAGAAATATGCAAATTCCAGGGAAGCAACAAGAACATCAGGTAACAGATTTCATCTGCTACCCGCACAAATAATTTTCAGTAATAGAACTCATCTACTACCTAATTATATTGTGCAACACCCATACATCTCATGTATTCTAGATCGCAACCTGCATCTACGCATAACCTGGCTCTGATACCACTGTAGGGGAACGCAGCAGAAAACAAAAAATTTCTGACCTACGCACCAGCCCAGGGCCACTATGGAGACTGCATACAAGGTTTGATCATTTTCGTTACCGACTCGTAGCGCAGCGGAAGTAGAGTCGATGACGATCGGCGGTGCAGATCCCCGCAGCTAGAATTTACAACCTCCCAACCGCGAGGATGTATACCCTCATCCGCCACCCGGACAGCCCTCCGGGAGGCGGTCGGACAGTCCCTCGGACGGTGTCGCGGACAGCCCTTCGGGAGGACTAACAGAACTCGGACCATCACTTGGACAGCCCTTCGGGAGGCACTCTCAAACAGCCCCTCGGGCACTAAGATCGAAATTACGACCTCTCTACAGAGTTGCACACATACGGTGTCATCTATCCGGCAGGGCTTCGCCGTCCAGAACTAGTTCCCACCGGAACCCAGACAGCCTTTCGGCACTACGAAACTATTTCGTGAGAGGGAGAGAGAATGCTTGATCATGCATGGCTTGTGTGAGAGAGTTGGAGTGGGGATGGAGAGCTCCTCTCCACCTCCTTATATAGTGGTGGAAGGGGTGAGGGGGGGCTGAAATTTCAGCCCACAAAACATGCACCCACCAAACAAGGAAAACATGTTCCCACCAAACATGGAGAAAACATGTTCCCTTGTCCATGATGTTCCCCTATGGGGCCCCACCTTCCTCCCAACACTCTCCACCATTTGTGGGGGCTGCCCCCCACCATGGGGGGGCCCCCCCAACACTTTGTCCAGCCACAAGGGGGCTATCCCCTCAAGGGGGGCGCCCCCAAAACAGCCCAAAAACAGCCCCCACGATCCGTGGGATCTTGTCCCTTCACGCTGGGACAAGATGTTTTCCGCGACTATTATTTCTGAAAAATTCTGGAAGGTCTCAGAACATTTCCGGCACCCTCTAAAATTATCTGGACTCGCTCCGGAACATTTCCAGTATGGTGGCTTAATTTAAACCATCTTTGTTTACCCGGTAAACAACTCCGGCAGCTCCGAAACTTTTTTCGGTTTTATCTCCGAAATTTTTTCAGAAATTACCAGACCAATCTGGCAACCTCCAAAACATTCCCGGTGCTTGCCGAAACCTTTTTGGATCAATGGTTTTATCTGAAACAACTTTTTGGTTTTACCGAAACTTTTTCGGTGTTCTCTCCGGAACTTTTCCGTTGTCTCTGAAACTTTTCCAGTGACATTCTCTCGGACTCCTTGTCTAGTATTCAGCAGATAGATGACCCTTAAGCGTGTGACCCTATAGGTTCGGTGAAGTATAGACATGACCGGAACACTTTCCGATCAATGATCAGCATCGGAGCCGTGGACACCCATATTGACCCCTATACCCACACGAATGAATATTCGAGTGAACCTCCAGTTGCCGTGTGCTATTCCTGTTGCTTCGCGATATGTGACAAATACCCGAGGTGAGACATGTTGGCACTCCCGTGGATCAATAACTTGTCCACTATGCTAGTTACCTCGTTACCGGTATTGTTCTCTTTTCTCGTTACCGTGTTCCGGCATCCCTGTGATCAAATCACATTGTGTCTGGCCAGACGATGATGGATACCGTAACACCGAGAGGGCCCAGAGATATCTCTCCTTCGCCGGAGGAGCAAATCCTAATCTTGAGCTATCAAGTTACTTGACATACTTTTCCATGAACCCGTAAGCCGCCGTAATAGCCACCCATTTACGGATGACGTTTAACAAACCCCAAAGTTCATGAAGCAAGCATGAAGAAACTCGATACTCTCATGGTCTAAGGAATCATGCAAACGTTAACCATCTCTGTGTTATTAACCATTAACTTGTGACGAATGAATCTCATAGCATAACATCAATTCGGGTCGATTCAACACAAATGTTCTTCTAACATGGTGCCCTCAAAGTTGCTGGCATAGACATGCCCATGATCAGGAAAACAGGACCATCATGTAACACTTGAGCTAGTCCTAAAGGCTAGACTAGGAATACATTTTACTGTTTATTATTCCACACGTGCATATGAGTCTTCCTCCGAGCCTCGTGGTTATTGTAGACTCGAGAACCATAGCAGTTATAGCATGGAACATAAACCTAATTATGAGCATGGAGATAAATAATAATATTTATTATTGCCTCTAGGGCATATCTCCTACAGGATCGTGTCTTTACATAAGCAGAATAGAAGAATGGATATCAAGTCTTGATGGGCAGTTAATTCAATATATCATGTAGCACTTGATGACATACAAATTTGGAGCGGTACAAATGGACGCTAGGTAGTTTGTAGCCAACATGTTGACTGTGAGTGATACACCGTATCAATACAGATTAGTGAAGTTCATATCGCTAGAAAATCATTATATGTATGTAATTACGAGAGTCCATTAAATTCACAAATATTGACCACCACTACTGGAAAACGTAACTTTGCTTAGTGCCCTATTGTTTACCATGTTCATGATGAGCATATGATATAGTTTCTTGGCGACTGGTGGAACATATATTTACATTTTGTGTGCAAGCCATTTAATCAATGTTGTAGGCATGGGTATTTTGTCCCAAATTACCCTAAAATAAATGTCTTGGTTACCATGCACAAATACACCTAATAAAAGGGGTGGAGGGAGCACATGGATTCGGTTTGAGGATTTATAGTTCTTATATTTTAGGTACAGCTGCCATTTCCATTTGTTGTGGAAAGAGATTGGCATCATACAGTAATTTCCATCCGAGTCCAGGCTTATCAGCACCCGATGAACAATAAATTCAAAAGATTCAAAAAAATCTTATTCTTTTGGCATCGAAGATGCTCCAGCATTCAAGGTGCATGCAAATTTTCGAGGAGAAATGACATTCGAGGGGCTCTACACCAAAAAAAATTATATCTTCTCCAAACAGTGTTCTTTTTCAAAGTTTCTCCGAGACCAAAACTTTGTTTTTTGTGTAGTGGTACTCGAATGTCATTTTACCAAGATATTTTTTAGGTCCTAGCGCATTGGTTCATCTTCGATGCAAAAAGATTTTGATTTAATTAAAAAACTATTTTATTTGAATTTACTTCTGCACCTTGGCACCGAATCACCGTACTCAATGTCATACCCCTATTTGATAAAGTGCAAGTACATAGCAATGGCCACACAAGGAACTGAGACGGGGAAGTTGAGACACCCCCCGACACACACACCAATAAAAGAAGACATGGAGGGCAAAAGCAATATGGAGACAAGAGAAGCACAAGATACCGAATAGATATTTTGATTCTAGGGAGCTGGTAGCTCAAACCACATGGATTAAGTTTGGACACCGGACGTATGCATGTACTATTTATATAAGTAGAAAATATGGCCCACAAAATTTAGTACAAGCTCGCTAATTTGTTTGCTTCTCCTAGATTTTGCGGATATGATTAATCGTGCCAACTTGTCTATGATTGAACTGCAGAATATAGTTTCTTCACATCCGTGTCTTCGTAGTCCATTGTCCTTCATAGTAGTATTTTGTTTTACAAAATTGATGCACGTAACAACTTGTCAACTTGCATGGATTCAGAAGATATGCATGAACAGAACTCCGACATAGATGGATATTTAAGGACAGCTGAACGGCATGCATGCATGTGAGTTTTGCTTTGGCAGCTAGCAAATGCATATGGGAGCTACGTCATCGCCGAGAAGCAATAGGGCATAATCAATAAGCACCTAAGGCCAATTGAAATACCAAACCTGCCTTTTCCGCCTGCCTTGAGCTGTTCAGCAGCTAGCTAAATTTATGGTAATGACACATAAGCTGCATCTCAGATAGGAGCAACAGAAATCGTATACTTGTTAGAGCAACTCCAACGGGGACTACTAAACGGACGACAACAAATGTCCGCGGAAACGACCGGATGTTTCCATGGACAATGGACTGTGGGCTAGGCAGACCGAGAGGAAAGAGAGGTGAGAATGAGACACAAGGATTGTAGGGACATGTGGTCCAACTAACAATGGGGTAGGTGGATGTACAGACTCCCCCAAATCTCCCCAAGGTTAGTGCTGGTTTGGGGGATTTTTGCCGTCCGGACCGGTCCGGACAAATTTGATGACTCTCGCTGTATGGCTTAAAGTGTCTAGACCGTCCAGTTCACACATTTGCAGGTGATATGGTGACGAGCGCTGGAGTTGCCCTTTGCTAGCTACACCCATGAGAGCAGGCCACGTATCAACACCTGTAGCAAAATGTAGTAATGTGCTGGCACAGTGAATAGTTAAAAGACATACATAAAAAAAAATTAAGTTCTACATATGCGTGAAGATTTAAATTAGAAAACAAATATGTTGTTCCATATGGAAAAAATATGCTAAAAAATATTGAAGCATTAAACATCTTTCTCGAATTAGTTATATTAAAAGCCCTTTTGAGAAGTGCACCTTTGAGTAAATACTAGTTAACACATCATGGTTTGTCGTCTGGTCAGTGAATTTCTCCCTTGAGCTAGTAGCATGTAGTGCCGCACACCCATCTCAACTCCATCGATTTTTTTTTCAAAGACTAGGCAATGCATGAAATGAGCTATACATCGTTTTAATTAGCACCATGTCATCAATGGTACCCAGCCAACATGAAACACGAAGAGCATCTCCAATAGCTGTAGGATTGGTGTTGGTAAATTTGTCGATGATGTGGTACGTAATAGATGAGGGAAGAGAGCAAAGTTTATGGTGATTGACCAATAACCCTTGCACAAGCTCCAAGGTGAAATTGGGAGCAGTCACATTTATTTCCCACCTCCTATTAGATAAATTAGGTACAACCAATTAGAGTAGTTGTATGATATCTTGTTGGTTGAAGACATGGACGTTTTATCAACACGACTTATTGGAGATGCCCTAATAGACACGCCTCTAGTCGGCAAGCAGTGAGTAGCTTCTTTAGTTAGTTTATAATGTATAATATGGCTTAAGAGAACTGGACCATAGTAGATTTGAACTTGAACACCAGCTGCATATTGAATGTGAGATTTATGTTACTTTCTAGCTAGTTTTTCTCTAGTAGATGCAGCAGAGATGATCCATCATGCTGAGAAGTCTGCAATGAACTGTGGAATATGGTTTCCTGGTGATGGTGGAAAACATAGCTACAGAACAACTATCAAAACCATAGTACAAATTTTCTTATAAATGTGTGCAAAAGTTGTGGATCTATAAATTTAGTGCAACCTAGTGAGCATACACAATCCGTTTGAAAATACACTGTGTACTTCATTTTATTAGGACAAGCATTTGATAGATTGCTACAAATAAGTATGTACATTTATATGATACAAATGAAATGCATAAGTATGGTTGAACACAAACCTAATGACATCGATTTTAAGTCACATAAAATATATTATTATTATATTTTGTCAAATACTGAGCCTAGCAAAGCAAACTATGGCATGTATTTTGAAGAGTATGCTAGCGAGAAAGATCTCAAATACAGTGTATGCTAGCGAGAAATAACATGAAAAAAAAATCATCATGGAGGGGTTTAAAAACACACACCTCCTGATGAACTACGACTCGAAGCTTGTGAAAGCAAATAGGTAAATGATGAAAATATATTTTATTATGAAAGAAAATATGTAGGTAAATGAAAGGAAAAGATTTTTGAAGTGTAATATATCAATGCTTGTGAAAGTAAATAGGTAAATGATGAAAATATATTTTATTATGAATCTAATGCTACTAATTAGATGGCATAAATGTTGGTGTATTATTGTGTAAATACGTCAAACATAAAAAAGTTTGAGTTTTCAACAAAGTTGGATGTAGACTCTTTCAAGGACTGAGGGAGTTCATGCACGATTTCCATGTATCGCTCTGCAATTTTACTAATGCGTTATCTGTCACTTTTATATTTAGTTTTTCCAAGTCCCTATTTTGTTTCATGGGACGTAAATTTTGTATTTTAAATATTTTTTCTATTTCCATTATAGCGTACTTTAAAAGAGGTAGACATTAACTTTGCAAAAATTTACGGGGATTGAAATAATTCAACCTATATTGAATTTAAAAAAAATTATGTATGTTTATTCTGGACCAAGAGCACACACTATTAGTGTTTATCTTCATTGTATTTCTGAAATACCCAATTATTAAAAAAAATGACAACGTTGTGTTTCATAAACTATTCAACATGCATTAAAAAGTAATGTGTTGAACTTTTTAATACAATAATTCAAAATGTTACTGAATACATCTTTAATACATGTTGAACTTCCACCTCAAAAACATTAATACATGTTGAACTTTATTAAATACACATTGCCATTTTTTTAATGCAAGACAAACATTATTAAAATACATGTTATAATTTTTAATACATGGGAAACTTATTCCAAGAACATGTTAAACATTTTTCAAATGCACTAACTCTTTCTTTTGTTTGAACGGTAAAAAAATATGAAAACTAAAAATAAAGAACTTGAAAAATGAAAATAAAACTTGCAGGTCCATATAAGTGCCATATATAAATGAAATTGCATAGTGGCCACTGAGCACGTTTTTGTAAGGCAAAAAACTAGTACTTGAAAGTTTCAGAAGTAGTTGTATGTTTTCACACAAAAATGTATGCATGTGCTCTAAGTGACATTCAAATTTCGTTTGGTATTATGTTATATTATGCCCCACAAAAAAAGACAAAAATACGGCTAAAAAACAAGTTGATGTTTTCATGTATTTGTCGTTTTTATCTCTCACATACAAGCACAAATATTGATGAAAATTCAAACGTATATATTACACTTCAAAAATCTTATTCTTTTTTTGTGCAAACAAATTCAGAATTTTTTAGCTCTAAAAGTCTTTTTCTTTGAACTTCAAAAAAAGAGGACACAACGTGCCTGTGCTCCAAAGTTACATTTTGCAAAGCAATGCAATACATAAAGTTCGACTTATTCAATATGTATTGAGCAGTGCAATGAATGGTGGACAACCTCTGCCTAAAATGCAATCCGTGATAATGAGGGTTCAGGTTCAATTCTGTATCACACATTTTTTTCTTTTTATATTCTAATTTGTGAGCTTTTCCTGTGTGATTAAATAAAATATGAGGAGGTTTTGTACAAAAAATTCCTCACACTTTGGCCACCCAGCGCGTTCCCAGCTCTCAGCCACTGCCACACTAGCATGCCACGTGGGCTGGACTTACGCACAAATATGGATAGAGGCACCGTATTTCCAGGCCCGGACAAGTTCGAGTAGTAGTTTCACGTATTTTGCAACTTTAGGCACTAAACTGACGGTAGGACAAGTTGAGGCACCTCCGGCGTATTTAACTCTATTTTGAAAAAGAGCTACTACTTTTTTGCACCTAAATTGGCAAAGGGGGTCATGGAATATTCTTGGTGTGGCCACTAGGAAATAGGCATCCTTGGGGGAGCAATGCGGAGTGTGTGAACCATTCGTGAGGCAACCTTGTGATTTCCAACATTTTGTTTCTTTTTTACAGTCCACATTTTACTTAGTTTGACATTTGCTTTTCATTAATTTTAGAATATAACTGGCCAACAATATACTCTCTCCATATCTTTTCATAAGATGTATTTTTTAAGTAAATATTCAATTGTTATAGGTATGTTCACTAGATGCCGCTTGTACTCCCCCTGAATTGGAAATATCATTAATTTGCCACCAGTAATTACATCTCTAATCAACATTGTAATTAGGGGAATTTTGGTCCAAAATTATCGCCGGATAAGTGTCTACGTCAATACACCTAATAAAAAGAATCAAGGTGCTATATCATTTTGCTAGAGCAAGGACAACGCTTATGTTTTAGGTATATATACTCCCTTCGTTCCTAAATAGAAGTCTTTTAAGAGATTTCAATACAGACTACATACAGAGCAAAATGAGTGAATCTACACTCCAAAATATGTCTATATACATCCGTATGTAGTTCTTATTGAAATATCTAAAAAGACTTATATTTAGAAATGGAGGCAGTATTTTAGTATGTTGTGGAAAGAGATAACACTACTCCATCCGTTCCTAAATATAAGTCTTTTTAGAGATTTCAATCCGGACTACATACGGATGTATATAGCCGTATTTTAGAGTGTAGATTCACTCATTTTGCTCCGTATGTAATCCATAGTGGAATCTCTAGAAAGACTTATATTTAGGAACGAAGGGAGTGTATGCCTAATGGATATAACGGTAAGTACGAGCTTTTAGGACTCAATGAACTCATTCACCTGCCCTTTATATTCGTGCCTAGTGGCAAGGTCCTTTCATTGGCAAAATTACCGATATACGCTAGAGGTGAGGAACGGGAGACAGCCAGGGCACAGACGACAAGCAACACAGAGACAAGAGAAGCACATGACACCACAAATATATTTTGCTTCTAGCGCTGGCAGCTCACACCACATGGATTAAAATTTGACGCCCCACGTCTTCATGGGCAACTATAATTAAGTAGAAATATGGCCCACAAAATTTAGTGCAAACTTGCTGGCTTGTTTGTTTCTCCAACTACTTTGCAGAGGTGATTGATCATGCCAACATCCTTATGATTGACCTGCGGAATATAGTTCTTTGGTGACCGCTGGGACATATAGCTACAATTTTGTTTCTTGTTACAAACTTGGCACCATATGCAGCAAAGTGGGTACCTGACGACATTCGAGGATTAAGAAGACATCCATCGATGGAAGCTCCAGCTAGAAAATACTAGAAAATAATGACAAATTTGCTAGTCCTTCTGTCGATTGTGCCCTAATATAAAAGTGTGATGGCTGAAAGACATGCATGCATTTGAGTTTTGCTTTGTCAGCTAGCAAATGCATAGAGGAGATACGTCATCTCAAAGAAGCAGTACCACGTCATCAGTAACTACGTAAGGCCGTCGTAAACTACTAATCCTATCTTTTCAGCAAGCTTTGAGCTGCTAGCTAAATTTAAGATAATAACTCAAGCGAGCTGCGAGAGACTAGATGTGGATTTACCATGAACACCAATTTCATCAAGAACAGGAGCAGCACAAATTCTAACTAGTCCCTCGGTCCCACAATATAAGACATTTTTGCAAGCTAAAACAGCTTGCAAAAACATCTTATATTACGGGACGGAGGGAGTAGTTAATAACTCCCCATGAGAGTGTGGTTACATATCTACGCACGTAGAAAAATGTCGGGTGAGCTGGCGAAGTAAATACTGATAGAACAAATACATTCGTAACTATCTAGTTAAAATCTTCTAATAGGAAACCGACCAACACTCAAATATTCGAGAATTTTACATGCCCTGGAGATTTAAACTGCCAACTTTACAAATAAATATCTTTGTCTTCTTGAAGGAAAAATTATGTGCATGAAAGAAACTTTTGAAGCATTAAATGTCTTTGCGAGAATTAGGTTTTTCCCTGAAAAGAGGGTAGACTCCTGACCTCTGCATCAAGTGATGTGCAGTCATTCTTGTCAGAGTTAGCTACATTCACGATTTTTCATTTCTAAGAAGTGTGACTCTGATTATTTATTGTATTACTCAGTTGACACATCAAGGTAGATGTTGGCTGGTGTATTTATGCTTAGATGGCCCGTGGGTATCATAACATATTGGGCGGTACAAGTGACACAAGTGTGGTAGGTTGTAAAAGTGGTTTGTCTCTTGAGCTGGCTTGTAGTGCTGCCCACCAATCGCAACCCCGTCGACACTACTTTTTGTGAAAGACTAGGCTTGATACAACAAGACTGGTCCAACTCTAATCACTACAACCCGGTAGCGGACAAGGTTCTTTAAAGGGTATAGGAAATACAAAGGAAAACTTCTAATTAACAGCTACCAAGATAATTGGGAAACTCTATGGAAAAACCACAATGAAATTTTGCATATGTTAGTTTTCTGTGAAGAGTTACGCCATAAAAGATAACTTTGCATTCAAGGAAAATTTATTGGTGCTTACAAAAGCATGAAGTGAGTCACGTGGGCTCCAAAAGAATCCACCTAAGTGTTAACACGTCACCAACGGTAACATAACACCGACATCAAATATTACTAGACATGCATGGAGAGCATCCCCAGTTAAAGATTATACATGTCTCAAAAGAACTGGGCCAGAATACGTAAATAACACTCGAACACGAGTAGCATGTTAATGAAGAGCAATATGGATTCCATTACAGTACATTTCACGTGGAATTGCATATCCACTCAAATCTGTTGAAATAATTATTTTTTTCAGGTGATGCAATCAAATAAATATTTTCTATGGGATTCGAATGACTATGACATTGCAAACCTATATTTTTTTTCTATTCATGCGTTTTGAGAATCCGATGAATCAAAGAGGAAACCATCTATGGGAGCAGCAAAATAGATCACAATTTGACGGGCATAAAATGGCGAGCAGTTAAAACAACAATACACCTTCAGAAAAAAAATATTGTGCTTAAAAATGTCATTATAAATCCTGTGAAGTTCTTATTGCTACGAAAAAGTCTAGGAATCAAATAAGCAGCACCATTATCTCCTAGAAGTTTTACCTAAGGAATATGACATCTATTACAGTAAAAAAAAAATGACATCTTCAATAACCATGTGAGGCCAATGGAATATACTTAAAGGCCTTTTCAACAAGCATTGTGCTTGCTTGCCAAATTTAGGATAATGACTCCAAGGGGCCACATGTGGCCACACTTTGGCACCAAGTGTCACAGGATGAATGGAGCTGGTGTAGGTCAAAATTATGGACAGGAAGACCTACAGTCTTTTACATAGTACTGATTACACTGATTTGTTTTCAACAAGGAGAATGATTAAATTGGCTCGGCCGGTGGAACGCTAGTGCCAATCGCCTCGTGCCATGTCACACATGCATGGTGGGGTCCATCCACCGCTTACCTTATCTGGAAAAGGAGACCGGGAGACGTGCATCCACTTGTTATTCTCCGCCTAGTTCTCAGTTCTTCTTTCTCATCCTCACCTCTGTCGCAGCTTTTCTCCCCTCCTTCGCGTTCGCGCAGCAAGTCTACCATGGATCCAACAAGGTGGAGATCTATGGTGGCGCTAGGAGTCGGTCATTGTTGCCTGCACGCTCCACTCATGCGAGAGCTCTCAGAGGGAGGTGTTGCTCTATTGGATGCTCGACCGACGCAGTGACGACCGCCACGCCGTGCTGCAAGCTCCAAGCGATGGATGGTCATGCTAGAATCGACAAGGCGTGGTGCTCCAACTGCCCTCACCTGAAGCTAGAATCGGGAGGCGTGGCTGCTGCAAGCCCATGCTTTTGTGCTAGAATGTTGGCTACGTCATGCTACGATGGGCGGATGAGGTGCTAGAACTGGCTTCGGTGAGAGCTGCATCAGGCGGGGGGTGGTACTACTATGGGCAGCAACGTCGCGCGACATGCTGGAAATGGCCTCGGTGGGAGCTACAACTGGCATGACGGGAGCTGGATCTGGCAAGGAGGGTGATGCTATGGCGGGTGGTGACCTTGCACGAAATGTAGGAATGGTCTTCAGCGAGAGCCACAACTGCTTCGGGGCGGCGGGGGGCTGCATCCAGTGGGGGTGGTGCTACTATGTGCCTTCGATGCCGTGCGGCATGGTAGAACTGGCCTCGGAGGAAGCTGCAACCAGCACGGCTGGTGCTGCATCGAGCGAGGGGATGATGCTAAGATTAGCGGTGATGTCGCACGAGATGCTCAAACCAGCCGATGGCTACACTACTGAGAAAGAGCTTATAGGTGATCACAAATTAGTGGCAGGTGGGACGGGTCACCCGCCACAGCTAATTTTGAAAACCAGCAGCGGCGAGTGATAGGACGCACCCGCGAGTGCTAGTGGTGTTGAAGTGGCGGGTGCGCCGGAATGACCGCCACAGCTAGAAGCACAAAATTTGCTAGCGTGTTGAAACCTGCCATTGGCGGGCGTTGCTGCCCACCCGCCACTGCTACTTCGTCTTACAGTGGCGGTCGTGGAATACGCCGGCCATAGACATAGTGGGGTGACCCTCTCAAATTTTTATTTTTCCATATCTAGATGTTTGCACTGGTGGGCAACAAAGGTACTCGCCACTGCCGCAATGTAGTCACCCGCGCAAATAAAAAATAATCAAGAAGTCAGCAGTGGCGGGCATCCTGTATTGCCCGCCACAGAACTTTATAGCCTTTTTTGCTTGCCCGAAATTTAGTTAATGCTAAGAAGATAGCAAACCAACTCCAAAAGTTCATGAGGCAGCCTTGTGATTTCCAACATTTTGTTTCTTTTTTACAGTCCACATTTTACTTAGTTTGGCATTTGCTTTTCATTAATTTTAGAATATAACTGGCCAACAATATACTCTCTCCATTTCTTTTCATTAGATGTATTTTGTAACTAAATATTCAATTGTTATAGGTATGTTCACTAGATGCCGCTTGTACTCCCCCTGAATTGGAAATATCATTCATTTGCCACCAGTAATTACATCTCTAATCAACATTGTAATTAGGGGAATTTTGGTCCAAAATTATCGCCGGATAAGTGTCTTCGTCAATACATCTAATAAAAAGAATCAATGGGCTATATAATTTTGCTAGAGCAAGGACAACGCTTATGTTTTAGGTATATATGTACTCCCTTCGGTCCTAAATATAAGTCTTTTAAGAGATTTCAATACAGACTACATACAGAGTAAAATGAGTGAATCTACACTCTAAAATCTGTCTATATACATCCGTATGTAGTTATTATTGAAATCTCTAAAAAGACTTATATTTAGGAATGGAGGGAGTATTTTAGTATGTTGTGGAAAGAGATTAACACTACTCCCTCCGTTCCCAAATATAAGTCTTTTTAGAGATTTTAATGCCTACTACATACGGATGTATATAGCCATATTTTAGAGTTTAGATTCACTCATTTTGCTCCGTATGTAATCCGTAGTGGAATCTCTAGAAAGACTTGTATTTAGGAACGAAGGGAATATATCCCTAATGGATATAATGGTAAGTACGAGCTTTTAGGACTCAATGAACCCATTCACCTGCCCTTTATATTCGTGCCTAGTGGCATGGTCCTTTCATTGGCAAAATTACCCATATACGCTAGAGGTGAGGAACGGGAGACAGCCAGGCACAGACGGCAAGCAACACAGAGACAAGAGAAGCACATGACACCACAAATATATTTTGCGTCTAGCGCTGGCAGCTCACACCACATGGATTAAAATTTGACGCCCCACGTCTTAATGGGCAATTATAATTAAGTAGAAATATGGCCCACAAAATTTAGTGCATACTTGCAGGCTTGTTTGTTTCTCCAACTACTTTGCAGAGGTGATTGATCATGCCAACATCCTTATGATTGACCTGCGGAATATAGTTCTTTGATGACCGCTGGGACATATAGCTACAATTTGTTTCTTGTTACAAACTTGTCACCATATCCAGCAAAGTGGGTACCTGACGACATTCGAGGATTAAGAAGACATCCATCGATGGAAGCTCCAGCTAGAAAATACTAGAAAATAATGACAAATTTGCTAGTCCTTCTGTCGATTGTGCCCTAATATAAAAGTGTGATGGCTGAAAGACATGCATGCATTTGAGTTTTGCTTTGTCAGCTAGCAAATGGATAGAGGAGCTACGTCATCTCAAAGAAGCAGTACCACGTCATCAGTAACTACGTAAGGCCATCGTAAACTACTAATCCTATCTTTTCAGCAAGCTTTGAGCTGCTAGCTAAATTTAAGATAATAACTCAAGCGAGCAGCGAGAGACTAGATGTGGATTTAGCATGAACACCAATTTCATCAAGAACAGGAGCTGCACAAATCCTAACTAGTCCCTCGGTCCCATGATATAAGACATTTTTGCAAGCTAAAACAGCTTGCAAAAACATCTTATATTACGGGACGGAGGGAGTAGTTAATAACTCCCCATGAAAGTGTGGTTACATATCTACGCACGTAGAAAAATGTCGGGTGAGCTGGCGAAGTAAATACTGATAGAACAAATACATTCGTAACTACCTAGTTAAAATCTTCTGATAAGAAACCGACCAACACTCAAATATTCGAGAATTTTACATGCCCTGGAGATTTAAACTGCCAACTTTACAAATAAATATCTTTGTCTTCTTGAAGGAAAAATTATGTGCATGAAAGAAACTTTTGAAGCATTAAACGTCTTTGCGAGAATTAGGTTTTTCCCTGAAGAGGGTAGAATCCTGACCTCTGCATCAAGTGATGTGCAGTCATTCTTGTCAGAGTTAGCTACATTCACGATTTTTCATTTCTAAGAAGCATGACTCTGATTATTTATTGTATTACTCAGTTGACACATCAAGGTAGATGTTGGCTGGTGTATTTATGCTTAGATGGCCCGTGGGTATCATAACATATTGGGCGGTACAAGTGACACAAGTGTGGTAGGTTGTAAAAGTGGTGTGTCTCTTGAGCTGGCTTGTAGTGCTGCCCACCAATCGCAACCCCTTCGACACTACTTTTTGTGAAAGACTAGGCTTGATACAACAAGATTGGTCCAACTCCAATCACTACAACCCGATAGCGGACAAGGTTCTTTAAAGGGTATAGGAAATACAAAGGAAAACTTCAAATTAACAGCTACCAAGATAATTGGGAAACTCTATGGAAAAACCACGACGAAATTTTGCATATGTTAGTTTTCTGTGAAGAGTTACGCCATAAAAGATAACTTTGCATTCAAGGAAAATTTATTGGTGCTTACAAAAGCATGAAGTGAGTCACGTGGGCTCCAAAAGAATCCACCTAAGTGTTAACACGTCACCAACGGTAACATAACACCAACATCAAATATTACTAGACACGGATGGAGAGCATCCCCAGTTAAAGATTATACATGTCTCAAAAGAACTGGGCCAGAATACGTAAATAACACTCGAACACGAGTAGCATGTTAATGAAGAGCAATATGGATTCCATTACAGTACATTTCACGTGGAATTGCATATCCACTCAAATCTGTTGAAATAATTATTTTTTTCAGGTGATGCAATCAAATAAATATTTTCTATGGGATTCAAATGACTATGACATTGCAAACCTATATTTTTTTCTATTCATGCGTTTTGAGAATCCGATGAATCAAAGAGGAAACCATCTATGGGAGCAGCAAAATAGATCACAATTTGACGGGCATAAAATGGCGAGCAGTTAAAACAACAATACACCTTCAGAAAAAAAAATATTGTGCTTAAAAATGTCATTATAAATCCTGTGAAGTTCTTAAGTCTAGGAATCAAATAAGCAGCACCATTATCTCCTAGAAGTTTTACCTAAGGAATATGACATCTTCAATAACCATGTGAGGCCAATGGAAAATACATAAAGGCCTTTTCAACATGTATTGTGCTTGCTTGCCAAATTTAGGATAATGACTCCAAGGGGCCACATGTGGCCACACTTTGGCGCCAAGTGTCACAGGATGAATGGCTACGTCATGCTACGATGGGCGGACGAGGTGCTAGAAGCTTCGGTGAGAGCTGCATCTGGCGGGGGGTGGTACTACTATGGGCAGCAACGTCGCGTGGCATGGTAGAACTGGCCTCGGCGGAAGCTGCAACCAGCACGGCAGGTGCTGCATCGAGCGAGGGGATGATGCTAAGATTAGCGGTTGTCGGGGTTATGATACTGACAATATGTACTAGGGGTACGAATAAGGGGCAGAGTATAGCTATGGCGTAGGTGTAACACACGGTGTTTAACGAGTTCAGGCCCCTCACTCGGTGGAGGTAAAAGCCCTACGTCTCGTGCCCTGAGGCTGCTTTGATTTGATAGATAGGATTACAGAGTTGAACGTGCCCGGCTATGGAGAGGGGTGTGGCTTATATAGAGTGCACTGCAGCCCCATGTCTCCCACGCCGCCGGGGCAATTAATGCCATTGAATGAGGCAGTTACTAGTGTAATGAGCCTATACTACAGCAGTTACAGGTAACGGTAGTTATAACTCTATTTAGTGGACGACTTAGGATCCCTCGACCGTTACAGCTCCCACGACGCCTTCTTGCCCTATACGTCCGAGTGCTTGATCGTCCGCCGAGTGACGTGTGGTTGTCCAAGTGCTGTAGAGCCGTCCCAGTGATCCTCCTGAAGTATGCATCCGAATGCTGGCATGGTCCAGGGACCTACCTACGATGGTGATGGGCCCCATGTGGGTCCCAAATGATGGGTCCTTGACCCTACCTATAATAGGTGACCACATCATTACCCCCGAATCGGCAGGGTCACTCAGAATACGTTTCCGAGTCGTGATTCGTTGTTCCTTGTATGAAAACGCAACGGATTCCGGACTTTAATTTTACCCAGATGACCGGGTGTTGTTGATCGTCGAGAAAAAACCCGGTGGCATTCGTTTTGTCTCTCAAAAGAGATAGACTAGGGGCCCGAGTGAAGGCATGCCATGGCAACTCGAGGGGCGACGCCGGGGCGTGGTCTGATTCTCCGGAGAGATGCCACTCCTTATCCCAGGGGAACGCCAGCGCGGGCCTTCTACAAGTCCAGGTTTATGAGTCATGCGCCTTGGAGCCTTCCGAGAGGGCCAAGTGAACCTGCAGAGGGGCGTCAAGCTCGTCACACAACGATCCTGAAGAAGACTTTAGTCGGGTGATTAACCCATAGAGGGGTGTTTAATGGGTCCCCACGGAGGGTGGTTAGTCGAATTGATGTGCGTCCTTTAGGAAAGGAATCGCTGGTGATCAATCGGATTGATCTGTCCCGGAAATCGTGGGATTTGAATTCGCGCGTTCGCGTGCTGAAGCGGTATCATCGTGCGTTGGTCGGAAACTAGGGGCGTGGCTCCTCGATTTGCGCACGATCTCTGCCACGTGCCACAGCTGTCCTGCGCAAAGCACTGCCATTTGGGGCATCGATCCGGGGATTGGCGGCGAGAGATTTGTCCCAAGATTTTGTCTGTTGATATAAAAGGTTCGGCGGCAGAGCTCCTGGCAACTCCTCCGCTTCTTCTCTCCACCCGAGTGCACGACGATGGCGAGAAGTTCCACAGCGAAGGCAGAGAGGGTGAAGAAGGCCGAGAAGGCCACCTCCTCCAGTTCGGGCGCTGCGGCGGCCGTCGGCGCGTTGGGGGAATGGCTCCCTTCGCGTGTTTCCGCTCAGCGACTGGAAGATTTGGCGAAGGAGGGACTGATCCCACACGATGGTTGGCGTCGCCCGGGCGCGGGAGAGATCGAGCCGGCGCCTGAGGCAGACGAGCGCGTCCTGCTCGTCACCCACGTCGAGCGAGGTTTCTCGATGCCTCTGCACCCTTTCTTTCGAGCATTCCTTGATTTCTTCGGTGCTCAACTCCACCATCTTCCCCCCAATGCCATCATTTATCATTCTCCTTTCATCTCCCTCTGTGAGAACTTCCTGGGTTGCTATCCCCACTTGGTCTATTCAAACACATCTTCACCTGTCGGTCGATGTCGGTGAAGAAGGACTCGCCGACTGGTGAGAAAACCCACGTCACCCAGCTGTGCGGGGGTCTGGGCATCCAG
Organism: Thinopyrum elongatum; assembly: GCA_011799875.1. NCBI lineage: Eukaryota > Viridiplantae > Streptophyta > Magnoliopsida > Poales > Poaceae > Thinopyrum > Thinopyrum elongatum. The sequence goes on from CM022298.1 coordinate 25,635,360, forward strand.
GTCCGTGGAGGGAGATCGTTTCCCAAGATGAGCTTTCCCGACTCCGTTAAGGGGTGGCAGGGAACTTGGTTCTACTGCAAAGACGTCCCCAGTGCCAACAGCCAGTCGGGCCTTCCGCCGTACTCGACCAAGAGGGTACGGGCTCCACCGCCCCTCACCGTAGAGAAGGAGGAGAAGGTTGGTGTCGACATCCTGTCCAGCGCGTTAATAGGCGTTGTGAATGGTGGGGTGAACGGCATGGACTTACTGGGGACCTTCTTCAGTCGGCGCATCCAGCCGCTGCAGGCCAGGGCCAACCCCATGTGGCTGTATGAGGGGCCGGGTGACTCCACTCGGGTGCATCCATAAGATCTCACCGAGAAGGAGGTGGGCGCCAAGATCAAGGCCATCACTTGTGCCCACGATAACCCACGGGGGATTCGGCCAGTGCCTGCCATTCATAAGGACCTGGCGTCCATTGAGGTATTTGCCTTCGACTCAGTCGGTTCAGTTGTAGGTTGTCTTATGTACAGTTGATCCTCACATTTGCATGTGTTTGCTTCTCACGACTTCTAGAACCTGATCTCCAGGATCCCCAAGGTGGACCACTCGCCTCAGGATGTGACGAGTGACACCGAGCAGCAGTACCCGGAGAGATCCGATGATGATGAGAGTGATGACAACGAAGAAGAAGAAGAAGGGAGTTCGGAGGAGGGGGAAGAGGCAGAGTCCTCTCTGTCTTACGAGGGCCCCAAAGAACCTCGCTCCAAGACACTGCATGACCCGAAGGGCATGGCAGGAGAAGTTCCGTAGCCGACTACTTCCGGTCGGGTGACTCGGAGTTCCAAGCGCGCCCGTGCCAAGGCTGAGAGCTCGGCGGAGAAACAACCCAAGCTGCCCAAGCAGATCTCCTTGAAGCCTCGGAAGGCTTCCGTGCTGCGGATCCGAGTGGCGGTGCCTGTGGCCTCCAAGTAAGCGTTCTCACCGATTCTTTGTCCATTTTTGAATTCATTCAGTCGCTGACCGAGTGTTGTTTTGTTCTTGCAGCAACGACACCTCGACGACCTCAGCAGACCTGCACGCCCGCAAGCCTGGCCCGAGTGAAGCCGACGCGGCAGACGCTGCTACCTTCAAAGGTATGTTATATCGATTGACCCACATGGTTATGTCTTTTCCAATTGAACTTTTATGATTTCTCTGATTTATGCAGCCCCGCCTGACATTATCCAGCTAGATGATGAAGTGGGCGTCGACCCGCCGAATCCGGACGCCGTCAGGGAGAGGGCATCGAGTGCTGACACGCTAATGAAGGACACCTCTCCCCGCCAGATGGCCCGTGTTTCTCCGGCAAAGGTTGCTGCCAGAACCGCGAGGCTGAGCCCTCTAGCTCAGGGTGGTTCGCCATCCTCATCGGCAGTGGTGCCCCCTGCAGGTTCTACCCAAGGTCCTCCGAGTGGAACGGCGATGATCCTAGCCCCGAGGCCAACTCCTGCACCTCCGTCGACTCCGGATACTTCTTTCCCCCTATACCATGTCCCAAAGGATCAGGTGGGGGCGAGTAAGGAAGCGCTGATCCAGGTGGGCTTGATGTGTAGCTGACTGAAGGACGCCTATGACGACAGCACCGCGCTGGAGACCAATGTTCGAGTAAGTACCATTGTGAGTATGATTTCCAGTCGAAATTTCTTCTTTTCTTGTAGTAGGATTTCTGCCAGTGGGTTTGTGCGGGGCACACCCACTGGGTGTGCATGATGCAGTGGGGGCACACTGAGTGCACCCACTGGGTGTAGTCCCCGAGGCTCCTGCCGACTGGAGTCAGTCAGCGGGAGTCTTTGACTGTTGAATTTTCTTATGTCCACTTGGAATCTAGCCAGAGCGTATTCGAATGGACATGATCCAGTGGGGGCACGCTGAGTGCACCCACTGGGTGCAGTCCCCGAGGCTCCTGCCGACTGGAGTCAGTCAGCCAGAGTCTTTGACTGTTGAATTTTCTTATGCCCACTCGGAATCTAGCCAGAGCGTATTTGAATGGACATGATCCAGTGGGGGCACGTTGAGTGCACCCACTGGGTGTAGTCCCCGAGGCTACCGTTGACTGGAGCAGTCGATGGTAGTCTTAGAGCCTTTTTTTAGCTCATCAACGAGTCACTTTCAAGTGGGGGCACGCTGAGTGCACCCACTAGGTGTAGTTCCCGAGGCTGACACTGATCGCTGGCGCCTCACGACACTCATGCACTGGTGAGTTAATTAGTAAGATTTCCTTCATTACCGACTCGGGAGTCAGCCAAGCGAAGGTACCATTATCCTCTGTCTTCTTCATCGCCAACTCAGAAGTCAGCCGAGTGAGGAGTAGGTCACCTTGTGTTGTTGTCCTCTATCTTCTTCATCGCTGACCCAGAAGTCAGCTGAGTGAAGGCAGAATAGAGGGTACTTCAAGACCTGGTATTTGTCTAGTTTGTTCCTTCCAGTGGTGTCTGCTCGGGCGAACCGGTGATTAGAACGTACTTGAGGATTTGGTACTGGTCAAACTTGTTCCTCTTGGGGAAGGGGATGACCGAGTGAATAGCCTACTTAGTAATCCGTGGGTACTTCAGGATCTGATATTGATGAAGCTTGTTCCTTCCAGCGGCGCATGCCCAGATGCTTGTGAATTACTTCTTTTAATTTCCCTTCGGGATATTCTGACTGACTGTTTTTTGTATGCTGCAGAGGACTTGCGAGATGGGATCCCACTATGCCATGATGGAGAAGGAGGTGACGGCCCTTCGGCTTGACCTGGAGGCTGAGAAACTCAAGAGCGCCCAACTGAAGCAGGAGAAGAAGGCCATGGGAGGTAAGTTAATTCCTCTGACTGGCAGCTACGCACTGTTTTTCCCCTTTGATCCGAATTGTTTCGGCCCGACAGATGTTCATAGCCAGAATGCTCAACTCGTAATGACTCTCAGGACTTCTATTTCTTTAGAAACCATGAAGCAAGCATTGGAGAACAAGGACAAGGATCTGGCTCTGTGTAGGGGAACGCGACAGAAAACGAAATTTTTTGGTATAGCGAGCACGCCCAGAACCACTATGGAGACTGCATACAAGGTTTGAGCTGATCCGTACCGACTCGAAGCGCAGCGGAAGAAGAGTCGGTGGTGATCGTTGGTGCAGATCCCCGCAGCTAGGATTTACAACCTCCCAACCGCGAGGATGTACTCCCTCGTCGGACAGCCCTTCGGGAGGCGGTCGGACAGTCCCCCGGACGATGTCGCGGACAGCCCTTCGTGAGGACCCTCGAAACTCGAACGGAGACTCGGACAGCCCTTCGGGAGGACACTCGAACAGCCCCTCGGGCAAAAGACCGAAACTACGACCTCTCTACGGGGTTGCACACATACAGTGTCAGCTATCCGGCAGGGCTTCGCCGTCCAGAACTAGTTCCTGCCGGAACCCAGACAGCCTTTCGGCTCTACGAAACTCTTTTCGTGGGTGGGAGAGAAGAAGCCAGATAATGCATGGCATGTGTATGAGAGCAAGGATGAAGAGATGGCAGCCCCCATCTCCTCTATTTATAGGAAAGCCAAGGGGTAGGGCTCCTCCACTAATTACCAAAAACCCATGCATTAGGTCACACCTCATGGGCATAAGGGTAAACTTGGGATGCCATGTGGAGCTCCAAGGAGCTCCCCCTTCCTTGGCCGGCCACCCCTAGGGGGGCCCCCCATGAGGGGCTCTCATGGCCCCCCAAGCCCTTCTAGAAGCCTTTAGCAAAAGCCCTAAAAGGTGGCTTCCAAAAAATTATCCAAAAAGCACTTTCACTATTCACGACGACATTTTTCAGCGTCCGTTCGAACTGAAAATATTTATGTGGCCTTAGAACAATTCCAGTACCCACTAAAATAATTTTCAACGTGTTCTGGAACAATTCCAGATTAGTGATTTTCATCTGCGAAAAGCATCTGAAGCGGTTTCGGCAGCTCCGAAACATTTCCGGTTTTTCTTCCAGAAAATTCCCAGAAGTTTCCAGAATGATTCTGGCACCCTCCAAGAATTATCAGGCATGTGCCGAAAACAATTTGAATTTATGGTATCCTCTGAAACAACTTTTCAGTTTCACCGGAACTCATCCGGTGACCTCTTTGCGGAACCTTTCCGCTGTCCGAAACTTTTTCGGTGTCCGAAACTTTTTCGGTGATTTTCTCTCAGACTCCCTGTCTAGTATTCAGCAGATAGATGAGCCTTAAGCGTGTGACCCTATAGGTTCGGTGAAGTATAGACATGACCTGGAACCCCTTCCGATCAATGATCAACATCGGAGCCGTGGACACCCATATTGACCCCTATACCCACACGAATGAATATTCGAGTGAACCTCCAGTTGCCGTGTGCTATTCCTGTTGCTTCGCGATATGTCACAAACACCCGAGGTGAGATTTATTGCATTCCTGTGGATCAACAATTTGTCCATCATGCAAGTTACCTCGTTACCGATTTTGTTCTCTTTTCTCGTTTCCGTGTTCCGGCATCCCAGTGATCAAATCACAAGGTGTCTGGCCAGACGATGATGGATACCGTAACACCGAGAGGGCCCGAGTATATCTCTCCATCGTCGGAGGAGCAAGTCCCAATCTTGAGCTATCTCGTTACTTGCCATACTTTTCCGTGAACCCGTAAGCCGCCGTAATAGCCACCCAGTTACGGATGACGTTTAACAAACCCCAAAGTTCACGAAGCAAGTATGAAGGAACTCGATACTCTCATGGTCTAAGGAATTATGCAAACATTAACTTCTCTGTGTTATAAACCATTAACTTGTGATGAATGCATCTCATAGCATAACATCAATTTGGGTCGATTCAACACAAGTGTTCTACCAACAATTTGTGCCCTCAAAATTGCCGGCATAGACATGCCCATGATCAGGAAAACAGGATCATCATGCAATACTCGAGCCAGTCATAGAGGCTTGAACAGGAATACATTTTTCCGTTTATTATCCCACACGTGCACATGAGTTTCCCTCCAAGCCTCGTTTTATTGTAGACTCGAGAATCATTGCAGTCATAGCATGGAACATAAACTTTCATTACAAACCAGGAGATACAAAATAACCGATATTACTGCCTCTAGGGCATATATCCTACAGACTCCCACTTGCACTAGAGTCATAATCCAGTTACATGGCTTCCCTAACACTAATGGCTATCCGGTGTTGCTCATGCTTTGCTCGTGGTAGAGGCTTTGTCATCGGGTCTGACACATTCAGATCCGTGTGAACTTTGCGTACTTTCACTAAACCCTCTTCGACATGATGTCGAATGAGTTTATATTTGCGTTGAATATGTCTTGTCTTATGGTGCGAACTTGGCTCCCTTGCCTGAGCCACGGCGACACTATTATCACAATAGATCTCCACCGGGTCCAGAGCACTTGGAACCACACCAAGGTCTTCAAGAAATTGCTTGATCCATACCACCTCCTTGGAGGCTTCTAAAGCTGCAACATACTCCGCCTCCGTCATAGAATCCGCCACAGTCTTTTGTTTGGAACTTTTCCAATCAACTGCGCCACCGTTCAACATGAAAACATAGCCTGATTGAGATTTAAAGTCATCTGGGTCAGTCATGAAGCCTGCATCAGTGTAACCACTTACAATGAGCTCTTCATCACCTCCGTACACAAGGAGTAAATCCTTGGTCCGTCTGAGGTACTTAAGAATACCCTTGACTGCGGCCTAGTGTTCCAATCCTGGATCACTTTGGTACCGGCTGCTAACACTTAGTGCATAGGAAACATCCGGTCTTGTACATAGCATGGCATACATAATAGAACCAACTGCCGAGGCATATGGAACATCATTCATTTGTACTCGCTCATCGAGAGTTCGAGGACTCTAATTCTTGCAAAGCACTGTGCCAGGTGACATGGGGAGTAGGCCTTTCTTGGAGTTCTCCATGTTGAACCTTTTCAACACCTTGTCTATGTACGTGCTTTGGCTAAGCGCTATCAGGCGTTTTGATCTATCTCTATAGATTCTGATGCCCAATACATATGCCGCTTCGCCTAAGTCTTTCATTGAAAACCTTTTCTTCAATGAGTCTTTTATTTCGCTAAGAAAATTCATGTCATTTCCAATCAACAATATGTCATCCACATACAAGATTAGAAATGCTTTTGCGCTCCCACTAAACTTCTTGTAAACACAAGATTCTTCGTCATTCCTGATGAAGCCAAACTCTTTGGCCACTTCATAAAAACGAATGTTCCAGCTCCTTGACGCTTGCTTCAAACCATAAATGGCTTTCTGAAGTTTGCATACCTTTCCAGCATCCTCATGAATGACAAAACCTTCTGGCTGTATCATGTATACATCCTCTTTGAGGTTTCCATTTAGGAAAGCCGTTTTGACATCCATCTGCCATATTTCACAATCGAAATAAGCAGCAATTGCTAGTAATATCCGAACAGACCTAAGCATAGCTACGGGCAAGAAAGTCTTGTCGTAGTCCACTCCTGGAACTTGCATGAACCCTTTCGCGACAAGTCTAGCTTTGTGGATAGTAATGTTACCATCCGCATCCGTCTTCCTTTTGAAAATCCATTTACAACCAATTGGCTTTACGCCTTCTGGAAGTTCTTCCAAGTTCCAAACTTGGTTTTCGTACATGGATTCCATTTCGGATCTCATGGCCTTGTGCCATTCTTTTGAGCTAGGCCCCGCCATCGCTTCCTTGTAGTGTGCAGGTTTATCATCTTCAAGAATGAAGATTTCGTTATGGAACCACTCAGGTGGCTAGATAGCCCTGCCTGATCTGCGCGGTTCAGTTACAACATTGTCTGAAGTTTCCGCATCATATGCGACAACTTCCGGTTCAGTTGTAGGGATAATTAGCGGAATTTCTTCTGGTTCCTCAGCCATATCAACGGTTGCCGAAGATTCACTAATCTGATTAAGTTGTACTGTCCTCCCACTCACTTCTTTAGCGAGAAACTCTTTCTCGAGAAAGATTCCGGTTTTTGCGACAAACACTTTGCCCTCGGATGGGTGGTTGAAGGAATACCCAAAGGTTTCCTTGGGATAACCTACAAAGTTACATTTGTCTGATCTGGGATCGAGTTTGCTTGGTAGTAAACGTTTTACGTAAGCTTCACAACCCCAAACTTTGAGATGCGACAAATTGGGTTTCTTCCCATGCCATAACTCGTATGGTGTCGTCTCAATAGACTTAGACGGTGCTCTGTTAAGTGTGTGAGCGGCAGTAAGTAGTGCGTGACCCCAAAAATATATCGGTAGATCTGTAAGGGACATCATCGACCTTACCATGTCCAACAAAGTTCGGTTACGTCGTTCCGATACTCCGTTTCTCTGTGGAGTTCCGGGAGGCGTAAGCTGTGAAACGATTCCACGGTCACTCAGATGTTGGCCAAACTCATGACTAAGATACTCGCCTCCGCGATCAGACCGCAGAAACTTAATCTTTTTGTCACGATGATTTTCTACCTCATTCTGAAATTCTTTGAACTTTTCAAAGGTTTCCGACTTATGCTTCATCAAGTATATATAGCCATACCGACTTAAATCATCAGTAAAAGTCACGAAGTAAAAATACCCTCCCCGTGCGGCCGTGTTCATTGGACCACATACATCACTATGTATTATTTCCAACAATTCACCCGCCCGTTCAGGATGACCCGTGAACGGCGTCTTGGTCATTTTCCCCATCAAGCAAGCTTCACATGTGTCAAATGATTCAAAATCAAGGGACGGTAAAACTCCATCTTTATGGAGTCTTTGCATGCGTTTCTTTCCGATGTGGCCAAGCCGACAGTGCCACAAGAAAGTGGTGGTGGTATCAGCCTTCTTAAGGCGTTTAGCATTCACGTTAAAGACATCATTTCCACATTCAAGATTTAGTATGAAAAGGCCCCCAACAATGGGTGCAAATCCATAAAACATATCCTTACAATAAAGTGAACAACCATTGTTCTCAGACTTGTACAAATACCCATCGTGTACTAAACATGATCCGGAGATAATGTTTCTACACAACAGTGGAACAAAATAACAGTTACTTAGTTCTAAGATACATCCTGAAGGGAGACGTAGAGGCATATTGCCGACGGCTTGAGCGGCGATCCCAGCGCCGTTCCCGACGCGCATCACGACTTCATTCTTTGCCAGCTTGCGCACCTTCTGAAGCCCCTGTATCGAGTTGCAAATGTGAGCAACCGATCTGGTATCAAATACCCAAGACTTAGAATTTTTGCTAGCAAGCAAAACGTCAATGACATTAACTTGTATAACAATTATACCTTTTCCGGTTTTCCCAGACTTCTTATCTTCCAGATACTTCTTGCAGTTTCTCTTCCAGTGTCCTGTGCCCTTGCAGTAGAAGCACTCAGTTTCATTCTTGGCTCCACCCTTAGAGTTGCTTTGGGAGCCGGTCTTACCGGCGCCCTTGCCCTTCTTTGGCTTGCCTTTCTTCTTTTTGAAACTGGTTGTTTTATTCACAAGCAACACTTGCTTGCAATTTTTCCGCAGTCCTCCTTCAGCAGTTTTCAGCATGGCGAGCACCTCTTCCGGTTCCTTCTCCATCCCACTCATGTTGTAGTTTAATACAAAACCGTCGTAAGACGGGGGGAGTGAAGAAAGCAACATGTCCATCGTATGGCCAGGTGGAAGTGGAAATTCCAGGGTTTTAAGCCTTTCAGCATAGCCAATCATTTTGACCACGTGTTCGCCAACTGAACTACCCTCATCCATCTTGCAATCCATCAAAGCCTTCATGATATCAAATCATTCAGACTTTGCGGTTTCCTTGTATAGAGCATCCAATTCCCGGATCATATCACGGGGTTTATGGAATTCAAAACGTTTTTGAAGGTCTGTACTCATGCAAGCTAGCATGAGGCACTGCACTAAGTTGTGATCATCATCCTTAGTGGCCCAGACATTTTGTTCATCTTCCGGGGCCTCTGCCGCCGGTTTAGCTGGAAGGGCATTTTCAAGCACATACAGTTTCTTAGCGCTCCTGAGGACAATCCTCAGGTTGCGGACCTAGTCCGCATAGTTGTTTCCAGTCGCAGTTAACTTCTCTTTCTCTAACATCGGGCCTAAGTTGAACGCGGTGTTGCAAGCCATTTGATCTACAACGGAAAACACAAGTTTTCACTTTAGACTTTTGTTCATAATGATATTGCACTAGTGAATAAACAAATTTATTCTAAAGTGCTCCCACTCAAATCAATATCTCTCATAATTGATTATGAGTGATTCAAGACACAAATTTCAATTCAACGCCATTGATGGTGAGCATCACTGATGACGAGAACTTCAATCGTTAGGCAAACTTGCCGATCACATCTCCATGTGACTCTTGTTCATCTTTCGATGCGTGTGTTCCGAGCTCATGACTTTCATGCCTGAACGTCAAGACAACCAAGTGATCTCGCTGCGAGGTCTTAACTCACCCGCCTCACACATCCCTAATCATTCGTACCCATGTTAGCATGGCGCACCCCGAAAAGTTAGGTGCCGTGACGGTGCTACACTTGGGAGAACACTAACTACTTGATATTTTTAGTGAGAGATCACCCTAATAAAAGCGACTACCGCGCAATCAAGAAGGGTGCATCAAGAGGGATAAACATCTCAGGCAATTCATAATAGCATGATATGGTATAGCCCCTTCTGACGAAGAAGTCTTTCATTTCTTCGTCTTCGGCATTCGCGTCGGTGTTCACCTTCGCGAAGATTGCCACCACCTTTTCGATGCACCAGATAATATTGCTATCTCCATAGCAGGATAAAATAAATGCATTACTTAAGGTTGACACGCAGGTCATTTAAAGTGCAATCATATGGCTCCAGCCATCATGCCAAATCATGACATGCAGGTCATGTTAATTACATCATATAGTCATCTCATACATAATAAAATTGAATATGAGCATTGCTATACCACATCACATGCAAACCATCCTGCAAAACCAAGTTAGACGCCTCTAATCGGTTTATGCAAAAATTTATTTTACGTGGCTTCTAAGGTTTTTACTCAAACCGCAGCTACCAACGTTTTATCATCAAGTATGATTATTCAAGTTGCTAGATTAACATCTCGGGGTGTATGAAACACGAGATAATTAAATCTCGAGCCCCATACTAAACTTCGTCATACGCATGACCCCCATGCAGATCATATCTGCAATGCCCTTTCATCTGCGAATTTCATCTTTCTTTTGACTATGGCAGAACCCAAAGAACTGATAGCACTTCCATGATCAATCAGGATCACGGATTGCCAGAACTTTGTCAAATTCCACCATGCTGTCTCGAGATTGAGCAAACGCAAATTCTAGGGAAGCAACAAGAACGTCAGGTAACAGATTTCATCTGTCACCCGCATAAATAATTTTCAGCAATAGATCTCATCTACTACCTAATTATATTATGCAATACCCATACATCTCCATGTATTCTAGATCGTAACCTGCATCTACGCATAGCACGGCTCTTGATGCCACTGTAGGGGAACGCGACAGAAAACAAAAAATTTCGGTATAGCGAGCACGCCCAGAACCACTATGGAGACTGCATACAAGGTTTGATCTGATCCGTACCGACTCGAAGCGCAGCGGAAGAAGAGTTGGTGGTGATCGTTGGTGCAGATCCCCGCAGCTAGGATTTACAACCTCCCAACCGCGAGGATGTACTCCCTCGTCGGACAGCCCTTCGGGAGGTGGTCGGACAGTCCCCCGGACGATGTCGCGGACAGCCCTTCGGGAGGACCCTCGAAACTCGAACGGAGACTCGGACAGCCCTTCGGGAGGACACTCGAACAGCCCCTCGGGCAAAAGACCGAAACTACGACCTCTCTATGGGGTTGCATACATGAGGTGTCAGCTATCCGGCAGGGCTTCGCCGTCCAGAACTAGTTCCTGCCGGAACCCAGACAGCCTTTCGGCTCTACGAAACTCTTTTCGTGGGAGGGAGAGAAGAAGCTAGATAATGCATGGCATGTGTATGAGAGCAAGGATGAAGAGATGGCAGCCCCCAACTCCTCTATTTATAGGAAAGCCAAGGGGTAGGGCTCCTCCACTAATTACCAAAAACCCATGCATTAGGTCACACCTCATGGGCATAAGGGTAAACTTGGGATGCCATGTTGAGCTCCAAGGAGCTCCCCCTTCCTTGGCCGGCCACGCCTAGGGGGGCCCCCATGAGGGGCTCTCATGGCCCCCCAAGCCCTTCTAGAAGCCTTTAGCAAAAGCCCTAAAAGGTGGATTCCAAAAAATTATCCAAAAAGCACTTTCACTATTCATGACGACATTTTTCAGCGTCCGTTCGAACTGAAAATATTTATGTGTGCTTAGAACAATTCCAGTACACACTAAAATAATTTTCAACGTGTTCTGGAACAATTCCAGATTAGTGATTTTCATCTGCGAAAAGCATCTGAAGCGGTTCCGGCAGCTCCGAAACATTTCTGGTTTTTCTTCCAGAAAATTCCCAGAAGTTTCCAGAATGATTCTGGCACCCTCCAAGAATTATCAGGCATGTGCCAAAAACAATTTGACTTTATGGTATCCTCTGAAACAACTTTTCAGTTTCACCGGAACTCATCCGGTGACCTCTTTGCGGAACCTTTCCGCTGTCCGAAACTTTTTCTGTGTCCGAAACTTTTTCGGTGATTTTCTCTCAGACTCCTTGTCTAGTATTCAGCAGATAGATGACCCTTAAGCATGTGACCCTATAGGTTCAGTGAAGTATAGACATGACCTGGAACCCCTTCCGATCAATGATCAACATCGGAGCCGTGGACACCCATATTGACCCCTATACCCACACGAATGAATATTCGAGTGAACCTCCAGTTGCCGTGTGCTATTCTTGTTGCTTCGCGATATGTCACAAACACCCGAGGTGAGATTTATTGCATTCCTGTGGATCAACAATTTGTCCATCATGCAAGTTACCTCGTTACCGGTTTTGTTCTCTTTTCTCGTTTCCGTGTTCCGGCATCCCAGTGATCAAATCACAAGGTGTCTGGCCAGACGATGATGGATACCGTAACACCGAGAGGGCCCGAGTATATCTCTCCATCGTCGGAGGAGCAAATCCCAATCTTGAGCTATCTTGTTACTTGCCATACTTTTCCGTGAACCCGTAAGCTGCCGTAATAGCCAACCAGTTACGGATGACGTTCAACAAACCCCAAAGTTCACGAAGCAAGTATGAAGGAACTCGATACTCTCATGGTCTAAGGAATTATGCAAACATTAACTTCTCTGTGTTATAAACCATTAACTTGTGACGAATGCATCTCATAGCTTAACATCAATTTGGGTCGATTCAACACAAGTGTTCTACCAACAATTTGTACCCTCAAAATTGCCGGCATAGACATGCCCATGATCAGGAAAACAGGATCATCATGCAATACTCGAGCTAGTCATAGAGGCTTGACCAGGAATACATTTTTCCGTTTATTATCCCACACATGCACATGAGTTTCCCTCCAAGCCTCGTTTTATTGTAGACTCGAGAATCATTGCAGTCATAGCATGGAACATAAACTTTCATTACAAACCAGGAGATACAAAATAACCGATATTACTGCCTCTAGGGCATATCTCCTACACTCTGGCCTAGAAGGAAGCAAGGACCAAGACCAAACTTGCCGACGAGAAGCTGGTTTCAGTCGGCAAGTTGGAGGAGGAGATCAGGAACCTCAAAGCTGCTGCTGATGTCTTCGCTCAGGAGAAGGTCAAACTGGACGAGAAGGTCACCCAGCTGACTGACAAGAAGGATGCCTTGGAGAAGCATATCGAAGAGGTCTGTGAAGAGTTTAGTGAGAAGCTCGTTGGTAAGTTTTTCTTCAGCCGAGTGAAATCTGCAAATTGCGAGCTTTTTCCTTGATCATCCGCTCATAGATTATCCTCCTTGGCGCAGAGCATTGTTATAACAAGGAATTGGAGCTGCAGAGGATAGAGAGGGATCTGAATCCTGCTAGGTTGCTTGTCGCTGACAATGCCGACCTTGCCATCGTTCAGCTTGAAGACCGGTTGGAGAACGCATTGGGCTTCATCACTTGGGCGAAAGGTGCTGCGGGTCGGATTGACGAGGAGTTGCATCCGGGTCAAGAGACTCAGAAGGACCTGGAGTCGATCCTGATGCGGCTGAATGATGTTCCCGCTTGGGTGAAGTCTTGGAAGAAATCCGCCGCCCCGAGTGGTGCTGACATGGCGCTGTCACTCGTCCGCGTTCATTGCAAGAACATGGACGAAGAGAAGCTGAACAGCCTCCGAGTGGTGAACAAGAAGAAAGTCAAGTTTGAGGATTTTATGGAGACCTTCGCTGAAGTTGCCACTCGCATCGCCGATGGGATTGATCTAGAGACCTTCGTTGATCCAGCCAGCCCTCCGCCTGAAGCTTAAAACATTTGATTGAATTTGCCCCGGAATGCCGGGTGGTTGATGTAATGAAATACTTTGCCGAGCATTTGGGCTCATTTCACCTTGGAGACATTCAGACGGATCGAAACTTTTAATTTGAAACCCTTTGCGCTTCTATTTGCATCATGTTTTGTTTGACTTTGTGCGAAAACTAGTTCGTGGCTAAGCACCCGAGCGTAGAGAGGATCCTCACTCAGATTGTTTTTTAACTTAGGCAAAATCTGGTTCGCGACTAAGCCCCCGAGTGTGGAGCGGATCCTCACTCAGATTGTTTTTTAACTTAGGCGAAATCTGGTTCTCGACTAAGCCCTCTAGTGTGGAGTGGATCCTCACTCGGATTATTTTTAAACTTAGGCAAAATTTGGTTCATAGCTAAGCCCTCGATTGTGGAGCGGATCCTCACTCAGATTGGTTTTTAACTTAGGCAAAATCTGGTTCGTGGCTAAGCCCCAGAGTGTGTAGCGGACCCTCACTCGGATTTCTTTTTAACTTCGGTGAAATCTGGTTCGCGGCTAAGCCCCAGAGTGTGGAGCGGATCCTCACTCCGATTGTTTTTTAACTTAGGCGAAATCTGGTTCACGACTAAGCCCTCGAGTGTGGAGCGGATCCTCACTCAGATTGTTTTTTAACTTAGGCAAAATCTGGTTCGCGGCTAAGCCCTTGAGTGTGGAATGGATCCTCACTCAGATTGTTTTTTAACTTAGGCAAAATCTGGTTCGCAGCTAAGTTCCCGAGTGTGGAGCGGATCCTCACTCGGATTGTTTTTTAACTTAGGCAAAATCTAGTTCGCAGCTAAGTTCCCGAGTGTGGAGCGGATCCTCACTCGGATTGTTTTTTAACTTAGGCAAAATCTAGTTCGCAGCTAAGCCCCCGAGTGTGGAGCGGATCCTCACTCAGATTGTTTTTTAACTTAGGCGAAATCTGGTTCACGGCTAAGTTCTCTCACGTTTACACCCACTGGGGGTGTGTTTGTTTCCGAATGCGATTAATCACCTGAGTGAGATGCGACCGTAGGTCGAACTAGGCGATATATGGAAAAAGTGATACTTTTATTCATGTAAGTTCATTCGAACTAACTATTACACGGGAGAAATTGTATTCTAAGTATAAAACTTGCAAAGCAGGTCTACATTCCAAGCTCTGGGCTCTTCTATTCCTCTGGTGAATTTATATAGTCTGTATGCTCCATTGTGCAAGACCTTGGAGATGGCGAATGGTCCCTCCCAGGGGGGTGCTAGCTTGTGAGGCTTCTGTTGCTCCACTCAGAGGACCAGGTCTCCTTCCTGGAAGGCACGTCCTCTGACGTGTCTGTCGTGGTAGCGACGTAAATCTTGTTGGTACAATGTTGATCTTATAAGCACTAGCTCATGTTCTTCCTCCAGAAGGTCTAGGCCATCCTGCCTTGCTTCCTCGGCTTCAGCATCCGAGTAAAGATCCACTTGGGGAGAGTCGTGGAGCAGATCACTCGGCAAGACCGCTTCTGACCCATACACCATGAAGAATGGGGTGCGGTTTGTGGATCGACTCGGGGTCGTTCGCAGGCCCCAGAGGACTGACGGTAGTTCAGTCACCCAGGCGCCTGCTGCGTGAGTCAGATCACGCATGAGGCGAGGTTTCAATCCCTGAAGTATGAGCCCATTTGGCCTCTCGGCTTGTCCATTCGACTGCGGGTGCGCCACAGAGGCGTAATCAACTCGAGTGCCCCTGGGTGTAACAGAACTCACGGAAATTGTCTGAGTCGAAGTTAGACCCGTTATTGGTGATGATGCTGTGTGGGACTCCGAACCTGAAGATGATCTTCTTGATGAACTGAATTGCGGTGGCTGAGTCTAGCTTCTTTATGGGTTTGGCCTCGATCCATTTGGTGAACTTGTCCACTGCTACTAACAGGTGCGTGAAGCCACTCGCCCCGGTCCGGAGAGGGCCAACCATGTCGAGTCCCCAGACAACAAATGGCCAAGTGAGGTGGATAGTCTTCAGGGCGGACGTTGGCTTGTGCAACTGGTTTGCATAGAACTAGCACCCGACATAGTGATCCACTATGTCACGGGCGGCCTCATTGGCTCGGGGCCAATAGAATCCGGCTCTGAACGCTTTGGCGACCAAGGTCCGAGAGGTCGCATGATGCCCGCATGTTCCCGAGTGAATCTCTTGCAGTATTTGCTGCCCTTCCTCTGGGGATATGCATCGCTGAGTGACTCCAGTTGTGCTTTTCTTGTATCTGAGAGCTCTTGCTGGAGCAAGTATGCTAGATAAGGTTCGGTTCACTCGGGAGTGATAACCAATACCTCTTTGACCAGATCAATTACTGCGGGAATATCAACTTCAGTCAGATTGGAAGGTCTGACTGACTGTAGGGGCTCTTCCACAACAGGATCTTCCTTGATAGCGGGCGAGTGCAGGTGTTCCAGGAACACATTCTTGGGTACTGGCTTCCGAGTGGAACCCATCTTTGCCATGTTGTCGGCCACTTGGTTCTTGAGACACGGCACATGGTGGAGCACCAGCCCTTCAAAGTGTTTCTCCAACTTTCTGACGGCACTGCAGTAGCCAGTCATTGCCAGACTACAGATGTCCCATTCCTTCATGACTTGATTCACCACTAGGTCCAAGTTGCCATAGATCATCAGTCGGCGAATCCCTAGAGAGATTGCCATTCGTAGCCCATATAGGAGAGCTTCATATTCAGCTCCGTTGTTGGAGGAGTCGAAGTGAATCTGAAGAACGTAACTGAATCGATCGCCTTTAGGAGACACCAAGACCAATCCGGCCCCGGAGCCGTGAAGCATCTTGGAGCCATCAAAGAACATCGTCCTGTGATCCGGAACACCTGGGACAGGCTGTTCTTGCTCAATCCCTTCGACCAAGAAATCTACCAGAGCCTGCGATTTGATGGCCTTCTTGGCTTCAAACCTGATGTCTAATGGGAGGAGCTCAATGGCCCACTTGGCCACTCGGCCAGTGGCATCTCTATTGTTCATGATTTCAGATAGAGGAGCGTCGCTTATCACCGTGACTAAGTGTTCTTGAAAATAATGTGCGACCTTCTTTGCAGTTAGATAAATTCCATATACTAGTTTCTGATAATGCGGATACCTTTGCTTGGAAGGTGTGATGACTTCAGAGATGTAGTAGACCGGTCGTTGGAGATTGAAGGCTTTGCCTTGTTCTTCCCATTCCACAGTGAGGACCGTGCTAACAACATGGCTTGTGGCCGCGATGTATAAGAGCAAAGGATCCTTGCTGCTCGGACTTCTTCATCAATCGGTAAAGCGGCATGCCTTTTTCACCGAGTCTGGGGATGAATCTACTCAGGGCTGCTAGGCAGCCTGTGAGGCATTGCACGTCGTGTAGACGTTCCGGTTGCTTCATTCAGATGATTACCCCTATCTTCTCGGGATTGGCATCGATCCCTTGTTCAGAAACGAGGAAACCAAGTAGCTTGCCTACGGGTACGCCAAATGTACACTTGGTTGGGTTGAGTTTGATGCGGAACGCTCGCAAATTTGCGAAGGTCTCAGCGAGGTCAGTCAGGAGGTCGGATCCTTTCCTGGACTTAACCACAATGTCATCCATATAAGCTTCTACGTTCCGACTGGTTTGCTTCCGTAAGCACTTTTGGATCATACGCTGGAATGTGGTCCCAGCATTTTTCAACCAGAATGGGGTGACGAACGCTGTTTTTATTTCATCAGGGCCATACAATCGGATCTGATGGTACCCGGAGTACGCATCCAGAAATGATAACCGCTCACATCCAGCAGTAGAATCTACTATCTGATCTATGCGAGGAAGAGGAAAATGATCTTTCGGGCAGGCCCGATTGATGTGTCTAAAATCTACACACATTCAAAGAGACTAATCTTTCTTCGGCACCATGACGACATTGGCGAGCCACTCGGAGTGGTACACCTCTCGGATGAATTCGGCAGCTAAGAGCCACGCTATCTCCTAGCCAATCACCTTGCGCTTCTTGGTTGAAGATCGCTGAAGATACTCTTTGACAGGCTTCGATGCCGAGTCAACACGGAGTCTGTGCTCGGCCAGTTCCCTGGGAAGACCCGGCATGTCAGAAGGCTTCCATGCGAAGATGTCCCAGTTCTCATGGAGGAACTCGATGAGCGTGGCTTCCTATTTGTTGTCCAGGGTGGTGGAGATGTTGGTCGGGGCAGGTTCGGGTCCTCAGGATGGATGTGCACCGGCTTCGTCTCTCCTGCCGACTGGAAAGTGGATTCCACAGTCGGCTTCTTGGACTTCAGAAGTTTGCTTGGGTCTGCCGCCTTCTTGTACTCGTCTAACTCGGCCATCGCCATCTGCTCATCAGTGATCTGGGACCCCTTCTGGAGGCACTCTTCGGCCAACTTCTGATTGCCCATGATAGTGATCACGCCTTTAGGCCCTGGCATCTTGAGTTTAAGATACACGTAACATGGATGGGCCATGAAACGCGCGTAGGCTGGCCTACCCAGGATGGCATGGCAAGCACTTCTGAAGTCCACCACTTCGAAAGTCACTCATTCCTTTCGGAAGTTCTTCTCTTCGCTGAATACGACATTGAGAGTGATCTGGCCGAGTGACTTAGCCTTCTTCCCGGGGATTACCCCTTGGAATTGCATATTGCTCTTGCTGAGTTGGGTCAACAGGATGCCCATCGCCTCTAAGGTGTCGGCGTAGATGATGTTAAGTCCGCCGCCGCCGTCCATTAGGACTTTGCGCAATCGGACTCCTCCCACAACTGGATATACCACCAAGTCATGTCGCCCGGGGGTTGGTATGTGACCCGGATGGTCTGACTGGTCAAACGTTACTAGTGTCTTGGCCCAGTCGAGATATTTGGTGACAGTCGGAACTGCCATGTTGACCTCTCGGTTGATCACCTTGTGGTGAATTTTGCTTTCAACATCAGCAAAAATCATGAGGACGTTCTCAACGTTGGGGTACCCGGAAGTACCTTTCCCTCCTTCTTCGTCGTCATCATCTCTTTCTCCAGAAGAATCCTACCGCATCTCTTGCTTTAGGAGTCGATACCCCCGAGTGGTATGCTTGGGCAAGATCAAGTTACCCTCCTCATCTTTCTTCGTGTGAATCTGGCAAGGCTGGTCGAGGATGTCGCTCTTCATGGTGACTTGCTTCTTTCCTTTCCAATCCTTCTTTTGCTTTTGGGGGTTCTTTTTGCCTTGGCTGGTCAGAGCCATGGCCTCGGCATTCCCTCCAGCATCTGCTTTCTGCTTGTGGTTTTTGCCCTTGTTCTATGACTTATGTGCTTCGCCAACTCGGCTCTTGCCACTTCTCAGTCGGTCTTCCTCTTCACCATTGGCGTACCGGTTGGCTATCTCCATAGCCCGACTGAGAGTCGGAGTCTCAGTTTGGCCGAGCTTCATGTTCAGCTCCTGGTACCTGACTCCGACCTTGAAGGCGCAGATTGCATGGTGCTCGGTGACATTCTCTACTGTGTTGTGCAGAGTGGTCCACCGCTGGATATTCTCTTGGAGAGCTTCCTTCTACTTTTGCACACAGTGTTGTAACTCGGTCAAACCTCCTGCTCTCTTGTACGTGCCTTCAAAGGTCTTGACAACTACTTTCGCCAGGTCCTCCCAGCAAAAGATACTACTCGGCGGGAGGTGTGTCAGCCAAGCCCGAGTGGAGCCTTCTAGCATCAGTGACAAATGCTTCATGGCCACACTGTCGTTGCCGCCGCCGATCTGGACTGCCACTCGGTAATCTTCTAGCCAAATTTCGGGCTTGGTTTCACCGGTGAACTTGCTGATCCCCGTGGCCAACCTGAAGTTGTTGGGAATCTCAGCAGCTCGTATATAACGGTTGAAGCATTTGGGACCTGATGGTACAGAACCGCTTGGCACGTCGTGCTCCTGGCCCTCCCGCAAGGCCCGGCCTCTGTCGACCAAGTTCGGAGCGTGAACGGATCTCGCGTTGAACAGCTGGTCTCCAGCGTCCCTCGACGGACGAGTAGGACTCGGCCTGAGGTCACTATTGTGTGTCCACCTGTCGTCTTATGGCTGGCGCCCATATGCGACGTCCCTAGGTGGAGGCATCAGTGCGCGATCTTACTCGTCGTTATGCCAGGGCTACGCGACTCGACCATGTCTCCGATCTTTGTGACAGTCTCTGGAAAAGGAAGTAGCTCGGCGCCTGCCCGAGCCAAGTGGGCTGTGAGCCGACTGGACGGTCTCCGCACACACAGATGCGCTATGGATCCGGTCTTTGGACTGGGACACCGCCGCATTCTGCGACAGTGCTCTTTTAAGAAGCGCTTGGATCTGACGAATCCCTTCTCCGGCCGAAGAGCCGGAGGGCTAAATGAAATCCGCGATCCGAGTGGCGGCAGCTAGATTTTGCAATGGAGTACTAAGAACTTGATACTTACGAGGCTGGTCACTCGAATAGAGCCGACACTTGTGCCGACTGGAGCTGGGTTGACGGCGCTCGCGTTCATCCAGTTCCCTCTGAAGCCGTTCAAGGCGATCGCGCTCGGCCAAAGTAGCCAGGCGAGTTGACTCCATGGCCAGTGCCTCGGGAGTCGTTCTGGTGATGGGAGTGTTCAGGAGCTGATCGTTCTGACGGTGGAGCTCGTCCCGCTGCTCCTGAGTGAGAGTTTGAGGCACGTATGGCTCGTGCCCCGGGAAGCCGCCGTTGGCGTTGATGTGGGATGCGCGTGATCGCCTTTGGGCTCCGGGTAGCCCGGGGGTATGCGGTGCTCAGAGTTATCCGCCAAAAGGATTTCGGCGGTCGACTCGATGCTCTCGGATTCGGACTCCTCTGAGGAATCGCCGAGTGATCCGTTCAAGAGGTCAAGGGCGGGCTCGTGGAACTCGATAGCTGCCACTTGTTTCACTGCTGCCTGAGTAGCGACAGCGTGCTTGATCCAACGCTGTCGGAGAAGGACTCCGTAGGAAGAAGCTCGGAAGTGCGTCGCGCCACGGGTGGGCAACGCCTCCACGTCCAGCAGGGCCTCGCGTAGCCACGCTGAGTCGTCGGCGATGAAGGAGATCATCCCGAAGTGGATTTCGCTGCCGACTGACAAGATGATGATGAAGAAATCCACCTACACCGTGGAGTTTTGCTAGACGCCTAGCCCCATGGTGGACGCCAACTGTCAGGGTTATGATACTGACAATATGTACTAGGGGTACGAATATTGGGCAGAGTCTAGCTATGGCGTAGCTGTAACACACGGTGTTTAACGAGTTCAGGCCCCTCACTAGGTGGAGGTAAAAGCCCTATGTCTCGTGCCCTGAAGTTTGCTTTGATTTGATAGATAGGATTACAGTATTGAACGTGCCCGGGTATGGAGAGGGGTGCGGCTTATATAGAGTGCGCTGCAGCCCCATGGCTCCCATGCCGCCTGGGCAATTAATGCCATTGAATGAGGCAGTTACTAGTGTAATGAGCCTATACTACAACAGTTACAGGTAATGGTAGTTATAACTCTATTTAGTGGACGACTTAGGATCCCTCGACCATTGCAGCTCCCACGACGCCTTCTTGCCCTGTACGTCCGAGTGGTCGATTGTCCGCCGAGTGACGTGTGGTTGTCCTAGTGCTGTAGAGCCATCCGAGTGGTCCTCTTGAAGTATGCATCCGAATGCTGGCATGGTCGAGGGACCTACCTACGATTGTGATGGTGTTGGGAAACATTGCATGGAAAACAAAAAAATTTCTACACACAAGCAAGATCTATCCATGGAGATGCATAGCAACTAGAAGGGAGAGTGTGTGTACATACCCTCGTAGACCATAAGTGGAAGCGTTTAGTAATGCGGTTGATGTAGTCGAACTTCTTCGCGATCCAACTGATCGAGTACCGAACGTACGGCACCTCCGCGTTCAGCACACGTTCAGCTTGATGACGTCCTCGCCTTCTTGATCTAGCAAGACGGCGAAGTAGTGGATGAGTTCTGATAGCACAACGGCATCGTGACGGTGGTGGTGATGCTATCTCCGCAGGGTTTCGCCTAAGCACTACGAAAATATGACCGAGGGATGAAACTGTGGAGAGGGGCGCCACACACGACTAAGAGATTGTCGTGGCCTTGTGTGGCGCCCCCCTCC
Source organism: Thinopyrum elongatum (assembly GCA_011799875.1). NCBI lineage: Eukaryota > Viridiplantae > Streptophyta > Magnoliopsida > Poales > Poaceae > Thinopyrum > Thinopyrum elongatum. The sequence continues at coordinate 25,656,846 of CM022298.1, forward strand.
CACATATATATAGGTGGGGGGAGAGGGGAGCAGCCAAGGAGGCGCCCCAAGGAGGCCGAATCCTCCTTGGGTTCCTTCCCTAGCCGTCCCCCTTACCATATTTGCCGGAGGGGGAAATGAAAGGGGGGAGAGGGAAGGAAGGGGGAGGCTTAATCCCCCTCCTTCCTTTCTCCCATTGGCCAGCTGCCATAGGGGGGTGCGCCAGCCCCTTGTGGGCTGGTGTGCTCCCCTCTAATGGCCCAATAGGCCCGCCATCCTCTGGGGGGGGGGGGGGTTCGGAACCCCTTCCGGTTATCCGATGACTACCCGGTGCACTCCGAAACTCTTCCGGTGTCCGAATATCATCGTTCTATATATCAATCTTTACCTCCGGACCATTCTGGAGCTCCTCGTCATTTCTATGATCTCATCTGGGACTCCGAACAATATTCGGTCACCAAATCATATAACTCATATAACACTATATCGTCAGTGAACGTTAAGCGTACGGACCCTAAGGGTTCGAGAACTAGGTAGACATGACTGAGACACTTCTCCGGTCAATAACCAATAGCGGAACCTAGATGCCCATATTGGCTCCTACATATTCTATGAAGATCTTTATCGGTCGAACCTTATGACAACATACGTAATTCCCTTTGTCCATCGGTATGTTACCTGCCCGAGATTCGATCATCGATATCTTCATACCTAGTTCAATCTCGGTACCGGCAAGTCTCTTTACTCGTTCTGTAATACATCATCTTGCAACTAACTCCTTAGTCACTTTGCTTGCAAGGCTTCTTATGATGTGTATTACCGAGAGGGCCCAGAGATACCTCTCCGTTACATGGAGTGACAAATCCTAATCTCGATCTATGCCAACTCAACAAACGCCTTCAGAGATACCTGTAAAGCATCTTTATGATCACCCAGTTACGTTGTGACGTTTGATAGCACACAAGGTATTCCTCCAATATCCGGGAGTTGCATAATCTCATAGTCGAAGGAGTATGTATTTGACATTAAGAAAGCAATAGCAATAAACTGAATGATCATATGCTAAGCTAACGGATGAGTCTTGTCCATCACATCATTCTCCTAATGATGTGATCCCGCTATCAAATGACAACACATGTCTATGGTTAGGAAACCTTAACCATCTTTGATCAACGAGCTAGTCTAGTAGAGGCTTACTAGGGACACGGTATTTGTTTATGTATTCACACATGTATTTAAGTTTCCGATCAATACAATTCTAGCATGAATAATAAACTCTAGGGCATATATCCTTCAGTCTCCCACTTGCACTAGATTCAATAATCTAGATTACATTGTAATGAATCTAACACCCATGGAGTCTTGGTGCTAATCATGTTTTGCTCGCGGAAGAGGCTTAGTCAACGGATCTGCTACAGTCAGATCCGTATGTATTTTGCAAATCTCTATATCTCCATCCTTGACCTTTTCACTAATGGAGTTGAAGCATCTCTTGATGTGTTTGGTTCTCTTGTGAAACCTGGATTCCTTCGCTAAGGCAATTGCTCTAGTGTTGTCACAAAAGATTTTCAATGGACACGATGCACTGGGTATTACACCCAGATCGGATATGAACTTCTTCATCTAGACTCCTTCATGTGCTGCTTCTGAAGCAGCTATGTACTCCGCTTCACACGTAGATCCCGCCACGACGCTCTGCATGGAACTGCACCAACTGACAGCTCCACCATTAAATATAAATACATTTCCGGTTTGTGAATTAGAGTCATCCGGATCAGTGTCGAAGCTAGCATCGACATTACCATTTACGACTAGCTCTTCATCACCTCCATAAACGAGAAACATATCCTTGTTCCTTTTCAGGTACTTCAAGATGTTCTTGACCACTGTCCAGTGATCCACTCCTGAACTACTTTGGTACCTCCCTGCCAAACTTATGGCAAGGCACACATCAGGTCTGGTACACAACATAGCATACATGATAGAACCAATGGCTGAGGCATAAGGAATGACTTTCATTTTCTCTCTATCTTCTGCAGTGGTCGATCTTTGAGTCCGACTCAATTTCACACCTTGTAACACATGCAAGAACCCTTTCTTTGACTGATCCATTTTGAACTTCTTCAAAACTTTGTCAAGGTATGTGCTTTGTGAAAGTCCTATTAAGTGTCGCAATCTATCCCTATAGATCTTGATGCCCAATATATAAGCAGCTTCACCGAGGTATTTCATTGAAAAATTCTTATTCAAGTATCCTTTTATGCTATCCAGAAATTCTATATCATTTCCAATCAATAATATGTCATCCACATAAAATATCAGAAATGCTACAGAGCTCCCACTCACTTTTTTGTCAATACAGGCTTCACCGTAAGTCTGTATAAAACCATATGCTTCGATCACGTCATCAAAGCGTATATTCCAACTCCGAGATGCTTGCACCAGTCCATAGATGGATCGCTGGAGCTTGCACACTTTGTTGGCACCTTTAGGATCGACAAAACCTTCTGGTTGCATCATATACAACTCTTCTTTAAGAAATCCATTAAGGAGTGCAATTTTGACGTCCATTTGCCAGATTTCTTAATTATAAAATGTGGCAATTACTAACATGATTCGGATAGACTTAAGCATCGCTACGCGTGAGAAAGTCTCATCGTAGTCAACCCCTTGAACTTGTCGAAAACCTTTTGCGACATGTCGAGCTTTGTAGATAGTAACATTACCATCAGTGTCAGTCTTCTTCTTGAAGATCCATTTATTCTCAATGGCTTGCCGATCATCGGGCAGGTCCACCAAAGTCCATACTTTGTTCCCGTACATGGATCCTATCTCAGGTTTCATGGCCTCAAGCCATTTATCGGAATCTGGGCTCATCATAGCTTCTTCATTGTTCGTAGGTTCGCCATGGTCTAATAACATAACTTCCAGGACAAGATTACCGTACCACTCTGGTGCAGATCATGCTCTGGTTAACCTACGAGGTGCAGTAGTAACTTGATCTGAAGTTTCATGATCGTCATCATTGGCTTCCTCTCTAGTTGGTGTAGGCATCACGTGAACGGTTTTCTATGTTGTACTACTTTCCAATTCGAGCTAAGGTACAATTACCTCATCAAGTTCTACTTTCCTCCCACTCACTTCTTTCGAGAGAAACTCCTTCTCTAGAAAGGATCCATTCTTAGCAACAAATATCTTGCCTTCGGATCTATGGTAGAAGGTGTACCCAATAGTTTCCTTAGGGTATCCTATGAAGACGCACTTCTCCGATTTAGGTTCGAGCTTATCAGGCTAAAGCCTTTTGACATAAGCGTCGCATCCCCAAACTTTAAGAAACGACAGCTTAGATTTCTTGCCAAACCATAGTTCATACGGTGTCATGTCAACAGATTTAGACGGTGCCCTATTTAACGTGAATGCGATTGTCTCTAATGCATAACCCCAAAATGATTGTGGTAAATCGGTAAGAGTCATCATAGATCGCACCATATCTAATAAAGTATGGTTACGACGTTCGGACACACCATTATGCTATGGTGTTCCAGGTGGCATGAGTTGTGAAACAATTTCACATTGTTTTAAATGAAGGCCAAACTTGTAACTCAAATATTCGCCTCTGCGATTAGATCGTAGAAACTTTATTTTCTTGTTACGATGATTCTCCACTTCACTCTTAAATTCTTTGAACTTTTCAAATGTTTCAGACTTGTGTTTCATTAAGTAGATATACCCACACCTACTCAAATCATCTGTGAAGGTCAGAAAATAACGATACCCGCCGTGTGCTTCAACACTCATCGGACCGAATACATCGGTATGTATTATTGTATTATTACCAATAAGTCATTAGCTCGCTCCATTGTTCCGGAGAACGGAGTTTTAGTCATCTTGCCCATGAGGCATGGTTCACAAGTACCAAATGATTCATAATCAAGTGACTCCAAAAGTCCATCCGCATGGAGTTTCTTCATGCGCTTTACACCAATACGACCTAAACGGCAGTGCCACAAGTATGTTGCACTATCATTATCAACTTTGCATCTTTTGGCATCAATATTATGAATATGTCTACCACTACGATCGAGATTCAGCAAGAATAGACCATTCATCAAGGGTGCATGACCATAAAAGATATTACTCATATAAATAGAACAACTGTTGGGGATATATCCCCAAGGTGTGACACGCCCAGGAGGGGCCGGGTTACACCGTTGGCGACTCAAGGCAAAGGGCCCAAGCCGGCCCAAGTAGGCAAGACATGAAGACGACGGCTCATAAGCAGGCTTATTGAAGGCCCAAGACCCGGAGGAGACTCAAGGACCGAAGGAGTGAGCCGCCCGATGATGACTTGCTCTGTAAGGCAAGGGAATTAGAACTAGGGTCGGTTACGTTGTGTGACCTGACCCAAACTCTTGTAAGCCACGAGGCCTCAACCTGTGTATATAAAGTTGAGACCCGACGGTGGGTTAACCCAGGAGACAATTGATCGATAGCTAGGTCAAGTGTAATCGCTCCCTTGTAATCGAAACTCAAGCAATACAACTAGAAGTAGGAAGTAGGCTTTTACCTCATTGAGAGGGGCCGAACCTGGGTAAACCTTGTGTCCTTTGTCCCGCTCAACCCCTTCAAGCTAACCTACGCACGATGGCTCCGCACCTAAGTCCTTTCACGAGGGCATCTGCTGTGTTAAATCCACGATAGTTGGCACCCACCGTGGGGCCAGAGCATGGTGGTTTCGAGTTCTTGAAGGGCAGCTTATCAGGGATCTAAGGATATGCCGTGGGCCGGATGACTAAGTGTCGCCGCGGCAAGATCTACATCGACGATGCTGGCCGGGGCCCCGAGGCCGCCTCAATCGAGTACGGGTACCGGGTCCCCTTTGGTGGAATTCACGTCTTCATTGGCAAGATCGGTGAGTCAGCGCCTGAGCTGGACACCTGCACTGACATCGTCGAGACGGCTCGGCGCGCAAGACCCGCCAGTTTGCAACCCGGCCGGAAGAACGCCTTTGTTGGCTTTGTTCATGGGGCGGATCTTGAGGAAGGATCTGTATCCGATGGAGAGACGGCCATCTACTCAGGTGATGAGTCCTCAACAGGAGAAACCAAATTGATCTATCAGCTCCAGGATGGCGGGCTTGGGGGCTATTCCGATGGTGACAGTATTCCGGACCCCTACGAGCCGCCGAACAGGGCTGCTATTTTCATGGCTGGCACACAACCAGTTATGAATTCATCAACTGCTACTGCCATGATATCCGGGTCAACTGCTGCAGCGACAGCCGGGGCAAGCGGCTCGGTCCGGCCGCCAGCTCAAGTCTTATCTATGCTCCTGGGTGCCCTGGCAACTCTGTTGGCCACGGAGGTGACTCCGACGAATCAAGCACAGCATAATGCAGAAGTAGCAAATGTGCGAGATGAAGTGGCCAAAGCCCAAGAGGATCTTAATGCGGAGAATGCCAGGATGGCGACGGAATGAGCCGCGATGGAGGCCGAGTCACAGCAGATAAGGGCAGAAGCTTTTCATCTAAATCTGGATCAGAATGCATCTAATGTTGTTCTTCGAAGGAGGCACCAGAGTCACCTACCTTCGCAGTTTGAGGGGCGGAATCTTTTTAACACGCCTGGGGCAAGAACGAGTAACCCGCCCGGTGTGACCCGGGCTACGGAGGCGCCTGGGACCGGAGCGGCGGCTCAACCTCGTTAGCCAGACCCGCCTCAAAGGGATCTGACCCCACCTCAACGAGTTCCAACACCTTCTGGTCAATACTTTAACCCGGTGGATAATATGATTGTTGCAGCCACAAGATTGGCAGCTATCCTGATCGAGGACGGGTCTCCAGCTGCGATAGAGGCCCGGAACGCTGTGAAGCCTCTCAGATGGCTGTGGCACAGCAGGCGGCTTATTCATACAGTCGTGAGCGAGTTCATTCAACTCCCCGCCCAAGTCGAAGCTATAGCCGGCGCATCGAGTCGCCGGAGGTTTACAGTAGTGAACGGCGTCATAACCCGCCTCGTAATGATGAACCGCCCCGTGGACATAACCCGCCCCGTGACAATACTAATGCTTAGACCCTTGTGGATCAGGCTAGAGCCAGTCATGAGGCAGAATTGGCAGCTCAATTGGGGGTTCATCAACTGTTTCATCTAAACCCTTCGGCATCTGTTGAGGCGGGGTTGACTTCCAGGACAGTTGGTGTGCCGTGTGTAGTGCCGGTTCTCCGAAATGAGCGTCTGCCCAAGGATTTTAAGGGTCCTCGTAAGGCGCCTAACTACACAGCTGATCTCCTGCCGGAGGCTTGGATTGAAAGCTATGAACTAGCTATGGAGATGCTGGATGTTAATGATGCTGTATGTGCCAAATACTTCACAATGATGTTGGACGGACCAACTCGTACATGGTTGAAAGGGTTACCCGCCAATTCCATCAATTCATGGGCTGAGTTGAAGGCACGCTTCATTCATAACTTTAAGGGAACATGTAAGCAGCCTATGTCGATTATTAACCTGGACAATTGTGTGCAGCGGGAGGATGAGTCGGCCCATCATTGGGTTCGCCAGGTCTCAGCTATTATCCACTCATCAGATAGCATTACGGTAGGCTCTGTTGTTCTCATTCTGGAGAAGAATTGTCACTTTACCCCTCTTAAACAGAAGATTGGATGGCTCAAGCATCATTGTAGTGACATGGGGGAGCTCATGGCAGCTCTCATTAAGTATGCTGACTCTAATATTACCAAGGATCCTGGGTCTGATGATGAGAAGTCCAACAAGGGAAAGAAGAGTGGTAATGGTAAGGGTCAACAGCAGAACGTGACTGGACATAATGGTCACAACCAGGGTAATGGTGGAAAGCGCAGACACCCCGATGGTGGGTTAGATCTTGTAGCTAACACCAATGCTGGATATAAAAACCAGCGCCGTGGTAAGCCGGCTTTGGATGGCTGAGGTTTAATCTTGAGGCGATGTTGAATGAACGTTGCCCAAAACACAGTCTGCCCAATAAACCAGCGGCTCATGCTTGGAAGGATTGTTTCATCATGAAAGAGTACATGAATTCTGGCTTCGGTCAGAATCATGGTAATAATAATGGTCCGCCTGGCGGGTCAGGTTCCGGTTCATACGGGCCCGGCTTTGGCGGTGCCAGCTCAAATTTCGGGTATCAAGGATAGGGCAATCAGGGTAATTATAACCAACAGTCTGGTAAGGGCGACCAACAGCATCAGTCATGATACCAGAGTAATCCAAAGCAGCTCAATGGTGGCCAATATCTTGTCTGTACCACCAGTCTTTGCAAGAGAGATCAGAAGGTTCATAAGTGGGCGGTGAGTGCAGTTGAGTCGGCGGTACCTCAATACTTGCGATGGTCAGAGCAGCCAATCACATGGAGTAGAGAGAATCACCCGCCCCGGGTTGATAATCTGGGTCAACTAGCGTTAGTGGTAGCCCCTCAAGTTGGGGGTTACAAATTCACTAAAGTGCTCATGGATGGTGGCAGCAGCTTCAATATCCTTTATTATGATACCTTTCGCCGAATGAATTTGACTGACAAAGAGCTTAAACCGTCCTCTACAGTCTTCCATGGCATGGTATCTGGTAAGTCCGCATATCCAGTTGGTAAAATTTCTTTGGAAGTGACCTTCGGTGATGACTATGACTACAAAGTGGAGACGTTGTGGTTTGAGGTGGTCAAAATAAAGAGCCCTTATCATGCCTTGTTCGGACGGCCGGCTTATGCTAAATTTATGGCACAACCTTGTTTTGTCTATCTACAGCTTAAGATACTAGGACGTAAGGGTACCATTACAGTCCATGGTAATCAAAAAATTGCTCTGGAATGCGAAGAAGGAGACGCTGCTTATGCTGAGTCAGCATGTGCTACTGAAGAGCTTAAGTTTTATAAGGATAATGTTGACCCGGCTGATATGACCCCTTTGAAGAAACCTACTACAGAGTAGGACCCCTTATTGAAGTTTAAGTCGGCTGATGATACTAAGCATGTTAACTTTGTCCCTGGCGACTCATCTCAGTAGTTCACAATAGGGGCTAAAATGGATCATAAATAGGAAAGCACGCTCATCGAGTTCATCCGTGAGAATTGGGACATCTTTGCATGGAAACCTTTTGACATGCCGGGTGTTCCGAGAGAATTCGTTGAGCACACTCTTAATGTTGATCCTAAATTTAAGCTGGTCAAACAGTTCCTTCGTGGTTTCAATGAGGAGAGGCGTAAACTATTGGAGAAGAGGTGGCCCGGCTCTTGGCAGCTGGGTTCATCGTTGAAATCTTTCACCCTGAGTGGATGGTTAACCCGGTGTTGGTACTTAAGAAAAATGGCACCTGGCGTATGTGTGTGGATTACACTGACCTTAACTAGGCTTGTCCAGGTGATCCATTTGCTCTCCCTCGCATTGAACTGATTATTGATGCTACGACGGGTTGTGAGAGTTTATGTTTCCTTCACGCTTATTCTGGTTATCATCAGATCAAAATGGCAGTTAAAGACCAAGATAAGACGGCTTTCATCACACCTTTCGGAGCTTTCTGCTATGTCTCTATGCCTTTTGGGCTCAAGAGTGCCCAGGCGACTTATCAACGCTGTGTTCAAAATTGCTTTCACAGTCAAATTGGGCGTAATGTGCATGCTTATGTGGATGATATTGTGGTTAAACCCAGGAAAAAGGAGGCACTCTTGGATGATTTGAGGGAGACTTTTCACAATCTCCGGGTCTACAAGATGATGCTTAACCCGGCCAAGTGTGTTTTTGGTGTTCCTGCCGGCAAGCTCTTGGGTTTCTTTGTCTCGAGAGGAATTGAAGCTAACCCGGAGAAGATTAAAGCTATTACTTTATTGCCTAAGCAGGCATGTGTCAATGACGTTCAGCGCCTGGCGGATCATGTCGCAGCATTGAGCCGGTTCATAACCCGCCTGGGAGAGAAGGCTATTCCTTTATATCAGATGATGAAGAAAATAGACCACTTCGTCTGGAGCGATGAGGCTGATAAGGCGTTTGAGACACTCAAAAAGCAGTTGGCTGAGCCGCCCGTCCTTGCTGCTCCTGTGGAGAAGGAGCCTTTACTTCTATATGTGGTGGCTAACAGTAATGCTGTAAGTGTAGCAATTGTTGTGGAATGCAAGGAGGCGGGTAAGGAATACCCAGTCCAGCGGCTGGCTTATTATGTCAGTGAGGTGTTGATTGAATCCAAGCAATGATACCCCCATTGGCAGAAGTTGGTATATGGAGTATTCATGGCGAGTGGCAAGCTAAAGCATTATTTTCTTGGTCATCCTATTACTATGATTAGCTCTGCCCCTTTAAGAGATATAATTCAAAACAAGGAGGCCACAGCCCGGGTTGCTAAGTGGGCTATAGAACTCGGACCTCATGGTTGGAAGTATGTGCCAAGGACGACTATCAAGTCTCAGGCTCTGGTGGATTTCATCAATGTCTAGACAGAGTTACAGACACCTGAGGAGAGGCCTGATAACACATATTGGACGGTTCACTTTGATGGCTCCGGACAGCTAGAAGGCTCGGGGGATGGGGTCATATTGACTTCTCCACGATGTGACAAGTTTTGCTATGTTTTGAGGCTAATGTTTCCTTGTACTAACAATGTAGCTGAATATGAGGCTTTGCTCGACGGCCTTCGTATGGCCAAAGAGATGAATTTGAGCCGATTCAGGTGTTTTGGTGACTCAGACCTTGTGGCTCAGCAAGTTTCAGGCACCTGGGATTCTAAAGACCCGCTCATGGCGGCTTATCACCGGGCAGTTGATAAGATCGCCGGTCACTTCAAGGGTTATCAGGTGGAGCACCTCGATCGAAGGAAGAATGAGGCGGCTGATGCTTTAAGCCGGCTTGGTTCTCCACGTAAGCTGGTGCCTCCCAATGTGTTTCTTGATGTTTTACACAATCCCTCGGTCAAGTTACCATCTGAGGAGGATTTGGCTATTCCCAACCCGGAGGTAGAATTGGTGGCGGCTCTCCATGCTATTCCAGATTGGACCCTACCTTACCTGGCTTATATGACCCGGGGCGAGTTACCTGAGGATGAGACTTTAGCAAGGCAGATAACCCGGCGGTCTAAGTCTATGACTATTGTCAATGGCGAGTTACACCGATGCAGCGTAACAGGGGTGTTCCAGCGTTGTGTTTCTCCCGAAGAGGGCCGTGAGATCTTGCGTGAGATTCATGAAGGTGATTGTGGTCATCACGCCGGCTCAAAGTCTTTGGTGGCCAAAGCTTTTCATCATGGGTTTTTTTGGTTGACGGCTCATGCTGATGCAGAGGATATCGTCAGTAAATGTGATGGCTGTCAGAAGTTTTCTCGACAGGCTCATGTGCCGGCTCAAGAGTTGTGGATGATTCCAATTACTTGGCCGTTTGCAGTCTGGGGGCTTGATATGGCAGGACCTTTCAAGAGATCTAAAGGTAAGAAAACCCACCTCTTTGTGGCAGTTGACAAATTTACCATGTGAGTTAAAGCAGAGCCGGTCAGCAAGTGTGATGCGGCAACTGCAGTGCAGTTTGTTAAAAAAGTGGTCCTCCATTTTGGTTACCCTCATAGTAGCATCACTGATAATGGTACTAATTTTTTCTAAAGGCGCTATGAAGGGATTTTCAACGAGAGCATATTTGTCTTGATGTTTCGTCTGTGGCTCATCCACAGTCTAATGGTCAAGCTGAGAGGGCTACCCAAGAAATTTTGAGAGGCGTAACACCCCGGCTTATGGTTCCCTTGAAGCGAACGCCGGGTTGTTGGGTTGAGGAGTTACCTTCAGTACTCTGGAGTATCAATACCACCCCCAATAGGTTAACAGGCTATATGCCTTTCTTCATGGTCTACGGGGCAGAGGCGGTTCTTCCAAGTGATATACGTCATGACTCGCCTCGTGTGGCGGCTTATGTTGAAGCTGATAATGAGCTAGCACATCAAGATGCACTTGATGTTTTGGATGAGGAGCTTGACCTTGCGGCGGCTCATTCGGCGATTTATCAACAAGACCTACATCGCTATCATAGCCGCAGAGTCAAGACCCGGACATTTCAAGAAGGCGACTTGGTGCTCCGGCTGATCCAAGACCAAATAGATATGCCCAAGTTATCCCCACCTTGGGAAGGGCCCTTTGTGGTCAGCAAGAACCTCATTAACGGGTCATATTACCTCATTGATATACGAGAACACAAGGATTCACGCAAGTCAGAGGAGGAGACCCGCCGGCGCTGGGATATTGCTCATCTTCGGCCTTATCACACCTGAGCCATCGGCTCTCGTCATTGTACATACATTTGTCAGTGTATATATTTTATGATAAATATAATAAAGCCAGCATCCCTGATAATTCAGGGCCTCTGTTGTTTCATTTCTGTGTATCTGAGTCTTTATTATTTCATAAGGTCACTTGGGGGCTTCCAACCCACCGATTTTAGCTTTCATACCCTCTTGACCAGGCGTGGATGCTGAATCCTGAGTTATCCTGCTTGTTTGCAACTTGCTACTCCGCCAGGTAATCCTGAGTGACCCGCCGAACTCTTAATAGTCAATCTTTTTTAAGACTTTGAACTTGTTAAGGTTAAAACGGCAATTTATGTCACGTGACAGCCGGCTTACAGTGAGCTAGGATTAACTCAAAGGCTGTGCGGCCATTGAAAGCACATGGCTTTGCTAGACAATTTATCTGGCCACGCTTTGGTAAGTCGGCTAGACAATTATTTGAGATTTTTTTTGAATCTATCTTTTGAGTCTTTTGGATTTGTGCCTCCTAAAAGATTTTTTTCTGCTAAGTGCATTTCTCGTCAATCCGGGTTATGCAGCCCTGATTGTATGAGTCATATTTGAGCATTTTCTGTTCGGTAACCCGCCCTAGCTATGGACTTTAAGTCGCCAGCTTACTTTGGTTTGCACAATTGGGATCATGCGCTTACAAATCTTTGGGTTGTCACCCTCACGGGATATGGCGATGTAAGCCGGCCGTATGAGCCAATTTTACAGGTGTGTTATTTATTATTATACGAATATGCGAGGTTTGATAACCCGCACTGGCTTTTGATTTTAAGTCGCCAGCGTATTTTGGCTTCAATGGCTATTAATTCTAGTATTTTCCATAATTGCATAAGACTATATTATGTTTGGGTTATTACCCGCCCTGGCTTTTGACGTTAAGTCACCGGGGCATATGTTGTTTAAACTTTGTGCAGGACATACAGAGATATGGCTTGCATAAATGATTAAGTTCAAGCCAATCATAAAAGATTCAACCTGGTATTTCAAACAGTTAAAAATGCACGATTGCATGACAAGGCGGATCATTGTTTCAAAAGACTACTCTATTACAAGGCTATCACAAGCCCATAAGTTTTGGAGCCAAAATGTTTTTTGGAGAAAGAGATCTTATACCCTGGCCTGAGAGCCGCCTGGTTTATTATTGCATTCTTTCATGGCGAGTTGATGACTCCGGGTCATCCTGCACCGGCTCTTCTTCTTCGCCCATCTGGAGGTCAGGTGATGTCCAGTCGATGCCGGTTAAGGCCTCGAATATGGCTTCATCATTTATAATGAGGGCAGAGCAAGATTAGGGGCAAAGAGGTGCTTACGCCTGGCGGGAACAAGGTTCATCACTTCATGGGAGGGCGGCTTAATCTTGTTGTTCTGATCATCATAAGCCGGCGTGTAGTGCTTCAGATTTAATTCTTCAATAAGCTTACACGGCACAGGTCGCATCTCCCTCACGCACTTGTTAAAATCTTGCTCCTCAAAAGCCGACCCGTCATCTTTAAACTCGGGGCACCCGATGGCGATCTCTTCCGGGTCCAATTCTGTTGCCCATGCCTTGGCTCGGCCTAGACCGACGATAGCTCCTGCTCGGGCGGCTGACAGCTGGCACTCTTCGATTTGAGCCGGCGTAGTTGAAAATTGTTCTAGTACGGTCTGGAGGAGTGTTGGGGGCTTCTTCCCACCTGACACGGCAATGAGGCTGCGCAGAGTTCCGGTATACAGCTGTTTGGTCAATGAGTACACTACCTTCAACTTCATCAACATATTTTCACCAAGGCTGGAGCTTCTGGGGCCTATTTACATAAGACGTAAGAGTTACCAGGTGAATTAAAATGATTGCATAGCATAAGTTGCCAGGCGAGTCAAAGTAATACCGAAGCTAATGATGCGTAAGGGCATGAAATCTTACCAAAGATGGCAGCAATCATTTGAATGATATGTTGTTTTAATCCGGATAACTTTTCTGTTACTGGCTTAAGATCAGCTTCTGCATCTTTAGCCTTTTTGATTAAAGCGGCCTTGTCAGTTTCCCTGCCGGTTCTCTCAGCATCAAAATCCATTTTCAACTTCTCCATTGCTTCTAATGAGGCCTTCGGGTCTGACTTGGCCTTCGAAGTTTCGGACTGCTGTAGCTTTAGACCTTTTCTTAAGTTGCCAACTTGTGACTCTTTCATATTCAATTCTGCCTGGCTTAGATAAAAGCAAAAGTTACATAACAAGAGCAAATTTTTGATCATACAATTCATTAAAAGTCCCAAGCACATTGCAAGCAGTGCACTTGGCACTTGGGGGTAATGTAGGCCGTTTTAAAGGTTCTTATGACCCGGCTGAACTTATTAACTTAAGCTGGCCTTGAAGGGCAACATGTTTGGATTTCTTAAATAATTGCAAGTCCCGGCTTAACTTGTCAGTTTAAGCCGGCCCTTGGGGGCTACATGTTTGGATTTCTTCATGTAAAAATTGCAAGTCCTGGCTTAACTTGTCAGTTTAAGCCAGCCCTTGGGGGCTACATGTTTGGATTTCTTCAAGTAATTACAAGTCCCGGCTCAACTCATTAATTTAAGCTGGCCCTTGATAGGCTACAAATTATCAAAAAGTCATAAGCATATTCAACATTTTTTCTTATAGTTACGACTTGGTGGCTGTATAAGTACATATGGAAAGAAGTCGGTAGCATACCTCATAGCGCTCCTTCATAAGATTCACTAAGCCAGCTTCAAGGTCGTGGCTAGTGTGAAGGCGGTTAAGATAACCAGTGTGGATGTCGCTAGCACTGAGAGCAGCATAAGTTTCTAGATCCAGCTTCGCTTTGGCCTTTTCCAAGGAGTGGGCTTCTTCTTTGGCACTGTGTTTAGCTAAGACAGTTGGATTCCCTGGCTCCGTGTAGCCTGTCCTAGTAATGAGAACATCTTCAGTAATCTTCTCAGGGCTTGACGGCTTGGGATTTGGCGGGTAATCACTGGCAGCTGGGTTGATTTCAGTATGGATTGATTCCAGAGCCGTCGGCCAGTTTGTGGTGGCGGGTCATTGACAAGACCTTTAGGATTTTGAGCTGAAGTTTCAGGGGCCTTGGTTATTTGTGTTTCTGGTTCAGCAGCCTTGGGGTCTTTGGAAGACCCGCCCACCTTCTGCTTTTTGCCTGGTTTGGCTACGCCTCTATAATAAAAATGCAAGAGATTATAAGTATATATTGTCACAAGTTATTTACGAAGCAAAGTGGTATGTTTACCCTTGGGCAACTTTGAAGACCGGCATTTGAGTGTTTGTAGAGTCGCCAGATGATGGAGAATTCCCCTGATAGTTTGAGTCAGAAAGATTAAGAGGTTGGCAAAAAAGACTAGCTGTTGGAAAAGTGATTGTTGGGTTATGAGGCACCTCATTTCGATGCTTGCGAACAGGGGTATTCGGTAAGACGGAGATGAGGTCTTGAGAACCGTCACTCCGGGTCATACGTCTGGAGTCATGTTGGTGCTTCTTCAAAAGAGGATGAGAAAGTCTTACTTTCCGGATGACCCGCCGGGTTTTCTTTCTTGGCAAAGGATTTGAGTCGGAGGAGACAGGTATTACCTCTGTTGCATTTTCTTGGCTTGTCTCTGTGTCATCCTGTGAAGAGTCAGCATCAATAAGTTGCATAAAAACACGACCAAGGGAATCAGGTTCTACCTCTGAGTCATCCAGCTTCAGAAGATTTTCTGTTGTTTGCTTTTTACGGCAAACCGGAGCATGGGACCTGGCCTTAGGTTTCTTAACCAAGGTGGCGGCTTGCGGTGTTCTGGTCCAGAAGGCGGAGTCAGCCTGCATAGACACAGTAAAGAGATCAAATCAAGGTATAAAGCCGGGTTAACATATATTGAAGCAAGTAAAGGTAAATACTTACAGGTGGAGCTGGGTTCTGTTTAAAGAATGGGGGCAGGCCCACTTTGTTGCAATTCTCTTGAGACTCATCAAGTAGGGTCCTCATGGTCTGAAAAACTTCAGTGGTAATGTTATCTTTTGTCAACCATTGAGGATCAGTTGGTTTGCCAGAGTATTCAAACATTAAGCCGGGGCGGTGGCTTAAAGGGAGTATCTTCCAAGAAACCCAGCATCGGGTCAAGTCGACCCCAAGTAACCCATTAGCCAACAAGGCTTTGGCCCTGGAAAGGAATGGGAGAGCCATCGCATGCTCTTCTGAAATAATTTTGCTTGGCGGTACAAAGCTCAATGGAAGACGCTCAGCTCTAAACCTGGGCGGAGGGTTTTCTGTGGTAGGTGCAGTGTTTTTGCAGTAAAACCAGGTAGTTACCCATCCCTTGGGGTGACTGGGTAAGACGGTGGAGGGAAACTTGTTGTCCATCCGTCTCTGAATTGAAATCCCACCTAATTCTTGACTCGGGCCATTTTTTCATTCAGTTTGGCGGTATATATAGAAGAATTCCTTGAAAAGGGGGACTGTGGGTGCTGTCTGAAGACACAATCGTTGGTTGCCTCAGTGGGGTCTATGCAGAGTATGAACAAAGAGCTAAAAACTATCGCCGTATTACTTCTGCTTTGGTTTTTGGCATGAATGATGTGTTCTTGAGCGATGGATGGCTAGACTGGGATGAGCTATGAAGAAATCCGACGAACCCTATAAACAAGATCGATCTAATGAGGATCTGAGAAATGAGGGGAAGAGCACCTGGAACTACTGATGAAGAGCGGAGGCACGCCGCTGTGTTCTGGTCCGGTCAGGTTGATGCAACGGCCTGGACATAGTTGTTTGCGATGGTCGACTGGGGCGGTGGAGCTCCGACGGCGGCGGTTGATGCAAGGAAGAAGAAGAAGAAAGAGGGACGGGGTAAAAGTGAAAAATGAACCCCCTCGTGCCTATTTATAATGAAAAGGTGAAACAGTAAATGGCAGGCATGGAAATCGAGGAACTATCATCATTATCTTAAACAGCAAAGGCACCTCGATTCTCGGAATGATGGATTAATACAAAGATCCATTATGACGTCATGAGATTTTTTCTGAAATAAATAGTGTGACGTCACCTTTCGTCATGGCGGGTCATAAAAAGTTGTTAGTTTAAATATTAGAAGGTTTGAAGAGATTCGCCAACCGAAGGATGAAGATTGACATGAACCGAAGGGTGTGACCCGCCCAGTAGGGGCCGGGATACACCGTTGGCGACTCAAGGCAAAGGGCCCAAGCGGGCCCAAGAAGGCAAGACATGAATACGGCGGCTCATAAGCAGGCTTATTGAAGGCCCAAGACCCGGAGGAGACTCAAGGCCCGAATGAGTGACCCGCCCGATGATGACTTGCTCTGTAAGGCAAGGGAATTAGAACCAGGGTCGGTTACGTTGTGTGACCCGACCCGGACTCTTGTAAGCTGCGAGGCCTCAAACTGTGTATACAAAGGTGAGACCCGGTGGCGGGTTAACCTAGGAGACAATTGATCAATAGCTAGGTCAAGTGTAATCGCTCCCTTGTAATCGAAACTCAAGCAATACAACTAGAAGCAGGAAGTAGGCTTTTACCTCGTTGAGAGGGGCCGAACCTGGGTAAACCTTGTGTCCTTTGTCCCGCTCAACCCCTTCAAGCTAACCTAGCTCCACACCTAAGTTCTTTCACGAGGGCATCTGCCATGTTCAATCCACGACAACAACCACTATTCTACGATTTAAATGAGTAACCGCCTCGCAATAAACAAGATCCAGATATAATGTTCATGCTCAACGCTGGCACCAAATAACAATTATTGAGGTCTAAAACTAATCCCGAAGGTAGATGTACAGGTAACGTGCCGACGGCGATGACATCGACCATGGAGCCATTCCCGACGCGCATCGTCACCTCGTCCTTAGCCAATCTTCGTTTATTCCGCAGCTCCTGTTTCGAGTTACAAATATGAGCAACTGAACCAGTATCAAATACCAAGGCACTACTATGAGCATTAGTAAGGTACACATCAATAACATGTATATCAAATATACCTTTGTTCACTTTGCCATCCTTCTTATCCGCCAAGTATTTGGGGCAGTTCTGCTTCCAGTGACCATTCCCATTGTAGTAGAAGCACTCAGTTTCAGGCTTGGGTCCAGCTTTGGGCTTCTTCCCAGGAGTGGCAACTTTCTTGCCATTCTTCTTGAAGTTCCCTTTCTTTCCCTTGCCCTTTTTCTTGAAACTAGTGGTCTTGTTAACCATCAACACTTGATGATCCATCTTCACTTGTACCTCCGCGGCCTTAAGCATTACGAAGAGCTCAGGAATCGTTTTATTCATCCCTTGCATATTATAGTTCATCATGAAGCCTTTATAGCTTGGTGGCAGTAACTGAAGAACTCTATCAATAACACTATCAACCGGAAGAATAACTCCCAGCTGAGTCAAGTGGTTATGATACCCAGACATTTTGAGTATGTGTTCACTGACAGAACTCTTCTCCTCCATCTTGTAGCTATAAAACTTGTTGGAGACTTCATATCTCTCAACCCGGGCATTTGCTTGAAATATTAACTTCAACTCTTGGAACATCTCATATGCTCCATGATGTTCAAAACATCTTTGAAGTATCGATTCTAAGCCATAAAGCATGGCACAGTGAACTATTGAGTAGTCATCAGACCGCATTTGCCAGGCGTTCACAACTCTACATTAGCGGGAGCGGGCTTGTCACCTAGCGGTGCATCAAGGACATAATTTTTCTATGCAGCAATGAGGATAATCCTCAAGTTATGGACCCAGTCCATGTTGTTTCTACCATCATCTTTCAACTTAGCTTTCTCTAGGAACGCATTAAAATTCAGGGAAACGATAGCTCGGGCCATTGATCTACAACATAGATATGCAAAACTATTAAGACTGAGTTCATGATAAATTTAAGTTCAATTAATCGAATTACTAATGAACTCCCACTTAAATAAACATCCCTCAAGTTATCTAAGTGATACATGATCCAAATCAACTAACCCATGTCCGATCATCACGTGAGATGGGGTAGTCATGAATGGTGAATATCTCTATGTTGATCATATCTACTATATGACTCACATTCAACCTTTCGGTCTCCAATGTTCCGAGACCATGTTTGTACATGCTAGGCTCGTCAAGTTTAACCCAAGTATTCTGCATGTGCAAAACTGTCTTACACCCGTTGTATGTGAACGTAGAGTCTATCACACCCGACCATCACGAGGTGCTTCGAAACAAAGAACTTTGACAATGGTGTATACTCAGGGAGAACACTTTTATCTTGAAATTTAGTGAAGTGGTCATCTTATAATGCTGCCGCCGTTCCAAGCAAAATAAGATGCATAAAGGATAAACATCAAATGCAATCAAAATATGTGACATGATATGGCCATCATCATCTTGTGCTTTTTATCTCCATCTCCAAAGCATCGTCATGATCTCCATCATCACCGGCTCGACACCTTGATCTCCATCGTTGCGTCGGGGTTGTCTCGCCAACTATTGCTTCTACAACAATTGCTAACGCATAGCGATAAAGTAAAGCAATTACATGGCGCTTGCATTTCATGCAATAATTAAGAGACAACCCTAAGGCTCCTGCCGGTTGTTGATATTACAAAACATGATCATCTCATACATTAACATATATCACATCACGTCTTGACCATATCACATCACAACATGCCCTGCAAAAACAAGTTAGATGTCTTCTACTTTGTTGTTGCAAGTTTTACGTGGCTGCTACGGGCTTCTAGCAGGAACCATTCTTAACTACGCAAAAACCACAACGGGCATTTATCAAGTTTGCTGTTTTAACCTTCTTCAAGGACCAGCCGTAGTCAAATTCGATTCAACTAAAGTAGGAGAAACAGACACCCGCCAGCCACCTTTATGCAAAACAAGTTGCATGTCATTCGGTGGAACCGGTCTCATGTGCATGGACATGTAAGTTTAGTCTGGGCCGCTTCATCCCACAATACTGCCGAATCAAAATAAGACGTTGGTGCTACGCAGTATGACTATCACCGCCCACAACTCTTTGTGTTCTACTTGTGCATATCATCTACGCATAGACCTGGCTCGGATGCCACTGTTGGGAAACGTTGCATGGAAAACAAAAAAAATTCTACGCACATGCAAGATCTATCCATGGAGATGCATAGCAACGAGAGGGGAGAGTGTGTCTACGTACCCTCGTAGACCGTAAGCGGAAGCATTTAGTAAAGAGGTTGACGTAGTCGAACTTCTTCGCGATCCAACCGATCGAGTACCGAACGTACGACACCTCCGCGTTCAGCACATGTTGAGCTTGATGACGTCCTCGCCTTCTTGATCCAGCAAGATGGCCATGTAGTGGATGAGTTCTGGCAGCATGACGGCGTGGTGACGGTGGTGGTGATGCTATCTCCGCAGGGCTTCGCCTAAGCACTATGAAAATATGACCGAGCGACGAAACTCTGGAGAGGGGCACCACACACGGCTAAGAGATTGTCATGGCCTTGTGTGGCGCCCCACTCCCACATATATATAGGTGGGGGAGAGGGGAGCAGCCAAGGAGGTGCCCCAATTAGGCCGAATCCTCCTTGGGTTCCTTCCCTAGCCGCGCCCCCCTTACCATATTTGCCAGAGGGGGAAAGGAAAGGGGGGAGAGGGAAGGAAGGGGGAGGCCAAATCCCCCTCCTTCCTTTCTCCCATAGGCTGGCTGCCCTAGGGGGGTGCGCCAGCCCCTTGTGGGCTGGTTTGCTCCCCTCTAATGGCCCAATAGGCCCACCATCCTCCCGGGGGGTCCGGAACCCCTTCCGGTGATCCGATGACTACCCGGTGCACCCCGAAACTCTTCCGGTGTCCGAATATCATCGTCCGATATATCAATCTTTTCCTCCAGACCATTCTGGAGCTCCTCGTCATGTCCATGATCTCATCTGGGACTCCGAACAGCATTCGGTCACCAAATCATATAACTCATATAACACTATATCGTCAACGAACGTTAAGCGTGCGGACCCTAAGGGTTCGAGAACTATGTAGACATGACTGAGACACTTCTCCGGTCAATAACCAATAGCGGAACCTGGATGCCCATATTGCCTCCTACATATTCTACGAAAATCTTTTTTGGTCGAACCTTATGACAAAATACGTAATTCCCTTTGTCCATCGGTATGTTACTTGCCCGAGATTCGATCGTCGGTATCTTCATACCTAGTTCAGTCTCATTACTGGCAAGTCTCTTTACTCGTTCCGTATACATCATCTTGCAACTAACTCCTTAGTCACTTTGCTTGCAAGGATTCTTATGATGTGTATTACCGAGAGGGCCCAGAGATACCTCTCCGTTACACGGAGTGACAAATCCTAATGTCGATCTATGCTAACTCGACAAACACCATCGGAGATACCTGTAGAGCATCTTTATGATCACCCAGTTATGTTGGGACGTTTGATAGCACACAAGCTATTCCTTCGGAATCCAGGAGTTGCATAATCTCATAGTTGAAGGAATATGTATTTGACATTAAGAAAGCTATAGCAATAAACTGAGCGATCATATGCTAAGCTAACGGATGGGTCTTGTCCATTGATATGTCTCCAACGTATCTATAATTTTGGATTGTTCCACGCTATTATATTATCTGTTTTGGATGTTTTATATGCATTAATATGCTATTTTATATTATTTTTGGGACTAACCTATTAACCTAGAGCCCAGTGCCAGTTTCTGTTTTTCCTTGTTTTTGAGTTTTACAGAAAAGGAATATCAAACGGAGTCCAAACGAGCTGAAAATTT
The DNA here is from genome assembly GCA_011799875.1 of Thinopyrum elongatum. Classification (NCBI taxonomy): domain Eukaryota; kingdom Viridiplantae; phylum Streptophyta; class Magnoliopsida; order Poales; family Poaceae; genus Thinopyrum; species Thinopyrum elongatum. Next base: position 25,677,830 of record CM022298.1, read on the forward strand.
ACGGTGATTTTTTATGGACCAGAAGAAGCCCACGGAGCATCGGAGTTGGGCCAGAAGAGTCCCGAGGTGACGGGAAGGGTGGAGGGTGCCTCGTGGACCACCTGACGTGAGACCGCCGCAAGCCTCTGTAGCCACGAAAAACTAATCGGGAGCCTGTTCCGGCACCCTGCCGGAGGGGGAAACCATCACCGGTGGCCATCTTCATCATTCTGGTGGTCTCCGTGACGAGGAGGGAGTAGTTCACCCTCGGGGCTGACGGTATGTACCAGTAGCTATGTGTTTGATTCCTCTCTCTCGTGTTCTTGATTTGGCACGATCTTGATGTACCATGAGCTTTGTCATTATAGTTGGATTATATGGTGTTCCTCCCCCTCTACCTTCTTGTGATGAATAGAGTCTTGCTCTTTGAGGTTTCGTTATGTTGGATTGAGTACTGGACTTGAGAACACTTGATGTATGTCTTGCGATGGGATATCTGTGGTGACAATGGGATGTTCTATTGATTCACTTGATGTATGTTTTGGCACTCAACTTGTTGATTCCCGAGGTGACATGGGGTAATCTATGCATAGGGGTTGATGCACGTTTTCGTCCTACGTTCTCCGATAGAAACTTTGGAGTGATTCTTTGTTGCACGTTGAGGGATTGCCATATGATTCAATTATGTTATCATTGTTGAGAGAATTTGCACTAGTGAAAGTATGAACCCTAGGCCTTGTTTCAAAGCATTGCAATACCGTTTTTGCTCACTTTTGTTACTAGTTACCTTGCTATTTTTATATTTTCAGATTACAAAAACCTATATCTACTATCCATATTACACTTGTATCACCATCTCTTCGCCGAACTAGTGCACCTATACAATTTACCATTGTATTGGGTGTGTTGGGGACACAAGAGACTCTCTCTTATTTGGTTGCAGGGTCATCCACTTGAGGGAAATTTGCTACTGTCCTACAAAACTCTGCGCTTGGAGGCCCAACACGAGTCTACAAGAAGAAGGTTGCGTAGTAGACATTATCCATCACATCATTCTCCTAATGATGTGATCCCGTTATCAAATGACAACACATGTCTATGGTTAGGAAACCTTAACCATCTTTGATCAACGAACTAGTTTAGTAGAGGCTTACTAGGTACACGTTATTTTTTTATGTATTCACGCATGTATTTATGTTTCCGATCAATAAAATTCTAGCGTGAATAATAAAACTTTACCATGAATAAGGAAATATAAAATAACAACTTTATTATTGTCTCTAGGGCATATTTCCTTCAGATAGGCCCCATGTGGGTCCCAAATGATGGGTCCTTGACCCTACCACTAATAGGTGACCACATCAGCGGTGACGTCGCGCGAGATGCTCAAACCAGCCGATGACTACACTACTGAGAAAGAGCTTATAGGTGATAAAAAATGAATGGCGGGTGGGATGGGTCACCTGCCACAGCTAATTTTGAAAACCAGCAGTGGTGAGTGATAGGATGCACCCGCTAGTGCTAGTGGTGTTGAAATGGCGGGTGCGCCGGAATGACCGCCACAGCTAGACACACAAAATTTGCTAGCGTGTTGAAACCTGCCACTGGCGGGCGTTGCTACCCACCCGCCACTGCTACTTCGTCTTACAGTGGCGGTAATGGAATACGCCTGCCATAGACATAGTGGGGTGACCCTCTCAAATTTTGATTTTTCCATATCCAGACGTTTGCACTGGTGGGCAACAAAGGTACTCACCACTGCCGCAATGTAGTCACCTGCGCAAATAAAAAAAAATCAAGAAGTCAGCAGTGGCGGGCATCCTGTACTGCCCGCCACAGAAGTTTATAGCCTTTTTTGCTTGCCCGAAATTTAGTTAATGATAAGAAGATAGCAAACCAACTCCAAAAGTTGTCAAATTGTAGAATGCAGCTTCTGATGGCGTATATTACAGTTGGAAAAAATTTCAAGTCCAAATTATGTTTAAAAATTAAGTTCTATGCGTGAGGTGGTCGTTTCGAAACCCTATACACTTGGCGGGAGAGTGTCCTGTTTGCACACGATGTGCATCAGGTTTTGGTCATAACGATCTCTCATTTTTATCACTCCCTACAGGTGTTCAATGAAGACGTCGTGGAAAGTTTCAAACATTTCCAACCTCGTGAGGATGGCCAAAGTTTGTTTTGCCTTTTTTATTTGCCGAAATTTCAGTTAATGGGGCGAAAATAGCAAACCAACTCCAAAGTTGTCAAATTGCAGCACGGGCCTTCTGATGGCGTATATTAAACATGGAAAAAATTTCAAGTCCAAAAAATGTTTAAAAATTTAGTTATGTGTTTGAGGTGACCATTTCGAAACCCTTACACTCGAAGGGGGAGTGTCCTGTTTGCACATGATGTCCATCATGTTTTGGCCGTAACGATCTCTAATTTTGATCACACCCTACAGGTGTTCAATGCAGACGCCATGGATAGTTTAAAACGTTTCCATCTTTGTTAGCACGGCCAAAGTTTGTTTTGCCTTTTTTACTTGCCAAAAATTCAGTTAATGCCGCGAAAATAGCAAACCAACTCGAAATGTTGTCAAATTGTAGCACGGGGCTTCTGATGGCCTATATTACACATGGAAAAAATTTGAAGTCCAAAATATGTTAAAAAATTGAGTTCTATGTGGTGTTCGTTTTCAAACCCGTACACTTGGCGGGAGAGTGTCCTATTTGCACATGAAGTGCATCGGATTTTGGTCGAACGATCTCTAATTTTTATCACATCCTACAGGTGTTCAATGAAGACGCCATGGAAAGTTTCAAATATTTCCAACCTTGTTAGCATGGCCAAAGTTTGTTTTGCCTTTTTACTTGCCAAAAATTCAGTTAATGCCGCGAAAATAGCAAACCAACTCTAAAAGTTGTCAAACTGTAGAACGGGGCTTCTGATGGCGTATATTACACATGAAAAATAATTCAAGTCCAAAAGTTGTCAAAGTGCGTTGTCGTATTTTTACGCAACGAATATTTGTGAAGGACAGATTTTACGTACGTAGGCTTTGGGCTGACGGGTGGCCCTACCCGCTTGCCGTAGCTAATGTTTGCAGTGGCGGGTGCCACGTACTGCCCGCCGTGTGTTAACCGAAAACACGCCCCCCTCCCCACGCATAGTTTCGAAACTTACCTAATCCATTCCCCTCTTCTACCACCTCTCGCGCGCTCGTCCACCACAACCCCGCCGGCCGCCGCGCACCTCTCTCTACTATCGCGCAGTCCGGTCCGCGCGCTCCCGCCACAGCCGTCGCCGGTGATCGTACTCCTCCGCCACCGCAGCTGTAGTTTTTTCCTCGCGGGATCGGGTGGGCCGGCACCTTCACAACCTTGCGGCCGTCGCAACGAACCCTGCCGTCTCATCAACACCGTCGTCGGCGTCGCTAATTTCTGATTCACATCTGTGTCAAGGTATAATTTCACTACATTTCACATCTATATGTTCCACTATTATAGATGATTGTATGGTGTTCGATGAAATTCCACATAAAGGATTTAGCTCTTAAATGTTCTTAGATGTACCTATACAAACACATGGATGTTGTGGTGTCATTCGATGTAGAATCAGATGGTTGTTGTTTGATTTGTAGGACTTAATATGAGTGCCAATGTTTTGACAAAATGTTGATTCGTTTCCCTTTCGTCAAATTTCTGGTACTCAACATGCCCTACTTTTAGCAAAGGTCATGCTGAATTTTTCAGCCGCAGTTTTCTTTCTATGTTCAGTCACAACTTTTTGTTACAATATTGCAGCTGGACAAATTGATCTCGGCGCTAGAACATCATATCAGAAGGAACCTCAGTACACCAACCCTGACGTCGAGATGAGCGCCCCTGACGTGGATGATTCGGCCATCCCTGACGTTGAGATGGGTAGCGACCAACAGGTAGAACCGACCACCGAGGTAGGGGACACGAGCCACACTAATGGGACTTCATCCAACACAGCCGCCACAAAGAAGAGCAACTGAAAGGCAAGGGATCCAAACAAGCTTCACGAAGGTACACTAGTGGAAAACAGAGCTTTAGTCCCGGTTGGCAATAGGCTTTAGTCCCGGGTCACCAACCGGGACAATTAAATTGGGACTAAAGGCCCCCACCCTTTAGTCCCAGTTGGCCACAACCCGGGACTAAAGTATCTCCATGTGGCCGCGAGAGAGCGCTGGGGGCTGGAGGACCTTTAGTCTCGGTTGGTGACACCAACCGGGATTAAGGTCCAGCCCACGTGTACGCGAGCTAGCGCCGGGGGCTGGAGGACCTTTAGTCCTGGTTGGTGACACCAACCGGGAGTAAGGATTTTGTGTTGGGGTCTAGGGTTTATGGTTAATTTTTCCTTTTCATTTTGTGTTTTCCATTGAATTCTTTTTCATTTCAAACATATTTTATGCTACTACATACTGTACATGTTATTCATATATAATATAATTTCTTGTACGACCATACATATATCATATAATTTCTCATACGGCCATATATATATATATATATATATATATATATATATATACAATTCGGTATCTACAATTTCTCCTACAATTTGCAGATCATTACATGCAGGCATTAGCGGCAATGGTATTCTCCGATTTCACATATGACCTCTGTAAGCAAAAATCCCGCAATTTCCTCTTGAATTGCTCGTATGCGGTTCTCTGGTAGGAGCTTCTCCCGCATCTCTTCCATCTTTAAAGAAGGAGATCAATATGAATATATTAGTTGTAGGAATATATATTAGATCATCATTAAAAAATTGTGAATAGTGTTTACGTACCTGAAGTTGTCTTACATGTCTACGCCATTCGGTCGTCATGCGAATATTCTCACAAACGTAGTATGCACATAAATTATTCCCCTGTTCTTACCTCATGCACTTTGCGAGAATAGAATTCAACCAGATAATAATCAAGCATGATAATGGTATTGAAACTAGAATTAAAGAGATGCGCGGATCTAGCTAGTACTACTTAATTACCTTTGGCCATCGTCAACGCAGCTCCGATTTCCATTGACCGACAACATCTTTGATGAACTGTTTCCAAATCCCGCTAGTCTTTCCAAAACCCGCTAGTGTATGCTCGAGAGGCTGATATAGTGCGATAATGATTGAAATTACCTGTCGAGCATAAAAACACGCTAGTGTATTCTCGAGGGTCTTTACATAGTGAGTCCAGGGTTTCAACATTTCCAGTGTCAACTTTAATGATTAACAGGATCCAGTGGAATCTGCGCATGTTTATAAATGCAGGCATGCATAACTCATCAACTATACTTAACATCGAGTAACACTCACTTGAAGTTGTAAGGAAATAGTATTTCTGTTTTGGTATTTTGTGCCTTCATAAACCTTAGCAAGTTATCCTCTGGTTGTTTGGCGTGTTCTTGTATCATTTTTTCATTAATGATATATGGGTCAACGAACCCAATGTCATAGATTCCATCTCCTTTGCATTCGAGAATCTTCATTCTGCATAATAGCATACAAAAGAATATAGTGAGGATTATTACAGGAAATGAATGAGCTGAGCTAGAGACTTAAATTACAGAAAGAAATCACTTACAGAAAATAGCAACCGACGATAGATTTATCGAGTGTGTCTTGACTGTATAACTGAAAAATTTCTGGAAACTCAATGCATAGCTCGTTTTCATAAAGTAATGCTCTTCCTTGACTTTCACCATGAGCATCTCTTGCCCGTTCTTTACTTCTTTCAAGTACCACTCATGCAATCTTCACATTTTTGTTGATAGATGCGGGTCCTGCTCAGGTCTGACAAGAGTTTCCCGTGGGACATATTGCCATGCTACATCAGCCATGGGTACTTCCTCAGTGCCTAGGAGTTGATCAACACTGATACCAATCTCTCTAGCAGCGTCAGTTGCCATATCGGTAATCACCATGAGCGGGGGGATCGATTGCATTGCCTGTTCTTCGAGGTGGGGAACTGTTTTCCCGCTTTTATTACTACTTCTATGTCTTGACTGCCGCATTTGTACCTCATATGACTTCCTAATAGAGCGGTCATAGTCTGATGGCCTATTCTGCACATGTGTTGGGGGTCGCTCAAGAAGTTCCACAAAGTGCTTTACGGTTTTCATAGGTATTATCTCCTTTGGTGGCGGGGGCGGTTTTGGTGCAAAATGGGACTTCACTTCAGAAACCACGACCGCTCTGGTTTCATCATCAGTCATATCGTAAGCTAACTTCTTTTTGGTAGGAGGCTTGTCGTTGACTTTGTTCTTTCTAGCTCTCTTCCGCTTTTGGCCCTGCTGGGACATGGGGGGGGGGGGCAGTCAATTGATGTGGTGGAGATCGATGTGGACTCGCGCTGGCTCCCTCTCGAGGTGGGGTGGACTTAGAGGTGTATTGCTACTCAGAGAAGTCGGTGGCCTTGGCGTCGAGTTTGGAAACACGATGCATTCCTTTCTCCATAAAATGACACCATGTATGTCTTCTCCTAGTGTCTACTCCCCTTCACCTCCAGGAATGTCAAGCTCTAGTGAGTCATATCCCGGCAGAACTTCATCCACCCCGACACGAGCATAGCCAGCTGGAATCGGATTGCCATATATGGTTGCTTCAGGTGCATTCTGTAAAGCAAAGCCGACTGCCACCTTCATGGATATGTTCTTCATTTTCTGGTGTAGCGCACAATTTGTCCTCTCTTTGATATCATCCACGGGGTAGCGAGCCAACAGTGCATCATCGGCCCGGACCCCCGTGGAACCCACGCTGCTTTTCCGCATAGATGGGACGGTACTATCCAGTGCTGGATCTGCTTGCTCCTGCCACGAAGATGCCCTTTGCTGGCTAATTGTATCTAGTTGCTCCTGCTGCTGCTTTAACATGCGTTCCAACTCCTCGTTCTTTGTTTCTATCTTCTGAAGCCGGTCTGCATCCTGCTTCTTTTTTCTCTGACGGCTTCTATAAGTGTCGTTCCACCCCGAAAACCCATGAACGCACGGAACAACGCCTTTGCCTCGTTTTCGTCATCCATGTTCAGGATTCTTGAGGGCGCGTGTAAGCTCATCGTTCTCTCTCTCAGGCTGGAACAACCCCTTTCGAGCATCTTCTATTGCTTCAAGTAAAGCGTCTGGGGCTGTTTTAAGATCTGCCTTTTCAACAATCTGCCATGTCGCTGGGTCCAACTGTCCCCCATGCGCATAAAACCAGTTCTTGGACCTCTGGGGCCAATCCGCTGTAACTGGAATGACCCCTTCAGCAAGAATCTTGGCCTCAGCTGCTTCCCACTTAGGCACAACTCTCTTGTAGCCACCTGTCCCCAGAACAGGGTGATACTCTTTTTTCGCAGCATTTATCTTATTTTTTCTCGACCTTTCTAGAGCTTCATCCAATTCCTTGTACTTCACAAATGCGTCCCAGTGATCTTTTATCTTCTCTAGTGCTCTGGTGAATTCTGGAGTCTTCCATTTTGCCTTGATGTAGTCGTTGTATAATCTTTTCTTCCAGTTCTGGAATTGTCTGGCCCTCTTCTTAAGAGCAAACTGCTTGACTTTCAACCGTTTGCCATCTGTGAGACCCTCTGGTAGGTTGAAATGTGACATGAGCGTATCCCAAAGCAAATTTTTTGATCTTTCATCGACATAACTAAGTTGAACTTTATGCCATCGCCCAACTTATTGGCCCGGCCTCATACCGTTCTAGGAGATTGGCTCAATCCAGAGGGCTAAAAGAAGAAAGATTCGTTAATATATGTATATATATATATATATATATATATATATAGACACACACACATACATATCAATTAATATATCTAATGATCACCAGAGGCCTAATATATATATATACCTCGCCGGACTTTGTTAACTGTTTAACATTTTCTTCGCCATCATTGTTTGTTTGCCCTTCATCTCTTGGTTCTTGCTCAAGTCCCTCACCGGAGTCGTTCAGAAATTGTGAGCTGTCATCTGGTTCATTCCCTCGGTTTTGGGAGGAGTGTATCATGTCGAAGATATCCTCTTCATGGTATCTGCCGCTATCGTCCATAACTTAACTAATCCAGAAGAAAGATAAAACAATTTAGTATTTAAATTAGAATGTATTTAATAAGCAAAAAATGAATCATAGTATCGAGAAGAACAATACCGGAGATGCAATCAATACACAGCAATGCAACAATATGATGCATGATCATGACATGGAGATATGATGTGGTTTGAGCCTATGCAACTAACATCAATTTGGATGAAGTCCATTTGAACCGAGAGAGAACAACCACCGACAAACAATAGGGAACACAATCAATGCAATGCAACAATATGATGCATCACTAAGCATGACCGCAAATTTAAAGCAAGCAGATGCATCACTAAGCATGACACGACAAGAAGCAGTGCTAGGGGTGACCTAACGTAGTACTACACATTGCAGACGGAGAGGAAAACATCCGGAGGAGTTTTCCCGACGTTTGGCATTTTCCAGACAGACAAAAGAGAGGGGATGTTTCTATGTTTGCTGTGCTAGAGAGGTGTGACCGATGAACGGGTTGCATATTCAGATTTGTTGGATTTTTCTGAGCAATTTTCATATATAAATTATTTTCATCCGAGTTACGGTTTATTTTATATTAATTTTCAAAGTTTTAAACATATTCTGAAATTATTATTAATTCTAAATAAAAGGCTAAATGATATCTATACCCAGCAGAGTGCACACAACAGTGCACACTATGGCTGACAGTGGGTCCTAGTTGACTGCCCAGCCAGCAGTCAATTGGAGACTTTGACTTGTCAAAGGGGTCCTCTGGACCCACATGTCATTGAGAGGGGCAGCCTAGTTAGCATTTTGACTGGGTCAAGTAGGCCCAGTGGGACCCAGTGGCAGTGTCTATTTACTTAACCAGTATTAATTAGTTTTAATCTAGTTAATTAGTCGAGTGGGACCTAATGTCAGTGACCCATTAGGGTTTTACTTAGCGGCTAATCACGTGGTTATGGCCCCAGGCCCACATGCAGCGACCCAGGAGGGGTCCACGTGGTGGCCAGGTCAGCAGGCGGCGCCGGAGTTGCTCCGGTGAGCCAGTTTTTGTGGCAGCGCATTGGGAGGTCACCGGAAAAAGCATACGGGGCATGGTTTGAGGCGCGGTTTGCGGCGTTCTAAAGCTGGAGCTACGCCGCATCCAACGATGGCGGTCGCTCGAGCTAGCGTGCCCCGTAGCATAGCCGGCGACGCCATTTATGGAGGCTGGAGCTCGGGATCTCGTCGGAATCTCGCCCCCAGCGACCATTTGTTCGGCCGCAACCACCAGACGATCGAGCATGGTGAGGTGTGTCGACCCGTGCAATCGGTTGGAGCGGGGGTGGTCGGGCTCATTGGTTACGACAACAACCGAAGATGGCGGCGACGGGGACCCGACGGGATCGAGCAGAGGGACTCGGATCCGAGGATACGAGTGGTGCACACGCTCCGGGCGAACTCGAGGAACACAAAGGGAGCACCAGTTCATCCTAGGGGCAACTATAGCGGCAGCGATAAGCACAGCGGCGGCGAGAGCTGACGGCTACGGCGAGGGAGCTAGATAGGGGGAAGCCAGAGAAGAGGGAGACAGGAGGGGCTCGGGGCTCACCGAGTGGGCTCATGTTGGCCGCGGACGTGTCGGAGAGGGAGAAGACCAACGATGGCGGTGAAATTGGGCAGCCTGGCGGCGCGTGGTTCTTTTCCTTCTCCCAGGTGGTGGCTAGCACCAGGACAGCGGTGTGACAATCGGGGACCAACAACTCTGACGTCAACGATCACTCCATGGAGATGCAACACCACAAATCCTGTAAATTCCGCCGAGTGAAAACAACTTAGGTCATCACATCACATACAACATTGCAACTTCAATTTTTTAGCAAGATCATCATGATCAAGTAACCACTCATCATATCCAAATTTTAACATTCGTCTATCTTAAAAAAAACATCTATCTACGTACTCCACAAAAGATGTTCTCTTCCCTCTCATCTATCTATCTATCAACGTACTCCACAAAACATCTATCTACACATTGAGTATGTATCTAAAAAGCATAAAACTACACAAAACATACACAAATTTGTCCACCTAATATAATTTTCTTCACATTATTACTCTCTTCCATTTCATCCATCTATCTATTCATCTATCAAACATCCATCTATCTATTCATCTATCTGTTCATCTATTTCTACAAAATACTACACACAAAAAATGGAAAAACTAACTACATTTTTTTACCTTAGGGGCTCAAGAGTAGTAGCAGAGGATTGCCAGCCTGGCTGGGGCCAGCGACGGCGAGCCGGAGCCGCAGCCGAGCAAAGCCGGTGGAGCAGCAGGCCCAGCCGCGGGGCAGGGGCGAGGACCGCCAGAGCCACGGCCAGGGGCGGGGTTGAGGTGGCCGGGCCGGGGTCGAGGGAGGTCGGGGCGGGGACGAGGAGGCCGGGGCGAGAGGTGGCTGGACGGGGTGGCGGCGCCCCGGAGCCACGGGCAGGGAGTACCTCGATCGGAACGGTGGTGTGGATCGCCAGAGAACGACGATGGAACGACTGTGAAACCCGGCATCCTGGCAGCGTGGTTCTGTTCCTTCGATCTCATGGGCGGTGGCTGGCATGTGGACACCACTTATATACCCGTGACCTTTAGTCTCTGCTCCAACCATGAACCGGGACTAAAGGACAACCTTTTCGGTAGCCAAAATTTTGCGCGGGAGATGAACCCTTTAGTCCCAGCTGGTGGTTGCAACCGGGACTAAAGGTGTCTTTCAATTAATTTTCATTTTGAAGAAATTATTTGACAGATTCAATTTTACAGATTGAAATTAATTCTTGGAAAATGCATAACAATTTGAAAACTAAACCAAATGAGTTGATTCAAATTTGTGTGGATTCATCTTGAAGATTTCTATCAACTAGTATCATTTTGACAGGAAGTTGCATAATTAGTTCTGCACTTATTAATTAAATACAGTAATTGAAGACATTATTTTAAATTAAAAAATTCATATCTTCCGTTCTATTAAGCCAAATGGAGCAAATAAGATGTCAAACTGTTTGTCTTAATATAACCTCCACATTCATATTTTGTTTGGACATAATTGCATTGATTAACTCCTCTGTATAATTAAAATACTAAAAGGACATGAATAATTGAAAAATCATAACTTAATAAATAATTATTCAAATTCATGTTTCAAATGCCAAAATGCCCTAGCTTGTTGGTTGGATTCCGACGCTCCGGAGTCCATGTAGGAACACCCAAAACACATACTTACCCTAACCCTTACAAAAATTCCCTCTGGTTTGTCCGAAGTGAGACTTTCTAGCTATATGTCCAAAAACAAACTAGAGAGAAAGTGATGACGGTGAAGCCGGTCACATCCCAGAGTGGGATCTTGGGGTATAATTTTTTTTCTTCACATATATCCCTTGCTTATGAATGCGCCGTAACCATGGAGAATCTTAATCATTTAACAGGATGCTTGGGTTAGTCTTCACTGTGAAGGGAGGAATTTCTTCAAACTTATTATAATCTTCTGACATGTCTGTCTTGTCCTCCACTACCATGATGTTTCTTTTCCCTGAAAGAACTATGTGGCGCTTTGGCTCATAGTATGATGTATTCGCTTCCTTATCTTTTCTTTTTCTCAGTTTGGTAGACATGTCCTTCACATAGAAAACCTAAGCCACATCATTGGCTAGGATGAACGGTTCGTCTGTGTACCCAAGATTGTTGAGATCCACTGTTGTCATTCGGTACTGCTGGTCTACCTTTACGCTGCCTCCTGTAACATTGACCCATTTGCACCAAAACAAAGGGACCTTAACAGAAGTTCCATAGTCAAGTTCCCATATCTCCTCTGTGTAACCATAATATGTGTCCTTTTTTCTATTGTTGTTTTTTGCATCAAAGCGGACACCACTGTTTTGGTTGGTGCTCTTTTTATCTTGGGCGATCGTGTAAAATGCATCCCCATTTATCTCGTACCCTTTAAAAGTGAAAGAATGCCCGTCCATACTTATTATTGATTTCTTTCCTAGCGTGCCTTTTCCACTCACTCTTCCCTCATGCCGCGATTGAGGAACACGAATCGGCTTAAGTTCAGGAATAAAGTCAACACCAAACTCAATAACCTCCTCTATTCCATAGCCCTTGGAGATGCTTCCTTCTAGCCTAGCATGGTTATGAACATATTTCTTTCAGACTCCCATAAACCTCTTAAAGGAAAACATATTGTGTAAAAATCCAGAACCCAAAATGGCAATCCCTTCGACTAGGTGAACTAGGATGTGCGTCATAATATTGAAGAAGGATGGTGGGAACACCAACTCGAAATTGACAAGACATTGGACCAAATCATTCTGTAACCTTGGTAGGATTTCTGGATCGATTACGTTCTGAGAAATTGCATTGAGGAATGCACATAGCTTCACAATGGCTAATCGAACATTTCCCGATAGAATCCCCGTCAATGCAACCGGAAGTAATTACATCATAATCATGTGGCGGTCATGAGACTTTAGGTTTTGGAATTTTTTCTCTGCCATATTTATTATTTCTTTTATATTCGATGAGAAGCCAGACGGGACCTTCATACTGCTCAGGCATTCAAAAAAGATTTCCTTCTCTTCTTTGGTAAGAGCGTAGCTCGCAGGACCTTGATACTGCTTTGGATGCATGCTGTCTTTTTCGTTCATACATTGCTGGTCCTCCCGTGCCTCCAGTGTACCTTTTGTTTTCCCATACATGCCCAAGAAGCCTAGCAGGGTCACGCAAAGATTTTTCCTCATGTGCATCATGTTGATTCTTCCCAAAATATAGATTTCTTCTTCCACATGGGTGCGTGTCTGTTAGCGTCATTCGGAACAGATTGTCCGCCAGCACCCTTTCCAAAGGTTACTTTTAAATCCTTGACCATATCAAATATATCATTACCAGTACGGTAGCCAGGCTTCTTCCGATGATCTGCCTCACCTTTGAAATGTTTGCCTTTCTTTCTTAAGGGATGCCTGATCAGAAGAAATCGACGATGTCCCGGGTACACATTCTTCTTACATTTATCCAAGTATATACTTTCAGTCTCATCTAAAGAGTGTGTGCGTGCATTGTATCCCTTGTTTGTCTATCCTGAAATGTTACTAAGAGCAGGCCAATCATTGATGGTTACAAACAGCAACGCTCGTAGGTCAAATTCCTACTGAACACGTTCACCTTTTATATCCCACAACTGTAGAAGTTCTTCAATTAATGGCCTTAGGTACACATCAATGTTGTTGTCGGGTTGCTTAGGGCCTTGGATGAGCACTGGCATCATAATGAACTTCTGCTTCATGCACAACCAGGGAGGAAGGTTATAGATACATAGTCACAGGCCAGGTCCTATGACTGCAGCTCTGCTCCCCAAAAGGATTCATGCCATCTGTACTTAGATCAAACCATAAGTTCCTTGCGTCATCTGCAAACTCAGGCTACTTTCACTCGATTTTTCTCCACTGTGACCCATCAGTGGGTCCTCTCAACATCGTGTATTTCTTACAGCCTTATTTGTGCCATCGCAACAACTTGGCATGCTCTTTGTTCTGAAACAAATGTTTCCACCGTGGTATTATAGGAGCATACCATATCACATTGGCAGGAACCCTCTTCCTCGTGCGCTCGCCCTCAACATCACCAGGGTCATCATGGCTGATCTTATTGTGCAATGCACCGCATACCAGGCATGCATTCAATTTCTCGTACTAATCACCGAGGTAGAGGATGCAGTCATTAGGGCATGCATGTGTCTTCTTCACCTCTAATCCTAGAGGGCAGAAAACCTTCTTTGGTTCGTACGTACTGTCGAGCAATTCATTTTCCTTTGGAAGCGTCTTCTTTATCATTTTCAACAACTTTTCAAATCCCTTGTCAGATACACCATTCTCTGCCTTCCATTGCAGCAATTGCAGTGTGGTACCCAGCCTTTTCTTGTCATCTTTGCAAGTTGGGTACAATAATTTTTTGTGATCCTCTAACGTGCGCTCCAACTTCAACCTCTCCTTTTCACTTTCGTAGTTTCTGTTTGCATCAATAATGGCATGACCAAGATCATTAGCGGGCTCATATGATGCCTCTTCTTCAGCTTCCCCCATTATAGCACCATCAAATTCAGGGAACCTAGGATAGTTGTCATCATCCTCTTCTTCTTCATTGTCTTCCATTATAACCCCTCTTTCTCCGTGCTTGGTCCAATAGTTATAGCCGGACATGAAACCAGACTGAAGCAGGTGGCTGTGAAGGATTTTTAAGGTAGAGTAATCCTTAGTATTCTTACAGGAACCACATGGACAACACATAAAACCATTACGCTTGTTTTCCTCAGCCACACGCATAAAATTATGCACGCCATTAATGAACTCGGGAGAGCGTCGGTCATCGCACATCCATTGCCGGCTCACCTTCATTATACAACATCGAAGTGACCAAATTAATACAAGTTCATCACATTAAAACCAAAGTAGAGCAGTGACCAGATGTTACTACTGCAAAAATATATACATAAAGTTCAGACATACTTCTCATAAAAGAACATACAACTATCTAAAGCATTTAAATGCAACAACAAATGCGATCAAAATCGCACCTAAGTTAATAATTGATCCAACAGCATAATGATACTAAGTCTCTTTATTAATGGCATATTTTCTAATCTTTCTAATCTTCAAGCGCATTGCATCCATCTTGATCTTGTGATCATCGACGACATCGGCAACAGACAACTCCAATTTCATCTTCTCTTCTTCAATTATTTTCAATTTTTCTTTCAAATACTCATTTTCTTTTTCAACTAAATTTAACTTCTCGACAAGAGGGTCGGTTGCAATTTCCGGTTAACATACCTCCAAGATAAAAATATCTATGTCAACTTGATGATAATTGTCATAAACACAAAATGAAACAAATAGTTATAAAAGATAGTATACCACATCCAAATCATAAACTGGATGGGGGCTGACGGAGACGGATATCAAAACCATGCGCTATATATACCAAACAATCATACAAGTAAGAAAATTATACAAGTTACTATCTAAATCATACAAGTAAGATTTTTTTTTTACAAAAAGGATAAGAACAAGAGGCTCACCAAGGTGGTGCCGGCGACGGGATGGCGCGGGCGATCGACGGCGGTGAGGACAGGGACCGGAAGGCACTAAGTAAGCCACACCTACACATATGCATACTAAGAAGTTAATTTGAGCGCAAATTGCATATAAATCAAATAAATTCCCACATAATTACACCCAAACTAAAACCCACAAATCACTATACTTATAGAGCATGAAACGACCTAAACTAGCAATGAGAGATGAAAGGATGAAGTTGCCAACCTTTTAGAACCCTTGGATAGATGGGGTGCCTCCAATCTTGACAAATCTTGGCAAAAATGGAGGATGAACTCGAGCTTGGGGAAGGAAACAGAGAGGAGAGAAAGCTTGGACTCGAGCTGGACGAACCAGTTTTTTATAAGAAAGACTTTAGTCCCGGTTGGTGATACCAACAGGGACTAAAGGTCTATCTTTAGTCCCGGTGGGTGATACCAACCGGGACTAAAGGGGCTCGCAGGGGCTAGAGGTCCCATTTGAACCGGGACAAATCCTGGCCATGCCCCCGTCCGCTCCTAGCCGTTGGAACCGGGACTAATGCTCACATTAGTCCCGGGCCTAAACCCGGCCGGGACTAGTGCTCCGGATGAAAGGTCTGTTTTCTACTAGTGGTATAATTGCAATCATCACAGTTGCCCCGAGTGGCAAGCCGGTCACCCCAAAGGATGCATAAAAAAGGTATAGCAAAATGCTAGGTTCAATCTTGCGAAAAACCGACTCGATCAGTAGCAAGGATTGGTCGGACACAAGGAGAATCTACTACTAGCGTTAAACGTAGTTATGAATTTCCACCTGATGTCAAGAAGTTTTTCGAAGATTATGCCATGTCAAAATGGCCAAAAGATTTTAAGGGACAGGAAGAGCAGTGCCTGCTGCAATCTAGTTGGTAAGGACTTCGAGACCGTTAAGCGGCTCAACCCACTATGGATCACGAAGAATGGACAAAGTTTTGTGAATCCTCTGGTATAGAGTCAAGCAAGGAGATAAGCAATCATTTCCGCAATTTACGGAAAAATCTGCCAGGTAACCACCATCTGGGCCCTGGTGGTTACAAAGATGTAGAACCCAAGTGGGAGAAGAGGCGGCGGAGTTTATAGCCGCGGGTAAATAGCCTCCGTTCTGGGAACTTTGAGGTCGTGCTCGGGACTTCCGTTTTCTCAGGGCCCGTGCAGTGCAAGACCTAGACAGTAAGGAGTTGGTCCTCCCGACGCAGGAACTTCGCTCGACGGAAGAGAACTTGGTAACGTCAATCACCACTTATAATTTATTCCCCACAACTTATTTATTACGTACCATACTAATTGCTTACCAAAACACATGTATTTTTTGTAAAGAAAAATAAAGCAGGAATTTGGACTGGGTCCTCATGAATCTCGCCACGGGACTTCCCGGGGTTTTGGAGTTAACAGGAAGCCCAAGACTGGGCGTGCATAGGGAGAGGGTAAGATATTGTGGGGCGACGCCTACCCCGAAACTAAAGAACTAAAAAATACAGAAGGAAGTACATAAGCAAAACTAAGTTAGATGCAGTAGCAGATGCAGCAATCGAGAAAATGTTGGTAGAAATGTTTCCGCATGGAGCGCCAAGTCCTACCTAGCAACATACACCTATCATCACCCATCAGCCACGTGCATCCCACTTTATTCCATGCTGGCTGCAAGCCAACATGGACGGGGTGAAGACAAGGGTTGCCTAGGGTCAAATCATCCCGTTTACCAATGGTAGCAGAATGATGTAGGGGGTCGTCCTGCCACTTGGCATGACGAGGGTGTAGGTGTAGGAGGTAGTGATGGGCTTTGAAACTTGGTTATTGCCTCACCCCCTGAAGGACGTCGTCACTATGTTATGGCAAGTGACCCAGAGCCACCAGCTTAAGTTGCCAATGAATGATATAGAGGAGATTCCCCAAGGATATGTCAACACCAGAGATGTAGTGCCAGATAATCTGTATTCAGGGGAGAAGAATGCACGTGACAGTCGCGGACCAGCCGCGGACAAACCACCTATGCATGTTGTCATCCCCGAAGGGCGGAAAATGAACATGTATAAGCCCGGGGAACCGCTTCTATCGGACTCTATGTTGGAGACCCTCTCAATTGATCTTCAAATTCTAGACGCCCATGTGGTAGATAAATCAAAAAAATGTCAACATGGATACATGGTCAAGGTGATAGAAAGTTATAGTTTTGTCCAGGTGCCTCCGGCTGACAGAATTGATCTGGCCTTTAATGGGGTCATCCATGCAAATATCTTCTCTGTCAGCGCAGTCTTCCTAGAGTTAATGAGGCTCTGGGTACTTCATCAAGCTACAGATCCCCTACTCCCGCATGGTAAAGTGTCCTTACTTGATCCTTTTTACATGCACTGCCACAACCTGAAAACCACAGAAGGCCAGGAGGTCATCTCGGACTACTTGTTCCCGTTCTTTATTGTCAATCATCCACATGTGAAAACCTTTCTAATGCCATACTGCGACAAGTAAGCCATTAACGTTCACTAATTTATTTTTGAAACAAATAAATGGCCTTGTGGTTTGATGCCATCAATGCTAATTTCTTCATTTTTTTGCGCAGCGACCGACATTGGATCGTAATCGCACTATTGCGCTTGGCTTACTTCTTCGATTCGAAGAGGCACCCTCAAAAGCAATGGACTAGATTGAAGAAAGTTCTAAATGATGCTCTCGCCAAGTGTAAGAACGTCAGAGATAATATAACAGAAAATTCAGAATTCAAGTTCTTCACTAGCGCTTATTGCTATCCAGAACAAAAGGAGGAAACCTCTCATAGGTCTGGATACTGTGCCATGGCTATCATGGACGACTTATTGAAGCAAAGCAAATATTTGCGTAATCATTGCCTGATCATCAAGTGGTCCAAAGAGATGGAGAGGGACATGGACGTAGGGGAACTATTAACACAGCATGGCCGCCTCCAAAAGATGTTGGCCAGAATCATCAACAAAGAGGTTGTAAATGAGGATGAGAAGTTTCACTTCCAGCTAGAGCGAGATGAAGAACGACTTCACCAAGTCGAAGATATATTGTGTTAATCAATTGCAAGCGATACAGTGCTTCAAAACATCTTGATTCGTTGTTCATTTTATGAGTTCAGAATTTTACATGTTTATTTGTTGCCCTACACTGCTTATACAGTATGTTTGCTTCATTAATAATATTAATTGTTGTAACACCGTTGTAATATGATTGTTTCAATGCAATGGGATGATTGAGTGCGAAATACTGCTTCAGCGCCACTAAAATGCTACCATGGGAGCAAAATAACGTTGCCGCGGCAGCAATTTCTCTATATGCCGACATCACTACCAGTGGTGGGCGGCAAAGGTGCCTGCCACTGCTAATACACCCAACAGTGGCGGGCAGAGATTAGAGGTGTGGCAGGCGATAACTTCTGCCCGCCACTAAATGCCATAATAGCAGTGGCAGGAGGTCAGTGTCGGGCCGGCGGCCCTTAGAGCCTGGCCTGCCACTACTAGGCTTTTTGCACCCGCCACTGCTGGGCATTCCTAAAGTAGTACTACTTGGTGTAGACAACAAGTCATGACACGTTACAAACATATAAATCATATAAAACTATGGACACTAGGTGCATCTAGAATTGGAGCAATACAAATCCTGCTCAATGCTACGACCAGTGCCTAAATGCTAAACTTTTTAATTACGCCCCATGAGTGTGACAACATATATATACATGAGCAGCAAAATGTGAGGTTATGACAAACTAGCACTTGAAAGTTTCAGAAGGAGTTGATTGTTTTCACACAAAAATATATGCATGTGCTCTAACTGACTTTCAAATTTCGTTTGAAATAATGTCATAATATACCCCACAACAAAGACAAAAATACGGCCAAAAAAGAACAAGGTGATGTTTTCATGTATTTGTCACTTTTATCTCTCACATACAAGCACAAATATTGATGAAAATTCACAGGTATATATTACACTTCTTGTGTGCATGTACAAAAAAATTCAGAATTTTTTTAGCTTTAAAAAATCTTTTCTTTGAACTTCAAAAAAATATATAGACCACAATGTGCCTGTGCTCCAAAGTTACATTCTGCATAGCAATGCAATATATAAAGTTTGACCTCATCAATATGTACTAAGCAGTGTATTGTATGGTGGACAACCTCAGCGCAACATGCAATCCGTGATAATGAGGGCGCAGGTTCAATTTTGTATCACACATTTTGTTCTTTTTAATTTCTAATTTGTGAGTTTTTCCTGCGTGATTAAATAAAATATGAGGGGGTTCTGTACAAAAAATTCCTCACACTTTGACCACTCAGCACCTTCCCACCTCGCAGCCACTGCCATGCTGGCACACCACGTGGGCTGGACTTACGCCCAAATACGGATGGAGGCACCTATTTGCAGGCCTGGACAAGTTCGAGTACTAGTTTCATGTATTTTGTAACTTTAGGCACTAAACTAACCGTAGGACAAGTTGAGGCAACTCCGGTGTATTTAACTCTATTTTCAAACAGAGCTGCTACAATTTTGCACCTAAATTGGTAAAGGGGGTCATGGAATATTTTTGGTGTGGCCACTAGGAAATAGGCGTCCTTGGGGGAGCCATGTGGAGGGAGTTGTTCTGAACACACAGTGCGTGAACCGTTCGTGGGGCAGCCTTGTGATTTCCAACATTTTGTTTCTTTTTTACAGTCTACATTTTACTTAGTTTGACCTTTGCTTTTCATTATTTTTAGAATATAACTGGCCAACAATAAACTCTCTCCATTTCTTTTTATTAGACCTATTTGGTAAGTAAATATTGAATTGTTATAGGTATGTTCACTAGATGCCGATTGTACTCCCCCTGAATTGGAAATATCATTAATTTGCCACTGGTAATTACATCTCTAATCGACATTGTAACCAGGGGAAGTTTGGTCCAAAATTATCGCCGGATAAGTATCTTCGTCAATACACCTAACAAAAAGAATCAATGGGCTATATAATTTTGCTAGAGCAAGGACAACGCTTATGTTTTAGGTATATATGTACTCCCTCCATTCCTAAATATAAGTCTTTTAAGAGATTTCAATGCGGACTGCATATGGAGTGAAATGAGTGAATCTACACTCTAAAATATGTCTATACATCCGTATGTAGTCCTTATTGAAATCTCTAAAAGGACTTATATTTAGTGAAAAGAGATTAACACTATATACCTAATGGATATAATGGTAATTACGTAGATTTTAGACTCAATGAACTGATTCACCTGCCTTTTATATGCGTGCCTAGTAGCAAGGTCCTTGCATTGGCAAAATTACCCATATATGCTAGAGGTGAGGAACGGGAGACAGCCAGGGCACGGACGGCAAGCAACAGACAGACAAGAGAAGCACATGACACCACAAATATATTTTGCTTCTAGCGCTGGGAGCTCACACCACATGGATTAAAATTTGACGCCCCGCGTCTTCATGGGCAGCTATAAATAAGTAGAAATATGGCCCACAAAATTTAGTGCAAACATGCGTATGATTGACCTGCAGAATATAGTTCCTTGGTGACCCCTGGGACATATAGCTACAATTTTGTTCTAATTACAATCTTGGCACCATATGCCGCAAAGTGGGTACTTGACGACATTCGAGGATTAAGAAGACATCCATGGATGGAAGCTCCAGCTAGAAAATACTATAGAAAATAATGACAAACTTGCTAGTCCTTCTGCCCATTGTGCCTAGAATATTAAAGTGTGGCGGCTGAAAGAGATGCATGCATGTGAGTTTTGCTTTGTCAGCTAGCAAATGCATAGAGGAGCTACGTCATCTCAAGGAAGCAGTACCACGTCATCAGTAACCACGTAAGGCTATCGTAAACTGCTAATCCTGTCTTTTCAGCAAGCTTTGAGCTGCTACATACTGCATAAATAAAGCTAGCCTAACACTACTCGTCATCGGATATGTAAACGACCTCCATGCCGGCGGTGCCGAAAAGATGGGCTTCCTTGTCCTTTGCCGCCGCCCGCAGCATCGGCGCCACCACGCCATTGTTCTGCCTCCTCTACGACATCCTCCGCCTCCATCCCCAGAGAGTCCGGACGAAGGCCAGATGCAATACGAGCAGTGTGCTCGGCCTGGATCTCCGCTAGGAGCTCCAACCGGCGCTCCGAAGTGAGCATGGCGTACATCGTGATCCACTGGCGGGCCATGGTTCTGGCAGACGGCGAGTTTCGACCAGATTGGACAATGGCGGCAGAAGGGGAGGTTGGAAATGAGACTGGGTAGGGTTGAAATGCTGCCACCCGGTTTAAATAGTAGGATTAGGCCCCTCTGGCGGCGTGCCTCAGCGGCGTTCTCACCGGATAATTGGGTTTCGACGGGTGTTCGCATAGGTCTTGCATGTCAGTCCGACATGGTGGATGCGCACGGCGAGACCGGACTTCCTCATATCTGCCCCAGATATGGGCTAGATATGGGGGTTGTCGGTCAGCTCAGACATAATGGGCCGGTTCGAGGAGTCCCGGTGGGTCATCATTTTGTGATCGTTCACTGATCGGGCCATGCAGGCAGACGTATAGGAGGTGTTTGAGGAGTCCCGCTGCAGATGCTCCATATCTTGCTTTGGCAGCTAGCAAATGCATCAGGGAGCTCTCTCATCTGTACGACGTCATCTGAGGTAACCACATAAGGCCAACGTAACAACTTCATCTATGGGCAGAGCCAATGTTTATTAATGTGAGAACCAGCAGAATAAGCTCTAAAGATGCATGTGTATCTTTCAAAGTTCTAATTTTCATTGCAATATATTTGCTCTTTTGATTTGATAAATGATTTAGTAGTTTTTAATACTGAAATACAATTAACTAAGAGAAAAGAAGGGAAGAGCATTGGAGCCATTAAGACATGAAATTTCCAATTTGCATGGCAACAAAAAAGAACATAATGCACATACATCGTTAAAACACAACATCATAAGACCCCTTATATCTATTCAGTTCGAAACTCGTCATGGTTCTTTCAGCACCACTTCACTTATACTATCCCGCACGTTGCTCTTCAAGAACCTTTATTCTGGTTGCGTTTTCAGTACAATATTTTGCACAATCGATGTATATATTTTGTAAGAACACGCATTGCACACACATACACTTCCTCGTAGAGAAAAATAACATGCAGGACGCCAATTAAGTTTAACCATGGATCAATTCCAGTTAAGATAAAACATTGAATTCTAATTAAAAAATATTCAAATATGGATATAAGAAATCAATACAACCATAGATGAATGCTTACAAATATTTTCGCTTACCAGACTGAAGATAAAGTTAAAAATGTTGAATCTATATAATATTCTTTTTTTGGGGGGAGAATCTATGTATTATTCTTTTGAATTGTTGAATCATGATCTGGCCAACTAATCCAAAGTTCGAACTAATGGAGAGAGGCGAACAATATGTTTCAACACTCCCCCTCAAGTCTAGACTATTTTAGCCCTTAGACATGAGATTTATGTAGGCCACAGAATCCATTTTTTAATACTGTGTTGGCAGGGTCTTGAACTCAAGACCTCCTGACTCTGACACCACTGAGTTCATGCTCCATTCAACTCATCCAAAAGTCCGAACTATGGGAGAGGGCTGGACATTATACTCCAACACTCCCCCTCACGTTTTTATACTCCTTCGGAGTTTATGACATGGCACCGGAAGCGGGGGCATGCTGCAAGCGTTTACTGGTTTTGAACTCTAAACCTCTTGGTTGTAAGTTTATGCACATGTAGGCCGTAAATTTTTTTTTTAATACTACGTTGGCAGTGTCTTGAACTCAAGACCTCCTGGCTCGGATACCATATTGAATTCATGCTTTAGCCAACTCATCCAAAAGTCTACTCCTTTGGAGTTTATGACATGGGCAGAGGATCGGGGGTAGGCCGCAATTCTTTGTTGCGTTTACTGGGTTTTGAACCCTAAACCTCTTGGTTATAAGTTTATACACCTAACTACTTCACCCATCAGTCCGAACTAATGGAGAGAGGCGGGCAATATATTTCAACACGAATCATGCACAACAACTGCATGTGATCTACTATAGTTTAAAGTAGAAATAACCTATGTAATACAATGCAAGTGCAGGCTCTTGTAGAGGAAGCAACAATTAGGGGA
This sequence comes from Thinopyrum elongatum, assembly GCA_011799875.1. NCBI lineage: Eukaryota > Viridiplantae > Streptophyta > Magnoliopsida > Poales > Poaceae > Thinopyrum > Thinopyrum elongatum. The sequence continues at coordinate 25,701,103 of CM022298.1, forward strand.
AGACTGTACAGATAAGTATCGGGGGGCATGAACCAACTACTGATAAGTATCGCCTAGAGAAGTTGCACCTGATGTATCTTCCTTCATTTGGTAGTTAGTGATTCGTTGTATTTCCCATCTCACTTTCTAGACTAGTTTATCATGGTGGATTAGTTGGAACATCACGACATGCATGCATACGAACGCTTTATTTGGAAGTTAGCTATTACACCTTCTTACAAAGAGTCCCTCTAACAAATGAGGCAGCGAAGGTAGTCAAAGACAGAACAGTAGTGCTAGCTGTCAAAAAAAAAAATTAATACTAGTAGTTCTAGTCTGCTAGATCTCTGAACAGCTAGCGATCAGGTCTTCAATCCGTCGCTTGAATGATTACTCACTTTCTATGAACAGCTAGCGAGCAGGTAGCTCAGACCACAGGATTAAATTTGGAGGCTGACCACACGCATAAACTAAAAATATTAAATTGTATATAACCTACTAAATTTAGTTCATATAATGTACTTGATAGTTTGTTTGTTTCTCCTAGATTCTGTGGAGATGATCAACCGTGCCAACTAGTGTATGATGAGCTGCAGAATATAGTTCCTTGGTGGCCGGTGGAAAACATAGCTACAGTTTCACTGTGTGCCTCCTTGTAATCCATAGTAGTATTATCTCTACAAACTAGCCATGTCCCCGGCCTCAATTGTGCGTAAAATATCATTGATTATATTTAATTTTTGGACAAACATTAGTATATATTGTTTTGGTTTTTACGAGTATAAGAAGTTGACCTCTCCTATGTTTGTTCTACAAATTATACATAAGCAGAATAGTAGAATCGATGTCAAGTCTTCATGGGCAGTTAACTCAAGACATCTTATATTACTTGCTGACATAAAAATTCGGAGCGGTACAAATAGACGCTAGATAGTTTGTAGCCAACATGTTGATTGTGACTGATATACTGTATCAATACAGATTAGTGAAGTTCATATGGCGATTTTTTTTTATCCTTAGTTTTTTGGCGACTGGTTGAACATATAGCTACTTTTTGTGTGCAAGGCACTTAATCAATGTTGCAGGCATGGGTATTTTCGTCCCAAATTACCCTAAAATAAATGTCTTGGTTACCATGCTCAAATACACCTAATAAAAGGGGTGGATGGAGCACATGGATTCAGTTTGAGGATTTGTATTTCATATATTTTAGCTAGAGCTGCCATTTCCATTTGTTGTGGAAAGATATTGGCGACATACAGTGATTCCCATCTGAGTCCAGGCTCATCTGCACCCGACGAACAATACATCCAAAAAGTTAAAAAAAACTGATTTTGTTGGCATCGAAGATGCTCCAATATGCAAGGTGTGTGCAAATTTTCAAGGAGAAATGACATTCGAGGGGCTCTACACCAAAAAAATATATATTAAAATCATCTCCAAACAGTGTTCTTTTTCAAAGTTTCTCCAAGACCAGAAATTTGTTTGTTGTGGAGAGGTCCTCGAGGGCTTGGACGTTTTCGTGTACTCTTTATATAATTAGAAATATGGACCACAAAATTTAGTACAAACTCGCTAATTTGTTTGTTTCTCCTAGATTTTGCGGAGATGGTCAATCGTGCCAGCTTGTCTATGATTGAACTGCGGAATATAGTCTTCACATAAGTGTCTTAGTAGTCCATAGTCCTTCATAGTAGTATTTTGTTTTACAAACTTGATGCACGGATCAACTTGTCAACATGCATGGATTAAAAAGATATGCATGGAAGGAACTCCGGCAAAAATGGATATTTAAGAGCAGCTGAACGGCATGCATGCATGTGAGTTTTCCTTTGGCAGCTAGCAAATGCATATGGGAGCTACGTCATCGCTGAGAAGCAATAGGACATCATCTATAACCACCTACCTAAGGCCCACAGAAATACCAAACCTGCCTTTTCAGCCTGCCTTGAGCTGCTGAGCAGCTAACTAAATTTAAGGTAATGACTCGGGAGAGCTGCATCTCAAATAGGAGCAAACAAATCCTATACCTGTCAGGGCAACTCCAACGGGGACTACTAAACGGATGACAGCAAATTTCCGTGGAAACGACCGGATATTTCCTTGGACATTGGGCGTGGTGTCGGTCATACAACCGTAGTTGTGCTATGACTGACTGTGGGCTAGACGGACCGAGGGGAAAGAGAGGTGAGAGTGAGACACGTGGATTGTGGGGATATGTGGTACAACTAACAATGGGCTAGGTGGACTTACAGACTCCCCCAAATCTCACCCAGGCTAGTGCTGGTTTGGGGTATTCGGACATCCGGATCGACCCGGACAAATTTTATGACTCTCACTGTATGGCTTAAAATGTCTAGACCGTCCGGGTCATGCATTTGCAGGTGAAATGGTGACCAGCACTGGAGTTGCCCCATTGGAGTAGGCAACGTATCAACACTTGCAGCAAAATGTAGTAATGTGCTGGCACAGTGAATAGCTAAAAGATATACATAAATAATGACAAACTTGCTAGTCCTTCTGTCCATTGTGCCCTAGAATATTAAAGTGTGGCGGCTGAAAGACATGCATGCATGTGAGTTTTGCTTTGTCAGCTAGCAAATGCATAGAGGAGCTACGTCATCTCAAAGAGGCAGTACCAGGTCATCAGCAACCACGTAAGGCCCTCGTAAACTACTAATCCTGTCTTTTCAGCAAGCTTTGAGCTGCTAGCTAAATTTAAGATAATGGCTCAAGCGAGCTGCGAGAGACTAGATGTGGATTTACCGTCACCAGTTTCATCAAGAACAGGAGCAGCACAAATCCTAACTGCTCCCTCCGTCCCACAATATAAGACGTTTTTTCAAGCTAAAACAGCTTGTAAAAATGTCTTATATTATGAAACAGAGGGAGTAGTTAATAACTCCCGATGAGAGTGTGGCAACATATCTACGCACGTTGAAAAATGTCTGTTCAGCTAATACATTCGTATGTACCTAGTTAAAATCTTCTGATAGGAAGCCGACCAACACATAAATATACAAAAAAAATTACATGGCCTGGAGATTTAAACTGCCAGCAAGTAAATACCTGTGTCTTCTTTAAGCAAAAATTATGTGCATGAAAGAAACTTTTGAAGCATTAAACGTCTTTGCGAGAATTAGGTTTTTCCCTGAAAAAGAGGGTAGACTTCTGACCTCTGCATCAAGTGATGTGCAGTCATTCTTGTCAGAGTTAGCTACATTCACGAATTTTCATATTTGAGAAGCGTGACTCTGATTATTTATTGTATTACTCAGTTGTTGCCTGATGTTTTTATGCTTAGATGGCCCGTGGGTAGTATAAGTGACACAAGTGTGGTATAGGTTGTAAAACTGGTTTGTCTCTTGAGCTGGCTTGTAGTGCTGCCCACCCATGACCCATCGCAACCCCGTCGAGGCTACTTTTGTGAATGACTAGGCTTGATAAAACAAGACTGGTCCAACTCTAATCACTACAACCCTATGCTGACAAGGTTCTTTAAAGGGCATAGGAAACACAATGGACAACGTCCAATTAACAGCTACCAGGATAATTGGGAAACGCTGTGGAAAACCACGACGAAAATTTACAGATGTTAGATTTCTGTCAAGAGTTACACCATAAAAGGTAACTTTGCACTGAACGAAAATTTATTGGTGCTTAAACAAGTATGGAGTTGCGTGGTATCCAAATTCCAAAATAATCCACCTAAGTGTTAACACGTCATCAATGGTAACATAACACCCAAATCAAATATTACTAGACATGCATGAAGAGCCTCCTCAGTTAAAGATTATATATGTCTCAAAAGAACTGGGCCATAATACATAAATAACACTCGAACACGAGTAGCATGTTAACGAAGAGCAATATGGACTCCATTACAGTATATTTCACGTGGAATTGTGTATCCACTCAAATCTCTTTCAAAGAATAAATTTTTTTCATGTCATGCAATCAAATAAATATTTTCTACGGGATTCAAATGACTATGACATTGCAAACCTATATTTTTTCTATTCATGCGTTTTGAGAATCCCATGAATCAAAGAGGAAACCATCTATGGGAGCAGCAAAATAGATCAGAATCTGACGGACATACAACGGCGAGCAGTTAAAACAACAACACACCTTCAGAAAAAAAAATGTGCTAAAAAAATGTCATTCTAAATCCTGTAAATTTCTTATTGGTACAAGAAAGCCTAGGATTGAAATAAGCAGCACCACTATATCCTACTAGAAGTTTTACCTACGGAATATGACATTTTCAATAATCATGTGAGGCCAATGGAAAATACTTGAAGTCCTTTTCAACAAGCATTGTGCTTGCTTGCCAAATCTTTACCTAATATTAAAGGACCGAAGATTTCATAGTTCTCCATACGTCATCTCTTGAAATATTCGTGAATTTTGTGTTAGACAAGGTGGTACTAAATTGTATAGAACAAGCGAGCATTTGTCCCGTCATCATCCGTTTTTATTTCTTCGTCCGTCTCCCCTACTTCTCTGCATTAGTGCCACAATGGGTCTTGGCCCGCGTTTTATTGCCGGGCCTGCTCCCTCGCTAGCCAACTCTGTACGTTCACGTTCTTACTAAAAGGAAAATTCTTTTTCCCTAATAGAAAAGGAAATTCTTTTGCCTAAAAACATACAAAGGAAATTCTTTTGTATATTATGGATGAAGTCGCATTACTACTTGACCAAGACTTTTGTATCATGCAAGACACAAACACGAATCATTATTCACCTATAAATCTAACTCCTAGCGAGGTCCTTTTTTTCAAGAAAATAATCCCTGCCCTAGGCCATCACCCGACAGCTGATCAGCACCTCGACAGCCGCGCATCAGCAACACGAGCACCATGGGATCTCAGAGATTCGTCATCCCCGACGGCCAGCACAGGGCCGCTCCCTGCAAGGAATCCAGCAACCTGGCCACGGGATCGAACTAGACGCACATGTGTAGCGCCAACCCACGGGATCTCCATGGCTTCCGATCAGCGCGACCCTCGGCGCCCAGCACACAAGCCGACGCATCTGACCGGATTTCCCGAGAGGAGCACCCCCTTGATTCGTGCGCGCCCCATCTTTTCCAGGTCGCCGTTCTTGCCTGTTTCGTGCTTCCCGCCAGTCCCAGCTTCTGTTGTGCTCGGGAACACCGATGGCCGTCGCATCGCCGAGCATTGTTTCTGGCACGGGCACAGCCACCGATGGAGCCAACGCATCACCCGGCTGTGGCAAGTTCGGCCCTCATGTGCCATACACTGACGGTGCCGCCCCTCATGTGCCGCTTATTAGAGCTGGTCGAGGTGGCACCTGACGTTGAAAGCTCGGACGACGGAGAGCACCTCACGCTCCTGTGCGTGCAGTTCTCTTGATGCCTCCGTTCAATTCCTGCAAAATCAGTTCGCGTGGTGCTCCTCGCCTCCCATGACCCATCCCCTCCTCTACTGCAGGTTCCACGAGTGGTCGCCGGATCCAGTGGACGTCGCCAGCTCCCGTCCCTCCTCTACAGCGTCAGTGCCAAGACGACCAGTGACGAGGGCCCACTATGTGAACGCCATCCTGCCTCCTCTCCCACGTGGAGAAGATAGGGCTTACCGAACTCCAGTATGTGTCCAATTGTTGCCAGATTTGGAAGTGGATGGATGATTCGGCTATGTTTTTTTTTTTTTGGACCTGCATGTAGTGCTATCAGCCACGAAGGCCAGCTGCTAATGAGCACATCCTGCCCGAGCTCCATGAATGGCTTTCTCTCAGCACATGGCTGCACTCTCTTTGAGAGATACCGATTTCACTTTGTTGTTCCAGGATAATTGAGTAGCTCATCCTTGGGTGACATTAAAATTGCAGTTACTAATTGTCTGGCATTATATTGCAGAATGGAGCGTATAATTAATTAATTAGCAAGGTGTACGACATCAGCATATTGTTGGTTTGCCTTATTATCAACATATGATTACCATTAAAAGAGATAGCAGGTGAAACTCTATACGATTTTCAACCTGCTGGGCAACTAATGACTCATCGTAGTTCAATAATACATACAGGGTCAAAGCATCTGAGAAATTTCAACTTAATTAAAAGTTATTCCGCCCTTTATATATTTTTTGTGAAATATATACTTAACAAATTCATCTTAAGGATTCATTCATAGCCCTAATTATCTGATGATTTAGTAATATAACAAGTCAGGGCCATTATGAAGTGTTCGGGGATCGTTGTGATGGTTGATTTATATTTTCTTGCGTATATATATCATTAAGTACAGAGTCTCTTTTCTTCCCGCAAAAAAAGTACAGAGTCTCTTTGATATAAAGTACTTTCATTGGAATTTCAAGTATTGAATTGTTAGAATTTTTTCCGCGAGAGTTGTTTGATTTATTCGACTTTCCATATAACATTAACATTGATGGTGTGTCTTCCTGTGGCACTATTGTAAACCGTATGTCATTAGTCTGCATAGTATGTGAAATCTAATTAGGATGATATTTGTGTAATGATTTTATTTTGTAATAAAATAACAAGAGGTCAATATTGTTTGTTACGATATATCTTCGATGTGGTGACCTATTTGCATTGATATACGAGGCATTTTATTTCCATTGGCTCTATATATCTCATATGTGGCAGAGCACTAAAGGTGATGTTTAAGCCCTAGGACATTACAATGGCTTCATCAGATCTATCTGCATTGCTCCTGAGCAACAAACATTTATTCAATTGCAGACACGAACAAAAATCATCCCATCATCATCTATGGAGGTAAACTGGAAAAGTGACAATATGGTTGAGCCCCTAGGGGCATCACAGATGGATCGTCAGGGGCATACAATGATTGGTTTCTCCGGTGCAACGCACGGGCACATTTCCTAGTTTAGGATAATGGTTCCGAGGGGCCACATGTGGCCTCACTTCAGCGCCAAGTGTCACAAGATGAATGAGCCTGGTGTAGGTCAGAATTAAGGACAGAAATATAGACCTACACTCTTTTATATAGTACTGAATACACTGATTTGTTTTCAGCAAGGAAAATGATTAAATGGAGTCGGCCAGCAGAACGCTAGTACCAATCACCCCGTGCCACGTCGCACATGCTTGGTGGGGTCCATCCACCACTTACATTATCTGCAAAAGGAGACTGTGAGACGTGCGTCCACTTGTTATTCTCCGCCCAGTTCTCGCATCTTCTTTCTCGTCTCCACCTCTGTCATAGCTTTTCTCCCCTCCTTGGCGTTCGCTCAATAAGTCTACCATGGATCCGACGAGGTGGAGATCTTGTAGGGTAACGCAGCAGAAAACAAAAATTTTCCGACCTACGCACCAGCCCAGGACCACTATGGAGACTGCATACAAGTTTTGATCATTTTCGTTACCGACTCGTAGCGCAGCGGAAGTAGAGTCGATGACGATCGGCGGTGCAGATCCCCGTAGCTAGGATTTACAACCTCCCAACCGCGAGGATGTATACCCTCGTCTTCCCTTCGGACAGCCCTCCGGGAGGCGGTCGAACAGTCCCCCGGACGGTGTCGCGGACAGCCCTTCGGGAGGCCCTTCGAAACTCGAACGGTCACTCGGACACCACTTCGGGAGGACTCACAGAACTCGGACCGTCACTTGGACAGCCCTTCGGGAAGCCTCACAGAACTCGGACCGTCACTTGGACAGCCCTTCGGGAGGCACTCACGAACAGCCCCTCGGGCACTAAGATCGAAACTACGACCTCTCTACAAAGGTGCACACATACGGTGTCATCTATCCGGCAGGGCTTCGCCGTCCAGAACTAGTTCCTGCCGGAACCCAGACAGCCTTTCGGCTCTACGAAACTCTTTTCGTGGGAGGGAGAGAGAAGCCAGATAACATCTTGGCATGTGTATGAGAGCAAGGGATGAAGGATATGGCAGCCCCAACTCCTCCTTTTATAGGCCAAGGCAAGGGGTGGGGTGGGATGTTGAAATACCAAAATACCCAAGCTTCATGTCACACATGAAAGGGCATAATGGTAACACAAGGGGGGCACCAAGGGGACACCACCATGGCAGCCCTTGGGCCGGTCACACATGTGCCCCCCCCCCCCCCACCAACATGTCTCCATGAAACATGCATGCTCCCTAGACAAAAAGCCACCAAACAAGCAACCCCTGATTCGTGGGATCTTGTCCCCTCGCGCTGAGACAAGATGTTTTCCGCGAATGTTTTTTCTGAAAAATTCCAGAAGGTCCCAGAACATTTCCGGTACCCTCTAAAATTATTCTGGGCGTCTTCCGAAACATTTCCGGTATGGTGGTTTTCATCAGCGAAAAGCAACAACAGCGGTTCTGGCAGCTCCGGAACATTTCCGGTTTTTCTCTCCGAAAATTCCCAGAAGTTCCCAGACCAATTCTGGCATCCTCTAAAAATTTCCAGGCGGTGCCGAAACCCTTTTTGACCTAATAATATATTCCGAAACAACTTTTCGGTTTTACCGAAACTCTTTCGGTGTTCTCTCTCCGGAACTCTTCCGTTGTCTCCGAAACTTTTTCGGTGTTTTTCTCTCAGACTCCCTGTCTAGTATTCAGCAGATAGATGACCCTTAAGCGTGTGACCCTATAGGTTCGGTGAAGCATAGACATGACCGGAATACTTTCCGATCAATGATCAGCATCGGAGCCATGGACACCCATATTGACCCCTATACCCACACGAATGAATATTCGAGTGAACCTCCAATTGCCGTGTGCTATTCCTGTTGCTTCGCGATATGTTACAAATACCCGAGGTGAGACATGTTGGCATTCCCGTGGATCAATAACTTGTCCACTATGCTAGTTACCTCGCTACCAGTATTATTCTCTTTTCTCGTTACCGTGTTCCGGCATCCCCGTGATCAAATCACAAAGTGTCTGGCCAGACGATGATGGATACCGTAACACCGAGAGGGCCCAGAGATATCTCTCCATCGTCGGAGGAGCAAATCCCAATCTTGATCTATCAAGTTACATGACATACTTTCCCATGAACCCGTAAGCCGCCGTAATAGCCATCCAGTTACGGATGACGTTTAACAAACCCCAAAGTTCATGAAGCAAGCATGAAGAAACTCGATACTCTCATGGTCTAAGGAATCATGCAAACGTTAACCATCTCTGTGTTATTAACCATTAACTTGTGACGAATGTATCTCATAGCATAACATCAATTCGGGTCGATTCAACACAAATGTTCTTCTAACATTGTGCTCTCAAAGTTGCTGGCATAGACATGCCCATGATTGGGAAAACATAATCATCATGCAACACTTGAGCCAGTCTTAGAGGCACGACTAGGAATACATTTTACCGTTTATTATTCCACACGTGCACATGGTTTTCCCCAGAGCCTTTATGAATATACGGGCTCGGGAACCATAGCAGTTATAGCATGGAATATAAACATAATAATGAATCGGGAGATAATAAATAACATTTATTATTACCTCTAGGGCATATCTCCTACAGACTCCCACTTGCACTAGAGTCAATAATCTAGTTAATGCTAATGCACTTTACACCTGTGGCACACCGGTGTAAATATGCTTCGCATGTGGTATAGCCTGAATGTCCAACGGATCTGACGACTTTAGCTCCGTGTGTATCTTTGCATATCCTCGTGTTTTCACGCTTTCACAAAATTCATATTTTGTGTGGACTTGGCTTTGTATGTATGTGAATCATAGGTTGAACCTGGATTCCTCAGACTGAGTTATGGAGCAACTACCTGCAGTAGTGTCCCATTGACAAAAGCCATCTTGGAACCATACTAAGTTCATGAATGAGTTATATGATTCAACATCTTCTTTGGAGCTTCAAAAGCGGCAACATACTTCACCTCTGTTATAGAATTCGCCACAGTAACTTGTTTGGAACATTTTCCAACTAACTATGCCACCACATTGTGTGTTACACAAAACCCTCAATTTAAATCAAAAATCGCATCGAGAAATGATGAAGACTGTATCGATGTAACCTTTTACAACGAACTCTTCATGATCTCCACTTGCGAGAAAACATGTCATCAGTGCTACTATAGTACTCAATGACCCTTTTTCACTGTTGTCCCATGATCGGTACTTTTGATCACTTTGGTATCTATACTCGCAACAACTTTGGGAGTATTGGACATATCTGGTTGTTTTACATACCATGGAATGCATGATTAATCCAAACACAAGAGTGTGTGGAATTTCCATCATGTATTTTGCTCATCAGTGTTTTGGGACACTGAGTCTTGCAAAAACTCTTTCCATGTGACATCGGCAAGAATCACTCCTTGGCGTTTTAAATGCTAAAAAGTTTTAGCATCTTGTCAATATGTATCTATGCTCAGCCCCATTAGGTAAATATATCTCCATAGATCATCATGCCTAATATTAAGGCTATTTAGCCCAAGCACTTCAACGAAAAACTATTTTCAAATGAAGTCCTAATTCGTGTCAAGAAATTTATTTTCAATCAACAATGTGTCAAGCACATAAGGTTTTTAGAAATATCATTATGCTCCCACTTACTTTCTTGAATTACAAGCATCTTCGTTACCCATTGATGAAGTCAAACCCCTTTGACCATTTCATCAAAACACGAAGATTCCAACTCCATTTTGCTCTCTTCTGTCCATCGCTTGAACTCTGAAGTTTGAATACTTACTAGCATCCTATGGATCGACAAATTACTTTGGACTGTATCACATACAAGTCCTAGGTTTTATTTTCATCAGATGGAAATCCTTTCGTCATCCATGTTTCATATCTCATGATTCAAATATGTATTAATTACTAGTTCAACCCGAACCGACTTTAAGCATCTCTACGGTGAAACAACCTCATCGTAGTCAACTCCTTGAACTTGTTATTTCAACAAGTCGAGCTTTATGGATAAAACATTTTCATCCGTATCAGTTTTTAGTTCCAATACAATTCGTTGGACTCTAAGTCTTCCGGAGGGTTTTATCAAGATTTAAATCTTGAATCATTTTATGGAAACTATCTCGAATTATATTGGCATTTAACCAATCCCAGAGTCAGGGCCCATCAACGCTTCCTTGTGTATCGTAGGTATACTGTTGTCTAACAACAATATCTCGTTTGCGCACATGAGAGGTTTGCACGAGCCTTGCCTACGTGGTTCAGCTGCAAGTTCGACCGAAGTCCATACATTTTATTGTAGAGACTTCCGTATCAGTCGCAGTAGGAAACTCTGGAATTACTTCCAAGGTCTCTTTCCTTTGATCTGATGACGAAGATACTGTTATCTTGTCGAGTTGCATTGTTCTCCCACTCACCTTTTTGAAAGAACCAATTTCTTCAAAAAGCATACCGTTATTTGTGGCAAACCTATTTGCCTCGGTATAGTGAGGGAGGAATACCCAATTACTTGGGATAACCTACAAAGTAGCACTTGTCTGATTTGGAATAGGTTTGTAACCTTTTACACAAGCCCCATATTCTAAATGTTAAGAAAAGATATAACATGGTTGGGCGTACCATACCATGGTGTCATTTCAACAGACCCGATGGAGCTCTTTTCAGTGTAAAAGCCACAGTCTCTAAAGCATCACTCTTTAAAAGGGATAATGGCAAATTTATTTATGTCATCTTTGATCTTACCATGTCATAAATGGTTCGATTACATCTTCACGGACTTTCCACTTGCAGTGGTCTTCCGGGAGGTGCAAGTTATGAAACCCCTTTCACAACTCATCAGACATTCGCTAAACTTGTAACTCAAATATTTCTTTCTGCAATCGAATTGTAGAAACATAATTTTCTTGTTACAATAACTTCTACTTCATATTCGAAAACCTTTTGAATGATTTCAAAAGATCCAGACTTACGTCTCATCAAGTAAATATCCATATATCTACTTGAGTCATTTTTTAAGGTAGACAAATCCACTGTTTGCAACAACATTTATCGGACTACATACATCAAAATGTATGATCACCAATAAGTTCGTTGCTCGTTCCTTATGGCCTGTGAACGGTATTTCAGTCACTTCACTTTTCGGAGGAAAGTTGCAAGTGTCAGCTGATTCAAAATCAAACGACTTAAAAAATCCATCATAATGGAATTTTCCATGCGGGTTTCTCCAATGTGACCAAATGCAATGCCACACTTGTGTGGTATTCTTTTAGTCTTACGACATTTAGCGTCAGTGTTATGGATGTATCATATTACCATCAATATTCATAACATACGTCCCATCGATGATGGAAGTATGGCCCTTCATGTTATTCATAATACTGAACAACAATTGTTCTTTTATGAACAACCCTTTTGCAACAACATTGTGCAAGGGGCTAGAGTGTAAAACTCTATAATGAATTATGAATGTAAATCCAGAGGTAATATATTATTATCAATATTCATAACATACATCTCATTCATAATGAAAGTATGGCCCTTATGTTATTCATAACACCGAACATCAAAAGTTCTCTTATGAACAACCTTCTTGCAAGATACTTTATGCAAAGGGCTAGAGTGTGAAACTCTAAAATAAATTATGAAAGTAAATCCAGAGGTAATATATTATTATCAATATTCATCACATACATCTCATTCATAATGAAAGTATGGCCCTTATGTTATTCATAACACTGAACATCAAAAGTTCTCTTATGAACAACCTTCTTGCAAGATACTTTATCCAAAGGGCTAGAGTGTGAAACTCTAAAATGAATTATGAAAGTAAATACATAGGTAATACACCGATGGAAGGTATAGTAACATTTACTATGTTCCATGTGTGTATCTCAACCTCATTCCTGGCTAGTTTTTCAGGCCATAGTAGTTCTTACATCGAGTTGCAACAGAATGCAATCGAGCGGGTATCTTTGTGATTGTCTCACAATACTGAAGAATTAGTGATTAACATGTTTAATCATAATTCCCAAGAACTATATCTTTGACCAGCCTTTTATACATCAAAAACTTGTATGACATTCATACATGAGCTGGATATTCCAGTCTTCTTTCTTATTGCCTTTATACTTCTAACAGTTTAACTTTTAGTATTTCTCCTACTTCCAGAAGAAGCACCCAACTTAAGAGTGCCGTTAGCCCCGGACTTCCTAGGCGTGAAAGTTTCACTAACACCCTTCGGACACTTTCTTTCTCTTTAAGTTGTTGTTTTATTCACCTTTCATCATATGACAGGCGTTCTTCTGGATCCATCTCTTATCAATCTAATGCATAGTAAACTCCTTTACTAATAGTTTGCCAACAAACATTGCTTTGGATATCTCATATCTTTTAGCCTTTGTCTGTCTCTGAAAATGATTTTCAGATTCCACGAATATCACATAACTATCCAAACTTTCGAAGTTTGGGTGTCATGGAAGCAAACATTTTGCACTTGACTGAAACGGAATTCTAGCTTTTGGATCGAAGGACGAGAGTCATATGTTCCATAGCATAAGCGAGAGAATACCAAAAGTATGCGATAGGACAAAATCCTTCTCGGCACTCTTGAGGACAATCCTCACATTACGTTACCATCCGTAAAGTTTTAACCAGATATTTAACAGCTATTCAATTTTAATAGGGAAGGTGGAAATGCGAGCCATTCTTCTACAACTATTTTGCAAAACACACTTAGACAGTGTTCAAAATTAATTGCACTAAGAATTAAAAGAATTAATTCTAAAGTGCGCTCCCACTCAAATCAATATCTCTCATAATTGTTTGTGAGTGATTCAAGATCCATATTACAATTCAACGCCAAGGATGTATCCATCTCAAGTGACGAGAATTGCAATCGGTAGGCCAACTTGCCAATCACATCTCTATTTGACTCTTGTTCATCTTTCGATGGGCGTGTTCCGAGCTCAGGACGCTCCTCCAGAACGTCAAGACAACCAAGTGATCTTGCTGCGAGGTCTCAACTCACCCGCCTCACACTTCCCTAATCGTTCGCACCCATGTATCCATGTGATGCCCCGAAAAGTTAGGTGCCGTGACGGTGCTACACTTGGGAGAACACTAACTACTTGATATTTTTGTGAGAGATCACCCTAATAAACAGCGACTACCGCGCAATCAAGAAGGGTGCATCATAAGGGATAAACATCTCAGGCAATTCATAATAGCATGATATGGTATAGCCCTTTCTGACGGAGAAGTCTTGTATTTCTTCGTCTTTGGCATTCGCGTCGGTGTTCACCTTTGCGAAGATTGCCACCACCTTATCGATGCACTAGATAATATTGCTATCTCCATAGCTAATAAAAATAAGTGCATTACACAAGGTTGACACGCAGGTCATTTAAAGTGCAATCATATGGCTCCAGCCATCATGCCGAATCATGACACGCAGGTCATGTTAATTAATTTACATTATATAGTCATCTCATACATAATCAAATTATTATGAGCACTGCTATACCACATCATATGCACATGCAAACCCTCCTGCAAAATCAAGTTAGACGTCTCTAATCGGTTCATGCAAAAACTTGTTTTACGTGGCTTCTAAGGTATCGAAACAAACCGAAGCTACCAATGTGCATCATCAAGTATGATAATTCAAGTCGCTAGATTAACAATGCGGGGTGTATGAAGCACGAGATAATAAAATCTCAAACCCCATACTAAACTTCGTCATACGCATGACCCCCGTGCAGATCATATCTGCATTGCCCTTTCGTCTGCGAAATTTCATCTTTCTTTTTAACTATGGTGGAATCTAATGAACTGTTAGCACTTCGTTGATCAATCAGGATCGCGGATTGCCAGAACACTGAAACTCCACCATACTATTATCAAGATCAAAAATATGCAAATTCCAGGGAAGCAACAAGAACATCGGTTAACAGATTTCATCTGCTACCCGCACAAATAATTTTCAGTAATAGAACTCATCTACTACCTAATTATATTGTGCAACACCCATACATCTCATGTATTCTAGATCGCAACCTGCATCTACGCATAGCACGGCTCTGATACCACTGTAGGGTAACGAAGCAGAAACCAAAAAATTTCCGACCTACGCACCAGCCCAGGACCACTATGGAGACTGCATATAAGGTTTGATCATTTTCGTTACCGACTCGTAGCGCAGCGGAAGTAGAGTCGATGACGATCAGCGGTGCAGATCCCCGCAGCTAGGATTTACAACCTCCCAACCGCGAGGATGTGTACCCTCGTCTTCCCTTCGGACAGCCCTCCGGGAGGCGGTCGAACAGTCCCCCGGACGGTGTCGCGGACAGCCCTTCGGGAGGCCCTTCGAAACTCAAACGGTCACTCGGACAGCCCTCAGGAGGACTCACAGAACTCGGACCATCACTTGGACAGCCCTTCGGGAGGTCTCACAGAACTCGGACCGTCACTTGGACAGCCCTTCGGGAGGCACTCACGAATAGCCCCTCTGGCACTAAGATCGAAACTACGACCTCTCTACAGAGTTGCACACATACGGTGTCATCTATCCGGCAGGGCTTCGCCGTCCAGAACTAGTTCCTACCGGAACCGAGACAGCCTTTCGGCTCTACGAAACTCTTTTCGTGGGAGGGAGAGAGAAGCCAGATAACATCTTGGCATGTGTATGAGAGCAAGGGATGAAGGAGATGGCAGCCCCAACTCCTCCTTTTATAGGCCAAGGCAAGGGGTGGGGTGGGATGTTGAAATACCAAAATACCCAAGTTTCATGTCACACATGAAAGGGCATAATGGTAATGCAAGGGAGGCATCATGGGGACACCAAGGGGAAACCCCTTGGGCCGGCGACACATGTTCCCCCCCCCCCCCCCCACCAACATGTCTCCATGAAACATGCATGCTCCCTAGACAAAAAGCCACCAAACAAGCAACCCCTGATTCGTGGGATCTTGTCCCCTCGCGCTGAGACAAGATGTTTTCCGCGAATATTTTTTCTGAAAAATTCCAGAAGGTCCCAGAACATTTCCGGTACCCTCTAAGATTATTCTAGGCGTGTTCCGAAACATTTCCGGTATGGTGGTTTTCATCAGCGAAAAGCAACAACAGCGGTTCCGGCAGCTCCGGAACATTTCCGGTTTTTCTCTCCGAAAATTCCCAGAAGTTCCCAGACCAATTCTGGCATCCTCTGAAAATTTTCAGGCGGTGCCGAAACCCTTTTGGACCTAATAATATATTCCGAAACAACTTTTCGGATTAACCGAAACTCTTTCGGTGTTCTCTCTCCGGAACTCTTCCGTTGTCTCCGAAACTTTTTCGGTGTTTTTCTCTCAGACTCCCTGTCTAGTATTCTGCAGATAGATGACCCTTAAGCGTGTGACCCTATAGGTTCGGTGAAGCATAGACATGACCGGAACACTTTCCGATCAATGATCAGCATCGGAGCCATGGACACCCATATTGACCCCTATACCCACACGAATGAATATTCGAGTGAACCTCCAGTTGCCGTGTGCTATTCCTGTTGCTTCGCGATATGTTACAAATACCCGAGGTGAGACATGTTGGCATTCCCGTGGATCAATAACTTGTCCACTATGCTAGTTACCTCGTTACCAATATTGTTCTCTTTTCTCGTTACCGTGTTCCGGCATCCCCGTGATCAAATCACAAAGTGTCTGGCCAGATGATGATGGATACCGTAACACCGAGAGGGCCCAGAGATATCTCTCCATCGTCGGAGGAGCAAATCCCAATCTTGAGCTATCAAGTTACTTGACATACTTTCCCATGAACCCGTAAGCTGCCGTAATAGCCATCCAGTTACGGTTGACGTTTAACAAACCCCAAAGTTCATGAAGCAAGCATGAAGAACTCGATACTCTCATGGTCTAAGGAATCATGCAAACGTTAACCATCTCTGTGTTATTAACCAATAACTTGTGACGAATGTATCTCATAGCATAACATCAATTCGGGTCGATTCAACACAAATGTTCTTCTAACATTGTGCCCTCAAAGTTGCTGGCATAGACATGCCCATGATTGGGAAAACATAATCATCATGCAACACTTGAGCCAGTCTTAGAGGCACGACTAGGAATACATTTTACCGTTTATTATTCCACACGTGCACATGGGTTTTCTCCAGAGCCTTTATGGATATACGGGCTTGGGAACCACAGCAGCTATAGCATGGAATATAAACATAATAATGAACAGGGAGATAATAAATAACATTTATTATTGCCTCTAGGGCATATCTCCTACAGATCTATGGTGGCGCTAGGAGTCGGTCGTCGTTGCCTACACGCTCCACTCATGCGAGAGCTCTCAAAGGGAGGTATTGCCTTGTTGGATGCTTGGCCGGCACGGTGACGGCCGCCATGCCGCGCTACAAGATCCAAGCGAAGGAGGGTCATGCTAGAATTGGCACGGTGTGGTGTTGCAACTGCCCTCGCCTGAAGCTAGAATAGGGAGGCGTGGCTACTGCAAGACCATGCTGTTGTGTTTGAACGATGGCTACGTCATGATACGATGGGCAGACGAGGTGCTAGAATTGGCTTCAGTGAGAGCTGCATCTAGTGGGGGTGGTACTACAATGAGCAGCGACGTCGTGCAACATGCTGGAAACAGCCTCGGTGGGATCTGCAACCTGCATGATGGGAGCTGGATCCGGCGAGGGGGGCGATGCTATGATGGTGACCTCGCATGAAATGTATGAATGGTCTTCAGCGAGAGCAGCAACTGGCTTCTGGGGGAGCTGCATCCGGTGGGGGTGGTGCTACTATGGGGTGGCGACGTCGTGCGGCATGGTAGATTTGGCATCGGCGGAAGCTGCAACCGGCATAGCTGGTGCTGCATCCAGCGAGGGGGTGGTGCTAATATTGGCGGTGACGTCGCGCGACATGCTCAAACCAGCCGATGGCTACTTAGTGTAAACAACAAGTCATGACACGTTACAAACATATAAATCATAACACTATGAACACTAGTTGCATCTAGAATAGGAGCAATACAAATACAGTTCAATGCTACGACCAGTGCCAAAATGCTAAACTTTTTAATTACACCCCATGAGTGTGACAACATATATATACATGAGCAGCAAAATGTGAGGTTATGACAAGCTAGTACAGTGGGTAGTTAAAATAGCAAATAAATTCGTAACGGGAGTCACAGCTACCCACACGGGACGGAAGGATAGACTTGAACCGCTCCTCGCGTCGCTCCCTCCAGGCGACCTGGGGGCTAAAACCTAGTCACCCATCCACCGCCACCTCCCCCTGCTACTGCCCCTCGTCGCCCTGAGGCCGCCGCCGGGCAAAGACGGGTGTTGCCGGTGAAGGGGGCGGCGGGGATCTGCTACCTCGCGGACCAGGAGGATGCCACAGGTCTTGGGCGGCGGCCAATCTTGCTGCCGGATCGGATCTGGCCAACAGTGACTGTAGGCCAGGTGGGGCAACGGTGGATCATGATCTGCCAGTGATCCAGCTGCATGGAGCATCGGGTTCTCGAGGCGAGCACGAGACGACATTGACAGTGGATGCATGGCTGCTCCGCGGTAGTGGCGCCCCTGTGGCTTCGACGTGAGCACCAATCTCGCGCAGCCCAGTTGGGCTTTGGTGGATTGACGACTCTAGGACATGCCTATAGGTTGGCGTGGTGGTACCTGACGGCGCTGGCTGCTAGGCACCGTAGTGGTGTCGGCACCCAGCCTGGCAGTGGTAGGCTGCATCCAGGTGGCGTGGGGGCCTGCTGCTGTTATGATTAAGGTGGCGCTTCTCGTGCTCTTCTCGCATCACGGCAACGTCCTGCATGCTCGATCCTCCTTGATCTGGCCATTGATGTATTCCGATATGGCCCTAGGAGATCTTGCTCAGGATATCTGGATCGGTTGGATTCCGGTCCTGCACGTCCATATCAGCCTACGATCTCCTGAGGGCGTGGCACGACGCTCTGTTGGTTGATGACACCTTCGGACATGCCGGCTTCTCGACTTCCTTGGTGGAGACACTAGTGGAGAAGGTCATGGTGGCCGAGATCGGAGGATCAGTTAGCTGGACGGAGCCTTGGTGGTGATGGAGTCACACAGGTGTCAGATAACTCTCAGGAGTAGCAGTGGTAAGTGGGGCCGGCAACACTGGCGGATTTCACTTTTGGCGGTACTATTTGGGTGCCGAGTCGTGACTTTCAGGGTGAAAACATAAGGTCTGACCTTCATTGGTTGTGCCTGGCGATTGGCTTCCTGAAGGAATTTTTTTGAGAGTGCGGACTTTCTCCAGGGTGAAAACCTAAGATCTTGGATCGGGCAATGACGGCGCTATTGCACTGTTCCCTTCTTGGAGGCGTTGCTTTTGGAGACCTTTTATGTTTTTCGGGTGTTGTATTAGGTGATGGTATGTGTGTTGTTATTGGGAGGAGGCGATCGCTGTGGCGGGACCTCTCTTTTTATTTTCTCCTTTGGCTGTGTGCATCCTGGATATGTTCGTGACATGTTGTTGGTGCAGTGGCTGGGTGTAATTGGTATCTTTGTGATATTAATATATTCCCTTAAAAAAGACATACACACAATTATTTGAGTTCTTTATATGTCACATTTCCATCTAAAGTTCAAAACTGTTTTTTCTGAATAAATATGTGTTCTTAAGGAAAAAATTATAGTACCTACAAAGTTAACTTTTAAGAATTTAACATCTTTTCAAGAATTTGTTACATTCGTTTTTTTTTTCCTCTTTGAGATGTCCACCTTTGATTTAAGCATTGTGCAAATTAAAATGCCAGTTTCAGTCGACACTAGACGACACTAGTTGCTTGTTTGTTTTCTTGTGCATGTGGGTATCATCACATCAAGATGGCACAAGTGACAAGTCCTAAAACATTTTATTAGTACTACGCTCCCCTCTAGCTACTTTGCTAGCTACTGTGTTTTTTTGTTTCTTCGTTTAACAGAACTGTGGCAGGTTCCATTAATGGGTCTCTTAAGCCATCTTCTACTTCGCCAACCCCTTGTTTTTTTTCTTTCAAAGAGTGTGGTTAAAATGACTTGACCAACTGATACAAAGGTCCTTTAAAACACCAATTAAGAATGGGCTTAGGAACGTTCTATTTAAACCACCCGAGACCTCAGCCAAACCCACACATCACACAAGATTAGAACAATGTTGGCTTCTCAGCTTCTAGAGCTCCTACCCCAACAATGGCAGCTTCTGCTAGTCATCCTCCCACTCGTTTCCCTGCTTTTCCTCCTACACAGGAGCCGGAACAGGTCCGGTAGCATTAGGCTGCCACCAGGGCCCTGGCAACTGCCCATCCTCGGCAACCTGCACCAGATCGGCCCACTGGCCCACCGGAGCCTGTTGGCGCTCTCAAGGCGGCACGGGCCGGTGATGATGCTGCAGCTGGGCATGGTCCGGACGGTGGTGCTGTCCTCGCCGGAGGCCGCACGCGAGGCTCTGAAGACCCACAACGTCGACTGCTCCGGCCGGTCCCCCTCGGCAGGGCCACGGTTGCTGTCGTATGGCTACAAGGACGTCATCTTCTCCCCCTATGGCGAGTACGTCCAGGAGATGCGCAAGCTTTTCATCCTCGAGCTTCTCAGCAAGCGCCGCGTGCAGGCCGCTTGCTACGCTCGCGATGCCCAGGTACATGCGTTGTTAGTTTTGTGAATGAGCGAACAAATCTTCTGAAGATCTTGTTTTTGTGGGAGCGCGCACAAACAATACTGCCAAAATGAAACTATATAGATCGATCCTACATCTTCCATATGAACTTATGCATGATATAGAATTTGTTGGAAGTGTAATGGAAAAACAAGGACAGTTAGCTGGGTTACTCGCACACATATGTGCACCAAGAATTACTATATGGACAAGAAATTTTTGAGTGACTAAGAAATAAAGAGTGACATAGACACTAATATTATAAGATTATAAATAGACCAGTGCTCATCTAAAAAAAGAAGTTCTATGAGAAGTTTTAAGATTTAAAGTTATGCCTTCCAGTACTACGCATCGAAAATCTATATACCATCATATTAGCAAACAGAAAACTATACAAATAGCTTCTGGAGTTTATTACAATAAAAACTGTCCTGGATGTACACCGACAGCAGCTAATAAGAAACTTTGTCGACTGAGAATAACATTCTACAATGGTATATTGATAATGCGTACTACAAGTTTGGATTGAAACTAATTGATGGACCAATTGTAATTGATGTTAGATCAGTTTGTGCCTTTAAAATTGTGATGATGTGTCTGCTACTAGATTACTTATACTAAGTTAGCATATTCATAGTACATGATATTAACTCAGTACACATAACTCAGATGGTGAGCCATCCGATTGTTCATATGTGGTATCACAAGGGTCCACTAATTCTGCGGGTGTTTGTGGTTTATTTACATGGACCATATGCTTTTATTTATTTACAAGGCATACTTTTGTGCAACCTTAGGTCTAAAAATATGCTACTCCCAGATTTGTGCATATATACTCAATTAGTTATTAGATAAACACTAAATGTGAAAAAACTTAGCAATACCAGTTCTTAGTCTACTAAGAAACAGATGCTCATTGATACTAGAGGTTTGTTTACATATGTACTTGAAGAGATACAGAAATATGATTCTACTTTTATGAAAGTATGTCCATGAAAATCTAAAGTGGAAATATATTTCATTGATTGCTTCTGCTTGTTGATATTCTAGAGATAAACTAAAAGTAAAAATAGAAAATAGAAAACATAGACGTGAATACTTTAGAGGATAGAGATAAATTAAATAGGAGAGATACATATTTTCTTCTAACCCGAGTCATGATTTCGGATTGATCTAGGAGTCTTGATTTGTGTAGGTGTGTCTATAGTGATTTAGTGTCTCTGATACTTTACGGTATATGGCTATCAAGGTTTTCTTGCTGGAAAATTATTAAGATTTATCATGTGTGATTAATTTAAATGAAGACGGTTATTATATATTTTCATGTACATCAGAATTTTAGAGGCTGTTTCCATCCACAACAAATATAAATATATACTAGTTAACAATATAGTTACCTATCTTCTCTGATAAGTGTTGGTGTAATTTTGAAGATAACTTATTCTTCTCTCAAGAAAATTATGGGGATTTATGAGTGTGATTATTTTAGGCATAATTATCAGCACTAGATAATTTGTCTCTACTGCCGACGTAGAATTTTCAAGGATATATCTATTTTTAGGTCAACTATAAACATATGTTACTTAAATTATACTCTTCCAACATTTTGATCGTAAAGTTTAATAAAACCATTCATGGTTTATAACTTTTATTATAATCTTGTATTGATACTAAATAAAAGAAAAAATAAGGAGATGTGACACGTGTTATATTTTTCTAGGGGACAGATATTAGTTACATATGTATATCATGTCCCTATTACTTAATAGTTGTGTGATTGATTCATTTTTCCTTTTGAACCGTACACCTTGAGCCCATTTGACAGAGTTCATGTGTGAGACATGCATCCTTGGTAGATAGCTGTAAACTATGACAACTATTTATGTTTGAAAACGGGGATGGCCCCGGCCTCTGCATCTATTTGGGCGATGCATGCAGCCATTTTATTAATTATCCACACAGATCTTACAAAGCAAAACATCAGGTAGTCTGAAGCCATCATCCTGACAACATTTGTCGCTACTCCTATCCACTTGATGAAGGGGTGCCGAATGTCCGAGCCGAATACCAAACAAACATCGCACCAAAGCCTAACTTCTAAAGCCGGAGGCCCCAACCAAGCCGCATTGCTGGGTCTGGGGCACACACCAGTCCGGCGCACTCTCAAAGGCCACTGCCGCCGTCTTCCACCGACCCATCTCCAGAGAAGTTACTAACGCATCGACCATGCCAGGCCTGCTGTTGAAGCCACCGCGGCACCAGACAACGCAACCATCCTGCACGTATCCATCCACACGCGCCCGTTGCCGAAACTCCGCAGCGCCATGCCGCCGACATCCGTCGTCGGCCTTGTGGTAGATGTAACACCGCTCCTCCTCCTGTCCCCTCCAGCCAGCTCTTACTCCAAAACGATGCCCCCATGAGGGAGAACGACACCGAAGGCATCTTCATCGTCCGATCCGGTAGACCCAGATCTAGGGTTTCCCCCGGAACATCCTAATCGAGTTGACGTGACCTGCAACAATGATGCCTCGAGAAGGAAACGACGTTTGAGGCGCCGCCATCATCCGCCAAGACCGCAGTCAGTGCCGATTTTCACCGAAAGCCGCGTCATCCCGATCTCGCGGCTGGCTAGAACCGCGCTGAGGCTCGCCATGAAGATGTATGCCTCCGCCGGTACTCCGGCAGAGATTACATCCTGTCACTGGATCCCTCATCGCGCCGCCTACCATCCACGTGAAGAATCGACGACGAATCTGGGTGGGATCCAGATCCGCGGCAGCCGCCATGCCCACCATTGCTAGAGAACCCACCGGTTCCCCGCGGTCATGGGGGCTAGCACCACCGCCGCACAACCAGGGGTACTGTCCTGGCCGCTGCGTGCGTGCTCCTCGTTCGACTCGCCCCAGCCGATCCATGAGGGTCGCCGCCGCATCCAGTACCCCGACCTCCTCGGCGCCGGGTCCACCGCCACCGCGGCCTATGCCGGCGTCAGCGGCGGAGGGGAGGCACATCATGGTTGGCTGCTGGTGGCACCCTGGGGGGGGGGGGCGTCGTGAGGGGGTCGCTAGGGTCGCCCTGCGTTCTGGAGGAAACCTGTAGAACGTATGATGACTAAATCCAGAAATTAAACTAATCTCATGTTCAACCTAGCTGCATAATTCGCATCTGATGGTTAACTACGGTTGCTTTCTTCAGAATTAATACTAGCCATAGTACTATATACGTAGAGTTACCATGTAGAGAGAGGGTGTTGTCCATAACTAAACATAAATTATTAGTCTATGGATAAGAAAATATTGTGAATTAATAGGGAACGACTGTGGTACTCCTATTAATTAATTTCTACATGTCAATGATTAGGCAGAAAAGCTGGTGAAGAACCTCACCAGTATCGGGACAAAACCGGTGCTGGTTCCTGACTACATCTCTTCCACGTTGGATGGTATCTTGGGCTCTTTTGTTTTTGGGGGAAACCACGCTGCAGAGAAATTCAAGGGGCAATTGGTCCCTGTGATGAACGAGGCCGTGGACATGCTGAGCAGCTTCTCTGCCGAGGACTTCTTCGCCAACGCCGCTGGCAGCTTCTTTGACCATGTTACGGGCATTAAGGCCCGCCGACACAGGATCTTTAAGAAGCTCGATGGATTCTTCGAACAAGTCATCGAGCATTACGTGAATGAAGACCCCACCAGAAAAAAACTTGATGACAATTGCGGATCAGCACTTGTGGAAGAACTTATCGACTTATGGAAGAAGCACAATAAGATCACTAAAGATCATGTCAAGGCTATCCTCATAGTAATAATAATTATCTCATTCGTTGTAGAAGATGCATCATACAACTCCTTTTTGGAAAGAAAAGAATTATTATTTGGTTCATCTTCTTGTGCAACTAGAACTCAAATATATTTTTCTCACGTGAATACATATGTTTCAGGACACTTTCGTCGCTGGCAACGATACTAGTGCAATAACAATAAACTGGGCAATGGCGGAGCTAATTCGGCACCCAAGGGTGCTCAAGAAGGTACAAGAAGAAATCAGAACTGCGGTAGGGAAGAAAGAGACGGTGCAAAACGATGACATGTCCAAGCTAAACTACTTAAGAATGGTTGTCAAGGAGACCCTACGGCTGCGTATCCCGGCGGCTTTGCTGGTTCCAAGGGAGACCTTACGGAAGATTCAGATTGCAGGATACGACATCCCAGCCAAGACAAGGGTTATCGTAAATGCATGGGCTATTGCCAGGGATCCCAATGTTTGGAAGGACCCGGAGGAGTTTTACCCTGAACGTTTTGAGGACACGGATATAGACTTCAATGGGGCACATTTCGAGCTTTTGCCCTTTGGCTCGGGACGGCGTATCTGCCCAGGAATGGACATGGGTGTTTTTTTTTTTCGAAAAGGGGGACTCCCCGGCTTCTGCATCAGAACGATGCATACGATCAACTTATTAAATAAACAAATAGGTTCAACAAGGTCTTAAAGTCTCAAACGAAAATAAAGGAGAGCTCACAAAGAGCCAAAGGGCCAAAAACAAACTAGCCACAAAAAGCCACAACCGGCTGGTATAAGAGAGATAGGTAAACTAATTGCCTATTCTATTACATGACCGCCATCCAAACCGGTTGAAGATATCCCGTGCTACCATCTCCTAGCGGATAGATCCAGTAACCAAACGCTCCCTGACCTCCGTCAGAGTGAGTAGCGACCACATACGATCAACGCAGTGGCTCGGAAAATAACCTGCAAAAAATGAATATTTGTTGTTCTGTTAAAAACCAAATCATTTCTGCAGTTCCAGACTGCCCACAATAAAGCACAAACTCCTACGCGAATGTGTCTCGCTATTTCGGGCTCTATCCCATTAAGGCACGTTCCAAATAACGTGTTGACAGAACTCGGTGGAGTAATATTAAATGCAATATGGACCGTCCGCCATAGAACTTTGGCTAACGGGCAATCAAGAAAAAGGTGCATCCCAATCACAGAAACTACACCTAGTAGGTCCTGTCCAATTACGCTTTGCCAAATTGTCCTTGGTTAATATTACTTGTTTATGGACAAACCACATAAACACTTTGATTTTCAAAGAAACTTCCACCTGGAATGGACATGGGTGTGGCCAACGTTGAATTCATCCTGGCCAACATGCTTTACTGCTTCAACTGGGAGCTTCCACCTGGAATGAATATTGAGGATCTAAGCATGGAGGAGGAAGGGGCTCTGACCATTCGAAAGAAGACGCCACTCATGTTGGTGCCGACAAGGTACACTGCATATCAGTGATCGAACCAAATGGTTGGAAATATGACTGGTCACTTCTTCATGTTTTGTTGTATGTGTCATTTGTTTTGTGTTCATTTGCTTACAATAAGTTTGTCCGTCTATGCTCTGCGGTTGTTGCACTGCTCAATGTATTTTGTAACCTGCTATCAGAAAATTGTACCAAAAGCAAAAAAAAAAAAAAAAGGTGTTAGCCAAACGAAAAAATAAGGAAGAGTTGGTTGGGAAATTAAAACATTATTATGTTAATCCACCTCAATGCCAAACACAACTTAGGATGTGTCTCTTGTCATCCTTGTGTTAATTAATGTAGTATATCCATGTAACTCTAACCTACGCCTATTTGGATCTAAAATTTTAAGTGACAAGTTGGGTATGTGGTCTGACCTTGGGATTGAAGACTTGGTCCTTTGCTTCTTAAGTCTGCCAATTACTTGTATGTTCAAGTTATCTGAAAATAAACACTGGCCAATGTTTCTTTTACCCGTGCCTATCCAGTTTTCTTGTCACTTGGTGGGTGAGTGGTTTTTTTTTTGAGGGGCAGGGGCGGCTACATGTGAAAAGTACGTGCGCCGACCAACAAGCTAACGGCTTCCGCCGCCGGCCGATATGGACGCAGCAGCCTGTTAGCAATAAGACCTCGTCGGGTTCGTGTGCGTGCGTGCACTGGACGTGTCGGGCACAGTCCAGGGCCGCGGTCGGGTGCGTGGTGTGCGTGTGTGTGAAGCTCGGGAATGCCCGTGCACTTGTACAGCGTACGCGTTGTGTAGGACGAAGCTGTTGGCGACCGGGGCGCGGTGATCGCGCTGGTCTATTGCGGGTTTGACGCGGCGAGCGCGTGGAGGCGCGTCGTGGGTAGTGGCGTGGGGGTCGTGGCCCATCGCTGGCCCGGGTATAAGATCACGGCGGCGATCATTGTAATGGCTGTGGGGTGTTGAGTTCGAGCTCAAGAAAAAGCCGTTCGAGCGGCGGCGTTCGTGCGCCGGAAACCTCAGCGTGTTCTCTGTTTCTTCTTCTTCATCCTTCCTTCTTCTTGGAACGAGCCAGAAAGCGAGAGAGTGATCGAGAGAGAGCTAGGGAGAGGCCTCTGCAACAACACAACCCAAATCCAAACATGTTGGGCCGCCCCATAGTCCATCGCAGGCGACCATCTCAACGTCCCGGCGAGCAAAGCTGCCACCAGAACAGTCGGAGGCTGCCGCCCCGGAGTCCACGCACACTCCCTAAGAAAGCGTGCTGTTCAGGGTCATCACACTCGCCACGAGAGGAGCATGCCCAGCCGCTGCCGTCGGCCTCCTCCGGCAGCGGCGGGGCAGGAGAGGTGGAGGAAGGTACGGGCGGCGGCGGCTAGGCTTTGCCGTGCTGCCCACCCTTGGAGAGCAACGCCAGGTACTTGGTGCTTTCTTAAGCTCTGCGTTATACAGATTTTCGCTGAATGAAGTGGAGATAAAATACTACTCCAAGTACTGGGCCTTTGGGGAAGAAGCTCCCTACTTTTGTGTTTTCTTTTTTTCAGAATGGCTAATTATCGTTCAGAACCAAGCCATCGACCGTATGCTCTTCCCATCAATAATGACAGATGCACACCCTTGCTTCGAGATAAGTTTTGAGCGACGTCTCAGCGTTGTATCAACTGCAAGTTGTTCTGTCTTTGCTTTCCGTGAACAAGTACTGTAGTCGCTTCAGTTTTCCTTTCTTGTGCGTGCTCCTCGGTTATCTTGTTCTTGTTTGCCGGCTACCATATTATGATTTCCCACAGATACTATTACTAGTAGCTCGGTGATATTTTTAACAATCATCTGCTATCAAATTCTAGTATTGATTACCATTTTGCCGTCGGATCAATGTATTCACCTTGCCGGACCTTTCTGCCATCGCAGCCAGGCAGCCCCATCCTCCTACACACACACATCAACATGCGTCCACCGCTGAGCCTCGGCTGCGCCACGTCGCCGAGACCTGCCGCCGCCGATGTGGTAGATGGAACGTCTCTCCTACTTAAGTCCCCGCCAGCAAGCACCTGCTCGATAACGATGCCCCCAAGAGGGATAATGGCCCCAAAGGCACCACCATCAATCCATCATCTGACCTCGGCGACCCGGATCTATGGTTTCCCACGGAGCAGGCGAAACAAAGTGACGACAAATGCAACTGATGCTGCCTTCGACAAGGAGACGACGCCCAAGACACTGCCATCATCGGTCATGACCGAAGTCGAAGAGGTTTTCACTGGCAATCGCGCCACTCCGAATCAACAATTGACCAGATCCATGCTGAGCCACACAGTGATACCGCGCGTGGCCGCCGGAACACCGACAGGGAACCAACATTCCGCGCCAACCCCTGTACATGCCGTCGGCCGCCAACGGGCCACAACGATGACGGATCTAGGTGTCTGGACCAGATCCACTGCACACGGCTACCTACCATCGCCAGGGAAGCACCTGAGTTCCTGTGGACGATAGAGGCGAGTGTCGCCGCTACACCACTAGGAACGCCGCCCTGGCCGATGCACGCGCCCTCCCCTGGCCTCGTCCCAGTAGATCCAGTGGCCGCCGCCGTGTCCAGTGCCCAGGCCCCTATGATGTCGTGCCTACCGCCAGTGTGGCCTATGCCAGCCACAGCGACGGCGGGGGAGGCAACGGTGGATTGCGGCTCTTGGTGGCAGTAGGGTTAGCCCCTGGCGCACCCCGGGGAGGCGACAGGACGGGATAGGCTTCTTGTTCTAAGAGTTCAGAGAGCTCCTGCATCTGGAACTCTAAAACCCATAATATCTTGAAACCAACTCATAGTTCTAGCACGCAGAGAGCTACCTTCCACGCACCCCTGTTCATGGCTAGTTCTTTGGTGATATTCTAGTCCATCAGATCTCCTTTTACGGACTTCTTCCATGTCAAGTTTGGTCTACCCCGACCTCTTTTGACATTATCAACACCCTGAAGCCATCCCCTAAGCATTGGACCTTCTTGAGGCTTGCTTTGTATATGTCCAAACCATCTCAGACGATATTGGATAAGCTTCTCTTAAATTAATGGTACCCTAACTCTATCATATATATCATCATTCCGGACCCGATATTTCTTGTGTACCTACACATCCATCTCAACAAAGCACACCTACGTTACACCTAACTGTTGAACATGTCGCCTTGTAGTCGGCCAACACTGTGTCATACAACATTGCGAGTCAAATTGCCATCATATAGAACCTGCTATAGAAAGTTGATGTACAACAACAACAACAACAACAACAAAACTGCGAGGACCACCTTTTTTTTTAAAGAACCAACGAACAAAGCAAATCAAATAAAACAGAAAAACTTCTCCTGCGCATGGGCTAACATGGAGAAGTCCCGTTGCAGCGGTAGGGACTGGTGGGAGGGCCAAGAGGGGTTTGTGCGTATGCACGGGGAGCTGAGTAGACGCGGCTTGCTTCTTAACAGGAAGGACATAATTGCATAATGATTACATTTTCGACAAGTAAGATAAGTTTAGAAACTTGTGGGTTTTCCAGCCACACAGCTGGAGAATAGTACTCCCTCCATTCTTAAATACTCCATCCGTCCCAAAATAAGTGTCTTAACTTTGTACTAACTTTAGTGCAAAGTTGTACTGAAGTTAACACGTCGAAGTTGTACTAAAGTTAACACACTTATTTTGGGGCGGAGGGGTATAAGCTTTTTTTAGGAATTTCAATATGGACTACATACCGAGCAAAATAAGTGAATCTACACTCTAAAATGTGTATATATACATTCATATGTAGTCCGTATTGGTATCTCTAAAAAGTTTAGGCTTATATTTAGGAATGAAGGGAGTAGTACCTATCAACTCTGCTAACTTTAACACCAGCCATAATTTTGTTTCCGCGCGTGTCACACCACACCAGGGACCCATTCTCATGTGGTGATTCAAAAATAATAAAAACCCGATGACATGCCTGTGGTGGTCTCATACACGCGTAACGCGCCTCACAATCGTCTCATCTGCTTTACATCCACACCCTTCTCCATTGTGCAACTCATCTAACCTATTTACCAGTATCTGTTTTCTGATTTTACATACTGATGTCTAGCACTATCTTCCCAGAAGTTGGTGGTGGGGCAGAATGGAAGGATAGTGGCAGTGTAAGTGTTCACTCTTTGAGTAGAATAGTGAGCTCGAATAATATAGATATACATTTGCCCAAAGACCAGAACTTCAGAACTGCATCTATGTAATTTGGATTTCATAATTTAGTTTGATCGTAAACCATCGCCATAATAACCTGCACAAATGTGCAGTACATTTTGGTCACATAACTATTGCTCCTAGCTAGGCATGTCAATGGGCATTTGGTGCATCTATATTCTTCATAAAAAAAAATACAGTTTGAGTGACAACAAATCTGCCTACATGAAATTGATTTTGTCCGCCTGTATATTTGTGAAAGCTTTTCTTGGCTTCAGGACGAGTGCTAGGATTCTTGTTCGGACAGGTCAGGTGGGTGTTGATGTTACTCCGAGTAACCACACCATCTATACCTCAAATTTAAATCATTAGCATTTTGGAGGAAATTTTAATTATCTAGATCGATTGACAAAAACTGAATCCATGTTGGCACATCACGAGCCGTCCTGTCATCTTAGAGAGAATAGTGAACCAACTTCATGTGTCACTGATATGTGGGACCCTGTTGTCATTGCCTACCAGCAGTGAATCCTTTCTGAACCTCCCTTCTTCCCCAAACCACCATGACGGAAACCATGAGGCTCCTCGTGCCTGCCCGGGGCCGTAGGCATGCCGTGTTTATGCCCAGTACGTGGCCTCCTAGCCGCACCTCGGGTGGACCAATGGTCGTCGCCGATGTCAAGTTCGAGGAGGGAGGGAGGGGAGGTGCCTATCTAGGTTGATTGCGAGAATCGGTTCCTAGTAATTAATGTTTGTTCACTTTTGCTTCGGTACAACCCCCTAAACGCATTAACGGCTGAGATCTCTCTATAATCCTTCATAATAAATGGTAGGATAGTCTTTTCACCAGCGCCGATACGCGGCGCCCTTAGCTGTTTTCACTTTCTTTTAAAAAAAAGTGCAGGTAACATGAATCAAACTCAAGACCTCTTGATCCAAGGAGGACCACACTAACCAACTAGGACATCCTAATGCTTTTGCGTACTTACTCAAATTCCACAAAATGTTAAAAAAGAGCGCCCTAATCACGATGGTCAAATTCTGAGTTCACGGCTGGTCCGGCCCATTGTTTAATCTGTCCTTTTATCAATATTTCTTTTTCATTTTTGCTATTCGTTTTTCTTTTCTTTTTTAGTTTCTTTTTTTTTCAAAAAATGTTTGAATTTTTAAAGTTAGTTCATAATGTACAAATCTCCACATTTAAACTTTTTTTACATATATGTCAGAAAACTATTCGTTTCTTTCAAAATTGCTCAGAATGTCATAACATAAACATATTTTCAAAAAATTGACCAAATTTTGAAAACAAACAATCTTTTGAAAAACAATACGAAATTTGAAATTTCAAGCAAAACCAGAAAACATGAAACCAATTTATTGAATTTTCACGAACCTTTTTTGTATTTGTGCAGGAAAAATTTGAATCTGGGATAATTTTTAAATTCCAAATAAATTTAGAAAGCACAAATATCATTTGAAAATACAGAATTCTCGAAATCACAAAAACTTTGCATGGTGCCATGGAATGGTGTTACAAGGCCCTAGAAAAAATTTGGTCCATCTAAACGAAGTCGAAAAAAGGTACTCTGAGACGGAACCTTCCGCGCAACCCGAACACCCTAGCCGAACTTGTTTTCAGTTAAATTCGTGAACATTTTCTTCAATTCGCAAACTTTGCTTTTAAATTGATGAAAAAAATTCCATTTAAATTTGTGAAATTATTCTTAAATTCACAAATTTGTTTTCAAATTCATAAACATACATTTTCAAAATTGATGATCTTCTTTTAAATCGGCGAATGTTTGGGCCGGGCCAATAGGCACCTGACGGAAACGATTCAGTTGCCCGGTTGGGCAAGGCCTGAGCGTATTTTTTATAATCTATTTTTTTGTTTTTTATCTTTTTCCATTAATTTCATTTTTTTTGCTTTGTGAACTTTATTATTCATTTTCAGACCTGTTTTAAAATTTGAAATATTTTTGCAATATTAAAAAATGTTATTGTTTCCGAATATTTTTTAGAAATTATTAGAATTTTCTGGAATTTCAAAAAATGTTCCCATTTTGAAAATTTTGTTCATAAATTTAAAATATGTTTGTGTTTTAAAAATGTTGATGAATATAAGAAAAGTATGTGGTTTGCAATTTGTGTACAACATCCATATTTGGGATTTATTAAAAATTCTGGAAAAAGTGTATGTATTTATAAAATTTTCATACACAATTTGAAATTCCAAAATTGTTGACAAATTTCAAGAAATAACTCGGATATAAGAAAATGTACATCTTGATTGATAATGACAGAAATGACATGATGTGCTTCTTGATATGTATGAAATGACACCAACTTTTTCCAGCATGTGGGCATGCTCATGGCAGGCCTCCATGCAAGATTTGAAGGAATTCGGACACGAAACGCACGTCACGTTACTTTTGTCTAGTGTTTTAGGTTTTTTAACCGGGAAACCCTAGAATATGCATAAAATGTCAGAACTCAATGAAATTTATCATGGATGTTTGGCATGATCATGCTAGTGTATGGAAAAATTTGGGTCCATTATATTGATTTGAGAAATTTTTGAAAAATAAAAAGAAGAAAAAGGGAAAAATAAAAAACAACAAGAAATAAAAAAGAAACAAAAAATGAACGATAAACCGGTCACTGATTGATATATTTTCCTTTTTATTTTGCTATTCAATAGATGTTCAGAAATTTTAAAAGTGTTAGATTTTTTTATGTGAGCATGTTTCTATTTAAACAAACAAGAAACAAATATTTTTGTTTAAATGAACAATAAAAAAACTATTTTTCTATTTCATAGATGTTCAAAAATTTAATTATATTGATGTGAACATTTTTCTATTTAATTATATTGACGTGAACATTTTTCTATTTCAAGAAAGAAATTTGACAACTATATTATTAAGCAAGATCATTTCAATGCAGATGTTATGAAACAATTGAAACAAAATGCTTACATGATTGTTAATGATGTCAAATGTGTAAGTAAACATGCATCTATAGTCCAAATCCAGTTAGAACAAATTGCTAAATCTGAAAGTGAATTGCTCAATCAAATGAATAAAAATATAAATGTTCATGCTGTTAGAGTATAATGACTAGAGGAGGTAGAATGATTCAGGAGCCACTTTATTCTGAAGGTCATCCTAAAAGAATTGAACAAGACTCTCAAAGAATTAATGTTGATGCACCTAGTCCTTCTAAGAAGAAAAATAAAAAGAAAAATGATAGGACTTTGCATGACTCTAGTGAACCTGAGGTACAAAAACCTTTTGAGAATAGTAATAAGGTGTCTATTTCTGATGCTGAAACACAATCTGGTAACGAACATTCACCCAGTGATAATGATAATGACAATGATGATGTTCATCTTGATGCTCAACCAGATAATGAGAAAGATCCTGATAATGATGTTGAAATAGAACCTGTTGTTGATCTTGATAACCCACCTCCTAAAAATAAACATTATGATAAAAGAGACTTTGTTGTTAGAAAACATGGTAGAGAAAGAGAACCAAAACCCATGCCTTTTCCTCCTAAATCTTCTAAGAATAAGGATGAGGAAGAATTTGAACGCTTTGCTGAAATGCTTAAGCCAGTCTTTTTGCGTACTCGTTTGGCTGATATTTTGAAGATGGCCCCATATGATAAATATATGAAAGATATTGTCACTAATAAAATAAAAATACCTGAAGTTGAAATCTCCACCATGCTTACTAATTATTCTTGTAAGGATGGAGTACATAAGAAACTAGGATACCCAGGAATACCAATTATACCATGCTGCATTAAAAGAAATTATGTCAAAACTGCTTTATGTGATTTGGGAGCTGGTTAGTGTTATGCCTTTCTCTTTATATAAAAGACTTGATTTGAGTAAACTCACACCCATCGAAATATCTTTGCAAATGGCTGACAAATCAATTTCCATAGCTATCGGTGTTTGTGAGGATGTGCCCGTTGCAAATGTTACTAACTTAACAGACATTGTTATACTTGATATGCCCGAGGACAACAATATGTCGATTATTCTTGGTAGACCCTTTTTGAATATTGCAGGGGCTGTTATTGATTGTAACAAAAGCAAGGACACTTTTCATATCAATGGTAATGAGCATACAGTGCACTTTTCGAAGAAGAATTTCAAGTAAATGGTATTCAGGTTATTGAAAAGACTCCTTTCAATCACTATTGGAAGCTTTCAACTACCTCTTCCTACTGTCAAAAAGAAGTATGAAACACTTATAGTTGGGGATATGCATATCCCCGTTGAGGTAACCTAGTGTTATATGAAGATTCTTCGGTTTCATGTTAATGGAAAATAGTTTGTTAATAAGACTTGCTCAACGTTATTAATGGATTGTTTTTTAGAGACACGAGGTCGATGAATTTAGTAAGCACAACCTTCTGTACCCATCTTTTGTTTTTCTATTAGTTTATTTAAATGCAATAAAATGTCATGATTATACTGTTTTCTGAATTATCCGTGCAATAAAAAAGTGCCCAAAAATAAAAGTGCTCAAAATGATCTGAAATTTTTACATGAGTTTTTATAGAATATGTGAGAATTTATGGCACTGAAAACACCACAGGGGGGGTGCCCAAGGTGGCCACAACGCACCAAGATGCGGCGACCCCCCTAGGCGCGCCCTGGTGGCTTGTGGGCCCCATAGGGACCCCCACACTTATTCCTTCAGCCCACTTCGTCCCTTACCTCCAGCAAATATTCCTGGTAGCTCTCTTTCTCTCATGCTCTTGCTCCCAAACCTGCGATTTTTGATCTCTTTGCTCGGAGCTCTGTTTCCGAAATTGTTTTGGGGGATTGCTACTTGGTATGTGTCTCCTCCATTGCTCCAATTAGTTTTTGCTCTAGTGGATTATATTTTGCATAATTAGCTGCTCTTGGTGCTACTGAAAATGAGCTTGTATGTTGGATTCTTTGAGTTCCAAGTAGTTTGAATGCTTGATATAGCCTCTAGACATTCATATGAGTAGTCGCTACCAATATTGTGAAGTTTTATTGACATCATATTGTGACTCAAAAATTTCAGAAATTTGTTCGCAGACAAAATGAACCTCTTTAGGTGGAGTTCTTCGAGGAGGAGGTCCTCGGCAGGGTTGTCAAGTGAGAGATCGATACGGCAAGCATATGTTGAACCAAGGGCAAGCTCGGTGTGTATTACCGATGTCAAGTCATGTTGATGGCCGTGTGACGAGTTCATGATAGGAGCGGGTATTATAGAAGAATTTCACCAATATGTTTATAATACTGAGCTCACTCTCTTCATCCCAGATAAGTGCACGCAACATTACCACCTCACCGACTCATTCACTTAAAAGTTTGAATGTCATCCTTGCACTTCTAGAGTTTTGTTTCGTTTATATGATAAAGCTTATGGGATGCCTCTAGAAGAATTTTCTGATGCATGCAAAATTCCATATTAGGGTTCGCTAGACGAACCGCAAACATCTGATTATGCTTTGTTCCTGGACGGTCTTTTGCAATTGTGAGGATAGAGGAGTCACACAAGTTAGGATAAAAAGTATTCAATTTCCCTCTATTCGCTACTTTGCACTTTCTAATGGTAAATGCATCGCTAACAAGAAAGACTGTAGTGCACTCTGCGCCCCTGACTTGAGCATTATTCGTACTGCTTTAACGGGCCACCAACCATATAATCCAGGGGCAATGGTTGCACAAAGGTTGCAACGCAACGCGAGTAGCGGTCATTTGTATGGATGCATTTATGCCTCTCGCGTAGCAGCAAGGCTTAGAGTCTCACCTAGGCCTAATGATCCTATTTTACCTAACAAATATTTAGACTTTGAGGCAATGCAGCACCACACATTTATTAAGCCTGGAGCTGAAAATTATAAATATAACCTAGGGTTCGATAAAAATCGTAGTGTCTTTATTACTTTGCCCGCACTTGCTCTCTTTGATTTTCAGAGTAAACAAAGATATTACATTTATGAGAGCAAGCTGCACGAGTACAACGCAGCAGCTGACGCCGCTTATGAGGCTGAGGAGGCTGCACCTAGAGCCTCCACGAGCTACCACGTTCATTATTATCCAGACCAGCGATGGTGATTACCAGGCTAGGCAAAAGCCTAAGCTTGGGGGATTACGTATTTCTTACCGACATTACATTCATGTTCACACACTTCATTCCAGTTGTTGGTGTTCATCCTCTTTCATTATATTATCCATGTTATATTTATTTTCTCGCTTTCTTCTTTTGTGTTTGAAGAACTTTAAGAAAATCCAAAAATATTTCTCGCTTCTTTTCGGTTTTTCATTCTAGTTTAAATTAGTCGTAGTATTAAAAGAAAATCCAAAAAGATTTCTTATTTCTTCTCTTACTCGTTGGGAGCTTTCCCATGTAAACAGTTTTTCTCATTTTTGTTTTTCCCTTGTTATTTTGCTTTCTTCAAGAAAAACTAAAAACTCTAAAAATATTTCAGTGTGTTTCTCCGAATTTCTTTTCTTTCGTTGAGTCATTGTGAGAAGAAGACATTAATGAAAATGTTGAGTGGCTCTCATATGCATTATTGTTGATCTAACAAAGAGCCCATATTACCATGTCTTCTCCTTTGAATAAAATGCTTACAGAGTCCAGCTTAGTCCGCGGCACTATTGTACTATTATTATTTTCATATCATTCGGTTGTGCAAGTGAAAGGCGATAATGATGACATTTGATGAAGTGACTGTGGCAAGGAAAGGCGGGTATGAATTCAACTTGTTTTTGTTTTTGTAAATATGTTTAACTCAGTTTCCATGATTCATCATATTATGATTAAACATGTTTATGATGACAATTAGAGATTATATTTGCTCATGTCATGTTTAAGTAGATAGGAGTGGATAATGATTTATCTTGGGTGTCAACATGCATTCAAATGGTTGTGATGTAGTATGATGATATGGTATCCTTCTCTGAATGTTTCAAGTGCCTTGAC
The DNA here is from genome assembly GCA_011799875.1 of Thinopyrum elongatum. NCBI lineage: Eukaryota > Viridiplantae > Streptophyta > Magnoliopsida > Poales > Poaceae > Thinopyrum > Thinopyrum elongatum. The sequence goes on from CM022298.1 coordinate 25,738,076, forward strand.
TTGGCACATGTTCACGCATGTAGTTGATTCAAAACCAACATAGCCTCCAGATATTTATGTTCATGGTGTTTATATCCTACTTATGCTAGTATTCAATGTTAATTATTCATAATGCATGTTTATGACCATTTTCGCTCTCTAGCTGGTTGCTTCCCAACCTATTTGCTAGCCTTCGCGTGTACTACGCAAGAATACTACTTGTGCATCAAAATCCTTAAACCAAAGTTACTTCAGATAAGTCCACTATATCTACCAATATGCGGTATTACTCTGCCATTACATGTAAATTTGCATGTGCCACCTCTAAAATATTCGAATCAACATCTGTTTTGTGTGCCTGTACCGCTCATGAAGCAACAGGGGGTGGTCAGTATCTTCCATGCTAAGCGGGTTATTCTCTTGATGAGTGTTTATTCACTCGTCCTTGCACGGGAGGGGCCGGTAATCGTAATGCCCAGTCCCATGTTTAAAATTGCAAATAATAAAACAAAACTCCCCCGGAAAGTTGTTGGTATGGAGGGCACCTAAGGATTCGGCTAGCCATGGCTTGTGTTTGTTGGTGGAGGGGGAGTAAACTTTACTTTACCGCTTGGAAACCACAGCTAATGTGTATAGCATGGAAGATATTGAAAACTCTTGGTCGTAACGTTGACAGGAAAGGCACACTTCGCAAAGTTATATTTGTCTCTAATTTAAGCTTGAGCTCTGGCACCTCTGCGAATCCCTACTTCCCTCTGCGATGGGTCCATCTATTTACTTTTATGTTATTTTAATTTTATTGTTGAGTCATCACCTTCTCAAACAAGCACCAGTCGTGAGACCACTATTGTCATTCTCATGCATTGTGTATAGTTAATGTTGTGTGCATTATGACTGGATCTCTTCTACTATGAATTACAATGTTTAGTCGATACTTGAACTTTGGAGGTGCTCTGCATTTATGCTTTGCGGTCTCAGAAAGGGCTAGCGAGATACCATGTTGTCATGTTATATCATGATTATTTTGACAGTGTTGGCATTTCAGATATTTTATTATTGCTCGCTAGTTGATTATGCCATTGATATGAATGAATATAATTTCTAAGAGTTATCATTTGCATGGTTAGTCATGATCTTTGCTGAAAACCTGGGTATTATTTATGCATACATATAGACACAAGAACTAGAGAGTTCGTAAAGGTTTCTCTTTATCACTTTCAGTTTCTCAACTGAATTGCTTGAGGACAAGCAATGAGTTAAGCTTGGGGGAGTTGATACGTCTCCGTTGTATCTACTTTTACAAACACTTTTGCTCTTGTTTTCGACTCTAATTTGCATGATTTGAATGAAACAAACCCGGACCGACGTTGTTTTTAGCAGAACTACCATGGTGTTGTTTTTGTGCTGAAATAAAAGTTCTTGGAATTGGAAAAAACTTTTTTGAGATTTTTTATGCAATATATAAAAAAATCCTGGAGAAAAAACCCATTGGAGGGGGGGCGGGCTGCTGCCCACAAGGCACCAGGGCGCGGCCACCCTGGTGGCTTCTGGGGCCCATGAGGCTCCGCTGACCCTAATCTGCATACTATAAATTCCTATTTCTAGAGAAAAAAATAGGAGAGAAAGTTTCATCGTTTTTCACGATACGGAGCCGCTGCCACCTCCTGTTCTTCATCGGGAGGCCAGAGCTGGAGTCCGTTCAGGGCTCCGGAGAGGGGGGGGGGGGTCTTCCGTCTTCGTCATCACCAACAATCCTCCATCACCAATTTCATGATGCTCACCGCCGAGAGCGAGTAATTCTTTTGTAGCCTTGCTGGACGGTGATGGGTTGGATGAGATTTATCATGCAATCGAGTTAGTTTTGTTAGGGCTTGATCCCTACTATCCACTATGTTCTGTGATTGATGTTGCTATGACTTTGCTGTGCTTAATGCTTGTCACTAGGGCCCGAGTGCCACGATTTCAGATCTGAACCCTTTATGTTTTCACGAATATATTTGTGTTCTGATCCTACCATGCAAGTTATATGCACCTATTACTTGTTATGATCCGCATACCCCAATGTGACAATTGTGATTCTTTCTGGTGATTACCGTAACTTGAGGAGTTCATGTATTCACTATGTGTTAATGCTTTGTTCCGGTTCTCTATTAAAAGGAGTCCTTAGTATCCCTTAGTTTCCTTATGGACCCCGCTACCACGGGAGGGTAGGACAAAAGATGTCATGCAAGTTTTTTTCATAAGCACGTATGACTATATACGGAATATATGACTACATTACATTGATGAATTGGAGCTAGTTCTGTGTCGCCCTAGGTTATAACTATTACATGATGAATGTCATCCAACATAATTATCCATCACCGATCCAATGCCTATGAGTTTTTCACATATTGATCTTTGCTAAGTTACTATTGTTGCTGCTACTGTCACAATTGCTACCAAACTACTATTGTTACCATTACTGCTACTATTGCTATTGCTAGCTACTACCGCTATCAAATTATCATACTACTGTGCTACTAATCACTCTGCTGCAGATATTTAGTTCTCCAGGTGTGGTTGAATTGACAACTAAACTGCTAATACTTGCAAATGTCCTTTGGCTCCCCTTGTGTCGAATCAACAAATTTGGGTTGAATACTCTACCCTCGACAACTGTTGCGATCCCCTATACTTGTGGGTTATCATTGTATCAGTGGTAGATAGGACTTGAGAGAATATTAATCTTACCTTTAGCTCCTTGTGGGTTCGACACTCCATACTTATCACTTCCATCTTTGAAAATTGCTACGATGATTCCTTGCACTTGGGGATTATCACTTACGTGATTGCTGTCGGTGATGAAACGACATAGAGCTTGCGGAAATTCTTGCACATGACTCTGTGGTGGTTTGGCACCAGTGTATGATATTATTTTATCATCAATTTGTGGATGTTTGGGACATGAAGTGGTATGTCCAATCAATTATTACTACAATGAAGAAATTGTAATTGTACCTTTTTCTAGACAAATGTGTATTCCGCCCTACGAACATACATCGACATTAGGAATAGACACTATTACAATGAGGAATCAATTATTTGTTATTATAGTAGTTATCCTTGATAACAAAGTTGTAGTTGCGTCCGTGCAGGTAAAGATTAGAAGATTAGAAGGAAGAACTTGTGTTAAATGCTGAATGTCTCACATGCTGTATAGCCTAGTGTCACCCCGAAATAATTAAATCTATACAACGAATTGAAGTAGTGAGTTGCTTCCAGTTATGGACTATCTAACTAGAAGATGTAAATGGTATTCAATCAGAGATGCTCCAATGAATATAGCACTTACTTTTTTTTCTTCATGGGGGATTAATGCAACATTTTAGTCACGTCAGCTTATCGGATTGGTTGATCAAGAATTGCAAAACAGATAAGTAAATTCACTAGAAAATTCTAAACCTTGAAGTTTGTTACTAAATTATCTTTTAAAATAACAAAATTCTAGAAGGAGTACATATAATTTTGTTCTATGTGTGCAGGTGGCGACGACACAACATGACTTGCAATATCACTAAGACAATGACATCTTTATGTGCACACTGAGTTTAAATCTTTTCAAATGAAAAATGATACACTCCTGATAAAACGAACCCATCATATACCACTATCTATCTAGAAGCAATACCAAATGCTAAAATCTATAGGAAAGCGATTATAATTGTAAAAGAAATCGAATCTTCCATGTGCAACATATACACGTGAGTCAGTAATTGGGTTGACGTTGAGGATTGAGGCAGTTGCTAAGTTATTCATTGTCTTGCCTCGTCAAACTTATTAAACCTCTTGTAGTTTGTTTGGCTGGAGAACTGTTCCAGACCACAACACAACTAAGGTACATATAGCAGGCTAGATTTGTCAACATGTCAACTATCTTGTCATTAGAAGCAAAACTTCGGTGATATGAATCAAAGCATTGATGTCAAACTTCCTGTCATAACTAATTATAAGTGATACTCTACTCCAATGAGTAAATCAAAATAATGAGAGACATGTTAGTGGTAGACTCAAGCTAATAAGTGAAACTAACTAATTACGATCTCATATATTATACACTGCACATGGAAACTCCCTATAATAATAAAGAAATCACTATATGAACGCGTACATAGCTAGAGGGCGCATACATGTACAATGTTGTCTGTCAACAGCGATCATGGCGTACTTGAGTCCCGTCTTGGAAGTTGGAACGGCCAACACGGTAACCCCGGGAAGTGAGAGTAGAGGTTCGTTCAATGGAATTCCAGGTAAGAGAGATGAAAGGAATATCTACAAGTGATGCATAGTCATATTCTGAAAATAACCACTGCAGAGCATGATAAAGGATGAGCAAACGTTTTTTATTCTTTTGAAATTCCCTCCATTTGTGTGCCATGAACGTACATAGTAGGTAAGTAATACTACGAAGTATAGGCACGTGCAATTGCATCTAATAAGAACCTTTGTCTCATATAAGTAAATACATTCCAAGATGTGCAACCTAGCAATGCAGCTGCATGGAAACAGATTCATCTACCTTGGCAGTGAGAGACGCAACATCATCAACAGAGAAACAGAAGAAAACGCCTGGCAAATCTCATCCACCTCCTAACCTACACCCACGGCATGCACACCACGGAGCACGGACACCCACCACACAGCAAGCACGGGCGCACACCCGACGTATACAAGAACGAAACACCTAGCACACTACTGCCTACACACTCATGCGAGACGGCGAGGACGATAGGACGCACTTCATAGAGAGTGAAGAAGAGGCAACCGCTGTGGCGATGTGTGCTCCACATCCCGTAGTCGACGCCAAGGCGGAGGGAGCAGGGGCGCCTCCTCATGTCTGCTTTGGCTCGAGCCTAGCCAGGGCACCTTCTCCCCATGATGACAACACAGGACGAAGGGTTCCCATGGCGTTGGACGGCAATGGCGGCCTTGGCGAATGCAACGTCGAGCTGGTGGCGACATGAAGTCAGCCTCGGAGGTCGCCCCCTCATTGGCGGGTAGGGCAGGCTCGAGATCAAGATTGCCGGCATGGGCCCATACCGATGGCGCAGTCCACGAAGCCTTCTCCCACTGCTTCTTCTAGTCAAGAGATCTCAGGCCATTGGACGCGCTGACGCGGTCCTCTCGGGCGTGCAGCTCCACAGCCAGCACGGTTTGTAGCCTGTCTTGGCAGTAGTATGCGATCTGGGCGCCCCAGTGGCAGTCGTACATGTCGAGGAAGTGCATGGGGAGGTGGAAGGAGGTGCGGTCGAGGCCGTCACTACGGCGCCGTCGCCGGCAAGACGACAACGGCAGCGTCCTCCATCTCCGGCCGGGTGGCCGCAGATGGACTCGAGCCCCAGAGCTGCGGGAGGAGGTGCATGGGGAGGTAGAAGGAGGTGCGGTCGAGGCCGTCACCGCGGCGCCATTGCCGGCAAGACGACAGCAGCGACCTACTCCATCTCCAGGCGGGTGGCCGCAGACGGACTCGAGCCCCAGAGCTGCGGGAGGTAGTACATGGGGAGGTGGAAGGAGGTACGGTCGAGGCTGTCACCGTGGTGCCATCGGTGGACAGCGGCAACATCCTCCATCTCTGGGCGGGCGGCCGCAGATGGACTCGAGCCCCATAGCAGCGGGAAGTCGAGGGCGAAAATGCTCCCGGAGGAACCGCTGGGGACTGTCGCGGTGTCATTGGCTGCCGCGGGCAGGCCGTCGGAGGAGTGAGGGCGGAGACACGCTGTTGTAGTTGTTGGCGATGGAGCCGAGACTCCCACATGCAGACCCGCGTCATCCGGCCCGGCGTCGGCCAGAGCAAGCAGCAGCAGCGCGGCACCTATGGCGTCCATAGCGAAAAGCACGCGGTGTCAGAGATGAGCCTAAGCCTAGGCCTAACCGCGGCGCATCCTCGCGGCAGCAGCAATAGCAGGCCATGGCCATAGCAACCTCTGCTTTGTGGACTTGAGCTGCTGTCACTGGCATCGCTACTCAAGGAGCGACGACGATGTCGCTAAGGATATGCGTGTACAATTTGCTGGGATGAGGATTTGTAAGAGTGTAAAGCGGTGAAGCGGCGATGACCTGAGTTCTCTAGAAAGGGAGAGACAGGAAAAGAATAAAGCAGCAATGCTTAAGCGGCATCGCCTAATCTCATAAGATTAGTACATGTCAGTTGCCTAGATCTTATCATAAATAAATTCATTGTGTGGCAATGCCTCTATTAGCCAACAAACACGCAATGGAAAATATCTGCAACCGCCTGCGTAAATCGGCCAAAAAATTGAAAAGTATCTGCAACCGCTTGGATAAGTCGGACAAAAAAAAAGCAAAAACAAAAACACCTACATGTATACAATCCTTTGATCCACATCCATGTCAAATCCTTCTTACCGGTAAATCATTACGGCCACACGAAGAGAGGGCAACCAAGTTAAGAAAATTCCCGGGACACAACTAGATCCACAAGCTAATGTACGCCACCACGTCCCAATTAAATACGTGTGTCAGCCGGTGGTAGGTTGCTCTTTTCTACCAATCCAAGTGGCTAAACATGGTGAAAGAAACTTGATTAGAAATAGGGTTCTGGGTATATACAAGAAATGAATGATGGAGCTTTCAGAAATTGTTGACCCGACTAAAATCGGATGACCCAATTTTAATTGGAGACCTCGATTCTTGTAAATTGAATGGGTAGGCAAAAAAAATTATCAACTTTTCTACTCTCCTGCATTTATCTTGAATTATTCTAAACAACTCTTTGCGCCTCCTGTGGACAACGATGTGTCCCTCGATGAGCTCGTAGTTGAGGACATTCCTCAGCTTCGGTCAGATGAAAATGAGATTTTATCTGCACCATTTTCACAGAAAGAGGTGTTTGAGGCGATTTCGCAAATGAAACCGAATAAGGCGCCATGACCAGATGGGTTCTCTGCCGAATTCTCTAAGAAATATTGGCATATCATAAAGGGAGACCTTCTACCCATGTTCCAGGACTTGTTCAATGGTCACTTACAACTCTTCCATCTTAACTTTGGAACGATAACGTTGTTGCCAAAGAAAGACGGAGCAGTCCGTATTGAACAGTTTCGACCGATATGTATGCTGAATGTGAGTTTCAAAATTTTCACGAAAGTTGGAACCAATAGATTCACACAGATTGCCCACTCGGTGGTGCAACCGAGTCAGACGACTTTCCTGACTGGGAGACACATCCTGGAAGGGGTTGTTGTTGTCTTACATGAGACCCTTCATGAAATTCACTCAAAGAAACTAGATGGGGTGATCTTCAAGGTGGATTTTGAGAAGGCATACGACAATGTCAAATGGCCTTTCTTACAGCAGGCCATGCGTATGAAAGGGTTTGATGAACAATGGAGGAGACAGGTGGACTCCTTTGTAACACCCCCGGTGGTTAACTACAGTAATTCCATTTTGATAATGCCAAGTCAGCATGATTAACAGTGCATGATCATCATTTGCATCATAATGCTTTTCAACTCCTAAGTCAAAACCCAAATTTAAGTGAAAGTGGAAAATAAAAGTTGCCTGAACCTGAAAACTAAAATGTGCATCATGTTGCAAATATTCTCATAGCATTTATAAAAATGATTGCAACATTTGTTGGAATTGTAAAAGGACTCGAACAACAAGGAACAGCAGCAACATAACACTGTTTAATCCTTTTTCAATTTAAATAAAATCCAAACAAAAAGATATGGACCCCAAACCAAATTCTAGCAGTGACAGATAATGCATGTATGTAAAAATGGAGCAAGTCTCATATTTTACAAAAGTCTTTTGGAATAAAATAAAGAGAAAACAGAAAAGGAAAATAAATAATATAAAAAAAGTAAAAAGGAAAAGCCCCCCCCCCCCCCGCCCGGACCAACTGGCCGTGGCCCATGGGCCACCTGCCCCTGCCCCCAGCCTGCGCCCATTCCCCCCCCCCCCCCCTGGCCTTACCTCCCTCGGGCCGAACCCTAGCCGCTACACACCCCCACCCCCTCGCTCACTCCTTTCCCCACCCCACCGATCCAGAACCGGATCGGGGGAGCTCCCCACCGCCGCCCCGTCGCCCCGACGCGCCCCGTCGCCGCCTCACCCTCGCGCGACGCCGTCGCTAACCGCCGTCGCCGCTCGCCTCGTCGCGCCCGCTGCCTTGACCCTGCATCGGGGGGGAGCCGCGCCCCTCTCCTCTTCTCTCTCCCCGCGCCGCGACTCGCATGTCGCCACCGGTCGCGCTCGCCCGGGCCCAGTCCCGCTCGCGCACGGCCTCGCCCATCCCCGTCGCCTCCTCCCCTGCGCCACTCCCTCGCCGCCCTACCGCACCGTCCCCGCGCGCCCGCCTTCGCCTGTTGCTCGCCCCGCCATCGTCCGACCCGCGCCCGCGCGCTCCGGCCCCGCCACCTGCGCCGCGCGCCGCCACCCTCCCTGCCGCTCCGCCCCGCACGCGCTGCCGCGCCCGCGCCGGCCGCGCCCGCTCGCTGTGGCCTCTGGGCCACTGACAGCCGGGCCCCACCCCCTGACCCACTGACAACGGGGCCCCACGCCCTTAAAACGTTTAAAAAAAAAGAAATGAAAAATGAAAATAAATAATAATAAACAAAATAATTAAAATAAATAATTAGATAATTAATTTAATTAATCCTGTTTAATTAGACTAATTAATTAGTTAACTTAAACTAACCCTAATGACTGCTGACGTCAGCATGATGTCATGCTGACGTCATCTTTTACTATTCTGGATAATGTTTATTTTAAATAATTAAATAAATTCCAGAAATTAATAAAAACTTTAGAAAATCATTTTAAATAATCCGTAACTCCGATGAAAAAACTTTGTACATGAAAGTTGCTCAGAACGACGAGACGAATTCGAATACGCGCTCCGTTCGTCCGTCACGCGTCTCTAACTATCCAAACGTGCAACCGTTCCCCTCCGGTCATCTGTCTGACAAATGTCCGGAACCGGGAAAACATTCCCGGATGGATTCCTCCTTCCTCGGTGACGTGCAACCACACGTTAGAACACACCCGGCAGTGCATATTGTCATGCCGTACTTTGCGTTGCTCATGATTTGCTGTGTATTTATACTGTTTCCTCCCCCTCTTCTCTCTCGTTAGACCCCGACACCGACGTCGTCCCCGAGACCGACGCAGCTCCGGAGCCCGAAGACACCACTGACAACCTTGCCCTTGTCGCCGAGCAACCAGGCAAGCCCCCCCCTTTGATCATCCCGATATCGCCCATTCTAATTTCCCATGCTTGCATTAGAATTGCTGCTGCTACTGCTTTACCTATTCTGATGCATAGCCTGTTTATTGTAACCTGCTGTTGATAATTACGTGCATATCCTAAACTGTTTAGTCTAGGCTGGGTAGAGACCTATCAGTGACCCCACTTATCCCGACTGCCGCGCTGGATCGTCAGAAGACCCGATCAACGGGATTGAAGACCAGGCCCCGACACCGCACATCACCCCCCCCCCCCTTAGTTGTAACGACACTGCAGCGTTACTATCGAGTGCCGAGGGTGAAACCTCATGTAGCACGCCTGATGTTAACTCTGTAGAGTAGCTATTCGGTCATGGTCATCGAGGGTGATTCCTCCTTCGCCACTTCCAGTAACGACGCTGTCGTGCAACACATCAAGTGTGAACCCATCGAGGGTGAATCCTCCGAGTTCACCTTGACAGACACATCGAGTAGGAATCCAACGAGGGTGATACCTCGGATTCCCTTGATGTTATGGACACACGGATACTTGGACTTTACACTGTTCCTTGGATAGGCGGGTCGGCCCTGAGGGGTACCCGCGTGCGCCTGAGAGGCGAGTGTTGTGAAGACGGGTGCCTGTGTGGTGCCCGAGTGGTGAATACGAGGCGCGGCCGGGCATTCTTAACCCTTGCCGCAAGTCCTCGAGACGGGGCGACGGGGTCACATCTTTCGTGAGTCTCTACTCGTTACCGCAAGCCCCTAGTCCTAGCGATTTGGATATTTGATCCGAGCAGGCCTCTGGTCTGATAGCACTAACCATCACGTGGGCATAGTATGGGCGTTCTGCATCGTAGCATCAGCCGACAGTTCTGTCAGACGTCCAGTTCAGCATTTTGGCACGGTCGGATCGTACCGACCCTCCGAGGCGGTGCTGGTATCCACCCTGCACACAACGACCCGGAGTGCACAGGGCGATGGCCCAAGACCCCTGAGTGCTTAGGATGTAGACCGGCGGGGACCTCTCTGCTGAGCTTTAGGTAGGGCTGCGGTGTGTCGTTTGGCCGAGGCCGGGCATGACCCAGGAAAGTGTGTCCGGCCGAAGTTAATCGAGCGTGTTGGGTAAGTTGGTGCACCCCTGCAGGGAAGAACACTTCTATCGATAGCCGGTCCTACGATAAAGGACACTCGGAGTTGTATCCTGATTGATACAATTTAGAACTGGATACCTGTGATGAGACCTGTATATATGGCTCTGGGATTGCTTCTCGCAGGGAGTCGAGAAGGGATCTCAGGACGAGGTTGATGACTGTATGGCTCTGGGATTGCTTTCTCGCAGGGAGTCGAGAAAGGATCTCTGGGTGAGGATGAGACTTAATGTTACTACTACATTATATTGACCTGCTCTACCCTCTTCTATTTCTGCAAGACCTCTGAAGATGCTAGTCTTCGATAGGACTAGGCCTTCTCTCTATTCTGGCATTTCTGCAGCCCAGTCCACATATACAGCCTCCCTTTGAAAATGTTGCATATGTAGTGTAGATCCTTGCTTGCTGAGTACTTCTGAGTACTCACGGTTGCTTTGTTTTCCTTTTCTCCCCGTATCAGTTTGTCGTAACAAGATGACGGAGCCCCCTGAGACAGATGCCCCGACGATCGCTACTACTACTACCCAGACGATGGATACTACTACGAGTTGATTGACGACCAGGAGTAGGATCGGAGGGTCCCAGGCAGGAGGCCTTCGCCTTTCGATCGTAGTGTTTTATTTTGCCCCGCCTTTCTAAAGGCCTTTCTGTTCTATTTCATATCTGTACTCAGATATCTGATGCTTCCGCTGACGCTTGTTCGCAAGCTTATGTATTCGAGCCCTCGAGGCCCCTGGCTTGTAATATAAAGCTTGTATGACTTTATTTATGTTTTAGAGTTGTGTTGTGATATCTTCCCATGAGTCCTTAGGCTTGATCGTGTGCATTTGCGTGTATGATTAGTGCACGATCGGGCCGGGGACGTCACAAGTTGGTATCAGAGCCGACTGACTGTAGGAACCCCTCCTTTCCAACTCCTTGGCCGAAGTTGAGTCTAGTAACCGAAAACTATTTTACTAACTTGGCTGTGTGGCTTACGGGCCCACGTCGCCAATTGGGTGGTATTAGGATCTTTTACTCCTCGACCTTTACTCTGGGACTCTGATCTCTCTTCCTTTTGGGTTAACTTAAGTTTTCTAACGCCGACACTTAGGATCTCGTAATTCTCGTCCACCCGGAGAGCTGAATATCTGTGCGATTTCCCTGACATTGATCTGATTAGTCTGATAATCATTTTCCTTTCCATTGTTTTGTTTAACCTTTCTCTCCGAGATCGGTTATACTTCTCCTTGTCTTTTGACAATCATGAGTTTCCTCTGTTTCAGATGGATCGTTTGTTTCCACCACACCCTGCGACGCAGCTACCAGCTGTTCGAGCAGGGATACATCCAGAGTACATTCTTTATCCACTGGGGCAGATGTCAATCCGTTACAATACCCCAGTACTTTCTCCTCCAGATACCCGCAAAGACTTTGTGATTTATTGTGACGCATCCCGTGAAGGATTAGGCTGTGTCCTAATGCAAGAGCGTAAAGTGATTGCTTACGGCTCTCGTCAGCTGCGCCCACATGAAGAAAATTATCCGGTACATGATCTAGAACTAGCTGCTGTGATCTATGCATTGCAGTTGTGGCGACATTACCTTCTCGGTAATCGTTGCGAGATCTACACGGATCATAAAAGTCTGAAGTACTTGTTCACTCAACCTTCTCTAAACCTCCGTCAGCAAAGATGGATGGAGGCCATTGCGGACTATGATTTGGGTATATCCTATACCCCTGGCAAGGCTAACGTGATGGCTGAAGCCTTAAGCCGCAAGTCCTATTGCGACAACCTCATGGTTAGGCGAGCACAACCTCGACTTTTTGAAGAACTATGCAAGCTGAATCTCCGTATTGTCCCACAGGGCTCTCTAAATAACCTTGTGATACAACCAGATCTTGAGAAAGTTGTTAAGGATGCGCAAGCTAAAGATGCTGAAGTTGATCTGATGAAGAAAGACCTTCACCTTGTAAAGTACAGGGATTTCTCGCTGTCTGAAGATGGAACCTTGTATTTCAGAAACCGCATTGTGGTACCTCGTTTCGAACTCATGACTGACAAAGTAATGAAGGAGGCACATGACACACCATTGTCTATTCATCCGGGTAGCACCAAGATGTATCGTGATCTCCGTCAAAGGTACTGGTGGTCTAAAATGAAGCAGGACATTGCTCGTTATGTTGCTGAATGTGATGTGTGTCGACGCGTTAAAGCAGAACATCAGAAGCCAGCTGGAATTCTGCAACCACTTCCTATTCCTCTATGGAAATGGGATAAGGTTCAGATGGATTTCGTTACAGGACTTCCCAGGTCACAGAAGGGTCACGACGCTATTCTTGTCGTCGTCGACCAACTCTCTCTCCAAAGTTGCACTTTTCTGCCTGTCAGGAGACTATACAACTGCTAAACAGTTAGCAGAGTTGTATATCTCCAGAATTGTTTCACCCACGGTATTCCGAAGGAGATCAGTTCGGACCGGGCGGTCTTTTCCTTCCAAATTCTGGGAAGGTTTCCAAACAGCTAGTGGGAACTCATATTACCTGGAGTTCAGCTTATCACCCCAATCCCAAGGCCAATCGAACGAGTCAATCAAGTGCTTGAACAGCTTTCGGCTTGTGTTTTTCTTGGCAGAAGTGGGAAGAATCTCTTCCGTATGCCGAGTTCTCTTATAACAACAGCTATCAAGCCAGTTTGAAAATGGCCCCCTTTGAAGTTCTCTATGGACGTAAGTGTCGACCACCCTCTGCATTGGTCAGAAACTGGGGAACGACTGCTCGTGGGTCCGATATTATTCAACCCGAAGAACAAGTTCGTATTGTCCGGGAAAATCTCAAGGGCGTCGGCTCAGCACCGCCAGAGAGCAACTATGTCGCAAACGATGGGGTTTGACTTATCAACCTGGTGATCAAGCTTATCTTCGTGTCACACCTATAAGGGCACTCACCGTTTTGGAATCAAGGGCAAGTTAGCCTCCGCTACATTGGTCCTTTCCGCATTGTTGCTAGGCGTGGACAGGTGGCGTATAAATTGGAATTGCCGCCGCATTCTCTCATATCCACGACGTCTTCCATGTGTCGCAACTTCGTCAATGCTTCAAGGATCTCCGCACCGAGCAGTGGATCACGAGTGCTCAATTGCAAGATGATCTTCTTATAAGGACATCCGATCCGCATTCTCGATGAAACTGACGTCGGACCGTCAGAAGGTTACCAAGTTCCTCAAAGTGCATGGTCAAATCATACTAAGATGAAGCCACTTGGGAACGCGAGGATAATCTTCGTGCGGAATACCCCGAACTTTTTCCTTCTACTTCTTAATTCTCGGGACGAGAATTCTTGTTAGTAGAGGAGATTTGTACACCCCCGGTGGTTAACTACAGTAATTCCATTTTGATAATGCCAATCAGCATGATTAACAGTGCATGATCATCATTTGCATCATAATGCTTTCAACTCCTAAGTCAAAACCCAAATTTAAGTGAAGTGGAAATAAAAGTTGCCTGAACCTGAAAACTAAAATGTGCATCATGTTGCAAATATTCTCATAGCATTTATAAAATGATTGCAACATTTGTGGGAATTGTAAAAGGACTCGAACAACAAGGAACAGCAGCAACATAACACTGTTTAATCCTTTTTCATTTAATAAAATCCAAACAAAAAGATATGGACCCCAAACCAAATTCTAGCAGTGACAGATAAGGCACTGTAAATAATGGAGCAAGCCTCATATTTAACAAAGAGTCTTTTGGAATAAAATAAAAGAGAAAACAGAAAAGGAAATAAATAATATAAAAAAAGTAAAAAGGAAAAGCCCCCCCGGACCAACTGGGCCGTGGCCCAGCTGCCACCAGGCACCACCCACCGGCCCATTCCCCCCCCCCCCCCTCCTCACCCCCCCTCGGGCAACCCTAGCCGCTACACCCCCCCACCCCCTCGCTCACTCCTTTCCCCACCCCACCCGATCCAGAACCGGATCGGGGGAGCTCCCGCACCGCTGCCCGCGTCGCCCCGACTGCCCCGTCGCCGCCTCGCCCTCGCGCCGACGCCGTCGCTAACCGCCGTCGCCGCTCGCCTCGTCGCGCCCGCTCCTTGACCCTGCACGGGGGTGAGCCCGCCCCTCTCCTCTTCTCTCTCCCCCGACGCCCGCGCCCCGCATCGCCGCGTCGCCCTCCCGTGCCAGTCCCGCTCGCGCACGGCCTCAGCCCATCCCCGTCGCCTCCTCCTTCGCACACTCCCTCGCCGCCCTACGCACTCCCCTCACCCCCCGCGCGCCCGCCTTCGCCTGTTGTCTCGCCCCGCCATCTTCCGACCCTCGCCCTCTCTCTCCAGCCCCGTCCCCCTCCCTCCCCACCCTCCCTCCCACCTCCCCTCCGCTCCCGTCCCGCCGCCCGCACGCCCGTGCCCGCTCGCTGTGGCCTCTGGGCCACGACAGCGGGCCCCACCCCCTGACCCACTGACACGGGGCCCACGCCCTTAAAACGTTTAAAAAAAAAATGAAAATAAAATAATAATACAAAATAATTAAAAATAATAATTAGATAATTAATTTAATTAATCCTGTTTAATTAGACTAATTAATTAGTTAACTTAAACTAACCCTAATGACTCTGACGTCACAGATGTCATGCTGACGTCATCTTTTACTATTCTGGATAATTTTATTTTAAAAATTAAATAAATTCCAGAAATTAATAAAAACTTAGAAAATCATTTTAAATAACCGTACTCACTCCGATGAAAAACTTTGTACATGAAAGTTGCTCAGAACGACGAGACGAATTCGAATACGCGCTCCGTTCGTCCGTCACGCGTCTCTAACTATCCGAACGTGCAACCGTTCCCCTTCGGTCTCTGTCTGACAAATGTCCGGAACCGGAAAACATTCCCGATGGATTCCTCCTTCCTCGGTGACGTGCAACCACACTTTAGAACACACCCCACTGCATATTGTCATGCCGTACTTTGCGTTGCTCATGATTTGCTGTGTATTTATACTGTTTCCTCCCCCTCTTCTCTCTCGTTAGACCCGCACCGACGTCGTCCCCGAGCCGACGCAGCTCCGGAGCCCGAAGACACCACTGACAACCTTGCCCTTGCCGCCGAGCAACCAGGCAAGCCCCCCCCTTTGATCATCCCGATATCGCCCATTCTAATTTCCCAGCTTGCATTAGAATTCTGCTGCTACTCTTGCTTTTAACCTATTCTGATGCATAGCTGTTTATTGTAACCTGCTGTTGTAATTACGTGCATATTCCTAAACTGTTTAGTCTAGGCTGGGTAGAGACCTATCAGTGACCCCACTTATCCCACTGCCGCGCTGGATCGTCAAAGACCCGATCAACGGATTGAAGACCAGGCCCCGACACCGCACATCACCCCCCCCCCCCTTAGTTGTAAGACACTGCAGCGTTCCTATCGAGTGCCGAGGGTGAAACCTCATGTAGCACGTCTGATGTTAACTCTGTAGAGTAGCTATTCGGTCTGGTCATCGAGGGTGATTCCTCCTTCGCCACTTCCGTAACGACGCTGTCGTGCAACACATCAGTGTGAACCCATCGAGGGGAATCCTCCGAGTTCACCTTGACAGACCACATCGAGTAGGAATCCACGAGGGTGATACCTCGGATTCCTTGATGTTATGGACACACCGATACTTGGACTTTACACTGTTCCTTGGATAGGCGGGTCGGCCCTGAGGGGTACCCGCGTGCGCCTGAGAGGCGAGTGTTGTGAAGACGGGTGCCTGTGTGGTGCCCGAGTGGTGAATACGAGGCGCGGCCGGCATTCTTAACCCTTGCCGCAAGTCCTCGAGACGGGGCGACGGGGTCACATCTTTCGTAGTCTCTGCTCGTTACCGCAAGCCCCTATCCTACGATTTGATATTGATCCGGCAGGCCTCTGGTCTGATAGCACTAACCATCACGTGGGCATAGTATGGGCGTTCGCATCGTAGCATCAGCCGACAGTTCTGTCAGACTCCATTCAGCATTGGTGCACGTCGGATCGTACCGACCCTCCGAGGCGGTGCTGGTATCCACCCTGCCCACAACGACCCGGAGTGCACAGGGCGATGGCCAAAGACCCCTGAGTGCTTAGGATGTAGACCGGCGGGGACCTCTCTGCTGAGCTTTAGGTAGGGCTGCGGTGTGTCGTTTGGCCGAGGCCGGGCATGACCCAGGAAAGTGTGTCCGCCGAAGTTAATCGAGCGTGTTGGGTAAGTTGGTGCACCCCTGCAGGGAAGAACACTTCTATCGATAGCCGGTCCTACGATAAGGCACCTCGGAGTTGTATCCTGATGATACAATTTAGACTGGATCCTGTGATGAGACCTGTATATATGGCTCTGGGATTGCTTCTCGCAGAGTCGAGAAGGATCTCAGGACGAGGTTGATGACTGTATGGCTCTGGGATTGCTTTCTCGCAGGGAGTCGAGAAAGGATCTCTGGGTGAGGATGAGACTTAATGTTACTACTACATTATATTGACCTGCTCTACCTCTCTCATTTCTGCAAGACCTCTGAAGATGCTAGTCTTCGATAGGACAGGCTTCTCTCTATTCTGGCATTTCTGCAGCCCAGTCCACATATAACAGCCTCCCTTTGAAAATGTTGCATATGTTTGTAGATCCTTGCTTGCTGAGTACTTCTGAGTACTCACGGTTGCTTGTTTTTCCTTTTCTCCCCGTATCAGTTTGTCGTAACAAGATGACGGAGCCCCTGAGCAGATGCCCGCGACGATCGCTACTACTACTACCCAGACGTGGATCTACTACGAGTTGATTGACGACCAGAGTAGGATCGGAGGGTCCCAGGCAGGAGGCCTTCGCCTTTCGATCGTAGTGTTTTATTTTTGCCCCCGCTTCTAAAGCCTTTCTGTTCTATTTCATATCTGTACTCAGATACTGATGCTTCCGCTGACGCTTGTTCGCAAGCTTATGTATTCGAGCCCTCGAGGCCCCTGGCTTGTTAATATAAAGCTTGTATGACTTTATTTATGTTTTAGAGTTGTGTTGATATCTTCCCATGAGTCCTTGGCTTGATCGTGTGCATTTGCGTGTATGATTAGTGCACGATCGGCCGGGGCGTCACATCCATCCTTCTCAAAGGGCAGTGTCGGGACTAAGGTGAATGATGACGTGGTCACTATTTCCAAACTCACAAAGTCTTAAGACAAGACATCCAATGTCTCCTATTCTTTTAATAATGTGCTGAGATGTTGGTCGTGCTTATAGGCAAGGCCAAGGAGATGGCCTTGTAGGTGGACTAGTCCCACATCTGGTTGATGGGGGGTGTCCATCTTACAATTGCTGACGATACATCATTTTCATGGAACATGATATTGCAAAGGCTAGGAATATGAAACGAGTGCTTTGTCTTTTCGAACAAATGTCGGGGCTTAAGATTAATTTTAACAAGTGCAATTGTTCTGCTTTGGTAGGGCAAAGAGGAGCAAGATGCGTAAGGCATTTTGTTTGGGTGTGAAATGGGATCATTACCTTTCAGTTATCTAGGGATTTGATTCACCTCGTAGACTTACTAATAAAGAATAGAAATGCATTGAAGACCGATTTGAGAAAAAACTAAGCTGCTGGTAGGGTAAGCTTATGTCCTATGGAGGGCCGCTGTGCTGATTAACTCAGTACTCACTAGTATCCCGATGTTCCTATTATCTTTCTTTGAAGTACCCAAGGGGTACGGAAAGGTTGATTTTTATTCGGTCCTCGATTCTTCTTTGCAATCTGATGAGTCAAATCAACTACCGCTTGGCAAGATGGGATATCATTTGCAGACCGAAGGACCAGGGGACTTGGGTCGAAAACCTGGATGTTAAAAACAAATGCCTATTGAGTAAATGGCTGTATAGGTTATCAGTGAAGACTATGGTATGTGGCACACATTTGTGCAACAAATATTTCATTCTAGAATCTCTGGCTCAGTTTACCGTTAACCCTAATGCCTCCCTTCTGTGAGGGGTTAATGAGGATAAAAGATATCTTCTTTCATAGAGCAAAATCGTTGTTGGTAGTGTTACCACAACAAGATTTTGAGAGGACACATGGTTAGGGGAGACACCGCTAGCCTTACAATATCCCAACTTATAAATATTGCGCAACGTAAGAATGACTACGTGGCTACAGTAGTACAAGCGGTCCCGTTAAACATCCAGTTCAGGAGGTCCTTAGTTCGGGAGCGTTGGAATTCCTGGCTTCACCTTGTGCGGAGATTGATGATGTTCAACTCTTTGACCAGCCTGATTCTTTGCAGTGGAAGTAACTGGACGGGGGTGTTTACGCAATCTTTATACATGGATCTAATCAACTCTGCCCCCATTCCCAAGATCGATTCATATTTGGAAGATAAGGTTCCCTTACGAATTAAAATTTTATGTGGTTTGTCCACAAGCAAGTAATCCTTTTCAAAGATAACTTGCTTAGGCGAAGATGGGTAGGAAGTGCACGTGCTGTTTTTGCGATCGAGATAACGATACAACACCTTTCATTGAGTGCCCTCTCGCGAAGTTGCTTTGTGTGCACCATTCATATGGCCTTCAATATTACTACCTCTAGATAGCATTGAAACGTTTATTGGGACGTGGTTAAGTATCAGCTATTGCGGCACGTATTCAGATAGGAATATGTGCTTTATTGTGGGCTATATGGAACTGTAGGAATGATATAATCTTTAACAGACAAAATATTTTTGAATTTCTTGCAGGTCTCTTCAGAGCTACCGCTTGGATCCGTACGTAGTCGTTACTCATCCTACGGACTCCAGGGAGCCTTTGGTTACTGGGTGCAACCCTTGGGAGATGGTAGCGCGGTATCTTCAACACCGGTTTGAATGGCGACCATTAATAGGATAGTTGTTTAGTCATCTCATCCTGTTTTTATGCCAGTTGTGGGCTTTATTATTTTTTAGACATTTTGTTTTCTTTTGCTCCGTTTGCGAGCTAAACTGGTTTCCAGACTTTGTTTTCGTTGGCACTTTTTAATAATATGGCAGTATGCATCTGTCGGATGCAGAAGCCGGGGGTGATCCTCCTTCTCAAAAAACAATTTACGTTGAGCAGGTATCTACCCAATACCTAACCCTATTTTTATATTGAGATAAAATGCTTACTAAAAATTATGCTTGCAAAGAGGTCAATAATTTATGTTTGCATTTTTAATATGAAAAAAGAAAAACCCATCCTAGTGGATCCACGCAATAGCCATTGGGATGGCAAATTTGAGGATCACAGTAAATGTATTACGAAAACAGCCATAATATAGACATCAATTAACATATAGCAATCATTTGAGTCTAATCAATCTATGCCGAACATTCCACCAACAGAAATCAATGTCTCTGAGAGTATACTATGTCAGAAATCACGTTCACTGCTGTAGTGCACGATCCGACATCTTAACCTTTTTTTTCGTCGCACAACCCCGCATTTTCCAACTTTCAGTTTCGAGAAATCTGAAGCCTAAGTATATATTTCTTCTACCAGAAAGAAAAACGAGTATTTCTTGTCTTGTCTCGGACTAAATCATCACACCATGCATCTCCAGATCTCCGCTGCAGCAACTTCATAGGGAATGGAAAATAAAACATGAGAGGAGATCTTACTTTGTTTGTTTTGCGAGAAAGTACAAGTCCTATCCTGGTGTCATACCTTGTTCCATGTATGTGCAGTTGCTACATGTCCTAGCTTCCTGGATTCAGGCAGAGCATACTACACTAGATCCTCGCTATGAAAGGCCACACACACACACAAAAAAAAAGGGTTAACCCATTCATGATTCACACAACAAAGATATCAAGAGACTATACAGATGCACACAAAGGTGCGGCAGCAATGTATCTTTCGCACTCACCTGGCACCTTGACGTCCTTGCATCCACACAGAGCATGCCATTCAGCAGATCGGTGGCTTGGAACGCGCCCCCTCCCTCGCTCTTCTCTGCATTTGGTTCATTTCAAAAGTATGCGCACACATCACTGAATTTGTGTAACAGATAGGCTTGTTGTACTCGACCAAATCGAAAGTTCATAAGCTTTATAAGAGTTCAGGGTATTTGCAGTTGTCATCTCGGGGAACATACAAGTATTTGACTATGAAGTTTATGTATAATAACATATCAATATTATTTTCCTGTGTTCAGTACCTTAGTAATCCGACTGCGAGAAAATTACCATCTATTCCCGGCTGCAGTGTAGCATGTATTAGCCATGTCAGTGAGGCCCATGGAGTGCTGCAAACACGCAGTCTGCTCGTCAGGGCAGTCGGGAAGTATTTCATGAGGACCAGAGACTTGTCTTGTCACTGAGAGGCCTGCACTGCCGCACGGTTCGAACATTTGCCAGCATCAATCCATCGTCGCCATCTTCAACACGTGAAATCAATCAATTTCATAGCAACAATCGTTTAGGATAATGAGGAGTTGCGGCAGAACGTTTCATATGGAGAAGTAGTGTCTCACAATTGTTCTCGACCATGAAATTCCACTGGTACGTGATTCCTTCTGTGACTTGCTTCGATCTGTCAGAGGTGAACACAAGGAGGCGCTGGTTGCCTGTGACCATATCGCTGACAAAGGCCAGTCCCTGACCATTTCGTGGCATTTTTAACACCGGAAACCAGTACTTTTTCAGGCCAGAGGCATTGAACACGTTATTCAGGCCATTTGGCGCTTGAACGTAGTCTTCCAGGATCAACGTAACGATTTCAGATGGATTGGCAGAAGAGAAATGCCTGAATTTCCTTGAATGTGTCAAGTGCCGGTTCCTACAATTAAGTAATATTATTTCTAGACTCATTCTGAAACCAATGTAGAGTTGAGGAAGGCATATTCAGTATGTACTCACAAATGCAGTAAAATTGTCTCATTTGCCTCCACCGAATGCACACAACCATACATCTCCTTCCCGAAGTCATATGTGTCAACATAGCGCGCGAACACCGTTCTGTAGAACATTGCATTTGTCATGAGAATTGATGTTCATAAGATAGGAAAAGCATGTAGAACATTAGAGAAGCTTATCAGATGACGAAGAAGCTACATTTAGCTGAGCAGTGACTGTATCTTCCTGGTGTTGTTCAGGTTAAGCGTGGATTCCGGTGTGCGACGGTTCCCCATCAATCGCAAATGCATTGTGCGTCGTCAGATAGCATACTTGTTGAATGGCACGAGTTATTCTGAAGACCAAATGAAGGAAAACAGATTCACGATGAAACATTAGGACAGTGAAGAGAAGCTATTTTCATCCTGATTATTTGGCTATCAAGTGCAAACTAGTCCTATATATCAAGCTGGCTATTTTGCGAAGCATCAAACTTATTGGATTTTTTTTTCGGGCAGGTAATGAAACTTTCAATTTTGGTATAAAATTAGGCCACAAGGCCCTGTCAATCTTACTGAGTATATCTATGCATGTTGAAAATGTGATGCCAATATATCTTACCCCTTTTTTCACATTAGAGGAACCGAAGGTAAAAGTTAATCCGACCACTAGTTAATCAAACAATGGCTCCGATTTATTATGTACTCTTACCTCTCATGTGAAAAGGGAAGGTAAGAAGGAGCATGCTAAATTTTGCCTACATGATAAACATAATTATGGAAGTAGCCTAATGAATCCATCTTTCGTCGGCAACAGACTGAACAAGAAAATCTTTGCTGTCAAACGAACTACAATCTGCCCATCTCATTATATACCCGCATTCTGTTTGCTTCAGAAACAGATCTGGCCAACAAGAATTTGTGAAAAGGAATAAGGAACTCAAAATGATAAAAAATACGTACATAATTACTTGTTCTTATCTTTCTCTGACATGAGACGGGAAAAAAAGACTGACAAAAGACGGGAAGGAAAGTATGCTCTTACCAGAGTTGGAAGGGGTTAGTGGCGGCGGACGGACCAGTGGGAGCCGCGCGCAGTCGAAGCACCACTGCCAGCGCTGCAGTCCACACTCTTGAGCACTTTGTCGCCTACCTGAATTCACATCCAACAAAACCTTAATTTTAGCAGAGACAATCATGGGACTTGCTGAGGGAGTTAATTTGATCACAGTGCTTGCTGAATCTTACACGGGCAGTTGCAGCTGCCAAGAGGCCATCCAGGACTAGGACCATGTGCTCTGCTTGCCGTAGAGGTGCCCCCCATGTGAAGTTGTAGAGAAGTGGAGAAGGGGAGCACAAAAAGGATAATGCCAACCAACCGAAAAAAATTTTATTGGCTAGAGATAGAGAGATAGATCTGGAGTTGTTGGGTTAAGATGTGAGGTGTGGTGCCGACTCGCAGTGCACTGTCATACTACTTATATAGTACTACTAGTAGTACAATAGATCCACTTGACCTCCGCTGTTCCTTGCAGCAGCAAATACCCATATTTGGTACGAAGAAGACCGTGCAAATCCATAGGATAACGCTGCAGCATTGAACTACTTGTGAACAATGCATGCCAAGGAAACAGCTGATTGTTCTCGCACAGAAAAAAGAAAGAAAGCAACTGATTAAGTGGCGGCATGCATTGTTTAACAGCAGCTATTTCTCGTTGGTTGAGAATTTTAAATGACAGGTAGGAAACGAACTGGAATAGAAATGTGCCTGTGAGAGAGTATATCGGCGGCCGGGTTGGTGACTCGTTGTGACAGGTTATCCTTCGATAGGGTACCCAACTAACTATCGATGGTAACAGAGGCATAGCTCATCCAGTTCATGATTCGGCTCCCCACCGCTGCCACTCGGGGCGCCGTGGTGGGGAGGTATTCCTAGTGCCTCGCTTAGGTAGATAGGGTTTTGGTTCTCGCAAGGGCGGCTCGGACGGATGACGGCGCTTCTTCTTCTAGTCAGACTCCGGTTCTGATCCAACTCAATTCGTTCATCAGGACAGATTAGACGAGCTCCGGTGTAGATTCCTGCCAGCGCCTCGGAGCGGCAAGTTAGGGTTTCTCGTCGTGCGTACGCAACGGCGAGATTTGATGTCAGGTTCTTCAGATCGATTCAAGGATTCAATGGCAGACTACTACGGCTCCCCAACCTGGTCCTTCGGGGCACGTGCAGAATACTTTCCGGTTGTCATCGACAGGTCAGGCTGGCTCCGGTAATGTGAGCGCGACAACAGCGCGTCGGCGCTCGTTCTAGCGGCGGCAATGGCCCTTCGGTTGCCCTGGACCTCGATGAAATTTGTATTATTTTGGAATGTTTGTACTACCTGTGAATCTTTATAACAGATCTGATATTTTCGCAAAAAAAAAACTCATCCAGGTTTGGCCCTTCGGAAGACGATGTCAGAGCTAAATCCCGCAGATTCCTCGGTAGGGTATTCTAAACTAGCTACTCGGCAGGTTGTTATAGAGGGAACACGTAATACGAACGCTGAAGAACAAATCAACATAGGGGAGACATGATTTTAACAAGAAAACTCCTTCAACTCGAGGGGAAAAACCATGACACCAGTCAGCGAAACTTGACAATGGGCCGTTTCGATCTCATCCAACCCCAAACTTCACCATTTTCAGCCCGAAGCTAGCCCAAACGCAATACTCCAGGAAGCTGTAATCCACGAAGCCATCGTGGGCTCTAGTTCAAATTTCTTGAGGAAGGAATTCCAGCTCCACAATTTCTGAATTTGGAGTTCTAGTTATTTAACACCTTATGCACCCGCCAAGAGAACCCCTTTGATAAGCTCCAGACTCGATCCCGCACGCACCTAGTGCTCACATCTCTTCCCCCTCCCTCGTCTTCTACTGTCAACCCTCGCCGCCGCCGACGCTCCTACTGCCAGCCGGGCTGCCCCTGTCCCGCGGCCAGATTCTCTACTCCGTCTACGGATCCGCCGTCCAGGCGGATTCCCGTCGGATCCCGTCCTCGGCGCCGCCAGTCGTGCGGGGTGCAAGGAGCACCCACCCTATGGCTTAGACAGCAGGCCCAATGCCATTGACTGCCGAGAGACCATCTCACTACTAGGAAAACCCTATAGTCCACCCGCTTAATAATGGCGCTGGTAGGGGCCCCACGCTGATGTTAATTAGTAGTAGGGCGGGTACAGACAGCGCGCTATAGGTACAACATAGTAGCAGCGTGTCTTTATGTAACACCTGCTATGTACTAAGTGGGCCACACGGTACTTCCAGAGGCAAGCCACAATAGCAGCGTTAGGTATATGACCCGTGCTACCAGTACTGGAAAGGCTTATAGGTGAACCCAGTAGTAGTGGGGGTGCAATATAACACCCACCACTGGTACGCTAGGAAGTAGCACTGGCGTGTAATAAAACGATCGCCACTGCTCTGGCCACGCAGGGGCGGGCAGTACAACGCACCCCCAGAGTGAACTGTCTTCAAGGTCCCAGCTTGTTTAAAACCTTTGGTGGCGGGCAGTAAGTGCCGCCCGCCACTGCACGGTCAGATAGCTGTGCGGTACGCAGTGCACCCGCCACACATGTCTTTTGGCAACCCGCGCCGAATGTGTTCAAATTGCGTAAACTAGCAGCGGTGGTTTCCTAACAGTGTGGCGGGTAGTATCTATGCCCGCCACATGGACTTAGCTATTTGTGGGTGGGCGGCCATGCCGTTCGTAACCATATGGTTTAGGGTTCTAAGCCCCACGCGCGCGCAGCAGCGCGTTCACTCTCTCTAACTTATCCAAATATTTTTCATCCCCCCCATTGCCGTCGCCCATCGCCGCCGTCGCCATCGTCGTGGTGGCCTTGGACGGCGGCACCATCGCGCTCTGCCTCCTGTGCGTACCATTCGGCGCCGCCCCCCCATCATCCTCGTCGCCCCCATCGCCTTTGCCGCCCGCTTCCGCTGCATCAAACGTCATCGCCGTCTGCCGCCGCCTCGAATGTCCCCCCGTCACCGTCGCCCTCGCCTTCTGACGTAACTGTTTAGTAATTGGTTTGCCTGGGTATTGATAAACTGTTTTGCGCTATTCTTGTGGGGGCGAATGCCTTATGTTGGTCATTGTGGCTTATCATAATGATGTGATTTTTAACAATAAATGTGTTTCGTCTCCTATGTAGTTACTCGATGCATGTACACGATGGCTTCGTACTTGGTGGTATTGTAGAGTCCGGAGGACAGAGACCTTTTTATGATGGTGTCACACGGCTGGAGCATAGGGCCAGAGAGGTTTTTCCCCCTCAATGGATGGCAGTGCAATCTTCAGATTGATCTACACTATCATAGACTGCACTGATTTATTATTGATTTAATACATGTTTCTTTTTGTTAGGTTGGACTTGTTGGCTGTGTACATCGTGCTATGCAGAGGCCAGGCATTCGTTGGATGTAGTTGTATCACTTGATATATCAATTCAATAAATGTCCTTCATAAGAAAGACCAATTTTATACTCTTAACATTTCAAGAACACGTCTCTCGACAAATCGAAATAATACCGATCGTTAAAGGTGTTTAATTATCTGAATAGAACGTCGTTTGTTTGTACACGAAAATACTTCCAATTGGCGTGCTTGACCCAATAACCGTCTAGTTTTCCTTGTCTCTAGCAACACACACAACTGCCACTAAAGTCCACCGTACATGTTTCATCGAAACTTACCAAAATAAACTCCAGTCACTGGGTCACTACTGTTCTTATGAGAAAATGAAAGCCGAAACAATATGCTACGTACGTTGAGTAGCCAGCTAGCTACTATCCCAACTAGGCCGCATCTATGCAGTGCATGCTTTGGAAGGATCGTCCAGTCTTCTCCACCAATCGGCCCGACGCTGGCCCCGTCAAACGCCGACGTCCCCCCCGCGCATTAATCTGCATCAAGTGAAACTCCCAGATCTACTTATACTACTACGTTGGCCTCGCGTCCCGTAGGTACTAACTCCGACGAGTACTTTCCGGGGAGACGCGCACGTACGCAGCAGCCGTAGCTAATCAGGCACACAAGAGACAATCCGGCGAGACGCAAGTAGAAGAACTAGCAAGCTAGCTAGCCTTGACTTGATCGATCTGCCGGCTACGCAAAACACACCAGGCGAGACTCGAGATTGATGGCTAATAGGACCGTGTCGGTCCTGTATGTTTACTGCTTGCGATCTGGTGTTCAGGGAAACACCAAAGGTATTTATATTACCAATCTACCTAGTACATGTACGACTCGTGCTCTGCTACAAGTCCGTGCCGGACTATGCTGTCTAGTCCGTGATTATTTTCAACATACTATACGCCAGATATTACGAGGCATTCAAAAATGCGTGTGTATGACAAGAAATACCTTTACATTTTTTGTGTCAGTTCCTCCAAAACACTAGAAATACCACGAAGGAATATTAATGAAGGCGTATTCCAGTGACGCATCCAAAGATATGACCAACCTACAGTGCTCTTAAAGTGCCTCCTAAGCTCACACTTTCGGAGCTGTTTGGCGGTCGAAGTAACTAATCTTCGACAAACCCACAGGCTGAGAGAAAAATTATACAAACCCAGTCGAGTCCCGGACTGGATCCATTCCCGTCACATGAGGAGACTTTCCCGCCACCTCGTCCTCGGCTAGCTCGTGTAGCTGCGAATAGTTGCTGTAGAACACACCACTACCGGAAATAACAGTTTTCCAACAGCCATTCTAAGCCGATGGCCTTTTGTCTGTACCGTCGGCACAGACGGATATAATGCCGACGGCCGGTCTACAGCCGTATGCATAAAAAGGCCCTTGGCTATCTCCTCTATGCCGACGGCGGCCGTAGGCATAGAATGCCGTCCATATCTCCGTGATCAGATGGCGGCCGTTTGTATAGGTTACGCATCGGCACATATGTGGGCCCGCGGACTTGGACTCAGACGGCAGGCTGACGCCGTCAATGTATGCCGACGGCCCCGACGGTCGTCGGCAATAGTATATATGTTCTTTTTTCCAGGAGGTGCCACGTGGAGGCTCTATGCCGACGGCCTTGCCGTCAGCATATATGTTATCTGTTTTTAAAGTTTTTATTTGATTTTTTAAAGTTAAATTAGTTAATTTGAATCTGACTTATCTATACTTAACATAAACATATTATATGTCGATTTGGGGTAGATTTTCCATAGTTATGATATCTATATGTTTTTGTTTTTCCTATATAGAATGTGACCTCGTGTACTTTTTCATATAGGTCCTTATACTTAGTTTAAAATCATAACTAATTGATACTTGGATTGATTTTGACATTATTTTTTTATCATAATCTAGAAATGATTCAATTTCTATACTATGTTCAAAATTTGAATAAACTAACAATGATGTTTGCTTCTATTTACATAAAACACCCTTTGTTGAGTTTTGTATATTTTTATCCTTGGCCTAACGAAGTACAAGGTACCCGCCAACGTGGTCCTCTACTTCTGAAGTGTGGTGGCGGTGCAAACACCCTACACTGCACTCGGATGTTGACCCTCTTCACAGGACGGTGCCGCGTAGCACACTTGAGGAGTGGACACATCCATGTTCGGTCGACGCGGAGGAATCTTGCTGGGGTTGGGCCCTGCGACCTGTTTTGAAGTGTTCCCTAATCACAACCATGTGAAAAGTCGCATTTGGTCAATAGCCCGTTCATTGTAAAGTCAAAGGGTAGATATACGGGTTACCTGAGCGAGGGTTAGGCGGGACGGGGGCTCTTTCGGGAGTCGGGTAGCTATGCCACCAGTACTTCGCAACCTGGTACTCCTGTCATGTCCTTAAGGTGTGGTACCAGGTCCGAGAGGCTAATGCGAGGCTCCGGGGCGTGGGTCCCCCCTCACCGGCCTCGATGACACAGAAGTGATCGGCATCTGCGGTTGTAGTGTTTGCGTGAATATTCCTAAACACCCGGAGCTGATCAACTCATGAATTTTTAACACCGCGGGGGCACACGTGATATAAGATGCAATTTCCTATATTTTTTAAGATTCAGAGAATTGCACAAAATCCACGATATGGTTGTTCTTCGTGTGTCTACGAATGTAGCCGGGGCCTCGTGGCTTGCTATGCCACCAATCTTGCGTTGGGTCCTCTTACATGTCTGGAAGTGTGCTAGCAGGTGGCAAAGACCCGACCGTGGCTCCGGAGTGTACCCCGCTTCACGGACGGCGCCCCCCGCCAGCACTTGGAGGGGGAAACGGCCACTCGGGTCGACGCGGAGTGAATCTTGCTCCATGGGTTGTCCCGGACTTATCCTGAAGGTTCCTATGAATGATCTATCACACACAGGAGAAAAAGGTCGCATTGGTCAAGCCGTCCGCGGAAGTCAAAGGGTAAATCTGGGTGATACATTCCATTTTCATCATGCTTTTAGATGATATTTATTGCATATGGGCTTCTATTATACACTTATGTACAATACTTATGCCTTTTCTCGTCTTATTTTACAAGTTAGCACAAAGAGGAAGAATGCGCCGTGCTGATTCTAGTAACCGGAAAGGAGCAAATCTGAAAGACCTATTCTGGCAACAAGTTCCAAAAGTCCTGAAAATTTACGGAGAATTATTTTTGGAATATATAAAAAAAATATTGGGTCGAGAATACTCAAGTGGGAGCCACCAGGGACACAAGCCTAGGGGGCGCGCCCCTAGGGCTGTGTGGCCCCCTGGCAGGTCCCGGTATCTATCTTCTGCTATTGAAGGGTGTGTTTACCTGGAAAAAATCATAAGGACGCTTTCGGATGAACACCCCACCGTCTCCGAGGTGGAAATCTGGGCAGAAGCAATCTATGGCTCCGGCAAGCTGTTCCGGCCGGAGACACTTCCCTCCGGGGGCAAAGTCGAAGCCAGCATCATCCTCACCAACGATCGCTATCATCGATGAGGGGGTCAATCTCCATCAATTCTTCACGCAACACATCTCCTCCTCAAACACTAGTTCATCTCTTTATTCAATCTTTTGTCCCAAAACCTCAGATTTGGTACCTATGGGCTGTCTATGTAGTTTGATTCTCTTGTGTTGATCTAGTTGGTTTATTTGGTGGAAGATCATATGTTTCAGATCCTTTAATGACATTCAATACCCCTGCTGCTTAATGAACATGAATATGCTTTGTGAGTAGTTACGTTTGTTCCTGTAGGAGCATGGGAGAAGTCTTGTTATAAGTAATCATGTGAATTTGGTATTCCGTTTCGATATTTTGATGATATAGTATGTTGTCTTTTCTTCTTAGTGGTGTTATGTGAACGTCGACTACATGACACTTCACCAGATTTGGGCCTAGGAAGGCTTGGCGAAGTAGATAAATGGGTTTCTATAGGACGAAGCTTAAACCCTAGTTTATGGCGTTGCTTCGTAGAGGTCTGATTTGGATCCCATGTTTTCATGCTATGGTTAGAATTTATCTTATTCTTCTTCTGTAGTTGCGATGCTTGCGAGAGGGGTTTAATCATAGTGGAGGCTTGTCAAGTAAGGACAAGCACCCAAGCACCGGTCCCCCGCACATCAAATTATCAAGTAACGAAGCCAATCATATGACATGATGAAAACTACCTTGACAACAATTCCATGTGTCCTCCGTAGCACCTTGGCTTTGATTAAGAGTTTGTCCTGGCTGTGTCCTTTGCTACAAAAGATTGGGCTCACTTGCTGCATCTTGTTATACTTGTTACTTTTACCCGTTACGAGTTATCTTATCAAAATAAAAAACTAGCTTTACCAATAATTTCAGTGCTTTGCAGAAAATACCCTTGCTCGAAAACCGCTTGGGTGCTTTCTCTACTCCTCCGTTGGTGTTTGACACTCTTACTTATCGAAAGGACTACGATAGTCCTCTAATACTTGTGGGTTCATCAAGACTCTTTTCCTGGCACCGTGCCGACGAGTGAGCGCCTTTGGTAGTGAATTTGGTAAGGAAACGTTTATATTGCGTGCTGAAACTTACTGGTCACTTGTCACTATGTGAACACTCATCCTTTGAGGGGTTTTGTTTTGAGGGGTATTTCCCCCGACCGGAAGAGGCATGAGTTGCTCCCTCAACCTACTGCAGCCTACTGAAAATATTTATTTATAATCCTTCGGGTATGATAGAGTAAACTACCGAGTCTACTCCTTATCGCAGGAGTGAGACCTACATCCGATTTTGCATCTAATCTATGGGAATGAGTTTATGGATTATTTACGCTTGCAGGTTTGGCCGAGGTGAGTCAGAAGAAGTCCTTTTCCCTTTATACTTTTGAAGAGAAGGCATTGACATGGTCTTAGGCTATGCGATGATTTGGGACTTGGATTACAAATAACTGGATTGAAATTGGAATTTCATCAGAAAAGTTTTTATCTCTATGCATCTGGTTCCTCATGATTCGGAATTTAATTATACTTTTTGGGCCTCGTGAAGGGAAAGTATTGCCTCAACTTGGGGGTGCTTAAGTCAATGTTATAGTCCTATCCCCATCAGAGCCTCAAGAGAAATTATTATTTCAGAATTTTTTGCTCGGACTTTCTCGTAATCATCAATCCATGACTCGCTACTGTCTTGCACTGTTCTTTTATAATAAGACTATTTGAATTTCAAATGGTATCTTCTTGGAAGAATTAAATCACCTTAAGATTGGAACATCGGTGATAAGGAAGGTCAGGTATAACCTTAAGTTTGATTGTGTTAATCCTTTATGGATATACCGTATGCTTTTGTGATTTACCACTAAATAATGGCTCTTGACTCTGCAGAATAGTCGCTTCTTTCTGTGAATCATTTACTACTCAATTGTCTCCCTAAGGGGAAGTGGTGTAAAGATCATCCTCCCATTGAAGTAAAAATATAGAACCTATTAAAGTTGAAGAGCAAACTATTACTTATAATGTTTGATCGCTTTTATTCCTAGTGCTTATATTGAAAGAAACCACCTTTCCCTGTTAGTATAAAAACATGCTAAACTTCGCTTGGTTCAAATGAGTTATACTAGAACCCCACACCCCTGAAACAAATTAAAGTTGAACCTAGTATTTGCTATGGTTAAAGATCTCTGGTCGATAACTTGATGGGGCATGTTTATTTACTCTGTGATGAGCTGCTAGAATTAGCTAGAACTCGCATATAAAGATAAACCTAGACTTGTTGTTGGCAGCCTATGTGGTTCTTCTGTAAAATAAATAGATTCATTGTTACGCAACATGGCATATGTGGATTTGGGTCTAGTTGTGATGCGACTTTCCCTTTAACTTTAATATCAGAGCATTAATGGATGATTTGCACCTTGGCTGAAATAGAAGATATTCATGTCCACTATTACCTTGGCCAATAAGAGAACTATATCACCAATTGGATTGTTAGGATGTTGAAGTCTTGTGCGGGAAAATAAAATACCCTAACTGATTTTCTAGTTCTTTGGTTCCCCACACAGAATGTTTTGTCCTAAAAAAAAAAGTCATATTTGGTAGACCTTTCTTGAACATTGTTAATGCTAAAATAGATTGTCCAAAGAAACTGTTAGTGGAGTTTTGGGATGTTCTCATGAGTTTAAATTTCTCCAATTCGTAGACAACTAACCCCGTATAATAGAATTTGCTAATAAATAGATGAAATTATTGGTCTTGCTTCTATTGGTGTTTCCTCCTACTGATTCTTATAGAACAATATTTGCTAGACCATGAACAATGATGTCATAGATGAAAAGAAAGGGAAGTAGATGAGATTTTCTTAAACAAATGGCCTGGTTTTGAAGCACAATCTGGCCTATTGACAATCTGTGAAGACCCTCTACCCATCCTCAGAGTGATGCCTTGTTCGATCTAAAACATTACCAGATATACTTTGAAATATGCTTATCTCGATGAGAAATAGATATATCCTATTATTATTAGTGTTTATTTTTTCTTTTTCAACCTTTCAGAGCATATGAGAAAAGAATTATTGAAACTTTGAAGAAGAGCACCGACATCTATTGCATATACTCTGGAGATGATCTTTAAGGCATTAGTTCCACTCTATCAGCACAAAGTTAATATGGGAAACTGATGCTAAACCTGTTGTTGATCACCAGCGACGGTTGAATCCAAAGATGAGGAAGTGGTAAGAAATGAAATCCTAAAACTTCTGGACAGCTGTATAATTTAATACCTATTGGCTGATGAGTATGGGGTAAGTCCTGTTCATTAGTCCCTAAAATGGAGGTATTCCACGTTGTTCCTATGATAGAATGAATTATTCCGCAAGAATTGTCCACTGGTTAAGAAATGGTTATTGACTATTAATAATTAACAAGCTACTAGAAAGATCAGTTATCCTCTACTCGTTTTATTGACAAATGTCTAGAAAGACTAATCAAAACATACACATACTCTGCTTTGTAGATGTGATTCTGGTTTTTTTCTAAATACCGTGTCCCAAGAATCAAGAAAAAACTACTTTACTTGCCTCTCGGTAGCCTTGCTTATAGACCGTTGCCTTTTTGGTTTATGTAATGCACCTGCTACCTCTTCAAGAAATTATGCTCTACTGAAAAAAGATTTTTAGCGGTTGTATTTCTTGTGATAAAGTCAGACTTATAATGTTGATTCAAGTAACTTTCACAACCGATCACTGCCTATTAAATCTTATGGAAAAGAAAGATGCTAACCTAGACTTATTACGATGGGTCTCTTGTTGAAGAATTGATTTACATATTATTGATAGAAAGGAGTTTGAGACCCCGTGCACAACTTGTCTCGTTAGAAAATATTCTTGATGAACCCACTACCTATTGATATAGCTTCCCTAATTACATTAGTTGTCTAAATGCTGCTCGTAGTACCCTTGTATGCTGATTATGCCAATTATATTGTTGGCTAATTTTATACGCACTATTTCACATACCAACAAAAAAAAGTTTTGTCCTATGATTTAGGACATTACTTCTGGGATGACCCCGCTTGTATAAAGAAGGAGGAGATTGTATTATTAGATATTGTAGCCTGAGCATGAACAGGAATAGATCCTAAGAAGTGTCACTCCGAGGCCTACGGGAGGACACTCAGCTGTAAGATAGACTTCACATAAGGTACTCAATTTGGTTTTTATTGGCCTACTCTTTTTCCAAGATGCTCATAACTTTGTCTTGTCTTGTGATGAATGCCAAAGAATTGATAATATTCTGTAACATCAGGAAAGTGCCTATGAATTATTCACCGTGTTATGTGACATTTTGTGACACACTGGATTTTTGCCCATTTCTTTTTCTTTTGATTTTGGTCTGGATTTTGCTTTTCTGTGGCTTAGTGGTCTTTGCATTACTGAAGGGATCGCACCTTGATTCCTCTTCCCTAGTGGTTGTCAACTCTCTAAACCATGCCCAAGACCCTGTCGGCTTTCCATCTTGGCCAATCCATATTCTTTTTCCTTGGAATATTCCTTTTTCTATTAAGGAATAACCCTGTCTGCCCTGGGTTGGAAGCACCCACATTATATCAGTCAAAAATTCCCATAAATTTTTTTGGGTCTTATCTTCTCATAATGTCCAAACTCTTCCTGCCATGTTTCAAATATTTCACAATATCCTTTCTGGTACTCGCCCTAGCTATCAATGTTGAGATAAGCAAGTACCCTTTATATTTGGCTTGCTGCTCTACAACTTTTTGTGCACTCTTCTATCCATATCAATTGCCATCTGCAAAATTCAACTCAATTTTGCTAGTAGAATTTTCTTGGAAAATTTCCAAAGTTGCTGATGGCACTGGAAGCTCTAATGAAGGAAGTACTAGCTCGTTGATCCAAATGTTGTAACTTTGCCATGATCTCACGATAGCTCAAATTAACCTCTAACACAAGACTTTGAGCATCATCCCAGCATCTATGTGAGCACACCCACTGCTCATCTTTGTTTCTGGTCATTATTTTGGGTGTGAAGCAACTATTTTATTGTTGTCTCCATAATTCTAATTGCCCGAGCATTCTCCACCTATATAACACCTCTCCACCATATTCGGCTCATCTTCATCTACCCAATAATTCCCTAGAATTTTCCTAGATTCTGTCTAGTGGGATGCTGGGTGAAGGAGAGACCATTTTTGTTTATCCCAATGGGTATGAATTTTATATATATATGCCAAAATAGTTAGCCTCCTCCAAAATTCCTCAATCCAACATGTAGTGAGTGCCACTTCCTACTTGCATTTTCTTCGACGAGTAGGTCCATTCTCATCACTCACTCACGTTCTTCTTTCCAATGGGCCCAAATTTTACCAGGCTCTCACCCTCGGTAGATCATTGCTCCATCCAAATTCCAAAAAAAAAATCTCATTTCACTCATGGATCTACCAGAACACAACTACAACACACTTGCTGTCAGGAACTTTCTTCAGCAACTTTCCCCTTCCTCAAGCCTCCCATGATGGTTCCATCCACATATTCCCCCTATTTGAGCAGTGAGGGAGCTTTGGACAAGATTAGCAGGCAGGAGAGTGCAGAGCTTGTAGGCACCGTTGTGACCACGACCATTCGGCCTTGCAGAAACGGCGCACTGGGTACTGACCTCATCGGGTAGCTCTCTCGGCCAGCTCCAGCTTGTCCGAGACTTGTCTAAACGCCATGCGGGGATCCACGATAGCCCCTCTCTCCACCTTCCCCTCCTCTTTCTCTCCTCGCGCCACGGCGGATCGCCGCCGCACCACACGTCACGCCCGTGACTCGCCAGCTCGTTTTCCTTCTTCTTCTCGCTCTCCTCGATCTCTCTCATGCGCACTCAAGCCCCTGCCCTCCCACTCCCCTGAAGCTCTCACTCCGCACAACGGCCAGCCACTCGCCCCGAACTCCAGTGTGGTCGGCTAGCTCGCCACGACCCCCGGTGCGGCCGAGTTTATCCGGCTAGCCACCTGCACCCGGCTATTTATAGCCTCCCCGCATCGCTTGAGCAGCACAGCAGCCTCCCCACCTCTCTCCTTAGCCCCTCCACAGACCCCTCATCTGAGCTAGAAGAGCCAGAACCCTCCTCGCGGCCATGGCCGCCTCGGTCCCCCAGCCCGCCTGCAATTGTGCACATGCGTCCCTCCCCTTCCCTCGCTTCACCACCATAAAAAAGAAGGCCCCCTGGTCTGGTGAACCCCTCCCAGCCCTCCCCTCGTCGTCGGTAGCAGTGGTGGCCATGTGTCCGCGATGGCCGCCGTCCCGCTACCAATGGCCACCGCGTGGCGCCATCGCTACGCCCTCCCCGGCATTGACTCTTCCTTCTGGGTCAGATTGGAGCACACCATGGAGCTAGGTGGTCTCATGCTTCGCCGAAAATGGCCGGAGACTCTATGAGGCCCCTCGCCGGAGCCTTCTCTGTACAACTGCGCGCAGCCTGCCGTTCCCCACTTGCCAGACCCCCGCCACTCCTACGGCCTCCTCCTGCTAGTCGTCGGCGTGTCTCCTGCGCGCCTCGCCGGCGCCGGCGCCCTCGCCGGAGGTGGTCCGGGGCCACCCGAGCCTCATCGGCCGGCCGATCGGCCCCGCGCTCTCTCTATTCTCTGTCGTGGGCACACGCTCGGAGGAAGAAAACAGTGGCAGGAGGAGAAAGAGAGGAGACGCGGAACCGCGTCGTCAGTGAGTCAACCCACCGGCCCCGCCTGCCACGTCATTCAAGTGGGAGTAACGTTTTCCCTTATACGAAAGCGTATTTGTTTCCGAATGCGCTTTGCTGTTTAAAACTCAGCCGCCCTCCCGCCGAACTGCTATAAATTGTGGACATTGTCAGTTAACTTTAAAGCAAAAACGGACACTTTTTCTGTTTGTGTTTTCTGCTCAGGAACAACGTGCATAACTTTCCTCCGCAAACGCCGATTGAGGGTGATTCCAAAGCCCGATTCTTCGTCTCTCGAGCCTGTCACGTTGGTATCATTTTCATACTGTTTTGGCACTGTGAAAATGACCATTTTGCCCTTGCCATAAACAGCCCCCCTCTCCGAGAGAGAACTGTTTCCGGGTCAATCATTTTCCGGGACTCTCCCCTTCTTCCCGAGGTTTCCTTCATCCCGAGGCAAGCCATCAACTCTATTTTCATATTGCATGGCAAAAAAAAATATCATAGTTAAACTAATTATTGTTAATATAGAAAGTATGATTATTTGTAATGGATTAGATTAATGCCATGCGTGCGTAATTCCTTGGAAAAGGTGACATGACCAATGTTAGGAACTGGATTGTTAGGACTAGTAATTTACCCACTTGATGATGCCATGACGTGGTCGGAATAAGATGATACTGTCTATGATTATTTTGGGTTTCATCCGATAATTTGTGGGAATTAATTAAGGGACGGAGTGGTTTAAGCATATGTGTTATTGGATTACTTATGCTACCGGAGTTCAGCTATTACAGAAATATTATTCGGTGATAAGATACTTCAATGAGTTGATCGAGAGTCACCGTCCGGCCTTATCCGTGCTGGCCACATTTGCCGTATGGGATGGCCTGACTTTGGTCTAAACTTTGTTGCGCTTTTATCGGTACCTACACAATAGGGAGGTTATTGCGCGTGCTACCACCCTGCTCGGTAGAGCGGCGATACGCTTGGTGCCCAGTTGGAGTTATTTGATCTAGTCCCCGTTTGGGACAGTTTGTTTGGCCACTGATCGGTGGCGTTGTCACAGGTGACACATGGGCCACCCCAAGACATGACCCTGGTAGGGTAATGATTGTCGTGGTAGTGGCGGAAGGTCACGGGTTAGGCAAGTTTCGTTGGTACAAGCCTGGTCCAGCCCGAATGGGATCACGAGGTCAGGTGCTCCATGGTGTGGGTAAGTGCGCACCTCTGTCAGGTGAATAACTAATTCGATAGCCGTGTCCACGGTAATTGGACAGTCTCGTCAGCCTCACTAGGTGGTCACCGTATAATGATAATAATAGATGGAAGAACTGTTCTAGTATGGTAGCAGTTTTGCATCATGCCTTGACAAGTCTTGGTGATATCTCGAGGATATCGTTGAGTGTTCTTGAGTGATCACTAGTTGGTCCACCAGAGTACAGGGAAGTACCTGTTATTGGTTATTTTCACAACCTCTCGCTTTGATAACAATAAACTTGACCTAATCTTGACTGGCTATGTATGTTGTCTTGCCTTAATCTGTGTGGGGTTTGTGGGCTTGGCGAGTACATTCAAAGTACTCTCACCTGGGCATGGTCATTCCATGAATTGCTTGCTTGTTGAATGATCCCGAGTTTTGCGAGCTATGATACGCGTTCTCAGCATCCCTGCGAATGGAGTTCTTCCACCGCCTCGTTGTTCGCGCTGCCGCGAGTCTACACCACTTCGGTTGTTTCTGTCTGGCTAGCATAGAACTACCCTGGGCATGCTAGTGTCGCCGGCCGATGTCATCGTGTACCATTGTTAAGCGCCATAACTATGTCAAATAAGAGCTGATTTATTATATGCCACGCAGTGCCGTATTCCAGAAACTTGTCTGCTGGGCGGAATATGGGGGCGTTCCGGTCTTCTCTGAGTCTCGAGCGGTGTGCCACACATTTGATGTTTGGGGATTTGATTATATTTGGACCTTTGTTCCTGTCCTCATAATGGTATACCATATTTTTTGGTTGTCTGTTTGATTATGTTACTATAGTGGTAAAGCTATTCCAACTAGTAGTGCTGATCATAACCACCTCCATTAAAATGCTTAAGAGTTATTTTCCGAGGTTTGGAGTCCCTAGAATTTAATGATGATGGTGGTTCACACTTATTCATGGTTGCTGTTCCGTAAATTGCTTTGCTAAGTCTATGTTTACCATAGAATTCATCTCCATTCACCTTCAGTCTAGTGGTCCGTATGAATTGAGTACCCAGAAATAAAGTTGATTTTGCAAAAGACTTTAATATATCCGAAGAATTGGGTCTAATTAAAGAACATGATGAGGCCTATGGGCTTATAAGACTGCTTATAAAAACCCTATGGGTATGCCTCCATATAAAATGGTTTATGGAAAAGCATGTCATTCCTTACCTCTTGAACTAAAACATAAACAAGCTAACTTATTGGGTCAATTAAAGATGCTCACTATGATTTCAAACTTGCCGGTGAGAAGAGGCTTATTTGACATTAGCTCACTTTGATGAATGGAGACACCAAGTCTATGAGAATGCCAATGGTTTTCAAGAACAGTTAAAATGTGGCCCCCATGAGAAAGGGATACCAAAGCGTGAATTAATGTAAGTGACCATGTCTATGCTATACAATTCCGTTAAGTTTTCAGGGGAAAAGCTTCCTCTCTAAATGGAAGGGCCTTACGTTATCGAGGAAGTTTATGCGTCCGGTGCCATCAAGATCAACAACGCTGAGGCCATAATACCTCGAGGTGGTAAAATGGCAAGCAAATAACACATTATATCTTAGTACTGCCCATAAATGTTTGAAACCATATTATTAATACATAACACCGGAAGATCATAGTTATTCTACCAGAACGTTCCACAGACTCCGAAAGAGGAATCGGTTGTGGTACGGTAAGTAACTGACTCCAAAAATTTCCAAAGTCAAATTTTACACCGTTTGGCATATATAAAAATTAGGAAAAATTAAAATAGCTCGAAAAGTGTCCGAGGAGGCACGAGCCTTGGGCGCGCCTCCCAGGCTTGTGGGCACCTCGTGTGCCCTCTGAAGGAAATATGCCCTAGAGGGCACATAATAGTTGTTATTTTATTTTTGTTATTCCTGAAAGGTTTACTATTCATGCTAGAATTGTATTGATACGGAAACTTAAATACATGTGTGAAACAAACTAAATACCATGTCCCTAGTAAGCCTCTACTAGACCTAGCTCGTTGATCAAAGATGTGTTAGCTCTAACCAGCATGTGTTGTAATTTTATAACAATCAATCATTAGAGAATGATGTATGCCAAAACGCATCCGTTAGCTTAGGCCTAAATTGAAACCGTTCAGTTTTCTTGCTATTGCATGTCTCGTGTCAAAGACATACTTCCTTCGACTATGAGATTATGGCAACTCCCGATACCGGATAATACCGTTGTTGTTTATCACCTTCACAACGTCTTGGTGATCATGAAGATGCTCTAACGGATTTCTCCGAAGGTGTTTGATGATTTGGCATATGATCGAGATTAGGATTTGTTCACTCGAGTATGAGAGGTATTCTCTGGCCCTCTCGGTAATACACATCATAAATCCTTGCAAGCAAGTGACTAATGACTTAGTATAGATGAGTATTACGGAAACGAGTAAGAGATACTTGCCGATAACGAGATTGAAACTAGGTATGAAAGATAACCGACGATCGAATCTCGGCACGTAACATACCGATGGACAAAGGAAATTACGATAGTTGTCATAAGTTTGACCGATAAAGTATCGTCCATGGGAAATGTAGAGTGCCATGGGCATCTAGGTTCCGCTATTGTTTTGACCAGAGGTGTCTCGGTTCATGTCTACATAGTTTCTCGACCCCGTAGGGTCGGCCACGCTTACGTTTTTCGTTGTTGACGATATAGTGTTATACGATTGTATATGATTTGGTGACCGGAATGTTGTTCGGAGTCCCGGAGATGATCCACGGACTCAAGGATGTTGAATGGTCTGAGATGCATAGGAATCATAGCATGCAATTTCAAAATTTCCATGCATCACCGCAAGATCTACACCATGGAGATTCTCGCTTACCGAAGGGGGGAGAGTGTGTCACATACCCTTGTAGACGTTAGAGGAGCGTCATGACGCGGTTGATGTAGTCGAAACAGCTTCGCGATCCGACCGATCAATGTGTCGAACGTACGGCACCTCCGAGTCTCTAACACACGTTCAGGCTCGGTGACGTCCCTCGCCTTCTAGATCTAGCTCAGTCGTTCGAGGTAGTAGCTGATTCCGTCCACGACGCGTGGCGACGGTGACGGTGAAGAATTCCGGCAGGGCTTCGTGCCGAAGCACTC
Organism: Thinopyrum elongatum; assembly: GCA_011799875.1. NCBI lineage: Eukaryota > Viridiplantae > Streptophyta > Magnoliopsida > Poales > Poaceae > Thinopyrum > Thinopyrum elongatum. Next base: position 25,778,185 of record CM022298.1, read on the forward strand.
CGGAAATATGAACGGTGGCTCTAAACTACGGTGGAGGGGGGGGCGCCGCCACATGGCTAATTGATCAAGTCAATTGTTGTGTCTAGAGGGGGGCCCCCCCGCCCCCTCCGTATATAAAGGGGAGGGAGGGGCCGGCCCCCTAGGGTTGCGCACCAATGGGAGTCCTACTAGGAGTAGGACTCCCACTCCTAGTAGACTCCTCCTACCAGGGTGGAAGGAGGAGAGAGAGGGAGAAGGAAAGAGGGGTGCGCCCCCCTCCCCAAGTCCCATTCCGGACTCCCTAGGAGGGGGGCGCAAGCAGCCTTAGCTGCCAGCCCATCAGCCCGTATGGCCCCAATAAGGCCCAATCTTCCTCGTGAATTCCGTAACTCCTTGACTGGATCTCTTCTACTATGAATTACAATGTTTAGGGTCGCTACTGTGACTTTGGAGTGCTCTGCATTTATGCTTTGCGGGTCTCAGAAAGGGCTATCGAGATACCAATGTTGTCATGTTTATAAATCAGGATTATTTTGACAGTGTTGGCATTTCAGATTTTTATTATTGCTCGCTAGTTTGATTATGCCATTGATATGAATGAATAATAATTTCCTACATGTTTCATTTGCATGGTTAGTCATGATCTTTGCCTGAATACCTGGGTTTATTTATGCTCATTAGACACAAGAACTAGAGAGTTCTTAAAGGTTTTCTCTTTATCACTTTCAGTTTTCTCAACTGAATTGCTTGAGGACAAGCAATGATTTTACGCTTGGGGGAGTTGATACGTCTCCGTTGTATCTACTTTTACAAACACTTGTGCTCTTGTTTTCGACTCTAAGTTGCATGATTTGAATCACAAACCCTTCCGACGTTGTTTTTAGCAGAACACCAGGGTGTTGTTTTTGTGCTGAAAATAAAAGTCTTGGAATTGGAAAAACCTTTTTTGAGATTTTTATGGCAATATATCAAAAAATCCTGGGAGAAAAAAACCCATTGGAGGGGGGGGGGGGCGGGCTGCTGCCCACAAGGCACCAAGGGCGCGGCCCCCCTGTTGCTTCTGGTGCCCATGAGGCTCCCTGACCCGAATTGCATACTATATTCCTATTTCAGAGAAAAAATAGGAGAGAAGTTTGCATCATCAATCACATCATCATCAAATCGTTTTTTTCAGATACGACGGAGCCGCTGCCAACCCGGTCCTGTTTCCTTCATTCGGGAGCCCAGGCTGGAGTCCGTTCAGGGGCTCCGGAGAGGGGGGGGGGGGGTCTTTTTCCGTCTTCCGCATCACCAACAATCCGCCATCCACCAATTTCCAAATGATGCTCACCGCGAGAGCGAGTATTTCCTTTTTTAGCCGTTGCTGGCCGTGAGGGGTTTGATGAGATTTTCATGCACTCGAGTGAGTTTTGTTAGGGCTTGATCCCTCCTATCCACTATGTTCTGTGATTGATTGTTGCTAATGTACTTTGCTGTGCTAAATGCTTGTCACTAGGCCCGATGCCCCATTTCAGATCTGAACCCTTTATGTTTTCACGAATATATTGTGTTCTGATCCTACCATGCCAGTTTTATATGCACCTATTACTTTTATGATGAATCCGCGTACCCCAATGTGAACATTGTTATTCTTTCTTGGTGATTACCGTAACTTGAGGATTCATGTTTCACTATGTGTTAATGCTTTGTCCGGTTCCTCTCCTATTAAAAGGTCCTTAGTTATCCCTTAGTTTGCCTTTCAGGACCCCCGCTCCACCACGGAGGGTGGAACAAAAGATGTCTGTCAAGGTTTTTTTTTCATAAGCACGTTGACTATATACGGAATATATGACTACATTAACATTTAAGGAATTGGAGCTAGTTCTGTGTCGCCCTAGGTTTATAACTATTCATGATGAATGTCATCACATAATTATCCACACCCGATCCAATGCCTATGAGTTTTTCACATATGATCCTTTTGCTAAGTTTAATCTTGTTTGCTGCTACGGTCACCATGCTACCAAACTACTATTGTTACCATTACTACGGCTAACCTATTCGCTATTGCTAGCTCTACCTGCTATCAAATTATCAACTACTGTGCTACTAAAATACTCTGCTGCCGATATTTAGTTCTCCAGGTGTGGTTTAATTGACAACTAAACCTGCTAATACTTGCAATGTCCTTTGTCCCCTTTGTCGATCAACAAATTTGGTGAATACTCTACCCCTCGACAACTGTTTGCGATCCCCTTACTGGTGGGTTATCATTGTATCATGGTAGATAGGACTTGAGAGAATATTAATCTTACTTTAGCTCCTTGTGGGGTCGACACTCCATACTTATCACTTCCATCTTTGAAATTGCTACGATGATTCCTTGCACTTGGGGATTATCACTTACGTGATTTCTGGTCGGTGATGAAACACAAGAGCTGCGGAAATTCTTGCACAGCTAGATTACTCTTTGGTTTGTTTGGCACCATTGTATGATATTATTTCATCATCAATTGTTGTTGATGTTTGTGTACATGAAGTGTTAATGTCCATCAATTATTACTACAATGAAGAAATTGTAATTGTACCTTTTTCTAGACCAATGTGTATTCCGCCCTACGAACATACATCGACATTCGGAATGACACTATTACATTGAGGAATCATATTTGTTATTATAGTAGTTATCCTTGATACCAAAGTTGTAGTTTGCGTCCGTGCAGGTAAAGATTTAGAAGATTAGAATGAGAACTTGTGTTAAATGCTGAATGTCCACATGCTGTATAGCCCCTATTTCACCCCACGAATAATTAAATCTATACACGAATTGGAAGTAGTGAGTTGCTTCCAGTTTATGACTATCTAACTAGAAAGATAGTAAATGTATTTCATCAGAGAGGCTCCAATGAAAGATCCACTTACTTTTTTTTTCTTCATGGGGATTATGCAACATTTTAGTCACGTCATTATCGGATTGGGTTGATCAATAATTGCAAAACAGCTAAGTAAATTCATCAGCTAGAAAATTCTAAAACTTGAAGTTTTTTACTAAATTATCCCCCCCCCCCCCCCCTTGTTTAAAATAACAAAATTTCTAGAAGGAGTACATATAATTTTGTTCTATGTGGTGCGGGGCGACGACACAACATGACTTGCAATCATAATACAATGACATCTTATGTGTCACACTGAGTTTAAAAATCTTTCACAATGAAAATGCTACACTCCTGCTACCACGACCCATCATATACCACATCTATCTAGAAGGCAATACCAAATGCTAAAATCTAATAGGAAAGCGATTATAATTGTAAAAGAAACGAATCTTCCATGTGCACCATATACACGTGAGTCAGTATTGGGGTTGACGTTGATGATTGAGGCAGTTGCTAATTTTATTCATTGTCTTTCCTCGTCAACTTATTAAACCTCTTGTAGTTTGTTTTGGCTGGAGACGTTCCAGACCACAACACAACTAGGTACATATAGCAGCAGGCCTATAGATTGCAACATGTCCAACTATCTTGTCAATTAAGAAGCAAAACTTCGGTGATATGAATCAAAGAAAGCATTGATGTCAAACTTCCTGTCATAACTAATTATAATTGATACTCTACCCAATGAGTAAAATCAAATATGAGAGACTTTTGTGGTAGACTCCAGCTGAATAAGTTAAACTACTAGTAACGATCTCCTATATTATACATGCACATGGAAACGCTCTAATAATAAAGAAATCACTTATGAACGCGGCATAGCTAGAGGGCGCAATTAACATGTACACTGTTTGTCTGTCAACAGCGATCATGGGCCGTAACTTGAGTCCCGTCTTGGGGGAATTTGGAAAACGTCCAACCGGTAACCGGGAAGTGAGAGTAGAGGTTTCGTTCAATGGAATTCCAGGTACGTAGAGAGTAAAGAAGATCTACAGTGATGCATAGTATATCTGACAATAACCACTGCCAGCATGATAAAGGATGAGCAAACGTTTTATTCTTTGAAATTCCCTCCATTTGTTGTGCCATGAACGACATAGTAGGTAAGGAATACTACGAAGTATAGGCACGTGCAATTGCATCTAATAAGACCTTTGTCTCATAAAGTAAATACATTCCAAGATGTGCAACTAGCAATGCGCTGCATGGAAAAACAGATTCATCTACCTTGGCAGTGAGAGACGCAACATCATCACAGAGAACCAGAAGAAACGCCTGGCAAATCTCATCGCACCTCCTAACCTCACCCACGGCATCCACCACGGAGCACGGACACCCACGCACACAAGCAAGCACGGGCGCACACCCGACGTATACAAGAACAAACACCTAGCACACTACTTGCCTACACACTCATGCGAGACGGCGAGGACGATAGAGCACTTCATAGAGAGTGAAGAAGAGGCAACCGCTGTGGCGATGTGTGCTCCACATCCCGTAGTTCGCGCCAAGGCGAGGGATCACGGGGCGCCTCCTCATGTCTGCTTTTGGCTCGAGCCGTAGCCAGGGCACCTTCTCCCCCATGATGACAACAACAGTACGAAGGGTTCCATGGCGTTGGACGGCAATGGCGGCCTTGGCGAATCAACGTCGAGCTGGTGGCGACATGAATTCACCTCGAGGGTCGCCCCCTCCTTGGCGGGTAGGGCAAGGCTCGAGATCAAGATTGCCGGCATGGCCCATCCGATGGGCGCCAGTCCACGAAGCCTTCTCCCACGGCTTCTTCTAGTCAAGAGATCTCAGGCCATTGACCGCTACGCGCGGTCGCTCTCGGGGTGCAGCTCCCAGCCCATGCACGGTTTGTAGCCTGTCTTGGCGTAGTATGGGCGATCTGGGGCGCCCCCAGTGCCGTCGTACATGTCGAGGAAGTGCATGGGGAGGTGGAAGGAGGTGCGGTCCGAGGCGTCACTTACTGGCGCCGTCGCGGCACGACGACAACAGGCAGCGTCCTCCATCTCCGGCCGGGTGGCCGCAGATGGACTCGAGCCCCATAGCTTCGGGAGGAGGGGCATGGGGAGGTTAGAAGGAGGTGGCGGTCCGAGGCCGTCCCCTGCGTCGCCATTGCCGGCAAGACTACAGCATCGACCCTACTCATCTCCAGGCGGGTGGCCGCATACGGACTCGACCCCAGAGCTCGGGAGGTAGTACTGGGAGGTGGACGAGGTAGCGGTCGAGGCTGTACCGTGTGCATCGGTGGACAGCGGCAACAGCCTCCATCTCTGGGACCTCTGGTCGGGGCGGCCGCAGATGGGAACTCGAGCTCCCATAGCACGGGAATCGAGGGCGAAAATCTCCGGAGGAACCGCTGGGACTGTCGCGTGTCATTGCAAAGGCTGCCGCGGGCAGGCCGTCGGGGATGAGGGCGGAGACACGCCTGTTTTGTCGTTGTTGCGATGGGATCCAGACTCCACATGCAGACCCGCTCCATCCCGGCCCGGCGTCGCAGAAGCAAGCCGCAGCCTCGCGGCACCTATGGCGTCCATAGCGAAAAGCACGCGGTGGTCCATGAGAATGAGCCTAAGCCTAGTCCTAAACCGCGGCGCATCCCTCGCGCAGCAGCAATAGCAGGCCATGGCCATACAAACCTCTGCTTTGTGGACTTGAGCTGCCTGTCACTACTGCATCGCTACTCAAGGAGCAAAGACGACGATGTCGCTAAGGATATCGTGTACAATTTGTGGGGATGAGGATTTTGTAAGAGTTGTAAAGCGGGAAGCGGCGATGACCTGAGTTCTCTAAACGGGAGAGCCGGAAAGAATAAAAGCAGCAAGGCTTAAGCGGCATCGCCTAATCTCTAAGATAGTACTGTCAGTTGCCTAGATCTTATCATAAATAAATTCATTGTGTTGGCAAGGCCACTCTATTACCAACAAACACGCAATGGAAAATATCTGCAAACCGCCTTGCGTAAATGGCCAAAAAAATTGAAAAGATCTGCAACCGCTTGGGATAAGTCGGACAAAAAAAAGCAAAAACAACAACACCTACATGTTACAATCCTTGATCCACATCGCCCCTGTCAAACCTTCTTAACCGTACTCCTTACGGCCACACAGAAGAGAGGGCAACCAAGTTAAGAAATTCCCGGACACAACTCGATCCACAACTAATGTACGGCCAACCACCCACGTCCAAGTAAATACGTGTGTCAGCCGGTGGTAGGTTGATCTTTTCTACCAATCCACATGGCTAAACATGTTGAAGAAACTTGATTAGAAATGGGTGTTGGGTATATACAAGAAATGAATGATGGAGCTTCAGAATTGTTGACCCGACTAAAATCGTGATGACCCAATTTTAATTGGAGACCTCGATTCTTGTAAATTGAATGTTAGTCAAAAACATTATCAACTTTTCTACTCGTGCCCTGCATTTTCTTGAATTATTAAACAACTCTTTGCGCCTCCTGGGGCAACGCTGTGTCCCTCGATGAGCTCGTAAGGTTGAGGACATTCCTCAGCTTCTGTCAGATGAAATGAAGATTTTTATAATCTGCACCCACTTTTCACAGAAATAGGTGTTTTGAGGCGATTTCGCAAATGAAACCGAATTAAGGGGCGCCAGGACCAGATTGGTTTCTCTGCCGAATTCCTCTAAGAATCTTGGCATTCCATAAAGGGAGAAACCTTCCTACCCATGTGTCCAGGACGTGGTCATGGTCACTTACAACTCTTGACACTCTTCCATCTTAACTTGGAACGATAACCGTTGTTGGGCCAAAGAACGACGGACAAGTCCGTATTGAACATTCGACCGATATGTCTGCTGAATGTGAGTTTCAAACTTTTCACGAAGTTGGAACCCTCTATTCACACAGATTTGGCCCACTCGGTGTGCAAACCGAGTCAGACCGACTTTCCTGACTGGGAGACCATCCTGGAAGTGGGTTGTTGTTGTCTTACATGAGACCCTTCATGAATTCACTCAAAGACATCTAAATGGGGATGACTTCAGGTGGATTTTGAGAAGGCATACGACAATGCAAATGGCCTTTCTTCTTACAGCAGTTCCATGGCGTATGGAAAGTGTTTGATGAAGGGGCAATGGAGGAGGACAGTGACTCCTTTGTAACACTCCCCTTTGTTAACTACAGTAATATTCATTTTGATAATGCCAATTCAGCATGATTAACAGTGCATGATCATCATGTGCATCATAATTCTTTTCAACGCCTAAGTCCAAACCCAAATTTAAGTGTCAAGTGGAAATAAAGTTGCCTGACCTGCAAAACTAAAATGTGCATCATGTTGCAAATATTCTCATATAGCATTTATAAAAGATTGCAACATTTTGTTGGAATTGTAAAAGGACTCGAACAACAAGGAACAGCGCAACAAACACTGGTTAATCCTTTTTTCAATTTTATAAAATCCAAACACAAAAATAATGGGCCCCAAACAATTCTAGCAGTGACAGATAATGCACTGTAATAATGGAGGGCAATTCTCATATTTTACAAAGTCTTTTGGAATAAAATAAAAGAGAACAGAAAGGAAAATTATATAAAAAAAAAGTAAAAGGAAAAGCCCCCCCCCCCACCTCCCTGACCAACTGGGCCGTGCCCCAGCTGCGGCCCTTCCCCCCCCCCCCCCTTGCCTATACCTCCCCCTCGGGCCGTAACCCTAGCGTCTACAAACAAAACACAGACAGAACACAGACAAAACAACCCCCAACCCCCTCGCTCACTCCTTTCCCCACCCACCCGCTCCAGAACCGGATCGGGAGCTCCCGCACCGCCGCCCGCGCGCCCCGACGTCGCCCCGCTCCCGCCATCACCCTCGCTCCGAACCGTCTCTAACCGGCCGCGCCTCTCGCCTCGTCGCGCCCCGCTGGCCTTGACCCTGCATCGGGGGTTAGCCGCGCACCCTCTCCTCTCCTCTCTCCTTCTCTCTCCCCGACGCCCCCCGCGCCCTCATGTCGCCACGTCCGCGTCTCGCCCGGTCCAGTCCCGCTCGCGCACTGGCCTCGCCCATCCCGTCTCCTCCTCCCCTGCGCCACTCCCTCCCCTCGCCGCCCTAACCGCAACCTTCCCCCTGCGCTCACCTCCTCGCCTGTTTGCTTCGCCCTCTCCCCTCACATCTGTCCGCCCCTCTCCCGCTCCTCGCATCCTGCACCCGGCTCCGCCTTCTCCGCTGCGCCCTCCACCACTCCGCCTGCCATCTCCTCCCCTCAACTCTCTGCCATCTCCCTTTCTCCTTCCTCTCCCTCTCTATTTTCCTCTTTTCCCCTGACCTCCTTGCCCCACCCCCTACCCACTGACACGGGGCCCCACGCCCTTAAAACGTTTAAAAAAAGAAATGAAAATTAAAATAAATAATAATAAACAATAATAAAATAAATAATTAGATAATTAATTAATTAATCCTGTTTCATTAGACTAATTAATTAGTTAATAAACTAACCCTAATGACTGCTGAGTCAGCATGATGTCATGCTGACGTCATCTTTTACTATTTCTGGATAATGTTATTTTAAATACTTAATAAATCCAGAAATTAATAAAAACCTTTTAGAAAATCATTTAAATAATCCGTAACTCCGATGAAAAAAACTTTGTAAGCAATGACAGTTGCTCCGAACTACGATACGAATTCGAATACCGCTCCGTCGTCGTCACTGCTTCTCTACTATCCAAAAAACGTGGCACCTCCCCCTCCGGTCATCTGTCGGACAAATTGTCCGGAACGCGTGAAAACATTCCGGATTGGATTCCTCCTTCCTCGGTGACGTGCAACCACACTTTAGAAACCACCCGGCAGTGCATATTGTCCAATGCCGTACTGTGCGTTGCTCATGATTTGCTGTTTATTTTATACTGTTTTCCTCCCTCCCCCTCTTCTCTCTCGTTAGACCCGACACCGCGTCGCCCCGGGACCTGACGCTCTCCGGAGCCCGAAGACACCACTGCAACCTTGCCCTGTCCTCCGAGCAACAGTGCAAGCCCCCCCTTTTTATCATCCCGATATCGCTCGCCCATTCTAATTTCCCATGCTTGCATTAGAATTGCTGCTGCTACTACTGCTTTACCTCTTCCTGATGCATACCTGTTTTTGTATACCTGCTGTTGATATTACGTGCAATATCCTAACTGTTTAGTCTGGCTGGGTAAGACCGATCAGTGACCCCACTATCCCGACTGCCTCGCGCTGGACGTCAGAAGACCCTGATCAACGGTATTGAGACGCAGTCCCCGACACCGCACATCACCCATCCCTCACCCCCCCCCCCCCCCTTGAGTTGTAAACGACACTGCAACGCGTTACTATCGAGTGCCGAGGGTGAAAGCTCATGTAGCAACGCCTGATGTTAACTCTGTAGAGGAGCTATTCGTCATGTCCCAATTCGAAGGGTTGGGGGGAAAATTTCCCCTCCTTCCCACTTCCAGTTGAACGACGCTGTCGTGGCACACATCAATGTGAACCCTCGAGGGTTGAATCCTCCGAGTTCACCTTGACGACACTCGAGTAGGAATCCAACGAGGGTGATACCTCGGATTCCCTTGAATGTTTATGGACCACTGATACTTGGACTTTACACTGTTCCTTGGATAGGCTGGTCGGCCCCTGAGGGGTAACCCGCGTGTCGCCTGAGAGGCGAGTGTTGTAAGACGGTGCCTGTGTTGTTCCCTAGTGGTGAATACGAGGCGCGGCGGGCATTCTTAACCTTGCCGCAAGTCCTCGAGACGGGGCGACGGGGTTCACTCTTTCGTGAGTCCTACTCTTAAACCGGGCAAGCCCCGTAGTCCTATGCGATTTGGATATTTGATCCGATCAGGCTCTGGGCTGATAGCACTAGAACCATCACTTGGGCATAGTATGGGCGTTCTGCATCGTAGGCATCAGCTACAATTCTCTTCAGCGTCCAGTTTCAGCATTTTGGCACGGTCGGATCGTACTCGACCCTCCCGAGGCGGTGCTTGTATCCTTCCCACCCTGCACACAAAACGACGCCGGAGGCACAGGGTCGATGGCCCAAGACCCCTGAGTGCTTAGGATGTTATACCGGCGGGGACCTCTCTGCTGATCTTTAGCGGCCTGCTGTGTGTCGTTTGGCCGAGGCCGGGCAGACCCAGGAAAGTGTCCCGGCCGAAGTTCTCGACGCGTGTTGGGTAAGTTGGGTGCAAACCCGCAGGGAAGAACCTTCTAAATCGATAGCCGGCTCCTACGATAAAGGCACTCGGAGTTTTGTAATCTGATTGATACACTTAAACTCTGGATACCTGTTGATGAGACCCTTATATATGGCTCTGGGATTGCTTCCTCGGCAGGGAGTCGAGAAGGGAACTCAGGACGAGGTTGGAATGACCGTATGGCTCTGGGATTGCTTTCTCGCAGGGAGTCGAGAAGGATCTCTGGGTGAGGATTGAGACTTAATGTTACTACTACATTATATTGACCTGCTCTACCCTCTTCTAGTTCTGCAAGGAACCTCTGAAGAGCTAGTCTTTCGATGACTAGGCCTCTCTCTATTCTGGCTTTCTGCAGAGCCCAGTCCACAATATACAATACAGCCTCCCTTTGAAATGGTTGCCATATGTAGTGTAGATCCTTGCTTGCTGAGTACTTCTGAGTACTCACGGTTGCTTGGTTTTCCTTTTCTCCCCGTATCAGTTTGTCGTAACAAATGACGGAGCCCCCTGAGCAGATGCCCCCCGACGTCGCTACTACTACTACGCCAGACTATGGATACTCCTACGAGTTGATTGACGACCAGATATGATCGGAGGGTCCCAGCAAGGAGGCCCTTCGCCTTTCGATCGAGTGGGTTTTATTTTGGGCCCCGCCTTTCTAAGGCCTTTCTGTTCTATTTCATTCTGTACTCAGATAGCGGATGCTCCGCTGACGCTTGTTCGCAAGCTATGTATCAGCCTCGAGGCCCCTGGCTGTAATATAAAAAGGCTTGTATGACTTTATTTTGTTTTAGAGTGGTTTTTGATATCTTCCCTGAGTCCTTAGTCTTGAATCGGTGCATTTGGCGTGATGATTAGTGCACGATCGGGCCGGGGACGTCACACGTTGGTATCAGAGCCGACTGACTGTAGGAACCCCTCCTTTCCAACTCCTTGCCGAAGTTTGAGTCTAAGTACCGAAAACTTTTTACTAACTTGGCTGTGTGGGCCTTTACCGGTCCCACGTCGCCAATTGGGTGTTATTAGGATCTTTTACTCCCGCCTTTACTCTGGGACTCTGATCTCTCTTCCTTTTGGGTTAACTTAAGTTTCTAACGCCCGCCACTTAGATCTCGTAATTCTCGTCCCCCGGAGAGCCTGAAATATCTGTGCGATTTCCCTGACATGATCTGATTAGTCTATAATCATTTTCCTTTCCATTTTTTTTGTTTAACCTTTCTCTCCAGATCGGTTATACTTTCTCCTTGGTCTTTGACAATCATGGAGTTTCCTCTGTTTCATATGGATCGTTTGTTCCCCCCCACTCACCCCCTGCGACGCAGCTACCAGCTTTTTCGAGCAGGGATCTCCAAGTACATTCTTTAATCCACTGGGGCAGATGTCAATCCGTTCCAATACCCCAGTACTTTCTCTCCAGATACCCGCAAAGACTTTGTGATTTATGGGACGCTCCGTGAAGGATTAGGCTGTGTCCTAATGCAAGAGCGTAAAGTGATTGGCTTACGGCTCTCGTCACCTGCGCCCACAGTGAGAAAATTATCGGTACATGATCTAGAACTAGCTGCTGTGATCTATCATTGCAGTTGTGGCGACATTACCCTTCTCGGTAATCGTTGCTAAACTTACACGTATCATCAAAAGTCTGAGTACTTGTTCACATCAACCTTCTCTAAACCATCCGTCATCAAGATGGATGGAGGCCATTGCGGACTATGATTTGGGTATACCTAACCCCTTGCAAGCTAACGTGATTGCTGAAGCCTTAAGCCGCCAGTCCTATTGCGACAACCTCATGGTTAGGGCCGAGCACAACCTCGACGTTTTGAAGAACTATGCAGCTGAATCTCCGTATTGGTCCCACTGTCTCTCTAAATACCTTGTATTACAACCAGATCTTGAGAAAGTTGTTAAGGATGCGCAAGCTAAAGATGCTGACGTTGGAATCTGATGAAGAAAGACCTTCACCTTGTAAAGCCGGGATTTTCTCGCTGTCCTGAAGATGGAACCTTTATTTCAGAAACCGCATTGTGGTACCCACCCCTCGTTTCGACTCATGATGACAAGTAATGAAGGAGCACATGACACATCCATTGTCTATTTCATCCGTGTAGCACCAGATGTAATCGTGATCTCCGTCAAGGGTACTGGTGGTCTAAAATGAAGCGTACATTGCTCGTTCTGTTGCTGAATGTGATGTTGTCGACGCTTAAAGCAGAATCATCAGAAGCCCGCTGGAAATCTGCAACCACTTCCTATCCTCTATGGAACTGGGATAAGGTTCAGATGGTTTTCGTTACAGGACTTCCCCAGGTCACAGAAGGGTCACGACGCCATCTTGTCGTCGTCGACCACTCTCCAAAGTTGCACATTTTTCTGCCTGTCAAGGAGACTATCACTGCTAAACAGTTTAGCAGAGTTTGTATATGCTCCAGAATTGTTTCACCCACGGTATTCCGAAGGAATCAGTTCGGACCGGGCGGTCTTTTTCCTTCCAAATTCTGGGAAGGTTTCCAAACAGCTAGTAAGAACTCATATTACCATGGAGTTCAGCTATCACCACAATCCCAAGGCCAATTCGAACGAGTCAATCAAGTGCTTGAAGACAGGAATTCTTCGGCTTTTGTGTTCTTTCGTTGGCCAGAAGTGGGAAGAACTCTTCCGTATGCCGATTCTCTTATAACAACAGCTATCAAGCCAGTTTGAAAATGGCCCCCTTTGAAGTTGCTCTATGGACGTAAGTGTCCGACCCCCCTCTGCATTGGTCAGAAACTGGGGAACGACTGCCTCGTGGGTCCGATATTATCAACCCGAAGAACAAGTTCGTGATTTCCGGGAAAATCTTCAAGGAGGCGCCTCAGGCTCAGACACCGCCAGAGAGCACATGTACGCAAACGGGGGTTTTGACTTTATCAACCTGGTGATCAAGCCTTATCTTCGTGTCAACACCTATTAAGGGACTCACCGTTTTGGAATCAGGCAAGTTAGCCTCTCGCTACCCATTGGTCCTTTCCGCATTGTTGCTAGGCGTGACCAGGTGGCGTTAAATTGGGAATTGCGCCGGCACTTCTCTCACCTCATATCCCGACGTCTTCCATGTGTCGTCAACTTTCGTCAATGCTTCAAGGCATCTCCGCACCCGACAGTGGGATCACGAGTGCTCTAATTGCAAGATGAATCTCTCTTATAAGGAAGTCATCCGAAAAATTCCGCATTCTCGATGAACTGACGTCGGACCGTCAGAAGGTTACCCAAGTTCCGAGTCAAGTGCATGGTCAAATCATACTTAAGAGAAGCCATTGGGAACGCGAGATAATCTTCCTGCGGAATAACCCCGAACTTTTTCCTTCTACTTCTTATTCTCGACGAGAATTCTTGTTAGTAGAGAGATTTGTACACCCCCGGTGGTTAACTAACAGTAATCCATTTTGATAATGCAATTCAAGCATGATTACAGTGCATGATAAGCATCATTGCATCATAATGCGTTTCAACTCCTAAGTCAAAACCAAATTTTAAGTTAAGTGGAAATAAAAGTTGCCTGAACCTGAAACTAAATGTGGCATCAGTTGCAATATTCTCATAGCAATTTATAGAAATGATTGCAGCAACATTTGTGGGAATTGTAAAGGATCGAACAACAAGGAACAAGCAGCACATAACACTGTTTAATCCTTTTTCCACTTTCAATAAAATCCAAACAAAAAGATATGACCCCAAACCAAATCTGACGCATGACAGATAAGGCAGCTGAAAAAAAAAATAAAATAATGGAGCAGCCTCATATTTAACAAAGAAGTCTTTGGAATAACAATAAAAGGAACAGAAAAGGAAATAAATAATATAAAAACAAGTAAAAAGGAAAAGTCCCCCCCGGACCAACTGGGGGTGGGGGGGGTGCCGGGCCCGCTGCCACCAGGCCACCACCCATCTCCGGCCCATTCCCCCCCCCCCCCCCCCCCCCCCCTCCCCCCCCCCCCCCCTTTCCTATACCTGCCCCCTCGGGCTTAACCCTAGCCGCTACAACACCCCCCACCCCCTCGCTCACTCCTTTCCCCACCCCACCCGACCAGAACCGGATCGGGGGAGCTCCCGCACCGCTGCCCCCGCGTCGCCCCACTTGCCCCGTCGCCGCCTCGCCCTCGCGCGACGCCGTCGCTAACCCTCGCCGTCGGCCCGCTCGCCTCGTGCGCCGCTTCCTTGACCCTGCAGCGGGGGTGAGCCTCGCCCCTCCTCCTCTTCTCTCTCCCAACCAAAAAAAAAAACGACGCCACCGCGCCCCGCATTTCGCCGCCCCGTTCCGCTCTCTCCCGTGCCAGTCCCGCTCGGCGCACCGGCCCTCAGCCCATCCCCGTCGCCTCCTCCTTTCGCACACTCCCTCGCCGCCTATACAGCCAATCATCTCCCTCACTTCCCCTCGCGCTAGCCGCCTTCGCCTGTTTGTCTTCGCCCCGCCATCTTCCGACCCTCGCCCTTCATCTCTCCTAGCCCCGTCCCCCTTCTTCTCTTTCCTCCACCCTCCCTTCCTCTACCTCCCCTCATCGCTCTTTCTCTCCCGCCGCCCGCACGCCCGTGCCCGCCTCGCTGTGGCCTCTGGGCCACCGACACTGGGACCCCACCCCTGACCCACTACACGGGCCCACGCCCTTAAAACCGTTTACAACCCAAACTTAAAATGAAAATAAAATAATAATACCAAAATAATTAAAAATAATAATTAGATAATTAATTTAATTAATCCTGTTTAATTAGACTAATTAATTAGTTAACTTAACTAACCCTAATGACTTCTTGACGTCATCAGATGTCATGCTGACGTCATCTTTTACTATCGGATAATTTTTATTTTAAAGAATTAAATATTCCAGAAATTAATAAAACGTTAGAAAATCATTTTAAAATAACCGTACCTCAACTCCGATGGAAAACTGTACATGAGTTGCTCAGAACACGAGACGAATTTCGAATACGCGCTCGTCGTGCCGTCACCGCGTCCTCTAACATCCGAACGTGCAAACCGTTCCCCTTCGGTCCTCTGTCTGACAAATGTCCGGAACCGGAAAACATTCCGAATGATTCCTCCTTCCTCGTGACGTGCAACCACACTTTAGAACAGCACACCTCACTGCTATTGTCATGCCGTACTTTGCGTTGCTCATGATTTGCTGTGTATTATACTGTTTCCTCCCCCTCTCTCTCTCGTTAGACCCGCCACCGACGTCGTCCCCGAGGCCGACGCGCTCCGGAGCCCGGACCCACTGACAACCTTGCCTTGCCGCCGAGCAACCAGGCGAAGCCCCCCCCTTTGATCATCCCGTATCGCCCATCTAATTTCCCACGCTTGCATTAGAATTTCTGCTGCTATACTTACTCTGCTTTTAACCTATTCTGATGCATAGCATGTTATTGTACCTGCTGTTGCTAATTACTCTTTCCTAAACTGTTTAGTCTAGGCTGGGTAGAGACCTATCAGTGACCCCACTTAAATCCCCTACTGCCCGCGCTGGATCGTCATAAGACCCGATCAACGGATTGAAGACCAGGCCCCGACATCCGCACATCACCCCCCCCCCCCTTAGTTGTAAAGACACTGCGCGTTCCTATCGAGTGCCGAGGTGAAACCTCATGTAGCACGGTCTGATGGTTAACGCTCTGTAGAGTAGCTATTCGGTCGTCGGTCATCGAGGGTGATTCCTCCTATCGCCACTTCCGTAATACGACGCTGTCGTGCAACACAATCACGTGTGAACCCATCGAGGGGAATCCTCCGAGTTTCCCTTGACAGCCACATCGAGTAGGATATCCCACGAGGGTGATAACCTCCGCTGATTCCCTTGATGTTATGGGGACACCCGAACTTGGACTTTTACACTGTTCCTTGATAGGCGGGCTCTGGGCCCTGAGGGGTACCCAGGTGCGCCTGAGAGGCGAGTGTTGTGAAGACGGGTGCCTGTGTGGTGCCCGAGTGGTGAATACGAGGCGTCGGCCCGTGCATTCTTAACCCTTGCCGCAAGTCCCTCGAGACGGGGGCGACGGGGTCACATCTTTCGTTAGTCTCTGCTCGTTAACCGCAAGCCCCTATGCCTATCGATTTGTATATTGATCCGCGCAGGCCTCTGGTCTGATAGCACTAACCATCAGTGGGCATAGTATGGGCGTTCCGCATCGTAGCATCAGCCGACAGTTCTGTCGACATCCACTTCATGCATTGGTGCACTGTCGGATCGTACCGCCACTCCCGAGGCGGTGCTGGTATCCACCCTGCCCACAACGACCCGGAGTGCACAGGCGATGGCCAAAGACCCCTGAGTGCTTAGATGTAACCGGCGGGGACCTCTCTGCTGAGGCTTTAGGTAGGGCTGCGTGTGTCGTTTGGCCGAGGCCGGGCATGACCCAGGAAAGTGTGTCCGTCCGAAGTTAATCGAGCGTGTTGGGTAAGTTGGTGCAACCCCCTGCAGGAGACACTTCTATCGATGCCTCCTACGATAAGGCCCTCGGAGTTGGTATCCTGAGTGATACAATTTAGCACTGGATCCCTGTGAGAGAGCCCTGTATATATGGCTCTGGGATTGCTTCTCGCATGAGTCCCGAGAATGGATCTCAGGACGAGGTTGATGACTGTATGGCTCCTGGGATTGCTTTCCTCGCAGGGAGTCGAGAAAGGCTCTCTGTGGGTGAGGACTGAGACTTATGTTAGCTACTAACGACATTATATTGACCTGCTCTACCTCTCTCATTTCTGCAAAGACCTCTTGAAGTATGCTTAGTCTTCGGATAGGACGGAGGCTTCTTCTCTATTCTGGCATTTCTGCCCCAAGTCCACATTAGACAGCCTCCCTTTGAAAAATGTTGCATATGTTTGTAGCTCCTTGCCTTGCTGAGTACTTCTGTACTCACTTGCGTTGTTTTTCCTTTCTCCCCGTATCAGTTTGTCGTAACAAGATGAACGGAAGCCCCCTGAGCCAGATGCCCGCCCCGAACGTCGCTACTACTACTACCCAGACGCTGGATCCTACTACGAGTTGATTGACGCCATGAGAGGATCGAGGGTCCCCAGGGCAGGAGGCCTTCGCCTTTATTCGAATCGTATGTTTTGATTAAATTTTGCCCCCGCTTGCCTAAAAGCCCTTTCTTTCTCTTTCTGTTCTATGTTCATATCTGTAACCTCCTCAATAGCTTGATGCTTCCATCCGCTGACGCTTGTTCGCAAGCTTATGTATGTATTTCGAAGAGCCCTCGAGCCCTGGCTTGTGTAATATAAGCTTTATGGACTTTATTTAATGTTTTAGCAAGTGAGTTTTCAGATTTTGTTTTGATATTTCCCATGAGTCCTTCGGCGTGATCGTAGTGCATTTGCGTGTATGATAGTGCACTGATCGGCGGGCTGTCACATCCATCCTTCTCAAGAGGGCAGTGTCGGGACTAAGGTGAATGATGACGTTGGTCACTATTTCCAAACTCACAAAGTCTTAAGACAAAATCCAATGTCTCCTATTCTTTTTAATAATGTGTCTGAGATGTTGTCGTGCTTATAGGCAAGGCCAAGGAGATTGGCCTTGTAGGTGGCTAGTCCCACATCTGGTTGATGGGGGGTGTCCATCTTACAATCTGCTGACGATTACATCTTTTCATGTAACATGATATTGCAGAAGGCTAGGAATATGAAACGAGTGCTTTGGGTCTCTTTGCGAACAAATGTCTGGGCTTAAGATTAATTTTAACAAGTGCGAATTGTTCTGCTTTGGTAGGAGCAAAGAGGACAAGATGCGTCTAGAGGCATTTTGTTTGGGTGTGAAATGGGATCATTACCTTTCAGTTATCTAGGGATTTTGATTCACCCTCGTAACCTTACTAATAAAGAATAGAAATGGCATGAACGTTGAGAAAAAACTAAGCTGCTGGTCAGGGTAACTTATGTCCTATGGAGGGCCGCTGTTGCTGATTAACTCAGTACTCACCTAGTATCCCGTGTTTCCTATTATCTTTCTTTGAAGTACCCAAGGGTACGGAAAGGTTCGATTTTTATTCGGTCCTCGATTCTTCTATCTTGCAATCTGATGACGTCATCCAACTAACCGCTTGGCAAGATGGATATCATTTGCAGACCGAAGACCAGGGGTACTTGGGCTCGAAACCTGGATGTTAAAAACAAATGCCTATTGAGTAAATGCTGTATAGGTTATCAGTGAAGACTTATGGTATGTTGGCACACATTTGTGCAACAAATATTTTCCATTCTTAGAACATCTCGCTCTTTACCGGGTTCATACCCTAATTCCCCTCCCTTCTTGACGGGGTTAATGAGGATAAAAGATATCTTCTTTCATAGCAAAAGTCGTTGTTGGTAGTGTTACCACAACAAGATTTTTGAGAGGAACCATGTTAGGGGGAGACATACCGCTAAGCCTTACAATTCCCAACTTATAGAATATTGCGCAACGTTAAGAAGACTACGTGGCTACAGTATAACAAGAGCCGGTCCGTTTAAACCACATCCAGTTCAGGAGGTCCTTAGTTCGGGAGCGTTGGAATTCCTGGCTTCAAACCTTGTGCGGAATTGATTGATGTTCAACTCTTTGACCACCTGATTCTTTGCAGTGGAGTTAACTGGACGGGGGTGTTTAACGGCAATCTTTATACATGGTCAATCAACTCTGCCCCCATTCCCAAGATCGATTCATATTTTGGAAGATGAAGGTCCCTTACGAATTACAAATTTTATGTGGTTTGTTCCCAAGCAAGTAATCCTTTTCAAAGATAACTTGCTTAGGCGAAGATGGGTTAGGAAGTGCCCACGTGCTTGTTTTTTGCATCGAGATCAACGATACAACACCTTTCATGGTGCCCTCTCGCGAATTGCTTTGTGTGGCACCATTCATATGGGCCTTCAATATTACTCCTCTAGATAGCATTGAAACGTTTATGTGGGACGTGGTTAAAGTAGTCAGCTATTGCGGCACGTATTCAACTAGGAATATGTGCTTTATATTGTGGCTATCTGGAACTGTAGGAGATATAATCTTTAACAGACAAAATATTTTTGAATTCTTGCAGGTCTCTTCAGAGCTACTACGCTTGGATCCGTACGTAGTCGTTACTGGGCAGGGGTTCCTACGGACTCCAGGGAGCCTTTGGTTACTGGGTGCAACCCTTGGGAGATGGTAGCGCGGTTATCTTTCACACTCAACCGCGTTTGAAATGGCGACCATTAATAAGGATAGTTGTTTAGTCATCTCATCCTGTTTTATATGCCAGTTGTGGGCTTTATTATTTTTTAGACATTTTGTTTTCTTTTGCTCCCGTTTTGCGAGCCTAAACTGGTTTTCCAGACTTTGTCTTTCGTTGCACTTTTTTAATAATATGGCAGTATGCATCTGTCGATGCAGAAGCCGGGGGTGGATCTCTTCTCAAAAAACAATTTTAAGTTGATCCAGGTATCTACCCAATACCTAACCCTATTTTTGATATTGTAGATAAAATGCTTTACTAAAAATTCATGCTTGCAAAGAGGTCAATAATTATGGTTTGCATTTTTGAATATGAAAAGAAAACCCATCCTAGTGGATCCACGCAATAGCCATTGGGATGCGCAAATTTGAGATCACAGTAAATGTATTACGAAACAGCCATAATATAGACTCAATTAACATATAGGCAATCTCATTTGAGTCCTAAATCAATCTATGCCCGAACATTTCCAACCAACAGAAATCATGTCTCTGAGAAGTATACTATGTCAGAATCACGTTCACTGCTGTAGTGCACGATCCGACATCTTAACCTTTTTTTTTCGGGTCGCACAACCGCCCATTTTCCAACTTTCAGTTTTCGAGAAATCTGAAGCCTAAGTATATATTTCTTCTACCCAGAAAGAAAACGAGTATTTCTTGTCCTTGTCTCGGACTAAAATCATCACAACCTGCATCTCCAGATCTCCGCGCATCAACTCATAGGAATGGAAAATAAAAACATGAGAGGAGATCTTACTGTTTTTGTTTTGCGAGAAAGTACAAGTCCTATCCTGGTGTCATACCTTGTTCCCATGTAGTGCAGTTGTACAATGTCCCTAGCTGTCCTGGGATTCAGGCAGAGCATACTACACTATATCCTTCGCTATGAAAGCCACACACACCACCACAAAAAAAAAGGTTAACCCATTTCATGATCACACAACAAAGATATCAGAGACCTATCAGAGCACAACAAAGGTGTCGGCAGCAATGTATCTTTCGGCACTCACCTGGCATCCTTGACGGTCCTTTGCAATCCTCCACACATGAGCAATGCCATTCAGCAGATCGGGGCTTGGAACGCCGCCCACCTCCCTCGCTTCGTTCTCTGCATTTGGTTCATTTCAACAAGTTTTTATGCGCACACATCACTGAATTGTGTAACAGATAGGCTTGTTGTACTCGACCAAAAATCGAAAGTTCAATAAGCTTTATAAGAGTTTCAGTGTAATTTGCAGTTTGTCACTCGGGAACATACAAGTATTTGACTATGAAGTTTGATGTATAATCAACATATCAATATCTATTTTCCTGTGTTCAGTACCTTATTAATCCGACTGCGAGAAAATTATCCATCTATTCCCGGCTGCAGTGTAGGCATGTATTGCCATGTCAGTGAGGCCCATGGAGTGGCTGCAAACCGCATCTGCCTCGTCATGGGCACGTCGGGAAGTATTTCATGAGGACCAGAGACTTGGTCTTGTTTTCACTGAGAGGCCTGCACGCCGCACGGTTCGAACATTTGCCAGCATCAATCCATCGTCGCCACTTCAACACCGTGAAATCATCAATTCATAGCACAATCGTTTAGATAATGAGGATTGCGGCGCGTTTCATATGGACGAAGTATGTCTCACAATTGTTCTCGACCATGAAATTCCACGGTACGTGATTCCTTCGTGACTTGCTTCGATCTGTCCAGAGGGAACACAAGAGGCGCTGGTTGCCTGTGACCATATCGCTGACAATAGGCCAGTCCCTGACCATTTCGTGGCATTTTTAAAACACCGGAAACTAGCAGTACTTTTCAAGGCCAGAAGGCATTGAACACGTTATTCCAGAGCCATTTGGCGCTTGAACGTAGTCTTCCAGGATCAACGTAACGATTTCACGATGGATTGGCAGCAGGAAATGCCTGAATTTCCTTGAATGTGTCAAGTGCCGGTCCTACAATTAAGTAATATTATTTCTAGACTCATTCTGAACGCAATGTAGAGTTGAGGAAGGCATATTCAGTATTACTCACAAATGCATAAAATTTCTCATTTGCCCTCCACCACCGAATTGCACACAACCATACACTCTCCTCTCCTTCGAAGTCTATGTGTCAATCATTAGCGCGCGACACCGTTCTGTAGAACATGCATTTTGTCATGAGAATTGATGTTCATAAGATAGGAAAAGCATTGACATTAGACGAAGCTTATCAGAATGACGAAGAAGCTACATTTAGCTGAGGCATTGACTGTATCTTCCTGTTTGTTGCAAGGTTAAGCGTGGATTCCGTGTGCGAACGGTTCCCCATCAATCGGCAAATGCATTGTGCGTCGTCAGATATGCATCTTGTTGAAATGGCACCGATTATTCTGAAGACCAAATGAAGGAAAACGAATTCACGATGAAACTTAGGACAGTGAAGAGAGCTAATTTTCCTTCATCCTGTATTATTTGGCTATCAAGTGCAAACAGTCCTATAATATCAGAGCTGGCTATTTTGCGAAGCATCAAACTTATTGGATTTTTTTTTCGGCAGGTAATGAAACTTTCAATTTTGGTATAAAATTAGGCCACAAGGCCTGTCAAATCCTTCTTACTGAGTTATCTATGCTGTTTGAAAATTGAAATGCCAATATTCTTACCCCCCCTTGTTTTCACATTAGGCCGAAGGTAAAAGTTAATCCGACCACTAGTTAATCAAAGCAATGGCTCCGATTTATTATTTACTCTACCTCTCATGTGAAAAGGGAAGGTAAGAAGGAGCATGCTAAAATTTTCCTACATGATAAACATAATTATGGAATTAGCCTAATGAATCCATCTTTTTCGTCGGCAAGCGACTGAACAAGAAAATCTTTTGCTGTCAAACGACTACAATCTGCCCATCTCATTATGTACCCGGCATTCTGTTTGCTCAGAAACAGATCGGCCAACAAGAATTTGTGAAAAGGAATAACGGAACTCAAAATGATAAAAATACGTACATAATTACTTTGTTCTTAGTCTTTCTCTGACATGCAGACGGGAAAAAAAGACTGACAAAAGACGGGAAGGAAAGTATGCTCTTACCAGAGTTGGAAGGGGTTAGTGGCGGCGGATCGGACTCAGTGGGGAGCCGCGGCAGTCGAAGCACCACGCCAGCGCTGCAGTCCACACTCTTGAGCACTTGTCGCCTACGATTCACATCAACAAACCTTAATTTTAGCAGAGACAATCATGGGGACCTTGCTGATGGGAGTTTAATTTGACACAAGTGCTTGCTGTAATCTTACACGGCAGTTGCAAGCTGCCCAAGAGCCACCAGGACTAGACCATTGCTTCTTGCTTGCCTCGAGGTGCCCCCCATGTGAACGTTGTCGAGAGAAGTGGAGAAGGGGAGCACAAAAAAGGATAATGGCCAACCACCGAAAAAAATTCTTATTGGCTAGAGATAGAGAGATAGATCTGGAGTTGTTGGTTAAGATGTGAGGTGTGGTTGCCGACTCGCAGTGCACTGTCATACTCTAATAGTACTACTAGTATACAATAGATCCACTTGACCTCCGCTGTTTCCTTGCATGCGCCAAATAGCCCATATTTTGGTACGAAGAAGACCGTGCAAATCCATAGGATAACGCTGCAGCATTGACTACTTGTGAACATGCATGCCAAGGAAACAAGCTGATTGTCTCTCGCATCAGAAAAAGAAAGAAAGCAACTGATTAAGTGGCGGCATGCCATTGTTTAACAGCAGCTTTTCTCGTTTGGTTGAGAATTTTAAATGACCAGGTTAGGAAACGAACTGAATAGAATGTGCCTGTGATGAGAGTATATCGGCGGCCGGGTTGGTGCACTCGTTGGTGACAGTTATCCTTGATAGGGTACCCACACTACTATCGATGGTAACAGAGGCAATAGCTCATCCAGGTTCATGTATTTCGGCTCCCCACCGCATGCCACTCGGGGCGCCGTTGGTGGGAGGTATTCCTATGCACTCGTCTTAGGTAGATAGGGTTTGGTTCTCCGCAAGGGCGGCTCGGGACGGATGACGGCGCTTCTTCTTCTGAGTCAGACGTCCGGTTCTGATCCACTCAATTCGTTCATTCAGGGACAGATTAACTGAGCTCCGTGTAGATTCCTGCCAGCAGCCTCGGAGCGGCAAGTTAGGGTTTCTCGTCGTGCGTACGCAACGGCGAATTTGATGTCAGGTGTCTTCAGATCGATTCAAGGATTCATGGGCTACGACTACTACGCTCCCCAACTCTGGTCCTTCGGGGCACGTGCATGAATACTTTCCGGTTTGTCATCGCGGTCAGGCTGCTCCGGAATGTTGAGCGTTCGGGACAACAGCGCGTCGGCTGCTCGTTCTAGCGGCGGCAATGGCCCTTCGGTTGCCCTGGACCTCGATGAAATTTGTATTATTTTGAATGTTTGTAACTAACCTTGGAAATCTTTATAACAGATCTGATATTTTCGCAAAAAAAAAACTCATCCAGGTTTGGCCCCTTCGGAAGAACGATGTCAGAGCTAAATCCCGCAGATTCCTCGGTAGGTATTCTAAACTATGCTACTCGGCAGTTGTTATAGAGGGGGAACACGTAATACGAACGCTGGAAGAACAAATCAACTAGGGGAGACATGATTTAACAAGAAAACTCCTTCAACTCGAAGGGGAAAAACCATGACAACCAGTCAGCGAAACTTGACATGGGCCCGGTTTCGATCTCACCACCCCAAACTTCACCATTTTCAGCCCGAAGCTACCCAAACGCAATACTCCAGGAAGCTGTAATCCACGAAGCCATCGTGGGCTCTAGTTTCAAATTTCTTGAGGAAGGAATTCCAGCTCCACAATTTCTGATTTGAGTTCTAGTTATTTAACACCTTACTGCACCCGCCAAGAGAACCCCTTTGATAACTCCAGACTCGATCCCGCACTGCACCTAGTGGCTCACATCCTCTTCCCCCTCCCTCGTCTTCTAACTGTCAACCCTCGCCGCCGCGACGCTCCCTACTGCCATGCCGGGCTGCCACCTGTCCCGCCGGCCAGATTCTCTACTCCGTCTACGGACTCCGTCCGTCCAGGCGGATTCCCTCGGATCCCGTCCTCGGCGCCGCCAGTCCGTGCGGGGTGCAAGGACACCCACCCTAATGGCTTAGGACAGCAAGGCCCAATGCCAATTGACTGCCGAGAGACCATCTCACTACTAGGGGAAAAAACCCTATAGTCCACCCCGCCGTCTTAATAATGCGCTTGGTAGGGGCCCCCACGCTGATGTTAATTAGTAGTAGGGCGGTTACAGAGCAAGCGCGCTATAGGTACAGACATAGTAGCATCGTGTTCTTTATGTAACACCTGCTATTACTAAGTTGGGGCCACACGGACTTCCAGAGGCAAGCCACAATAGCAGCGTTAGGTATATGACCCGTGCTAAACCAGTACTGGTAAAGGCTTATAGGTGAACCCAGAGAGTGGGGTGCAATATAACACCCACCACTGGTACGCTAGCGAAGTAGCACTGGCGTGTAATTAACGGAATCGCCACTCGCCCACTGCTCTGGCCAACGCAGGGGCGGGCAGTACTAACGCACCCCCAGAGTGACTGTCTTCAGGTCCCAGCTTGTTTAAAACCTTGTGGTGGCGGGCATTAAGTGCCGCCCGCGCCACTAGCAAAACGTCAGATGCTGTTCGGTACGCAGTGCGACCCTGCCACAACACATGTCTTTTTGGCAACCCCGCGCCGAATGTGTTTCACTAATGCGTAAACAGCAGCGGTGTTTCCCTAACAGGTGGCGGGTAGTAATCTATGCCCGCCACAATTGACTTAGCTATTTGTGGGGGTGGGCGGGCCATGGTGCCGTTCGTAACCATATGTTTTAGAGGGTTCTAAGCCCCACGCGCGCGCAGGGCAGCTGCCGTTCAACTCCTAATCTCTAACTTATCCAAATATTTTTCATTCACCCCCCATTGCCGTCGCCCATCGCGCCGTCGCCATCAGTCGTGGTGGCCTTGGACGGCGGCACCATCGCGCTCCCTATCGCGCTCCGCCTCCTGTGCGTCCATCTCGGCGCCCGCCCCGGCGCCGCCCGCCCCCATTCATCCTCGCGCCCCCATCGCCTTTGCCGCCCGCTTCCGCTGCAATCAACGTCATCGCCGTCTGCCGCCGCCTCTGCATGTCCCCTCCGTCACCCGTCGCCCTCCATCGCCTTCTGACGTAACCTGTTTAGTAATTGTTTGCTGGGTATTGATAAACCTGTTTTGCGCCTATTCTTGTGGGGGGAATGCCTTATGTTGTCATTGTGGTTATCATAACTGGATGTGATTTTTAAACAATAAATGTGGTTTCGTCTCTATGTAGTTACCGATCTGTACACGATGGCTTCGTACTTGGTGGTATTGTAGAGTCCGGAGGACAGAGACCTTTTTATGATGTTGTGTCCACAACGGCTGGAGCATAGGGCCAGAGAGGTTTTTCCACCCTCAATGGTGGCAGTGCAATCTTCAGATTGATCTACAACTATCATAGACCTGCACTGATTTATTCATTGATTTTAATCACATTTTCTCTTTTGGTTAGGTTGGACTTGTTGCTGTGTACATCGTGCTATGCGAGGCCAGGCATTCGTTGATGTAGTTGTATCCCTTTTGATATATCAATTCAATTAAATGTCCTTCATAAAGAAAGACCAATTTTATATCTTAACATTTCAAGAACACGTCTCTCGACAAATCGAAATAAACCGATCGTTAAAGGTTGTTTTAAATTATCTGAATAGAACGTCGTTTGTTTGTACACGAAAATACTTCCAATTGGCGTGCTTGAACGACTCCAATAACCGTCTAGTTTTCCTTCCCTTGTCTCTAGCAACACACGAACACAACCTGCCACTAAAGTCCACCGTACATGTTTCATCGAAACTTACCAAAATAAACTCCATTCCCTGGTCACTACTTGTTCTTAATGAGAAAATGAAAGCCGAAACAATATGCTACGTACGTGCAGTACCAGCTAGCTATACTATCCCAACTAGGGCCGTCATCTTGCAGTGCATGCTTTTTGGAGGAATCGTCCAGTCTTCTCCCATCCAATCGGCCGCGACGCTGCCCCGTCACAAACAGCCGACGTCCCCCCCGCGCATTAATCTGCATCAAGTGAAACTCCCAGATCTACTTATTACTATACGTTTGGCCTCTGCTCGTCCCGTAGGTACTAACGTTCCGACGAGTACTTTCGGGGAGACGCGCACGTACGCAGCAGCCGTAGCTATCAGGCACACAAGAGCAATCCGGCGAGACGCAAGTAAGAAGAACTAGCAAGCTAGCTACTTGACTTGATCGATCTCCGGCTACGCAAAACACACCTAGGCGAGATCTCGAGATTGATGGCTAATAGGACCGTGTCGTCCTGTATGTTTAGCTCCTGCTTGCGATCTGGTGTTTCAGGAAGACACCAAAGGTATTTATATTACCATGCTAACTATACTGTACGACTCTGCTCTGCTACACGTCCGTGCCGGACTATGCTGTCTAGTCCGTGATTATTTTCAACATACTAACGCCAGAATATTACAGGCATTCAAAAATGCGTGTGTATGACTAAGAAATACCTTACATTTTTTTTGGTGTCAGTTCCTCCAAAACACTAGAAATACCACGAAGGAATATTAATGAAGCGTATTCCATGACGCATCCAAAGATATGACCACCTACAGTGCTCTTAAGTGCCTCCTAGCTCACACTTTCGGAGCTGTTTTGGCGGTCGAAGCTACTAATCTTTCGACAAACCACAGGCTGAGAGAAAATTATACAAACCCAGTCAGTCTCCTGGACTGGATCCATTCCGTCACATGAGAGACTTTCCACGATCCACGCTCGTCCTCGGCTAGCTCGTGTAGCTGCGAATAAGTTGCTGTAGAACACACCACTACCAGGAAATAACAGCTTTTCCAACAAAGCCATTCTAAGCCGATGCCTTTGTCTGTACCGCCGGCAAGACGGATATAATGCCGACGGCCTGTCTCAGCCGTATGCCATAAAGGCCCTTGGCTATTCCTTCTATGCCGACGGCGCCGTAGGCATAGAATTGCGTCCCATAAATCTCCGTGTATTCAGATGGCGGCCGTTTGGTATAGTACGCATCGTCACATATGGGCCCCGCGGACTTGGACTCCGACGCAAGGCTGACGTGCCGTCCAAGTATGCCGACGCCCCAGCTACGGTCGTCGGCAATAGTATATATGTTCTTTTTCCAGGAGGTGCCACGTGGGAGGCTCTATGCCGACGGCCCTTGCCGTCAGCAAATATGTTATCTGTTTTAAAGTTTTTATTTGATTTTTTTAAAGTTAAAATTAGTTAATTTGAACTGACTTATCTATACTTAACATACATATTATATGTCGATTTGGGGTAGATTTTCCATAGATTATGATATCTATATGTTTTTGTTTTTTCCTATATAGAATGTGACCTCGTGTACTTTTTCATATAGTCCTTATACTTAGTTTAAAATCATAACTAATTGATCTGGATTGATTTTGACATTTTTTTTTATCATAATCTAGAAATGATTCAATTTCTATACTATGTTTCAAAATTTGAATAAACTAACAATGATGTTTGCTTCCTATTTAATAAAACACCCTTTGTGAGTTGTTTGTATATTTTTATCCTTGGCCTAAATACGAAGTACAAGGACCCGCCAACGGGTCCTCGTACATTCCTGGGAAGTGTGGTGGCGGTTGCAAACCCCGACACTGCAGCTCGGAGTGTGACCCCCCTTCACAAACGGACGGTGCCGCGTAGGCACACTTGAGGGGGACACATCCATGTCGGGTCGACGCGAGGGAATCTTGCTGGGGTTGGGCCCCTGACCTTGTTTTGAAGTGTTCCCTAATCACAACCAGGTGAAAAAGTCCATTGGTCAAAGCCCGTTCATTTAAAGTCAAAGGGGTAGATATACGGGTCCATAACTGAAGCGAGGGTTAGGCGGGACGGGGCCTTTCGGGGTCGGGGTAGCTATGCCACCAGAGCTTCGGCAAACCTGGTACTCACGCATGTCCCCTTAAGGTGTTGTACCATGTCCGAGAGGCAATGCGAGGCTCCGGGGCGTGGGTTCCCCCCTCACGCCGCGATGACACAGAAGTGATCGCTCTGGCGGTTGTAGTGTTTCGTGATATTTCCTAAACAACCGGAGCGTGATCAACTCATGAATTTTTACCCGGCGGGGGCACACGTGATATAAGATGCAATTCTCCTATATTTTTTAAAGATTCAGAGTAATTCACAAAATCCACGATTGGTTGTTCTTTCGTGTGTCTACGAATGTAGCCGGGGGCCTTCGGTGGCCTTGCTATGCCACCAATCTTGCTTGGGTCCTCTTACATGTCTGGAAGTGTGTAGCAGGTGCAAAGACACCGACCGGGCTCCGGAGTGTACCCCCTTCACGGACGGCGCCCCCGCCAGCACTTGAGGGGAAACGGGCCACTTCGGGCGCCCGCGGAGTGAATCTTGCCATGGGTTGTCCCGGACTTATCTGAAGGTTCCTATGAATGATCTTCACACGCAGGAGAAAAGGTCCATTGGTCAAGCCCGTCCCGAAGTCAAAGGGTAAATCTGGGTGATACATTCCATTTTGCATCACTTTTAATTTGATATTTATTGCAATATGGGCTTCCTATTATACACATTATGTACAATACGTAGCCTTTTCTCTCTTATTTTACAAGTTTACACAAGAGGAAGAATGCCGGCCGGCTTGATTCTAGACCGGAAAGGAGCAAATCTGAGACGACCCTATTCTGCACAAGTCCAAAAGTCCTGAAAATTTAACGGAGAATTATTTTGGAATATATAAAAAAAATATTGGGTCGAGAATACCAGAGGGGGAGCCACCTGTGGACACAAGCCTAGGGGGCGCGCCCCAGGCTGGTGGCCCCTGGCAGTCCCGGTATCTATCTTCTGGCTATTGAAGGGTTTTTTACCTGGAAAAAACATAGGAAACTTTCAGGATGAACACCCCACCGTCTCCGAGGTGGATCGGGTCAGAAGCAATCTATGGCTCCGGCAAGCTGTTCTGCCTGGAGAAACTTCCCTCCGAGGGGCAAATCGAAGCCAGCATCATCAATCACCAACGATCCTATCATCGAGAGGGGTCAATCTCCATCAATATCTTCCCAACACATCTCGCTCCTCAAACCCTAGTTCATCTCTGTATCAATCTTTGTCCAAACCTCAGATTTGGTACCTATGGGCTGCTAGTAGTTTGATTACTCCTTGTAGTTTTGATCTAGTTGGTTTATTTGGTGGAAGATGCATATTTCAGATCCTTTAAGACATTCAAATACCCCTCTGATTATGAACATGAATATGCTTTGTGAGTATTACGTTTGTCCTGAGACATGGGAGAAGTCTGTTATAAGTAAATCATGTGAATTTGGTATTCTCGTTTCGATATTTTGATAGATATATATGTTGTCTTTTCTCTAGTGGTGTTATGTGAACGTCGACTACATGACACTTTCACCATGATTTGGGTCCTAGGTAAGGCTTGGACGTAAAGTAGATTAAATGGGTTTCTATAGGACAGAAGCTTAAACCCTATTTATGCGTTGCTTCGTAGAGGTCTGATTTGGATCCCATGTTTTCATGCTATGGTTAGATTTATCTTAATATTCTTCTGTCTTCGTAGTTGCGATGCTTGCGAGAGGGTAATCATAGTGGAGGCTTGTTCCAAGTAAGGACAGCACCCAAGCACCGGTCCCCCCACATATCAAATTATCAAAGTAACGAACAGCCAATCATATGATCTGATGAAAACTACCTTGACAACAATTCCATGTGTCCTCGCGAGCCCTTTGCTTTATCTAAAGTTTGTCCTGGCTGGTCCTTTTGCTACAAAAGATTGGTCCACTTGCTTGCATCTTTGTTATACTTGTTCCTTTTTACCCGTTACGATTTATCTTATCAAAATAAAAAAAAACCCTAGCTGTTACCAATAATTTCAGTCAATGCTTGCAGAAAATACCTTGCTGAAACCGCTTGTCATTTCTTCTATCCTCGTTGGTTTTGAACACTCTTACTTATCGAAAGGAACTACGATAGTCTCTATACTTGTGTCATCAAGACTCTTTTCCTGGCACCCGTGCCGACGGAGTGGAAGCGCCTTTGTATGATTGGTAAGGAAACGTTTATATTGCGTGCTGAAACTTACTGTCACTTGTCACTATGGGACATCATCCTTTGAGGGGTTTTGTTTTGGGTATTTTCCCCCGACCGAAGAGCAATAGTTGCCCCTCAACCTCACTGCTGCACCTACTGAAAATATTTATTATAATTCCTTCGGGTATGATAGAGAAACTACCTAGCTTACTCCTTATGCAGGAGATGAACACTACATCCGGATTTGCTCTAATCTATGGGGATGAAGTTTATGGATTATTTACGCTTGCAGGTTTGCCGAGGATGAAGTCAGAAGAAGTCCTTTTCCCTTTATCTTTTGAAGAGAAGGCATTGACATGGTCTTAGGCTATGCGATGATATTGGGACTTGGAATTACAACTGGTGAAATTTGGAATTTCATCAGAGTTTTTTATCCTATGCAATCTGGTTCCTCATGATCGGAATTATACATAATTTTTGGGCCTCGTGAAGGAGAAAGTATTGCCTCAAGCTTGGGGGGGCTTTAAGTCAATGTTATATTCCTATGCCCCATCATGAGCTTAAGAGAAATTATTATTCAGAATTTTTATGCTCGGACTTTTCTCGTAATCATCAATCCATGACTCGATACTTCTTGCACTGTTCTTTTATGAATAAGACTATTGAATTCAAATGGTGATCTCTTGAAAGAATTAAATCACCTTAAGATTGGGAACTCGGTGAGTAAGGAAGCAGGTATAAACCTTAAGTTTGATTGTGTTAAATCCTTTATGGATACCGATGCTTTTGTGAATTTACCACTAAATAATGGCTGACTTCACTCTGCAGAATCAGTCGCTTCTATTCCTGTGAATCATTTCTACTCAGATTGTCTCCCTAAAGGAAGTGGTGTAAAGATCACCTCCCATTGAGTAAAAATATTAGAACCTATTTAAAAGTTGAAGAGGCAACTATTACTTATAATGTTTATCGTTTTATTCCTAGTGCTTATATTGGAAAGAAACCACCTTTCCCTGTTAGTCATAAAAAACATGCTAAACTTCCGCTGTGGTTCATAAGAGTTATACTAGAACCCACACCCCCTGAACAAATTAAAGTTGAACCTAGTATTGCTAATGTTAAAGATCTCTGGTCGTAACCTTGATGGGGCATGTTTTATTTACTCTGTGATGAAGCTGCTAGAATTTGCTAGAACCCGATAATAAAGATAAACATAGACTTGTTGTTGGCATGCCTATTGAGTTCTTTTAAAATAAGATAATTCATTGTTACGCAAACATGGCATATGTGATTTGGGTGCTAGTTGTGAGTGCACTTTTCCCTTTTACTTTAATATCAGAAATTAATGGATGATCTTCACCTGCTGAAATAGAAGATATTTATGTCCACTATTACGCTTGGCCAATAGATTACTATATCACCAATTGGGTATTGTTAGGAGTTGAAGTCTTGTGTGGGAAAATAAAATACCCTACTGTTTTCTAGTTCTTCTGGTTCCCCACAAGAATGTTTTGTCCATTATATTTGGTAGACCTTTCTTGAAACATTGTTAATTGCTAAAATAGATTGTCCAAAGAAACTGTTAGTGTTGAGTTTTGGGATGTTCTCATGAGTTTATTTCTCCAATTGCGTAGACAACCCCGTGATAAAGAAATTTTTGCTAATAAATATGAAATTATTGGTCTTTTGCTTCTATTGGTGTTTCCTCCTACTGATTCTTTAGAACAATATTTGCTAGACCATGAAAATGATGTCATGATGAAAAGAAGGAAG
The DNA here is from genome assembly GCA_011799875.1 of Thinopyrum elongatum. Classification (NCBI taxonomy): domain Eukaryota; kingdom Viridiplantae; phylum Streptophyta; class Magnoliopsida; order Poales; family Poaceae; genus Thinopyrum; species Thinopyrum elongatum. Next base: position 25,810,402 of record CM022298.1, read on the forward strand.
TAGATGAGATTTTCTAAACAAATGCCTGGTTTTGACACACAATCTGCCTATTGACCATCTTGAAGACCCTCTACCATCCCAGAGTGATGCTGTGTCGATCTAAAAAACAATTACCAGATCCTTTGAAATATGCTTTCCTCGATGTAAAATGATATATCCTATTATTATTATGCTAACCTTTCAGAGTCATGATGCGACAAGATTATTGAAACTTTGAAGAAGAAGCACCGAGCATCTATTGCATATCTTGGAGATGATCTTTAAGGCATTAGTTCCACTCTATGCAGCACAAAGTTAATATGGAAACTGATGCTAAACCTTTGTTGATCACCAGCGACGGTTGAATCCAAAGATGAGGAAGTGGTAGAACTGAAATACTAAAACTTCTGGATCAGGTATAATTTAATCCTATTGCTGATAGTGATGGGTAAGATCCTGTATCATTAGGTCCCTAAGAATGGAGGTATTCCGTTGTTCCTAATGATAGAATGAATTTATTCCGCAAGAATTGTCCACTGGTTATAAAATGGTTATTGACTATTGATAATTAAACAAAGCTACTAGGAAAGATCAGTATCCTCTACTACCTTTTATTGATCAAATCGCTAGAAAGACTATCAAAACATACACAACTCTGCTTTGTAGATGGTTATTCTGGTTTTTTTTTTCTAAATACCTGGTGTCCCAAGAGGATCAAGAAAACTACTTTACTTGCCCTCTCGGTACCTTGCTTATAGACGTATGCCTTTTTTGGTTTATGTAATGCACCTGCTACCTTTCAAAGAATTATGCTACTACTGAAAAAAGAATTTTTAGCGTTGTATTTTCTGTGATAAAAGTCAGATCTTATATGTTGATTTCAAGTAACTGTTCACAAACCGATCATGCGGCTATTCAATATCTTATGGAAAAGAAAGATGCTAACCTAGACTTATTAGATGGGTTCTCTTGTTGCAAGAATTGATTTACATATTATTGATAGAAAGGAGTTTGAGACCCCGTGCGACAACTTGTCTAGTTAGAAAATATTCTGATGAACCACTACCTAATTGATGATAGCTTCCCTAATTAACACTTAGTTGTCTAAATGCCTTCTCGTAGACGCCTTGGTCATGCTGATTAATGCCAATTATATTGTTGCTAACTTTTTACCACCTAGTTTCAATACCAACAAAAAGAAACAGTTTTTCCTATGATTTAAGAAGACATTACTTCTGGGATACCACCCTTGATAAAGAAGGAGTAGATGTAATTATTAGATATTGTACCTGGAGCATGGAACAGGAATAGATCCTAAGAGTGTCACTCCGAGGCCTACGGGAGGACCCAGCTGTAAGATTAGACTTCAACATAAGGTACTCAATTTGGTTTTTATTGGCCTACTCTTTTTCCAAGGATGCTCATAAACTTTGTCTTGTCTTGTGATGAATGCCAAAGAATTGATAATATTGTATACATCAGGAAAGGCCTATGAATTATCACCTTGTTATTGAACATTTTGTGACACACGGATTTTGCCCATTTCTTTTTCTTTTGATTTTGGTCTGGATTTTGCTTTTCTGTGGCTTATGGTCTTTGCATTATGAGGGATCGACCCTTGATTCCTCTTCCCTAGTGGTTGTCCCAACTCTCTAAACCATGCCCAGACCCTGTCCTTTCCATCTTGGACCAATCCATATTCTTTTTCCTTGGAATATTCCTTTTTCTATTAAAGGAATAACCCTGTCTGCCCTGGGTTGGGAAGTCCACCCACATTATATCATTCTAAAAATTCCCCATAAATTTTTTGGTCTTATCTTCCTCCATATGTCCCAAACTCTTCCTTGCCATGTTTCAAAAATATTTCACAATATTCCTTTCTGTGACTCGCCCTAGCTATCAAGTTGAGAAAGCAAGTACCCTTTATATTTGCTTGCTGCTCTAAACTTTTTGTGCACTCTTTTCTATCCATATCAATTGCCATCATGCAAAATTCACTCAATTTTGCTAGTAACATCTTCTTGGAAAATTTCCAAGTTGCTGATCAACTGGAAGCTTATGAAGGAAGTACTAGCTCGTTGATCCAAATGAGTTGTAAAACTTTTCCATGATCTCAATAGGCTCAAATTAACCTCTAACACAAGATTTGAGCATCATCCCAGCATCTATGGTGAGCACAGCCCTGCTCATCTTTGTTTCTGGTCATTTTTTGGGTTGTGAAGCAACTCATATTTTTATTTTTGCTCATAATTCTGAATTTTGCCCGACATTCTCCTACCTATAAACACCTCTCCACACATTTCGGCTCATTTCATCTACCCAAAATTCCCTAGATTTTTCCTAAGATTCTGTCTAGTGGGATGCTGTGGTTAAGGAAGGACCATTTTTGTTTATCCAAATGGGTATGAATTTTATATATAATATGCCAAAATAGTTAGCCTCCTCCAAAATTCCTCAATCCAACATGTATGTGAGTGCACTTCCTACTTTGCATTCTTACGAGTAGTCCATTCTCATCACTTCCTCATTCTTATCCAATGGGCCCAAATTTTACCATGGCCTCACCCTCGGTAATCATTGCTCCATGCCAAATTCCCAAAAAAAAAAAAAAAAAAAAAGTCTCATTTCACTCATGGATCTACCAGAACCAACTACAACAACTTGCTGTCAGGAACTTCTTCAGCAAATTTCCCCTTCCTCAGAGCCTCCCCATATGGTTCCATCCACATATTCCCCCCTATTGAGCAGTGAGGTAGCTGTTGGACAAGATTAGCAGGCAGGAGAGTGCAGAGCTTGTAGGCACGTGGTGACCACGCCACGGCCTTGCAGAACTGGCGCACTGGGTACTGACCTCATCGGGTAGCTCTTCCTCGGCCAGCTCCAGCTTGTCCGAGCTTGTCTAAACGTCCATGCGGGGGAGTCCACGATAGCCCCTCTCTCCGCACTTCCCCGCCTCTTTCTCTCCTCGCGCCACGGCGATCGCCGCCGCACCACACGTCACGCCCGTGACTCGCAGCGTCGTTTTCCTCTGGTCTTCTGCTCCCTCGATCTCTCTCATGGCGCACTCAAGCCCCTGCCCTCCCCTCCCCCTAAGCTCTCACTCCGCAACGGCCAGCCACTCGCCCCGAATCTCCAGTGTGGTCGCTAGCTCGCCACAGCGCCGAGTTTATCCGGCTAGCCACTCCCGGCTATTTATAGGCCTCCCCGCATCGCCTTGAGCAGCACAGCAGCCTCCCCACCCGTCCCCTTAGCCCCTCCACTAACCCCTCATCTGAGCTGAAGGAGCCCTCCTCGCGCCCATGGCCGCCTCGGTCCCCCACTCCGCCTCAATTGGCACATGCGTCCCTCCCCCTTCCCTCTCTTCACCACCAGAAGGTCCCCGTGGTCTGGTGACCCTCCCCAGCCCTCCCCTCGTCTCGGAGCAGTGTGGCCATGTGTCCGCGATGGCCGCCGCCCGCTACATGGCCACCGCGTGGCGCCATCGCTACGCCCTCCCCGGCCATTGACTCTTCCTCGGGTCAGATTGGACACACAGGAGCTAGTGGTCTCAGCTTTCGCCGAAAATGGGCCGGAGACTCTATTGCCCCTCGCCGGGCTTTCTCTGTACACTGCCCGCGCCTGCCGGTCCCCACTTGCCAGACCCCCCGCCACTCCTACGGCCCCCCTGCAGTCGCGGCGTTCCTCCTGCGCGCCTCGCCGGCGCCGGCGGCCTCGCCGGAGGTGGCCGGGGCCACCGAGCCTCCATCGCCGGCCGATCGGCCCCGCGTCTCTCTATTCTCTGTCGTGGGCACGCTCGGAGGAAGAAAACAGTGCTAGGAGGAAAAGAGAGGAGACGCGGAACCCGCGCGTCAGTGAGTCAACCACCGGCCCCGCCTGCCCACGTCATTCAAGTGGAGTAAACGTTTTCCCTTAACGAAAGCGTATTTGTTCCGATGCGCTTTTGCTGTTTAAAACCAGCCGCCTCCTGAAACTGCTATATTGTGACATTTGTCAGTTAACAAGCAAAACGGACACTTTTTCTGTTTGTTTTTCTGGCTCAGGAACAACGTGCATAACTTTCCTCCGCAACGCCGATTGAGGGTGATTCCAAAGCCCACTTCTTCGTCTCTTCGAGCCTGTCACGTTGGTATCATTTTCATACTGTTTTGCCGCTGTGAAAATGACCATTTTTGCCCTTGCCCATAAACAGCCCCCCTCCTCCGAGAGAGAACTGTTTTCCGTCAATCATTTCCGCGGACGTCTCCTCCTTCTTCCCGATGGTTTCCTTCATCCCAGGCAAGCCACAAACTCATTTTCATATTGCATTGGCAACAAACAACAAAAAAATTCAATTTTAAACTAATTATTTTAATATAGCAAGTATGATTATTTGTATATGGATTAGATTAATGCATGCTGAAGTAATTCCTTGGAAAAAGGTGACTATAACCATGTTAAGGAACCTGGATTGTTAGGACTAGTAATTTACCACTTGAGATGATGCCATGCGTGGTTCGATTAAGATGATTACTGTCTATGATTATTTTGGGTTTCATCCGATAATTTGTGGGAATAATTAGGACAGTGTTTAAGCATAGTGTTATTGGATTACTTATGATACCGGAGTGCAGCTATTACAAAATATTATTCGGGGATAAGATACTTCAATGATTGATCGAGAGTCACCTGTCCGGACTTATCCGTGCTGGCCACATTTGCGGTATGGGATGGCCTGACTTTGGTCTAGAAACTTTGTTGCGCTTTTATCGGTACCACAGAATAGGGAGGTTATGTGCGCGTGCTACCACCCTGCTCGGTAGGCGGCGATACCTGTGGGCCCAGTTGAGTTCTTTGGATCTAGTCCCCGTTTGGGACAGTTTTGTTGGCCACTGACGGTGGCGGTGTCACAGGTGACACATGGGGCCACCCCAAGACATGACCCTGGTAGGTAAGATTGTCGTGGTATGGCGGAGTCACGGGTTAGGCAAGTTTCCGTTGGAGCAACGCCTGGTCCACCCGAATGGGTCACGAGGTCAGGTGCTCCATGGTGTGGGTAAAGTGCGCAACCTCTGCAGGTGAATAACTATTCGATAAGCCGTGTCCACGGTAATTGGACAGTCCGTCAGTCCTCACTAGGTTGGTCCACCGTATTAATGATAATAATGATGAAGAACTTGTTCTTAGTATGGTAGCAGTTTTGCATCATGCCATTGACAAGTCCTTGGTGATATCTCGAGGATATCGTTGAGTGTTCTTGGAGTGATCACGAGTTGGTCCCACCATAGTACAGGAGAGTAGCCTGTTATTGTTATTTTCAACCTCTCCTTTGATAAACAATAAGCTTGAACCTAACTTGACTGCTATGATGTTGTCTCTTGCCTTAATCTGTTGTTTGGGGTTGTGGGCTGGCGAGTACATTCAAAGTACTCACCTGGCATGGTCATTCCATGAAATGCTTGCTTGTTGAATGATCCCGAGTTTGCGAGCTAGGATAGCTTTCCAGCAGTCCCTGCGAATGGAGTCCCTTCCCACCGCCTCGTTGTTCCGCTCCGCTGAGTCCAACACACCACTCTCGGTTGTTTCCTGTCTGGCTAGCTAGAACTACCCTGGGCCAGGCGTCGTTGTCGCCGTGCCGATGTCATCGTGTACCATTTGTTAAGCCCATATCTATTGTCCTAAATAGCTGATTTATTATATGCCACGCAGTGCCGTATTCCAGAATACTTGTCTCTGGCGGAATAATGGGCGTTCCGTCTTCTCTGAGCCCGGGGTTGCCACACATTTGATGTTTGGGGATTTGATTATATTTGACCTTTGTTCCTTCCTCTAATGGGTATACCATATTTTTTTGGTTGCTGTTTGATTATGTTACTATGGGTAGAAGCTATTCGCAACTAGAGTGCTGATCTAACCACCTCCATTAAAAGCTTAAAGAGTTTTTTTCCCGAGGTTTGGAGTCCCTAGAATTTAATGATGGATGGTGGTTCACACTTATTCATGGTTGCTTTCCCGTAAATTGTCTTTGCTAAGTCTTCATGTTTAACCATAGAATTCCTCCATATCACCTTCATCTATTGGGCCGTAGAATTGAGTACCCACACCTCACCGACTCATTCACTTAAAAGTTTGAATGTCATCCTTGCACTTCTAGAGTTTTGTTTTTCGTTTATATGATAAAGCTTATGGGATGCCTCTAGAAGAATTTCTGATGCATGCAAAATTCCATATTGGGTTCGCTAGACGAACGCAAACATCTGATTATGCTTTGTTCCTGGACGGTCTTTGCAATTGTGAGGATAGAGGAGTCACACAAGTTAGGATAAAAAGTATTCAATTTCCCTCTATTCGCTTTTGCACTTCTAATGGTAAATGCATAGCTAACAAGAAAGACTGTAGTGCACTCTGCGCCCCTGACTTGAGCATATCGTACTGCTTTAAACGGGCCACCAAAAATAATCCAGGGGCAATGGTTGCACAAAGGTTGCAACGCAACGCGAGTAGCGTCATTTGTATGGATGCATTTATGCCTCTCGCGTAGCAGCAAGGCTTAGAGTCTCACCTAGGCCTAATGATCCTATTTACCTAAAAAATATTTAGACTTTGAGGCAATGCAGCACCACACATTTATTAAGCCTGGAGCTGAAAATTATAAATAAACCTAGGGTTCGATAAAAATCGTAGTGTCTATTACTTTGCCCGCACTTGCTCTCTTTGATTTTCAGAGTAACAAAGATATTACATTTATGAGAGCAAGCTGCACGAGTACAACGCAGCAGCTGACGCCGCTTATGAGGCTGAGGAGGCTGCACCTAGAGCCTCCACGAGCTACCACGTTCATTATTTTCCAGACCAGCGATGGTGATTACCAGGCTAGGCAAAAGCCTAAGCTTGGGGATTACGTATTTCTTACCGACATTACATTCATGTTCACACACTTCTTCCAGTTGTTGGTGTTCATCCTTCATTATAGTATCCATGTTATATTATTTTCTCGCTTTTTCTTTGTGTTTGAAGAACTTTAAGAAAATCCAAAAAATTCTCGCCTTTTCGGTTCATTCTAGTTTAAATAGTCCGTAAAAAAGAAAAACCAAAAAGACATTCTCTCTTACTCGTTGGGAGCTTTCCCATGTAAACAGTTTTTCTCTTTGTTTTTTCCCTTGTTATTTTGCTTTCTTCAAGAAAAACTAAAAACTCTAAAAATATTTCATGTGTTGTTTCTCCGAATTTCTTTTCTTTCGTTGAGTCATTGTGAGAAGAAGACATTAATGAATGTTGAGTGGCTCTCATATGCATTATTGTTGATCTAACAAAGAGCCCATATTACCATGTCTTCTCCTTTGAATAAATGCTACAATCGCTAGTCCGCGGCACTATTGTACTATTATTATTCATTATCATCTTGGCTGAGATACTGATCATGATGTGTGGGGAGAACATAGGTCTTTTTGACAATACACTTGATTACTCAGAGTCACACTTAGTGATAGCAATTCTAGTGGAATGCTGATTGTGTCACTTTCCTCTCAAAGTGTACAATAAGGCGGGTATGATTCAACTCCGTAGATTTTGTGTTTTGTTGTGAAATATGTAACTCAGTTCTCAATGATCATCATATTAGTTTAAAATGTTTATGATGACATAGAGATTATATTTGCTCATGTCATGTTAGTAGATAGGAGGGATAATGATTATCTTGGGTTGTCAACATGCATTCAAAAATGGTTCGTGATGGATTATGATGATAGGATCCTTCTCTGAATGTTTCAATGCCTGACTTGGCAAGTTCAGCATTTAGTTGATTCAAACCAACATAGCTCCAGATATTATGTTCATGGTGTTATATCACTACTTATGCTAGTATTCAATGTTAATTATTCAAATCATGTTATGACAGTTTCGTTAGCTGGTTGTTTCCACCTATTTAGCTTGCGGTGTACTACGCAAGAATACTACTTGTGCATCAAAATCCTAAACCAAGTTCTTCAGATAAGTCCACATATCTACCAATAGGGTATTACTCTGCCATTAATGAATTTGCATGTGCCACTCTAAAATATTGAATCAACATCTGTTTTGTGTGCCTGTACCGCTCATGAAGCAACAGGGGTGGTCAGTATTTCTCATCTAAGCGGTTATCTCTGATGAGTGTTTATTCACTCGTCTTGACAGGGCGGGGTAATCGTAATGCCCAGTCCCATGTTAAATTGCAAATAATAAAACAAACTCCCCCGGAAAGTTGTGGTATGGAGGGCACCTAAGGATTCGGCTAGCCATGGCTTGTGTTTGTTGGTGGAGGGGGAGTAACTTTACTTTACCGCTTGGAAACCACAGCTAATGTGTATAGCATGGAAGATATTGAAAACTCTTGTCGTAACGTTGACAGGAAAGGCACACTTCGCAAAGTTATATTTGTCTCTAATTTAAGCTTGAGCTCTGGCACCTCTGCGAATCCCTACTTCCCTCTGCGATGGGTCCATCTATTTACTTTTATGTTATTTTAATTTTATTGTTGAGTCATCACCTTCTCAAACAAGCACCAGTCGTGAGACCACTATTGTCATTCTCATGCATTGTGTATAGTTAATGTGTGTGCATTATGACTGGATCTCTTCTACTATGAATTACAATGTTAGGCGATACTTGAACTTTGGAGGTGCTCTGCATTTATGCTTTGGGTCTCAGAAAGGGCGCGAGCGATACCATGTTGTCATGTTATATCATGATTATTTTGACAGTGTTGGCATTTCAGATATTTTATATTGCTCGCTAGTTGATTATGCCATTGATATGATGAATATAATTTCTAAGAGTTATCATTTGCATGGTTAGTCATGATCTTTGCTGAAACCTGGGTATTATTTATGCATACATATAGACAAAGAACTAGAGAGTTCGTAAAGGTTTCTTCTTTATCACTTTCAGTTTCTCAAGAATTGCTTGAGGACAAGCAATGATGTTAAGCTTGGGGGAGTTGATACGTCTCCGTTGTATCTACTTTTACAAACACTTTTGCTCTTGTTTTCGACTCTAATTTGCATGATTTGAAGAAACAAACCGGACACGTTGTTTTTAGCAGAACTACCATGGTGTTGTTTTTGTGCTGAAATAAAAGTCTTGGAATTGGAAAAAACTTTTTTGAGATTTTTTATGCAATATATAAAAAATCCTGGAGAAAAAACCCATTGGAGGGGGGGCGGGCTGCTGCCCACAAGGCACCAGGGCGCGGCCACCCTGGTGGCTTCTGGGGCCCATGAGGCTCCGCTGACCCTAATCTGCATACTATAAATTCTATTTCTAGAGAAAAAAATAGGAGAGAAAGTTTTCATCGTTTTTTCACGATACGGAGCCGCTGCCACCTCTGTTCTTCATCGGGAGGCCAGAGCTGGAGTCCGTTCAGGGCTCCGGAGAGGGGGGGGGGGGTCTTCCGTCTTCGTCATCACCAACAAATCCTCCATCACAATTTCATGATGCTCACGCCGAGAGCGAGTAATCTTTGTAGCCTTGCTGGACGGTGATGGGTTGGATGAGATTTATCATGCATCGAGTTAGTTTTGTTAGGGCTTGATCCTACTATCCACTATGTTCTGTGATTGATGTTGCTATGACTTTGCTGTGCTTAATGCTTGTCACTAGGGCCCGAGTGCCACGATTTCAGATCTGAACCCTTTATGTTTTCACGAATATATTTGTGTTCTGATCCTACCATGCAAGTTATATGCACCTATTACTTGTTATGATCCGCATACCCCAATGTGACAATTGTGATTCTTTCTGGTGATTACCGTAACTGAGGAGTTCATGTATTCACTGTGTTAATGCTTTGTTCCGGTTCTCTATAAAAGGAGTCCTTAGTATCCCTTAGTTTCCTTATGGACCCCGCTACCACGGGAGGTAGGACAAAAGATGTCATGCAAGTTTTTTTCATAAGCACGTATGACTATATACGGAATATATGACTACATTACATTGTGAATTGGAGCTAGTTCTGTGGTCGCCCTAGGTTATAAACTATACATGATGAATGTCATCCAACATAATTATCCATCACCGATCCAATGCCTATGAGTTTTTCACATATTGACTTTGCTAAGTTACTATGTTGCTGCTTACTGTCACAATGCTACCAAACTACTATTGTTACCATTACTGCTACTATTGCTATTGCTAGCTACTACCGCTATCAAATTATCATACTACTGTGCTACTAATCACTCTGCTGCAGATATTTAGTTCTCCAGGTGTGGTTGAATTGACAACTAAAATGCTAATACTTGCAAATGTCCTTTGGCTCCCTTGTGTCGAATCAACAAATTTGGGTTGAATACTCTACCCTCGACAACTGTTGCGATCCCCTATACTTGTGGGTTATCATTGTATCAGTGGTAGATAGGACTTGAGAGAATATTAATCTTACCTTTAGCTCCTTGTGGGTTCGACACTCCATACTATCACTTCCATCTTTGAAAATTGCTACGATGATTCCTGCACTTGGGGATTATCACTTACGTGATTGCTGTCGGTGATGATGAAACGACATAGAGCTGCGGAAATTCTTGCACATGACTCTTGTGGTGGTTGGCACCAGTGTATGATATTATTTTATCATCAATTTGTGAGTGTTGGGACATGAAGTGGTATGTCCAATCAATTATACTACAATGAAGAAATTGTAATTGTACTTTTTCTAGACAATGTGTATTCCGCCCTACGAACATACATCGACATTAGGAATAGACACTATTACAATGAGGAATCAATTATTTGTTATTATAGTAGTATCCTTGATAACAAAGTGTAGTTGCGTCCGTGCAGAAAGATTAGAAGATTAGAAGGAAGAACTTGTGTTAAATGCTGAATGTCTCACATGCTGTATAGCCTAGGTGTCACCCCGAATAATTAAATCTATACAACGAATTGAAGTAGTGAGTTGCTTCCAGTTATGGACTATCAACTAGAAGATGTAAATGGTATTCCATCAGAGATGTCCAATGAATATAGCACTTACTTTTTTTTCTTCATGGGGATTAATGCAACATTTTAGTCACGTCAGCTATCGGATTGGTTGATCAAATTGCAAAACAGATAAGTAAATTCACTAGAAAATTCTAACCTTGAAGTTTGTTACTAAATTATTTTTAAAATAACAAAATTCTAGAAGAGAGTACATATAATTTTGTTCTATGGTGCAGGTGGGCGACGACAAACATGACTTGCAATATCACTAGACAATGACATTTTATGTGCACACTGAGTTTAAATCTTTTCAAATGAAAAATGATTACACTCCTGTGATTAAACGAACCCATCATATACCACTATCTATCTAGAAGCAATACCAAATGCTAAAATCTATAGGAAAGCGATTATAATTGTAAAAGAAATCGAATCTTCCATGTGCAACATATACACGTGAGTCGTAATTGGTTGACGTTGAGGATTGAGGCAGTTGCTAAGTTATTCATTGTCTTGCCTCGTCAAACTTATTAAACCTCTTGTAGTTTGTTGGCTGGAGAACTGTTCCAGACCACAACACAACTAAGGTACATATAGCAGGCTAGATTTGTCAACATGTCAACTATCTTGTCATTAGAAGCAAAACTTCGGTGATATGAATCAAAGCATTGATGTAAACTTCCTGTCATAACTAATTATAAGTGATACTCTACTCCAATGAGTAAATCAAAATAATGAGAGACATGTTAGTGGTAGACTCAAGCTAATAAGTGAAACTAACTAATTACGATCTCATATATTATACACTGCACATGGAAACTCCCTATAATAATAAAGAAATCACTATATGAAGCGTACATAGCTAGAGGGCGCATACATGTACAATGTTGTCTGTCAACAGCGATCTGGGCGTACTTGAGTCCCGTCTTGGAAGTTGGAACGGCCAACACGGTAACCCGGGAAGTGAGAGTAGAGGTTCGTTCAATGGAATCTCAGGTAGAGAGATGAAGGAATATCTACAAGTGATGCATAGTCATATTCTGAAAATAACCACTGCAGACATGATAAAGGATGAGCAAACGTTTTTTATTCTTTTGAAATTCCCTCCCTTTGTGTGCCATGAACGTACATAGTAGGTAAGTAATACTACGAAGTATAGGCACGTGCAATGCATCTAATAAGAACCTTTGTCTCATATAAGTAAATACATTCCAAGATGTGCAACCTAGCAATGCAGCTGCATGGAAACAGATTCATCTACCTTGGCAGTGAGAGACGCAACATCATCAACAGAGAAACAGAAGAAAAACGCCTGGAAATCTCATCCACCTCCTAACCTACACCCACGGCATGCCACACCCGAGCACGGACACCCACCACACAGCAGCAACGGGCGCACACCCGACGTATACAAGAACGAAACACCAGCACACTACTGCCTACACAACTCATGCGAGACGGCGAGGACGATAGGACGCACTTCATAGAGAGTGAAGAAGAGGCAACCGCTGTGGCGATGTGTGCTCCACATCCCGTAGTCGACGCCAAGGCGGAGGGAGCAGGGGCGCCTCCTCATGTCTGCTTTGGCTCGAGCCTAGCCAGGGCACCTTCTCCCATGATGAACACACAGGACGAAGGGTTCCCATGGCGTTGGACGGCAATGGCGGCCTTGGCGAATGCAACGTCGAGCTGGTGGCGACATGAAGTCAGCCTCGGGGTCGCCCCCTCATTGGCGGGTAGGGCAGGCTCGAGATCAAGATTGCCGGCATGGGCCCATACCGATGGCGCAGTCCACGAAGCCTTCTCCCACTGCTTCTTCTAGTCAAGAGATCTCAGGCCATTGGACGCGCTGACGCGGTCCTCTCGGGCGTGCAGCTCCACAGCCAGCACGGTTTGTAGCCTGTCTTGGCAGTAGTATGCGATTCTGGGCGCCCAGTGGCAGTCGTACATGTCGAGGAAGTGCATGGGGAGGTGGAAGGAGGTGCGGTCGAGGCCGTCACTACGGCGCCGTCGCCGGCAAGACGACAAGGCAGCGTCCTCCATCTCCGGCCGGGTGGCCGCAGATGGACTCGAGCCCCAGAGCTGCGGGAGGAGGTGCAGGGGAGGTAGAAGGAGGTGCGGTCGAGGCCGTCACCGCGGCGCCATTGCCGGCAAGACGACAGCAGCGACCTACTCCATCTCCAGGCGGGTGGCCGCAGAGGACTCGAGCCCCAGAGCTGCGGGAGGTAGTACATGGGAGGTGGAAGGATGGTACGGTCGAGGCTGTCACCGTGGTGCCATCGGTGGACGCGGCAACATCCTCCATCTCTGGGCGGGCGGCCGCAGATGGACTCGAGCCCCATAGCAGCGGGAAGTCGAGGGCGAAAATGCTTCCGGAGGAACCGTGGGGACTGTCGCGGTGTCATTGGCTGCCGCGGGAGGCCGTCGAGGAGTGAGGGGGAGACACGCTGTTGTAGTGTTGGCGATGGAGCCGAGACTCCACATGCAGACCCGCGTCATCCGGCCCGGCGTCGGCAGAGCAAGCAGCAGCAGCGCGGCACCTATGGCGTCCATAGCGAAAAGCACGCGGTGTCAGAGATGAGCCTAAGCCTAGGCCTAACCGCGGCGCATCCTCGCGGCAGCAGCAATAGCAGGCCATGGCCATAGCAACCTCTGCTTTGTGGACTTGAGCTGCTGTCACTGGCATCGCTACTCAAGGAGCGACGACGATGTCGCTAAGGATATGCGTGTACAATTTGCTGGGATGAGGATTTGTAAGAGTGTAAAGCGGTGAAGCGGCGATGACCTGATTCTCTAGAAAGGGAGAGACAGGAAAGAATAAAGCAGCAATGCTTAAGCGGCATCGCCTAATCTCATAAGATTAGTACATGTCAGTTGCCTAGATCTTATCATAAATAAATTCATGTGTGGCAATGCCTCATTAGACGCAACAAACACGCATGGAAAATATCTGCAACCGCCTGCGTAAATCGGCCAAAAAATTGAAAAGTATCTGCAACCGCTTGGATAAGTCGGACAAAAAAAAAGCAAAAAACAAAACACCTACATGTATACAATCCTTGATCCACATCCATGTCAAATCCTTCTTACCGGTAAATCATTACGGCCACACGAAGAGAGGGCAACCAAGTTAAGAAAATTCCGGGACACAACTAGATCCACAGTCAATGTACGCCACCACGTCCCAATAAATACGTGTGTCAGCCGGTGGTAGGTTGCTCTTTTCTACCAATCCAAGTGGCTAAACATGGTGAAAGAAACTTGATTAGAAATAGGGTTTTGGGTATATACAAGAAATGAATGATGGAGCTTTCAGAAATTGTTGACCCGACTAAATCGGATGACCCAATTTTAATTGGAGACCTCGATTCTTGATAAATTGAATGGGTGGCAAAAAAATTATCAACTTTTCTACTGCGCATTTATCTTGAATTATTCTAACAACTCTTTGCGCCTCCTGTGGACAACGATGTGTCCCTCGATGAGCTCGTAGTTGAGGAATTCCTCAGCTTCGGTCAGATGAAAATGAGATTTTATCTGCACCATTTTCACAGAAAGAGGTGTTGAGGCGATTTCGCAAATGAAACCGAATAAGGCGCCATGACCAGATGGGTTCTCTGCCGAATTCTCTAAGAAATATTGGCATATCATAAAGGGAGACCTTCTACCCATGTTCCAGGATTTGTCAATGGTCACTTACAACTCTTCCATCTTAACTTTGGAACGATAACGTTGTTGCCAAAGAAAGACGGAGCAGTCCGTATTGAACAGTTTCGACCGATATGTATGCTGAATGTGAGTTTCAAAATTTTCACGAAAGTTGGAACCATAGATTCACACAGATTGCCCACTCGGTGTGTGCAACCGAGTCAGACGACTTTCCTGACTGGGAGACACATCCTGGAAGGGGTTGTGTTGTTTTTTACATGAGACCCTTCATGAAATTCACTCAAAGAAACTAGATGGGGTGATCTTAAGGTGGATTTTGAGAAGGCATACGACAATGTCAAATGGCCTTTCTTACAGCAGGCCATGCGTATGAAAGGGTTTGATGAACAATGGAGGAGACAGGTGGACTCCTTTGTAACACCCCCGTGGTTAACTACAGTAATTCCATTTTGATAATGCCAAGTCAGCATGATTAACAGTGCATGATCATCATTTGCATCATAATGCTTTTCAACTCCTAAGTCAAACCCAAATTTAAGTGAAAGTGGAAAATAAAAGTTGCCTGAACTGAAAACTAAAATGTGCATCATGTTGCAAATATTCTCATAGCATATAAAAATGATTGCAACATTTGTTGGAATTGTAAAAGGACTCGAACAACAAAGAACAGCAGCAACATAACACTGTTTAATCCTTTTTCAATTTAAATAAAATCCAAAACAAAGATAGGAACCAAACCAATTCTAGCAGTGACAGATAATGCACTGTAAATAATGGAGCAAGTCTCATATTTTACAAAGTCTTTTGGAATAAAAATAAAGAGAAAACAGAAAAGGAAAATAAATAATAAAAAAAAAGTAAAAGGAAAAGCCCCCCCCCCCCCCGCCCGACCAACTGGGCCGTGGCCCAGCTGCCGGCCCATTCCCCCCCCCCCCCCTGGCCTATACCTCCCCCTCGGGCCGAACCCTAGCCGCTAACACCCCCCACCCCCTCGCTCACTCCTTTCCACCCCACCCGATCCAGAACCGGATCGGGGGAGCTCCCGCACCGCCGCCCGCGTCGCCCGACGCGCCCCGTCGCCGCCTCACCCTCGCGCCGACGCCGTCGCTAACCGCCGTCGCCGCTCGCCTCGTCGCGCCCGCTGCCTTGACCCTGCATCGGGGGGGAGCCGCGCCCCTCTCCTCTTCTCCTCCCCGACGCCGCGCCCGCATGTCGCCACCGGTCGCGCTCGCCCGGGCCCAGTCCCGCTCGCGCACGGCTCGCCCATCCCCGTCGCCTCCTCCCCTGCCCATCCCTGCCGCCCTACCGCACCGTCCCGCGCGCCCGCTTCGCCTGTTGCTCGCCCCGCCTCAGTCCGACCCGCGCCCGCGCGCTCGCCCCCGCCCACTGCCGCCGCGCGCCGCCACCCTCCCTGCCGCTCGCCCCGCACGCGCTGCCGCGCCCGCCGCGGCCGCCGCTCGCTGTGGCCTCTGGCCACTGACAGCCGGGCCCCACCCCCTGACCACTGACAACGGGGCCCCACGCCCTTAAAACGTTTAAAAAAAAGAAATGAAAATGAAAATAAATAATAATAAACAAAATAATTAAAATAAATAATTAGATAATTAATTTAATTAATCCGTTTATTAGACAATTAATTAGTTAACTTAAACTAACCCTAATGACTGCTGACGTCAGCATGATGTCATGCTGACGTCATCTTTTACTATTCTGGATAATGTTTATTTTAAATAATTAAATAAATTCCAGAAATTAATAAAAACTTTAGAAAATCATTTTAAATAATCCGTAACTCCGATGAAAAAACTTTGTACATGAAAGTTGCTCAGAACGACGAGACGAATTCGAATACGCGCTCCGTTCGTCCGTCACGCTCTCTAACTATCCAACGTGCAACCGTTCCCTCCGGTCATCTGTCTGACAAATGTCCGGAACCGGGAAAACATTCCCGGATGGTTCCCTTCCTCGGTGACGTGCAACCACACGTTAGAACACACCGGCAGTGCATATTGTTCATGCGTACTTTGCGTTGCTCATGATTTGCTGTGTATTATAATGTTTCCTCCCCCCTTCTCTCTCGTTAGACCCGACACCGACGTCGTCCCCGAGACCGACGCAGCTCCGGAGCCCGAAGACACCACTGAAAACCTTGCCCTTGTCGCCGAGCAACAGGCAAGCCCCCCCCTTTGATCATCCCGATATCGCCCATTCTAATTTCCCATGCTTGCATTGAATTGCTGCTGCTGCTACTGCTTTACCTATTCTGATGCATAGCCTGTTTATTGTAACCTGCTGTTGATATTACGTGCATATCCTAAACGTTTAGTCTAGGCTGGGTAGAGACCTATCAGTGACCCACTTATCCCGACTGCCGCGCTGGATCGTCAGAGACCCGATCAACGGATTGAAGACCAGGCCCCGACAACGCACATCACCCCCCCCCCCCTTAGTTGTAACGACACTGCAGCGTTACTATCGAGTGCCGAGGGTGAAACCTCATGTAGCACGCCTGATGTTAACTCTGTAGAGTAGCTATTCGGTCATGGTATCGAGGGTGATTCCTCCTCGCCACTTCCAGTAACGAGCGCTGTCGTGTGCAACACATCAAGTGTGAACCCATCGGGGTGAATCCTCCGAGTTTCACCTTGACAGACACATCGAGTAGGAATCCAACGAGGGTGATACCTCGGATTCCCTTGATGTTATGGACCACGGATACTTGGACTTTACACTGTTCCTTGGATAGGCGGGTCGGCCCTGAGGGGTACCCGCGTGCGCCTGAGAGGCGAGTGTTGTGAAGACGGGTGCCTGTGTGGTGCCGAGTGGTGAATACGAGCGCGGCGGGGCATTTTAACCTTGCCGCAAGTCCTCGAGACGGGGCGACGGGGTCACATCTTTCGTGAGTCTCTACTCGTTACCGCAAGCCCCTAGTCCTAGCGATTTGGATATTTGATCCGAGCAGGCCTCTGGTCTGATAGCACTAACCATCACGTGGGCATAGTATGGGGCTTCTGCATCGTAGCATCAGCCGACAGTTCTGTAGACGTCCAGTTCAGCATTTTGGCACGGTCGGATCGTACCGACCCTCCGAGGCGGGCTGGTATCCACCCTGCACACAACGACCCGGAGTGCACAGGGCGATGGCCCAAGACCCCTGAGTGCTTAGGATGTAGACCGGCGGGGACCTCCTGCTGAGCTTTAGGTAGGGCTGCGGTGTGTCGTTTGGCCGAGGCCGGGCATGACCCAGGAAAGTGTCCGGCCGAAGTTAATCGAGCGGTGGGGAAGTTGGTGCACCCGCAGGGAAGAACACTTCTATCGATAGCCGGTCCTACGATAAAGGACACTCGGAGTTGTATCCTGTTGATACAATTTAGAACTGGATACCTGTGATGAGACCTGTATATATGGCTCTGGGATTGCTTCTCGCAGGGAGTCGAGAAGGATCTCAGGACGAGGTTGATGACTGTATGGCTCTGGGATTGCTTTCTCGCAGGGAGTCGAGAAAGGATCTCTGGGTGAGGATGAGACTTAATGTTAATACTACATTATATTGACCTGCTCTACCCTCTTCTATTTCTGCAAGACCTCTGAAGATGCTAGTCTTCGATAGACTAGGCCTTCTCTCTATTCTGGCATTTCTGAGCCCAGTCCACATATACAGCCTCCCTTTGAAAATGTTGCATATGTAGTGTAGATCCTTGCTTGTGAGTACTTCTGAGTACTCACGGTTGCTTGTTTTCCTTTTCTCCCCGTATCAGTTTGTCGTAACAAGATGACGGAGCCCCCTGAGACAGATGCCCGACGATCGCTACTACTACTACCCAGACGATGGATACTACTAAGAGTTGATTGACGACCAGGAGTAGGATCGGAGGGTCCCAGGCAGGAGGCCTTCGCCTTTCGATCGTAGTGTGTTATTTTGCCCCGCCTTTCTAAAGGCCTTTCTGTTCTATTTCATATCTGTACTCAGTATCTGATGCTTCCGCTGACGCTTGTTCGCAAGCTTATGTATCGAGCCCTCGAGGCCCCTGGCTTGTAATATAAAGCTTGTATGACTTTATTTATGTTTTAGAGTTGTGTTGTGATATTTCCCATGAGCCTTAGCGTTGATCGTGTGCATTTGCGTGATGATTAGTGCACGATCGGATCGATTGGCGGGGACGTCACACAGTTGGTATCAGAGCCGACGACTGTAGGAACCCTCCTTCCAACTCCTTGGCCGAAGTTGAGTCTAGAACCGAAAACTATTTTACTAACTTGGCTGTGTGGCTTACGGGCCCACGTCGCCAATGGGTGTATTAGGATCTTTTACTCTCGACCTTTACTCTGGGACTCTGATCTCTCTTCCTTTGGGTTAACTTAAGTTTTCTAACGCCGACACTTAGGATCTCGTAATTCCGTCCACCCGGAGAGCTGAATATCTGTGCGATTCCCTGACATTGATCTGATTAGTCTGATAATCATTTTCCTTTCCATGTTTTGTTTAACCTTTCTCTCCGAGATCGGTTATACTTCTCCTGTCTTTTGACAATCATGAGTTTCCTCTGTTTCAGATGGATCGTTTGTTTCCACCACAACCCTGCGACGCAGCTACCAGCTGTTCGAGCAGGGATACATCCAGAGTACATTCTTTATCCACTGGGGCAGATGTCAATCCGTTACAATACCCCAGTACTTTCTCCTCCAGATACCCGCAAAGACTTTGTGATTATTGTGACGCATCCCGTGAAGGATTAGGCTGTGTCCTAATGCAAGAGCGTAAAGTGATTGCTTACGGCTCTCGTCAGCTGCGCCCACATGAAGAAAATTATCCGGTACATGATCTAGAACTAGCTGCTGTGATCTATGCATTGCAGTTGTGGCGACATTACCTTCTCGGTAATCGTTGCGAGATCTACACGGATCATAAAAGTCTGAAGTACTTGTTCACTCAACCTTCTCTAAACCTCCGTCAGCAAAGATGGATGGAGGCCATTGCGGACTATGATTTGGGTATATCCTATACCCGGCAAGGCTAACGTGATGGCTGAAGCCTTAAGCCGCAAGTCCTATTGCGACAACCTCATGGTAGGCGAGCACAACCTCGACTTTTTGAAGAACTATGCAAGCTGAATCTCCGTATTGTCCCACAGGGCTCTCTAAATAACCTTGTGAACAACCAGATCTTGAGAAAGTTGTTAAGGAGGCGCAAGCTAAAGATGCTGAAGTTGATCTGATGAAGAAAGACCTTCACCTTGTAAAGTACAGGGATTTCTCGCTGTCTGAAGATGGAACCTTGTATTTCAGAAACCGCATTGTGGTACCTCGTTTCGAACTCATGACTGACAAAGTAATGAAGGAGGCACATGACACACCATTGTCTATTCATCCGGGTAGCACCAAGATGTATCGTGATCTCCGTCAAAGGTACTGGTGGTCTAAAATGAAGCAGGACATTGCTCGTTATGTTGCTGAATGTGATGTGTGTCGACGCGTTAAAGCAGAACATCAGAAGCCAGCTGGAATTCTGCAACCACTTCCTATTCCTCTATGGAAATGGGATAAGGTTCAGATGGATTTCGTTACAGGACTTCCCAGGTCACAGAAGGGTCACGACGTATTCTTGTCGTCGTCGACCAACTCTCCAAAGTTGCACATTTCTGCCTGTCAAGGAGACTATACACTGCTAAACAGTTAGCAGAGTTGTATATCTCCAGAATTGTTTCACTCCACGGTATTCCGAAGGAGATCAGTTCGGACCGTGGCGGTCTTTTCACTTCCAAATTCTGGAAAGTTTCCAAACGCTATGGGAACTCATATTACCTGGAGTTCAGCTTATCACCCCCAATCCCAAGGCAAGTCGAACGAGTCAATCAAGTGCTTGAAGACATGCTTCGGGCTTGTGTTATTTCATTTGGCAAGAAGTGGGAAGAATCTCTTCCGTATGCCGAGTTCTCTTATAACAACAGCTATCAAGCCAGTTTGAAAATGGCCCCCTTTGAAGTTCTCTATGGACGTAAGTGTCGAACCCCTCTGCATTGGTCAGAAACGGGGAACGACTGTCGTGGGTCCGGATAATTCAACACGCCGAAGAACAAGTTCGTATTGTCCGGGAAAATCTCAAGGCGGCTCAGGACCGCCAGAGAGCAACTATGATCGCAAACGATGGGGTTTGACTTATCAACCTGGTGATCAAGCTTATCTTCGTGTCACACCTATGAAGGGCCTCACCGTTTTGGAATCAAGGGCAAGTTAGCTCCGCGCTACATTGGTCCTTTCCGCATTGTTGCTAGGCGTGGACAGGTGGCGTATAAATTGGAATTGCCGCCGCAATTCTCTCATATCCACGACGTCTTCCATGTGTCGCAACTTCGTCAATGCTTCAAGGAATCTCCGCACCGAGCAGTGGATCACGAGGTGCTCGAATTGCAAGATGATCTATCTTATAAGGAGCATCCGATCCGCATTCTCGATGAAACTGAACGTCGGACCGTCAGAAGGTTACCAAGTTCCTCAAAGTGCATGGTAAATCATACTGAAGATGAAGCCACTTGGGAACGCGAGGATAATCTTCGTGCGGAATACCCCGAACTTTTTCCTTCTACTTCTTAATTCTCGGGACGGAATTCTTGTTAGTAGAGGAGATTGTAACACCCCGGTGGTTAACTACAGTAATTCCATTTTGATAATGCCAAGTCAGCATGATTAACAGTGCATGATCATCATTTGCATCATAATGCTTTCAACTCCTAAGTCAAAACCCAAATTTAAGTGAAAGTGAAAATAAAAGTTGCCTGAACCTGAAAAACAAATGTGCATCATGTTGCAAATATTCTCATAGCATTATAAAATGATTGCAACCTTTGTTGGAATTGTAAAAGGACTCGAACAACAAGGAACAGCAGCAACATAACACTGTTTAATCCTTTTTCAATTTAAATAAAATCCAAACAAAAGATATGGACCCCAAACCAAATTCTAGCAGTGACAGATAATGCACTGTAAATAATGGAGCAAGCTCATATTTTACAAAAGTTCTTTGGAATAAAAATAAAAGAGAAAACAGAAAAGAAAATAAATAATATAAAAAAAGTAAAAAAGAAAAGCCCCCCCGGACCAACTGGGCCGTGGCCAGCTGGCCACCAGGCACCACCCAGGCCGGCCCATTCCCCCCCCCCCCTGGCCTTATACCTCCCCTCGGGCTGAACACCTAGCCGCTACACCCCCCACCCCCTCGCTCACTCCTTTCCCCACCCCCCCGATCCAGGGACCGGGGATCGGGGGAGCTCCCGCACCGCCGCCCGCGTCGCCCCGACGCGCCCCGTCGCCGCCTCGCCCTCGCGCCGACGCCGTCGCTAACCGCCGTCGCCGCTCGCCTCGTCGCGCCCGCTGCCTTGACCCTGCATCGGGGGTGAGCCGCGCCCCTCTCCTCTTCTCTCTCCCCGACGCCGCGCCCGCATGTCGCCGCCGGTCGCGCTCGCCCGGGCCCAGTCCCGCTCGCGCACGGCCTCGCCCATCCCCGTCGCCTCCTCCCCTGCGCCACTCCCTCGCCGCCCTACCGCACCGTCCCCGCGCGCCCGCCTTCGCCTGTTGCTCGCCCCGCCATCGTCCGACCCGCGCCCGCGCGCTCCGGCCCCGCCACCTGCGTCGCGTGCCGCCACCCTCCCTGCCGCTCCGCCCCGCACGCGCTGCCGCGCCCGCCGCCCGCACGCCCGTGCCCGCTCGCTGTGGCCTCTGGGCCACCGACAGCTGGGCCCCACCCCCTGACCCACTGACAACGGGGCCCCACGCCCTTAAAACGTTTAAAAAAAAGAAATGAAAAATGAAAATAAATAATAATAAACAAAATAATTAAAATAAATAATTAGATAATTAATTTAATTAATCCTGTTTAATTAGACTAATTAATTAGTTAACTTAAACTAACCCTAATGACTGCTGACGTCAGCATGATGTCATGCTGACGTCATCTTTTACTATTCTGGATAATGTTTATTTTAAATAATTAAATAAATTCCAGAAATTAATAAAAACTTTAGAAAATCATTTTAAATAATCCGTAACTCCGATGGAAAAACTTTGTACATGAAAGTTGCTCAGAACGACGAGACGAATTCGAATACGCGCTCCGTTCGTCCGTCACGCGTCTCTAACTATCCGAACGTGCAACCGTTCCCCTTCGGTCATCTGTCTGACAAATGTCCGGAACCGGGAAAACATTCCCGAATGGATTCCTCCTTCCTCGGTGACGTGCAACCACACGTTAGAACACACCCGGCACTGCATATTGTCATGCCGTACTTTGCGTTGCTCATGATTTGCTGTGTATTTATACTGTTTCCTCCCCCTCTTCTCTCTCGTTAGACCCCGACACCGACGTCGTCCCCGAGGCCGACGCAGCTCCGGAGCCCGAAGACACCACTGACAACCTTGCCCTTGCCGCCGAGCAACCAGGCAAGCCCCCCCCTTTGATCATCCCGATATCGCCCATTCTAATTTCCCATGCTTGCATTAGAATTGCTGCTGCTACTGCTTTACCTATTCTGATGCATAGCATGTTTATTGTAACCTGCTGTTGATAATTACCTGCATATCCTAAACTGTTTAGTCTAGGCTGGGTAGAGACCTATCAGTGACCCCACTTATCCCGACTGCCGCGCTGGATCGTCAGAAGACCCGATCAACGGGATTGAAGACCAGGCCCCGACACCGCACATCACCCCCCCCCCTTAGTTGTAAAGACACTGCAGCGTTACTATCGAGTGCCGAGGGTGAAACCTCATGTAGCACGTCTGATGTTAACTCTGTAGAGTAGCTATTCGGTCGTGGTCATCGAGGGTGATTCCTCCTTCGCCACTTCCGGTAACGACGCTGTCGTGCAACACATCAAGTGTGAACCCATCGAGGGGGAATCCTCCGAGTTCACCTTGACAGACACATCGAGTAGGAATCCAACGAGGGTGATACCTCGGATTCCCTTGATGTTATGGACACACGGATACTTGGACTTTACACTGTTCCTTGGATAGGCGGGTCGGCCCTGAGGGGTACCCGCGTGCGCCTGAGAGGCGAGTGTTGTGAAGACGGGTGCCTGTGTGGTGCCCGAGTGGTGAATACGAGGCGCGGCCGGGCATTCTTAACCCTTGCCGCAAGTCCTCGAGACGGGGCGACGGGGTCACATCTTTCGTGAGTCTCTGCTCGTTACCGCAAGCCCCTAGTCCTAGCGATTTGGATATTTGATCCGAGCAGGCCTCTGGTCTGATAGCACTAACCATCACGTGGGCATAGTATGGGCGTTCTGCATCGTAGCATCAGCCGACAGTTCTGTCAGACATCCAGTTCAGCATTGTGGCACGGTCGGATCGTACCGACCCTCCGAGGCGGTGCTGGTATCCACCCTGCACACAACGACCCGGAGTGCACAGGGCGATGGCCCAAGACCCCTGAGTGCTTAGGATGTAGACCGGCGGGGACCTCTCTGCTGAGCTTTAGGTAGGGCTGCGGTGTGTCGTTTGGCCGAGGCCGGGCATGACCCAGGAAAGTGTGTCCGGCCGAAGTTAATCGAGCGTGTTGGGTAAGTTGGTGCACCCCTGCAGGGAAGAACACTTCTATCGATAGCCGGTCCTACGGTAAAGGACACTCGGAGTTGTATCCTGATTGATACAATTTAGAATTGGATACTTGGATACTATGGCTCTGGGATTGCTTCTCGCAGGGAGTCGAGAAGGGATCTCAGGACGAGGTTGATGACTGTATGGCTCTGGGATTGCTTTCTCGCAGGGAGTCGAGAAAGGATCTCTGGGTGAGGATGAGACTTAATGTTACTACTACATTATATTGACCTGCTCTACCCTCTTCTATTTCTGCAAGACCTCTGAAGATGCTAGTCTTCGATAGGACTAGGCCTTCTCTCTATTCTGGCATTTCTGCAGCCCAGTCCACATATACAGCCTCCCTTTGAAAATGTTGCATATGTAGTGTAGATCCTTGCTTGCTGAGTACTTCTGAGTACTCACGGTTGCTTTGTTTTCCTTTTCTCCCCGTATCAGTTTGTCGTAACAAGATGACGGAGCCCCCTGAGACAGATGCCCCGACGATCGCTACTACTACTACCCAGACGATGGATACTACTACGAGTTGATTGACGACCAGGAGTAGGATCGGAGGGTCCCAGGCAGGAGGCCTTCGCCTTTCGATCGTAGTGTTTTATTTTGCCCCGCCTTTCTAAAAGCCTTTCTGTTCTATTTCATATCTGTACTCAGATATCTGATGCTTCCGCTGACGCTTGTTCGCAAGCTTATGTATTCGAGCCCTCGAGGCCCCTGGCTTGTAATATAAAGCTTGTATGACTTTATTTATGTTTTAGAGTTGTGTTGTGATATCTTCCCATGAGTCCTTAGGCTTGATCGTGTGCATTTGCGTGTATGATTAGTGCACGATCGGGCCGGGGGCGTCACATCCTTCATCCAAAAGGGCAGTGTCGGGACTAAGGTGAATGATGACGTGGGTCACTATTTCCAAACTCACAAAGTCTTAAGACAAGGACATCCAATGTCTCCTATTCTTTTTAATAATGTGGCTGAGATGTTGGTCGTGCTTATAGGCAAGGCCAAGGAGAGTGGCCTTGTAGGTGGACTAGTCCCACATCTGGTTGATGGGGGGGTGTCCATCTTACAATATGCTGACGATACTATCATTTTCATGGAACATGATATTGCAAAGGCTAGGAATATGAAACTAGTGCTTTGTCTTTTCGAACAAATGTCGGGGCTTAAGATTAATTTTAACAAGTGCGAATTGTTCTGCTTTGGTAGGGCCAAAGAGGAGCAAGATGCGTATAGGCATTTGTTTGGGTGTGAAATGGGATCATTACCTTTCAGTTATCTAGGGATTTTGATTCACCATCGTAGACTTACTAATAAAGAATAGAAATGCATTGAAGACCGATTTGAGAAAAAACTAAGCTGCTGGTAGGGTAAGCTTATGTCCTATGGAGGGCCGCTGGTGCTGATTAACTCAGTACTCACTAGTATCCCGATGTTCCTATTATCTTTCTTTGAAGTACCCAAAGGGGTACGGAAAAGGTTAGATTTTTATCGGTCTCGATTCTTCTGGCAATCTGATGAAGTCAAATCAAACTACCGCTTGGCAAGATGGGATATCATTTGCAGACCGAAGGACCAGGGGGACTTGGGATCGAAAACCTGGAGGTTAAAAACAAATGCCTATTGAGTAAATGGCTGTATAGGTTATCAGTAGAGACTGATGGTATGTGGGCACACATTTTGTGCAACAAATATTTACATTCTAAATCTCTGGCTCAGGTTACCGTAAGACCTAATGACTCGCCATTCTGGAAGGGGTTAATGAGGATAAAAGATATCTTCTTTCATAGAGCAAAATTCGTTGTTGGTAGTGGTACCACAACAAGATTTTGAGAGGACACATGGTTAGGGGAGACACCGCTAGCCTTACAATATCCCAACTTATATAATATTGCGCAACGTAAGAATGACTACGTGGCTACAGTAGTACAAGCGGTCCCGTTAAACATCCAGTTCAGGAGGTCCTTAGTTCGGGAGCGTTGGAATTCCTGGCTTCACCTTGTGCGGAGATTGATGGATGTTCAACTCTTTGACCAGCCTGATTCTTTGCAGTGGAAGTTAACTGGAAGCGGGGTGTTTACGATCAAATCTTTATACATGGATCTAATCAACTCTGGCCCATTCCCAAGATCGATTCATATTTGGAAGATTAAGGTTCCCTTACGAATTAAAAATTTTATGTGGTTTGTCCACAAGCAAGTAATCCTTTTCAAAGATAACTTGCTTAGGCGAAGATGGGTAGGAAGTGCACGTTGCTGTTTTTGCGATCGAGATAAAACGATACAACACCTTTTCATTGAGTGCCCTCTCGCGAAGTTGCTTTGGTGCACCATTCATATGGCCTTCAATATTACTCCTCTAGATAGCATTGAAACGTTATTTGGGACGTGGTTAAGTATTCAGCTATTGCGGCACGTATTCAGATAGGAATATGTGCTTTATTGTGGGCTATATGGAACTGTAGGAATGATATAATCTTTAACAGACAAAATATTTTGAATTTCTTGCAGGTCATCTTCAGAGCTACGGCTTGGATCCGTACGTAGTCGTTACTCACTCCTACGGACTCCAGGGAGCCTTTGGTTACTGGGTGCAACCCTTGGGAGATGGTAGCGCGGGGTATCTTCAACCGGTTTGGATGGCGACCCATTAATAGGATAGTTGTTTAGTCATCTCATCCTGTTTTTATGCCAGTTGTGGCTTTATTATTTTTTAGACATTTTGTTTTCTTTTGCTCCGTTTGCGAGCTAAACTGGTTTCCAGACTTTGTATTTCGTTGGCACTTTTTAATAATATGGCAGTATGCATCTGTCGGATGCAGAAGCCGGGGGTGATCCTCCTTCTCAAAAAACAATTTACGTTGAGCAGGTATCTACCCAATACCTAACCCTATTTTTTATATTGAGATAATAATGCTTACTAAAAATTAATGCTTGCAAAGAGGTCAATAATTTATTGTTGCATTTTTAATATGAAAAAAGAAAACCCATCCTAGTGGATCCACGCAATAGCCATTGGGATGAGCAAATTTGAGGATCACAGTAAATGTATTACGAAAACAGCCATAATGATAGACCATCAATTAACATATAGCAATAGCATTTGATGTCTAATCAATCTATGCCGAACATTCCACCAGACAGAAATACAATGTCTCTGAGAGTATACTATGTCAGAAATCACGTTCACTGCTGTAGTGCACGATCCGACATCTTAACCCTTTTTTCGTCGCACAACCCCGCCATTTTTCAACTTTCAGTTTCGAGAAATCTGAAGCCTAAGTATATATTTCTTCTACCCAGAAAGAAAAACGAGTATGTCTTGTCTTGTCTCGGGACTAAATCATCACACCATGCATCTCCAGATCTCCGCTGCAGCAACTTCATAGGGAATGGAAAATAAAACATGAGAGGAGATCTTTACTTTGTTTTGTTTGCGAGAAAGTACAAGTCCTATCCTGGTGTCATACCTTGTTCCATGTATGTGCAGTTGCTACATGTCCTAGCTCTCCTGGATTCAGGCAGAGCATACTACACTAGATCCTCGCTATGAAAGGCCACACACACACACAAAAAAAAAGGGTTAACCCATGTCATGATTCACACAACAAAGATATCAAGAGACATATACAGATGCACAACAAAGGTGCGGCAGCAATTGTATCTTTCGCACTCACCTGGCAAGCCTTGACGTCCTTGCATCCACACAGGAGCATGCCATTCAGCAGATCGGTGGCTTGGAACGCGCCCCCTCCCTCGCTTCTCTGCATTTGGTTCATTTCAAAAGTATGCGCACACATCACTGAATTTGTGTAACAGGATAGGCTTGTTGTACTCGACCAAATCGAAAGTTCATAAGCTTTATAAGAGTTCAGGGTATTTGCAGTTGTCATCTCGGGGAACATACAAGTATTTGACTATGAAGTTTTATGTATAATAAACATATCAATATATATTTTCCTGTGTTCAGTACCTTGTAGTAATCGACTGCGAGAAAATTAGCCCATCTATTCCCGGCTGCAGTGTAGCATGTATTAGCCATGTCAGTGAGGCCCATGGAGTGCTGCAAACACGCAGTCTGCTCGTCAGGGGCAGTCGGGAAGTAGTTCATGAGGACCAGAGACTTGGTCTTGTCACTGAGAGGCCTGCACTGCGCACGGTTCGAACATTTGCCAGCATCAATTCCATCGTCGCCATCTTCAACACAGTGAAATCAATCAATTTCATAGCAACAATCGTTAGGATAATGAGGAGTTGCGGCAGAACGTTTCATATGGAGGAAGTAGTGTCTCACAATTGTTCTCGACCATGAAATTCCACTGGTACGTGATTCCTTCTGTGACTTGCTTCGATCTGTCAGAGGTGAACACAAGGAGGCGCTGGTTGCCTGTGACCATATCGCTGACAAGAGGCCAGTCCTGACCATTTCGTGGCATTTTTAACACCGGAAACCAGTACTTTTGCAGGCCAGAGGCATTGAACACGTTATTCAGGCCATTTGGCGCTTGAACGTAGTCTTCCAGGATCAACGTAACGATTTCAGATGGATTGGCAGAAAGAAATGCCTGAATTTCCTTGAATGTGTCAAGTGCCGGTTCCTACAATTAAGTAATATTATTTCTAGACTCATTCTGAAACTCTATGTAGAGTTGAGGAAGGCATATTCAGTATGTACTCACAAATGCAGTAAAATTGTCTCATTTGCCTCCACCGGAATGGCACAACCATACATCTCCTTCGAAGTCATATGTGTCAAGCATTAGCGCGCGAACACCGTTCTGTAGAACATTGCATTTGTCATGAGAATTGATGTTCATAAGATAGGAAAAGCATGTAGAACATTAGAAGAAGCTTATCAGATGACGAAGAAGCTACATTTAGCTGAGCAGTGACTGTATCTTCCTGGTTGTTCAAGGTTAAGCGTGGAATTCCGGTGTGCGACGGTTCCCCATCAATCGCAAATGCATTGTGCGTCGTCAGATAGGCATACTTGTTGAATGGCAACGAGTTATTCTGAAGACCAAATGAAGGAAAACAGATTCACGATGAAACATTAGGACAGTGAAGAGAAGCTATTTTCATCCTGATTATTTGGCTATCAAGTGCAAACTAGTCCTATATACTCATAGCTGGCTATTTTGCGAAGCATCAAACTTATTGGATTTTTTTTTCGGGCAGGTAATGAAACTTTTCAATTTTGGTATAAAATTAGGCCACAAGGCCCTGTCAAATC
The DNA here is from genome assembly GCA_011799875.1 of Thinopyrum elongatum. Taxonomy (NCBI): domain Eukaryota; kingdom Viridiplantae; phylum Streptophyta; class Magnoliopsida; order Poales; family Poaceae; genus Thinopyrum; species Thinopyrum elongatum. The sequence goes on from CM022298.1 coordinate 25,839,798, forward strand.
TTACTGAGATATCTATGCATGTTGAAAATGTGATGCCAATATATCTTACCCCTTTTTTCACATTAGAGGAACGAAGGTAAAAGTTAATCAGACCACTAGTTAATCAAATCAATGGCTCAGATTTATTATGTACTCTTACCTCTCATGTGAAAAGGGAAGGTAAGAAGGAGCATGCTAAAATTTGCCTACATGATAAACATAATTATGGAAGTAGCCTAATGAATCCATCTTTTCGTCGGCACAGACTGAACAAGAAAATCTTTGCTGTCAAACGAACTACAATCTGCCCATCTCATTATATTACCCGCATTCTGTTTGCTTCAGAAACAGATCTGGCCAACCAAGAATTTGTGAAAATAGGAATACAGGAACTCAAAATGATAAAAAATACGTACATAATTACTTGTTCTTATTCTTTCTCTGACATGAGACGGGAAAAAAAGACTGACAAAAGACTGGAAGGAAAGTATGCTCTTACAACGAGTTGGAAGGGGTTAGTGGCGGCGGAGCGGACGCAGTGGGAGCCGGCGCAGTCGAAGCACCACTGCCCAGCGCTGCAGTCCACACTCGTTGAGCACTTTGTCGCCTACCTGAATTCACATCCAACCAAAACCTTAATTTTAGCAGAGACAATCATGGGGACTTGCTGAGGGGGAGTTAATTTGATCACAGTGCTTGCTGGAATCTTACACGGGCAGTTGCAGCTGCCAAGAGGCCAGCCAGGACTAGGACCAGTGCTGCTGCTGCCGTAGAGGTGCCCCCCATGTGAAAGTTGTAGAGAGAGTGGAGAAGAGGAGCACAAAAAAGGATAATGCCAACCAACCGAAAAAAATTATTATTGGCTAGAGATAGAGAGATAGATCTGGAGTTGTTGGGGTAAGATGTGAGGTGTGGTTGCCGACTCGCAGTGCACTGTCATACTACTTATATAGTACTACTAGTAGTACAATAGATCCACTTGACCTCCGCTGTTCCTTGCAGCAGCAAAATATCCCATATTTGGTACGAAGAAGACCGTGCAAATCCAATAGGATAACGCTGCAGCATTGAACTACTTGTGAACAATGGCATGCCAAGGAAAACAGCTGATTGTTCTCGCACAGAAAAAAGAAAGAAAGCAACTGATTAAGTGGCGGCATGCCATTGTTTAACAGCATGCTATTTCTCGTTTGGTTGAGAATTTTAAATGACAGGTAGGAAACGAACTGGAATAGAAATGTGCCTGTGAGAGAGTATATCGGCGGCCGGGTTGGTGACTCGTTGTGACAGGTTATCCTTCGATAGGGTACCCAAACGACTAAATCGATGGTAACAGAGGCATAGCTCATCCAGGTTCATGGATTCGGCTCCCCACCGCCTGCCACTCTGGCGGCCGGTGGTGGGGAGGGTATTCCTAGTGCCTCGGCTTAGGTAGATAGGGTTTTGGTTCTCGCAAGGGCGGCTCGGACGGATGACGGCGCTTCTTCTTCAAGTCAGACTTCCGGGTTCTGATCCAACTCAAGTTCGTTCATCAGGACAGATTAGACGGAGCTCCGGTGTAGATTCCTGCCAGCGCCTCGGAGCGGCAAGGTTAGGGTTTCTCGTCGTGCGTACGCAACGGCGAGATTTGATGTCAGGTTCTTCAGATCGATTCAAGGATTCAATGGCGACGACTACGGCTCCCCAACGCTGGTCCTTCGGGGCACGTGCAGGAATACTTTCCGGTTGTCATCGACAAGGTCAGGCTGGCTCCGGTATGTGAGCGGCGACAACAGCGCGTCGGCGGCTCGTTCTAGCGGCGGCAATGGCCCTTCGGTTGTCCATGGACCTCGATGAAATTTGTATTATTTTTGGAATGTTTTGTACTACCTGTGAATCTTTATAACAGATCTGATATTTTCGCAAAAAAAAAACTCATCCAGGTTTGGCCCTTCGGAAGACGATGTCAGAGCTAAATCCCGCAGATTCCTCGGTAGGGTATTCTAAACTAGGCTACTCGGCAGGTTGTTATAGATGGGAACACGTAATACGAACGCTGAAGAACAAATCAACATAGGGGAGACATGATTTTAACAAGAAAAACTCCTTCAACTCGAAGGGGAAAAACCATGACACCAGTCAGCGAAACTTGACAATGGGCCTGTTTCGATCTCATCCAACCCCAAACTTCACCAATTTTCAGCCCGAAGCTAGCCCAAACGCAATAACTCCAGGAAGCTGTAATCCACGAAGCCATCGTGGGCTCTAGTTCAAATTTCTTGAGGAAGGAATTCCCAGCTCCACAATTTTCTGAATTTGGAGTTCTAGTTATTTAACACCTTAATGCCACCGCCAAGAGAAACCGCTTTGATAAGCTCCAGACTCGATCCCGCACGCACCTAGTGCTCACATCTCTTCCCTCTCCCTCGTCTTCTACTGTCAAACCCTCGCCGCCGCCGACGCTCCTACTGCCAGGCCGGGCTGCCCCTGTCCCCGGCCAGATTCTCTACTCCGTCTACGGATCCGGCCGTCACAGGCGGATTCCCGTCGGATCCCGTCCTCGGCGCCGCCAGTCGTGCGGGGTGCAAGGAGCACCCACCCTATGGCTTAGACGAGCAAGGCCCAATGCCATTGACTGCCGAGAGACCATCTCACTACTAGGAAAACCCCTATAGTCACCCGCTTAATAATGGCGCGGGGTAGGGGCCCCACGCTGATGTTAATTAGTAGTAGGGCGGGTACAGACAGCGCGCTATAGGTACAACATAGTAGCAGCGTGTCTTATGTAACACCGTGCTAGTACTAAGTGGGCCACACGGTACTTCCAGAGGCAAGCCACAATAGCAGCGTTAGGTATATGACCCGTGCTACCAGTACTGGGAAAGGCTTATAGGTGAACCCAAGTGAGTGGCGGGTGCAATATAACACCCACCACTGGTACGCTAGAGAAGTAGCACTGGCGTGTAATAAAACGTAATCGCCACTGCTCTGGCCACAGCAGTGGCGGGCAGTACGACGCACCCGCCATAGGTGAACTGTCTTCAAGGTCCCAGCTTGTTTAAAACCTTTGGTGGCGGGCAGTAAGTGCCGCCCGCCACTGCACGGTCAGATAGCTGTGGCAGGTACGCAGTGCTACCCGCCACACATGTCTTTTGGCAACCCGCGCCGAATGTGTTCAAAAATTGCGTAAACTAGCAGCGGTGGTTTCCTAACAGTGTGGCGGGTAGTATTCTATGCCCGCCACATGGACTTAGCTATTTGTGGGTGGGCGGCCATGCCGTTCGTAAACCATATGGTTTAGGGTTTCTAAGCCCCACGCGCGCGCAGCCGTTCACATCTCTAACTTATCCAAATATTTTTCACCCCCCATTGCCGTCGCCCATCGCCGCCGTCGCCATCGTCGTGGTGGCCTTGGACGGCGGCACCATCGCGCTCGCCTCCTGTGCGTACCATATCGGCGCCGCCCCCATCATCCTCGTCGCCCCCATCGCCTTTGCCGCCCGCTGCCGCTGCATCAAACGTCATCGCCGTCTGCCGCCGCCTCGAATGTCCCCGCCGTCACCGTCGCCCTCGCCTTCTGACGTAACATGTTTAGTAATTGGTTGCTGGGTATTGATAAACAATGTTTTGCGCATATTCTTGTGGGGGCGGATGCCTTATGTTGGTCATTGTGGCTTATCATAAATGATGTGATTTTTAACAATAAATGTGTTTCGTCTCCTATGTAGGTTATCGATGCATGTACACGATGGCTTCGTACTTGGTGTATCTTGTAGAGTCCGGAGGACAGAGACCTTTTTATGATGGTGTCTACACGGCTGGAGCATAGGGCCAGAGAGGTTTTCTCCCTCAATGGATGGCAGTGCAATCTTCAGATATGATCTACACTATCATAGACTGCACTGATTTATTATTGATTTAATACGATGTTTCTTTTTGGTTAGGTTGGACTTGTTGGCTGTGTACATCGTGCTATGCAGAGGCCAGGCATTCGTTGGATGTAGTTGTATCACTTTGATATATCAATTCAATGAAATGTCCTTCATAAAGAAAGAACAATTTTATACTCTTAACATTTCAAGAACACGTCTCTCGACAAATCGAAATAATACCGATCGTTAAAGGTGTTTAAATTATCTGAATAGAACGTCGTTTGTTTGTACACGAAAATACTTCCAATTGGCGTGCTTGACTCCAATAACCGTCTAGTTTTCCTTGTCTCTAGCAACACACAACTTGCCACTAAAGTCCACCGTACATGTTCATCGAAACTTACCAAAATAAACTCCAGTCACTGGGTCACTACTGGTTCTTATGAGAAAATGAAAGCCAGAACAATATGCTACGTACGTTGAAGTAGCCAGCTAGCTAGCTATCACAACTAGGCCGGCATCTATGCAAGTGCATGCTTTGGAAGGATCGTCCAGTCTTCTCCAGCCAATCGGCCTCCGACGCTGGCCCCGTCAACAGCCGACGTCCCCCACCGCAGTTAATCTGCATCAAGTGAAACTCCCACGATCTACTATTACTACTACGTTGGCCTCGGTCCCGTAGGTACTAACTCCGACGAGTACTTTCCGGGGAGACGCGCACGTACGCAGCAGCCGTAGCTAATCAGGCACACAAGAGACAATCCGGCGAGACGCAAGTAGAAGAACTAGCAAAGCTAGCTAGCCTTGACTTGATCGATCTGCCGGCTACGCAAAACACACCGAGGCGAGAGCTCGAGATTGATGGCTAATAGGACCGTGTCGGTCCTGTATGTTTACTGCTTTGCGATCTGGTGTTACAGGGAATACACGCAAAGGTATTTATATTACCAATTCTACCTAGTACATGTACGACTCGGCTACTGCTACAAGTCCGTGCCGGACTATGCTGTCTAGTCCGTGATTATTTTCAACATACTATACGACAGATATTACGAGGCATTCAAAAATGCGTGTGTATGACGAAGAAATACCTTTACATTTTTTTGTGTCAGTTCCTCCAAAACACTAGAAATAACAACGAAGGGAATATTAATGAAGGCGTATTCCAGTGACGCATCCAAAGATATGACAACCTACAGTGCTCTTAAAGTGCCTCCTAAGCTCACACGTTTCGGAGCTGTTTGCGGTCGAAGCTACTAATCTTCGACAAACCCCAGGCTGAGAGAAAAATTATACAAACCCAGTCGAGTCCCGGACTGGATCCATTCCCGTCACATGAGAGACTTTCCACGCCACTCTCGTCCTCGGCTAGCTCGTGTAGCTGCGAAATAAGTTGCTGTAGAACACACCACTACCGGAATAACAGCTTATGCCAACAGCCATTTCTAAGCCGATGGCCTTTTGTCGGTACCGTCGGCACAGACGGATATATGCCGACGGCCTGGTCTAAGCCGTAGGCATAAAAAGGCCGTTGGCATATCTCCGTCTATGCCGACGGCGGCCGTAGGCATAGAATGGCCGTCGACATATCTCCGTGTATGCAGATGGCGGCCGTTGGTATAGGTACGCCATCGGCACATATGTGGGCCCGCGGACTTGGACTCAGACGGCAGGCTGACGCCGTCAAATGTATGCCGACGGCCCCGACGACGGTCGTCGGCATAGATATTATATGTTCTTTTTTCCAGGAGGTGCCACGTGGAGGCTCTATGCCGACGGCCTTGCCGTCAGCATATATGTTATCTGTTTTTAAAGTTTTTATTTTGATTTTTTAAAGTTAAAATTAGATTAATTTGAATCTGACTTATCTATACTTAACATAAACATATTATATGTCGATTTGGGGTAGAATTTTCCATAGATTATGAATATCTAGTATGTTTTTGTTTTTCCCTATATTAGAAATGTGACCTCGTGTACTTTTTCATATAGGTCCTTATACTTAGTTAAAATCATAACTAATTGATACTTGGATTGATTTTGACAATTTTTTTTATCATAATCTAGAAATGATTCAATTTCTATACTATGTTTCAAATTTGAATAAACTAACAATGATGTTTGCTTCATATTTACATAAAACACCCTTTTGTTGAGTTTTTGTATATTTTTATTCCTTGGCCATACGAAGTACAAGGACCCGCCACTGGGTCCTCTTACATGTCTGGAAGTGTGGTGGCGGGTGCAAACACCCGACATGCAGCTCCGGAGTGTGACCCCCTTCACGGACGGTGCCGCCGTAGGCACTTGGAGGGGGTAAACATCCATGTCGGGTCGACGCGGAGGGAATCTTGCGGTGGGTTGGGCCCGGACCTTGTTTTGAAGTGTTCCTATCACAACCAGGTGAAAAAGGTCCATTGGTCAAAGCCCGTTCAGTGAAAGTCAAAGGGGTAGATATACGGGTCAACTGAGCGAGGGTTAGGCGGGACGGGGGCCTTTCGGGGTCGGGGTAGCTATGCCACCAGAGCTTCGCACCTGGTACTCACGCATGTCTTAAGGTGTGGTAGCATGTCCGAAGAGGCAATGCGAGGCTCCGGGGCGTGGTCCCCCCTCACGGCCGGCGATGACACAGAAGTGATCGCTCTGCGGTTGTAGTGTTGCGTGAATATTCCTAAACAACCGGAGCGTGATCAACTCATGAATTTTTACACGGCGGGGGCACACGTGATATAAGATGCAATTTCCTATATTTTTTAAAGATTCAGGAGTATGCGCAGAAATCCAACTATATGGGTTGTTCTTCGTGTGTCTACGAATGTAGCCGGGGGCCTTCGGTGGCTTGCTATGCCACCAAATCTTGCGTTGGGTCCTCTTACATGTCTGGAAGTGTGCTAGCAGGTGCAAAGACCCGACACGTGGCTCCGGAGTGTGACCCCCTTCACGGACGGCGCCCCCGCCAGCACTTGGAGGGGGAAACGGCCACGTCGGGTCGACGCGGAGTGAATCTTGCCATGGGTTGGTCCCGGACCTTATTCTGAAGTGTTCCTATGGAATGATCTATCACAACCAGGAGAAAAGGTCCATTGGTCAAAGCCCGTCCGGCGAAGTCAAAGGGGTAAATCTGTGATACATCCATTTTGCATCATGCTTTTATATTGATATTTATTGCATTATGGGCTTCTATTACACATTATGGTACAATACTTATGCCTTTTCTCTCTTATTTTACAAGGTTTACACAAAGAGGAAGAATGCCGGCAGCTGAAATTCTAGACCGGAAAGGAGCAAATCTGAGAGACCTATTCTGCACAATTCCAAAAGTCCTGAAAATTTACGGAGAATTATTTTGGAATATATAAAAAAAATATTGGGCGAAGAAATACCAGAGGGGGAGCCACCAGGTGGACACAAGCCTAGGGGGCGCGCCCCTAGGGCTTGTGGGCCCCCTGGCAGGTCTCCGGTATCTATCTTCTGCTATATGAAGGGTTTTTACCTGGAAAAAATCATAAGGAAGCTTTCAGGATGAAGCACCACCGTCTCGAGGTGGAATCTGGGCAGAAGCAATCTATGGCTCCGGCGAAGCTGTTCTGCCGGAGAAACTTCCCTCCGGGAGGGGCAAATCGAAGCCATCATCATCACCAACGATCCTATCATCGAGAGGGGGTCAATCTCCATCAATATCTTCACCAACACCATCTCCTCTCCAAACCCTAGTTCATCTCTTGTATTCAATCTTTGTCCCAAAACCTCAGATTGGTACCTATGGGCTGCTAGTAGTGTTGATTACTCCTTGTAGTTGATGCTAGTTGGTTTATTTGGTGGAAGATCATATGTTCAGATCCTTAATGACATTCAATACCCCTCTGATTATGAACATGAATATGCTTTGTGAGTAGTTACGTTTGTTCCTGAGGACATGGGAGAAGTCTTGTTATAAGTAATCATGTGAATTTGGTATTCGTTCGATATTTTGATGAGATATATGTTGTCTTTTCTCTAGTGGTGTTATGTGAACGTCGACTACATGACACTTCACCATGATTTGGGCCTAGGGGAAGGCATTGGGAAGTAAGTAGATGATGGGTTTCTATAGTGACAGAAGCTTAAACCCTAGTTTATGCGTTGCTTCGTAAGAGGCTGATTTGGATCCACATGTTTCATGCTATGGTTAGATTTATCTTAATTCTTCTTTCGTAGTTGCGGATGCTTGCGAGAGGGGTTAATCATAAGTGGGAGGCTTGTCCAAGTAAGGACAGCACCCAAGCACCGGTCCACCCACATATCAAATTATCAAAGTAACGAACGCGAATCATATGAGCATGATGAAAACTAACTTGACAACAATTCCCATGTGTCCTCCGGAGCACTTTGCTTTATATAAGAGTTTGTCCTGGCTTGTCCTTTGCTACAAAAAGGATTGGGCCACCTTGCTGCATCTTTGTTATACTTGTTACTTGTTACCCGTTACGATTTATCTTATCAGAAAACTATCTGTTACCAATAATTTCAGTGCTTGCAGAAAATACCTTGCTGAAAACCGCTTGTCATTTCCTTCTACTCCTCGTTGGGTTTGACACTCTTACTTATCGAAAGGACTACGATAGATCCTCTATACTTGTGGGTCATCAAGACTCTTTTCTGGCACCGTTGCCGACGAGTGAAGCGCCTTTGGTAAGTGAAATTTGGTAAGGAAACGTTTATATTGCGTGCTGAAACTTACTGTCACTTGTCACTATGGAACATCATCCTTTGAGGGGTTTGTTTGGGGTATTTTCACCCCGACCGGAAGAGCAAAGAGTTGCCCCTCAACCTACTGCACCTACTGAAAATATTTATTATGAAATTCCTTCGGGTATGATAGAGAAACTACTAGCTAATCCTTATGCAGGAGATGGAACACTACATCCGGATTTGCATCTAATCTATGTGGATGAAGTTTATGGATTATTTAAGCTTGCAGGTTTGCCCGAGGATGAAGTCAAGAAGAAGGTCTTCCCTTTATCTTTGAAGGAGAAGGCATTGACATGGTTTAGGCTATGCGATGATATTGGGACTTGGAATTACAACTGATTGAAATTGGAATTTCATCAGAAGTTTTATCCTATGCATCTGGTTCATCATGATCGGAATTATATATATAATTTTTGGCCTCGTGAAGGAGAAAGTATTGCTCAAGCTTGGGGGAGGCTTAAGTCAATGTTATATTCATGCCCCAATCATGAGCTCTCAAGAGAAATTATTATTCAGAATTTTTATGCTCGGCTTTCTCGTAATGATCAATCCATGCTCGATACTTCTTGCACTGGTTCTTTTATGAATAAGACTATTGAATTCAAATGGGATCTCTTGGAAAGAATTAAATGCAACTTTGAAGATTGGGAACTCGGTGAAGGTAAGGAGTCAGGTATAAACCTTAAGTTTGATTGTGTTAAATCCTTTATGGATACCGATGCTTTTCGTGAATTTACCACTAAATATGGACTTGACTCTGAGATAGTAGCTTCTTTCTGTGAATCATTTACTACTCATATTGATCTCCCTAAGGAGAAGTGGTTTAAATATCATCCTCCCATTGAAGTAAAAATAGTAGAACCTATTAAAGTTGAAGAGGAAACTATTACTTATAATGTTGATCCTGTTATTCCTAGTGCTTATATTGAGAAACCACCTTTCCCTGTTAGGATAAAAGAACATGCTAAAACTTCAGCTGTGGTTCATAAGAGTTATACTAGAACACCTACACCCCCTGAACAAATTAAAGTTGAACCTAGTATTGCTATGGTTAAAGATCTCTTGGTCGATAACATTGATGGGCATGTTATTTACTTCTGTGATGAAGCTGCTAGAATTGCTAGACCCGATAATAAAGATAAACATAGACTTGTTGTTGGCATGCCTATTGTTTCTGTTAAAATAAGATATCATTGTTACCATGGCATATGTGATTTGGGTGCTAGTGTGAGTGCAATTCCCTTTACTTTATATCAAGAAATTATGGATGATATTGCACCTGCTGAAATAGAAGATATTGATGTCACTATTAAGCTTGCCAATAGAGATACTATATCACCAATTGGGATTGTTAGAGATGTTGAAGTCTTGTGTGGGAAAATAAAATACCCTACTGATTTTCTAGTTCTTGGTTCCCCACAAGATGATTTTTGTCCCATTATATTTGGTAGACCTTTCTTGAACATTGTTAATGCTAAAATAGATTGTCAGAAAGAAACTGTTAGTGTGAGTTTTGGGGATGTGTCTCATGAGTTTAATTTCTCCAAATTTCGTAGACAACCCCGTGATAAAGAATTGCCTAATAAAGATGAAATTATTGGTCTTGCTTCTATTGGTGTTCCTCCTACTGATTCTTTAGAACAATATTTGCTAGACCATGAAAATGATATGTTCATGAATGAAAGAAAGGAAGTAGATGAGATTTTCTTTAAACAAATGCCTGTTTTGAAACACAATCTGCCTATTGAAAATCTTGAAGACCCTCTACCATCCCAAGAGTGATCCTGTGTTCGATCTTAAACAATTACCAGATACTTTGAAATATGCTTATCTCGATGAGAAAAAGATATATCCTATTATTATTAGTGCTAACCTTTCAGAGCATGAAGAAAAGAAATTATTGAAAACTTTGAAGAAGCACCGAGCATCTATTGCATATACTCTGGATGATCTTAAGGGCATTAGTTCCACTCTATGTCAGCACAAAGTTAATATGGAAACTGATGCTAAACCTGTTGTTGATCACCAGCGACGGTTGAATCCAAAGATGAAGGAAGTGGTAAGAAATGAAATACTAAAACTTCTGGAAGCAGGTATAATTTATCCTATTGCTGATAGTAGATGGGTAAGTCCTGTTCATTATGTCCCTAAGAAGGGAGGTATTACCGTTGTTCCTAATGATAAGAATGAATTTATTCCGCAAAGAATTGTCACTGGTTATAAAATGGTTATTGACTTTAGATAATTAAACAAAGCTACTAGGAAAGATCATTATCCTCTACCTTTTATTGATCAAATGCTAGAAAGACTATCAAAACATACACAACTTCTGCTTTGTAGATGGTTATTCTGGTTTTTTCTAAATACCTGTGTCACAAGAGGATCAAGAAAAAACTACTTTTACTTGCCCTCTCGGTACCTTTGCTTATAGACGTATGCCTTTTGGTTTATGTAATGCACCTGCTACCTTTCAAAGAAATTATGCTACTACTGAAAAAGAATTTTTAGCGGTTGTATTTGCTTGTGATAAGTTCAGATCTTATATTGTTGATTTCAAAGTAACTGTTCACACCGATCATGCTGCTATTAAATATCTTATGGAAAAGAAAGATGCTAAACCTAGACTTATTAGATGGGTTCTCTTGTTGCAAGAATTTGATTTACATATTATTGATAGAAAGGGAGTTGAGAACCCCGTAGCAGACAACTTGTCTAGGTTAGAAAATATTCTTGATGACCCACTACCTATTGATGATAGCTTCCCTAATGAACAATTAGTTGTCATAAATGCTTCTCGTAGTACTCCTTGGTATGCTGATTATGCCAATTATATTGTTGCTAAATTTATACCACCTAGTTTCACATACCAACAAAAGAAAAAGTTTTTCTATGATTTAAGACATTACTTCTGGGATGACCCACACCTTTATAAAGAAGGAGTAGATGGTATTATTAGATATTGTGTACCTGAGCATGAACAGGAATAGATCCTAAGCAAGTGTCACTCCGAGGCCTACGGAGGACACCATGCTGTAGATAGAACTTCACATAAGGTACTACAATTTGGTTTTTATTGGCCTACTCTTTTTCAAGGATGCTCATAACTTTGTCTTGTCTTGTGATGAATGCCAAAGAATTGATAATATTAGTAGACATCAGGAAATGCCTATGAATTATTCACTTGTTATTGAACCATTTTGTGACACACTGGATTTTGCCCATTTCTTTTTCTTTTGATTTTGGTCTGGATTTGCTTTTCTGTGGCTTAGTGGTCTTGCATTCTAGAGGGATCACCTTTGATTCCTCTTCCCTAGTGGCTTGTCAACCTCTAAACCATCCCAAGACCCTGTCCTTTCCATCTTGGACCAATCCCAATATTCTTTTTCTTGGGAATATTCCTTTTTCTATTAAAGGAATAACCCTGTCTGCCCTGGGTTGTGAAGCAACCCACATTTATATCATTCGAAAAATTCCCATAAATTTTTTGGGTCTTATCTTCCTCAGATATGTCAAACTCCTTCCTTGCCATGTTCAAAAATATTTCACCAATATTCCTTTTCTGGTACTGCCCTAGCTATCAAGTTGAGAAGCAAGTACCCTTTATATTTGCTTGCTTGCTCTCAAACTTTTTGTGCACTCTTTTCTATCCATATCATTGCCACATGCCAAAATTCAACTCAATTTGGCTAGTAAATCTTTCTTGGAAAATTTCCAAAGTTGCTGATCAACTGGAAGCTTAATGAAGGAAGTACTAGCTCGGTTGATCCAAATGAGTTGAAACTTTGCCATGATCTCAATATGCTCAAATTAACACTCTACACAAGATTTGAGCATCATCCCAGCATCTATGTGAGCACACCTTCTCATCTTTGTTTCTGGTCATTATTTTGGGTTGTGAAGCAACTATATTTTATGTTGCTCCATAATTTCTGAAATTTTGCCCGGACATTCTCCTACCTATATAACACCTCTCCACCAAATTTCGGCTCATTTCATCTACCCAATAATTCCCTAGAATTTTCCTAAGATTCTGTCTAGTGGGATGCTGTGTGAAGGAAGTACCATTTTGGTTTATCCAAATGGTATGAAATTTATATAGTAATATGCCAAAATAGTTAGCCTCCTCCAAAATTCAGCTCAATCCAAGCATGTATGTGAGTGCCACTTCATACTTTGCATTTCTGACGAGTAGGGTCCATTCTACATCAACTGTCCTCAGTTCTTATCCAAATGGCCCCAAATTTTACCAGGGCTCTCACCCTGGTAGATCATTGCTCCATGCCAAATTCCAGCTCATTTCACTCATGGATCTACCCAGAAACAACTACAAACAACTTGCTGTCAGGAACTTCTTCAGCAACTTTCCCTTCCCTCAGAGCCTCCCAGATGGTTCCATCCACATATATCCCCTATTTGAGCAGTGAGGGAGCTGTTGGACAAGATTAGACAGGCAGGAGAGTGCCAGAGCTTGTAGTGCACGTGGTGACCACGCCACGGCCTTGCAGAAACGGCGCACTGGGTACTGACCTCATCGGGTAGCTCTCTTCGGCCAGCTCCAGCTTGTCCGAGCTTGTCTAACGGCCTCGGGGAGTCCACGTAGCCCCTCTCCCGCACCTTCCCCCTCCTCTTTCTCCCTCCTCGCGCCACGGCGATCGCCGCCGCAGCCACAGTCACGCCCGTGACTCGCCAGCGTCGTTTTCCTCTCTGTCTTCTTCTCCCTCGATCTCTCTCGAGCGCACTCAAAGCCCCTGCCCTCCCCACGAAGCATCTCAACTCCGCAAACGGCCAGCCACGTCGCCCCGAAGCTCCAGTGTGCGGCTAAGCTCGCCACAGCGGCCGAGCTTATCCGGCGAGCACGCCCGGCTATTTATAGGCCCTCCCCGCATCGCCTTGAGCACACAGCAGCCTCCCCACTCTCCCTTAGCCCTCCCCGACCCCTCATCTGAGCTAGAAGAGCCCTCCTCGCTGCCCATGGCCGCCTCGGTCCCCGCCAGCCGCCGCCTAAATTGGCACAGTGCCGCACCTCCCCTTCCCTCTCTTCACCACCAGAAGGTCCCCCGTGGTCTGGTGAACCTCCCCAGCCCTCCCCCTCGTCGTCGGAGTCAGTGTGGCCATGTGTCCGCGATGGCCGCCGCCCGCTACCATGGCCACCGCGTGGCGCCATCGCTACGGCCCTCCCCGGCATTGACTCTTCCTCGGGTCAGATGTGGAGCAGCACCAGGAGCCCGTAGGTGGTCTCAGCTTCGCCGAAAAATGGCCGGAGACGCTAGGGCCCCTCGCCGGAGCCTTTCTCTGTACACTGCCGCGGCCGGTCCCCACTGCCGACCCCCGCCACTCCTACGGCCCCTGCTAGTCGCGGCGTTCCTCGGCGCGCTCGCCGGCGCCGGCGCCCTCGCCGGAGGTGGCCGGGGCCACCGAGCTCATCGCCGGCCGATCGGCCCCGCAGTCTCTCTATTCTCTGTCGTGGGCACGCTCGGGAGGAAGAAAACAGGGGCAGGGAGGAAAGAGAGGAGACCGCGGGACCCGCGCGTCAGTGAGTCAACCACCGGCCCCGCCTTGCCACGTCATTCAAGTGGGAGTACGTTTTCCCTTTAACGAAAGCGTATTTTTCCGAATGCGCTTTCTGTTTAAACTCAGCCGCCGCCGAAACTGCTATATTGTGGACATTTTGTCAGTTAACAGCAAAAACGGACACTTTTCTGTTTGTTTTTCTGCTAAGGAACAAACGTGCATAACTTTTCCTCCGCAACTCCGATTGAGGTGATTCCAAAGCCCAATTCTTCGTCTCTTCGAGCCTGTCACGTTGGTATCATTTTCATACTGTTTTGACACTGTGAAAATGACCATTTTGCCCTTGCCCATAAACAGCCCCCTCCGAGAGAGAACTGTTTCCGGCAATCATTTCCGCGGACTCTCCGCACTTCTTCCCGATGGTTCCTTCATCCCCAGGCAAGCCACAACTCTCATTTTCATAATTGCATTGCAATATCATAGTTAAACTAATTATTTTAATAGCAAGTATGATTATTTGTAGAATGGATTAGATTATGCCATGCTTGAGTAAATTCTTGAAAAGGTGACTACCATGTTAAGGACTGGATTGTTAGTGACTAGTAATTTACCCACTTGATGATGCCATGACGTGGTTAGATTAAGAGATTACTGTCTATGATTATTTTGGGTTTCATCCGATAATTTGTGGGAATTAATTAGGAACAGTGGTTTAAGCATATTGGTTATTGGATTACTATGATACCGGAGTGTCAGCTATGACAGAAATATTATTCGGGGATAAGATACTTCATGGTTGATCGAGAGTCACCTGTCCGGACTTATCCGTGCTGCCACATTTGCCGGTATGGGATGGCCTTGACTTGGTCTAACTTTGTGCTCTTTTATCGGTACCACCAAATAGGGAAGGTTATGTGCGCGTGCTACCCTGGCTCGGTAGGCGGCGATAACCTTGTGAGCCCAGTTGAGTTATTTGGATCTAGGTCCCCGTTTGGGACAGTTTGTTTGGCCACGACGGTGGCAGGTGTCACGAGGTGACACAGGGGCCACCCAAGACATGACCCTGGGAGGGTATGATTGTCGGTGGTATGGTGGAGGAGTCACGGGTTAGGCAGGTTTCGTTGGAGCAACGCTGGTCCACCCGAATGGGATCACGAGGTCAGGTGCTCCATGGTGTGGGTAAAGTGCGCAACCTCTGCAGAGTGAATAATCTATTCGAATAGCCGTGTCCACGGTATTGGACAGTCCGTCCAGGCCTCACTAGGTGGTCAACCGTAGTAATGATAATAATGATGGAAGAACTTGTCTGAGTATGGTAGCAGTTGGGCATCATGCCATTGACAAGTCTTGGTGATAATCTCGAGGATAATCGTTGAGTGTTCTTGGAGTGATCACGAGTTGGTCACCAGAGTACAGGGAGAGTAGCCTGTTATTGTTATTTTCAACCATTCCTTTGATAACAATAAATCTTGACCTAATCTTGACTGCTATGATGTTGTCTTGCCTTAATGCTGGTGTTTGTTGTGAGCTTGCGAGTACATTCAAAGTACTCACCTGGCATGTCATGCCATGATTGCTTGCTTGTTGAGGATCCCGAGTTTGCGAGCTAGGATACGCGTTCCAGCCAGTCCCTGCGGAATGGAGTCCTTCACCGCCGTCGTTGTTCCGCTGCCGAGAGTTACACCACTTCCTCGGGTTGTTCTGCTGCTAGCATAGAACTACCCTGGGCAGGCGTAGTGTCGCCGTGCCGATGTAATCCTTGTACCATTGTAGCCATATCTATTGTAATAAAGAGCTGATTTATTATATGCCAGCAGTGCCGTATTCCAGAAGACTTGTCTCTGGGCTGGAATATGGGGCGTTCCGGTCTTCTCTGAGCCGGGGTGCCACACATTTGATGTTTGGGGATTTGATTATATGGGACCTTTTCCTTCCTCTAATGGGTATACACATATTTTGGTTGCTGTTGATTATGTTACTAAGTGGGTAGAAGCTATTCCAACTAGTAGTGCTGATCATAACACCTCCATTAAAATGCTTAAAGAAGTTATTTTCCCGAGGTTTGGAGTCCCTAGATATTTAATGATTGATGGTGGTTCACACTTTATTCATGGTGCTTTCCGTAAATTGCTTGCTAAGTATGATGTTAACCATAGAATTACATCTCCATATCACCTTCAGTCTAGTGGTCCAGTAGAATTGAGTAACCAAGAAATAAAGTTGATTTTGCAAAAGACTGTTAATAGATCCAGAAAGAATTGGTCTAATTAAGAAACATGATGATGCACTATGGGCTTATAGAACTGCTTATAAAAACCCTATGGGTATGTCTCCATATAAAATGGTTTATGGAAAAGCATGTCACTTACCTCTTGAACTAAAACATAAAGCTTATTGGGCAATTAAAGAGCTCAACTATGATTTCAAACTTGCCGGTGAGAAGAGGCTATTTGACATTAGCTCACTTGATGAATGGAGAACCCAAGTCTATGAGAATGCCAAATTGTTTAAAGAAAAAGTTAAAATGTGGCATGATAAAAGGATACAAAAGCGTGAATTTAATGTAAGTGACCATGTCTTGCTATACAATTCTCGTTTAAGATTTTTTGCAGGAAAGCTTCTCTCTAAATGGGAAGGGCCTTACGTTATCGAGGAAGTTTATCGTTCCGGTGCCATCAAGATCAACAACGCTGAAGGCAATAACCCGAAGGTGGTAAAATGGCAAAGAATCAAACATTATATCTTAGGTACTCCCATAAATGTTGAAACCAATATTATTAATACCATAACACCGGAAGAGTACATAAGGTATATCTACCAGAACGTTCCAGACTCCGAAAAGGAATAGGTATGTGGTACGGTAAGTAAACTGACTCCAAAAAATTTCCAAAAGCAATTTTACTCCGTTTTGGAATATTTAAAAAATTAGGAAAATAAAAAGTAGTCCGAAAAGTGCACGAGGAGGCGACGAGCCTTGGGGGCGCGCCTCCCAGGCTTGTGGCCACCTCGTGTGCCCTCTGAAGGAAATATGCCCTAGAGGCAATAATAAAGTTGTTATTTTATATTTTGTTATTCCTGATAAAGGTTTACTATTCATGCTAGAATTGTATTGATCGGAAACTTAAATACATGTGTGAATACATAAACAAATACCATGTCCCTAGTAAGCCTCTACTAGACTAGCTCGTTGATCAAAGATGGTTAAGGCTTCCTAACCATAGACATGTGTTGTAATTTGATAACAGGATCACATCATTAGGAGAATGATGTGATGGACAAGACCCATCCGTTAGCTTAGCATAATGACCGTTCAGTTTATTGCTATTGCATTCTTCATGTCAAAGACATATTCCTTCGACTATGAGATTATGCAACTCCCGGATACCGGAGGAATACCTTGTGTGTTATCAAACTTCACAACGTAACTTGGTGATCATAAAGATGCTCTACAGGTATCTCCGAAGGTGTTTGATGAGTTGGCATAGATCGAGATTAGGATTTGTCACTCCGAGTATCGGAGAGGTATCTCTGGGCCCTCTCGGTAATACACATCATAAGAAGCCTTGCAAGCAAAGTGACTAATGACTTAGTTATAGGATGATGTATTACGGAACGAGTAAAGAGACTTGCCGATAACGAGATTGAACTAGGTATGAAGATACCGACGATCGAATCTCGGGCAAGTAACATACCGATGGACAAAGGAAATTACGTATGTTGTCATAAGGTTTGACCGATAAAGATCGTCATGGAATATGTAGGAGCCAATATGGGCATCTAGGTTCCGCTATTGGTTATTGACCAGAGAGGTGTCTCGGTCATGTCTACATAGTTCTCGAACCCGTAGGGTCCGCACGCTTAACGTTCGTTGACGATATAGTGTTATATGAGTTATATGATTTGGTGACCGAATGTTGTTCGGAGTCCCGGATGAGATCACGGACATGACAAGGAGTGTTGAAATGGTCGAGATGAAGGGAATCATAGCATGCAATTTCAAAAAATTTCCTATGATCACGCAAGATCTAACCATGGAGATGCATCGCTACGAGGGGGAGAGTGTGTCTACATACCCTTGTAGACTGTTAGAGGAAGCGTCTAGTGACGCGGTTGATGTAGTCGAACAGCTTCGCGATCCACCGATCAAGTGTCGAACGTACGGCACCTCCGAGTTCTAACACACGTTCAGCTCGGTGACGTCCCTCGCCTTCTAGATCTAGCTAGTCGTCGAGGTAGTAGCTGAGTTCCGTCAGCACGACGGCGTGGCGACGGTGACGGTGAAGAGATTCCGGCAGGGCTTCGCCGAAGCACTCCGGAAATATGACGGTGGCTCTAAACGGTGGAGGGGGGCGCCGCACATGGCTAATTGATCAAGTCAATTGTTGTGTCTAGAGGGGGCGCCCCCCCCCCCTCCGTATATAAAGGAGGGAGGGAGGGGGCCGGCCCCCTAGGGGTGGCGCACCAAGGGGGAGTCCTACTAGGAGTAGGACTCCCACTCCTAGTAGGACTCCTCCTACAAGGGGGGAAAGGAGGGAGAGAGAGGGAGAAGGAAAGAGGGGTGCGCCCCCCCTCCCCTAGTCCAATTCGGACTCCCTAGGGAGGGGGGCGCAGCAGCCCCTAGCTGCCAGCCCATCATTCCCGTATGGCCCAATAAGGCCCATATCTTCCTCGGTGAATTCCCGTAACTCCCCGGTACTCCGAAAAATACCCGAGTCACTCAGAACCTTTCCGACATCCGAATATAGCCTTCCAATATATCGATCTTTACCTCTCGGACATTCCGAGACTCCTCGTCATGTCCATGATCTCATCCGGGACTCCGAACAACTTCGGTTCACCAATCACATAACTAATATAATACTATTACGTCATCGAACCTTAAGTGTGCCGACCCTACGGGTTCGGGAACTATGTAGACATGACCGAGATGACTCCCCGGCCAATAACCAATAGTGGAATCTGGATACTCATATTGGCTCCTACATATTCCACGAAAATCTTTATCGATTGAACCTCTTATATCATCATACGTTGTTCCCTTTGTCCTGCGGTATGTTACTTGCCCGAGACTTGATCGTCGGTATCCCATACCTAGTTCAATCTCGTTACCGGCAAGTCTCTTTACTCGTTCTGTAATACTTCATCCTGTAGCTAACTCATTAGCCACGGTGCTTGCAAGACTTCTGTGATGCTGTATTACCGAGAGGGCCCAGAGATACCTTTCTGATAGACGGAATGACAAATCCCAATCTCGATTCATCACAACCCAACAGACACTTTCGGAGATACCTGTAGTGTACCTTTATAGTCACCCAGTTACGTTGTGATGTTTGATAACACCCAAAGTATTCCTACGGTGTCCGGGAGTTGCGTGATCTCATGGTCTGAGGAACATGTATATGACATGGTGAAAGCAGTAGCACTAACATAACGATCGTGTGCTAAGCTAACGGTTGGGTCAAGTCCATCACGTCATTCTCCTAATGAGGTGATCTCGTTATCAAATGACAACTCATGTCAATGGTTAGGAAACCTAAACCATCTTTGATCAACGAACTAGTCTAGTAGAGGCATACTAGGGACATTATGTTTGTTTATATTCACACATGTATATAGTTTCCGGTTAATACAATTATAGCATGAATAATAAACTATTATCATGAATGGAGAAATATGATAATAAACATATTTATTAATTGCCTCTAGGGCATATTTCCAACAGTCTCCCACTTGCACTAGAGTCAATGAATCTCACACCCATCGCATGCTGGTGAAGATCATGTTTTGCCCATGGAAGAGTTTTAGTCAACGGGTCTGCAACATTCAGATCCGTATGTACTTTGCTAAGCTCTATGTCTCCTTCTTTAACGTAGTCTCGGATGGAGTTGAAATGGCGTTTGATATGCTTGGTCCTCTTGTGATATCTGGGCTCCTTGGCTAAGGCAATAGCTCCAGTGTTGTCGCACAAGATAGTCATTGGATCCGATATGCTAGGTATGACACCTAGATCGGATATGAACTCCTTCATCCAGACCCCTTCTTTTGCTGCTTCAGAAGCCGCAATATATTTCGCTTCACATGTAGATCCCGCCACGACGCTCTGCATGGAACTGCACCAACTAACTACACCACCATTAAGAATAAATACGTATCCGGTTTGCGACTTTGAGTCATCCGGATCAGTGTCAAAGCTAGCATCGACGTAACCTTTTACGACAAGCTCTTTGTCACCTCTAGAAACGAGAAACATATCCTTGGTCCTTTTCAGGTACTTCAGGATGTTCTTGACCGCTGTCCAATGATCCATTCCTGGATTACTTTGGTACCTTCCTACCAAACTTATGGCCAGACAGACATCAGGTCTGGTACACAGCATAGCATACATGATAGAGCCTATGGCTGAAGCATAGGGGATGACGCTCATCTTTTCTTTATCTTCTGCAGTGGTCGGGCTTTGAGCCTCGCTCAATTTCACACCTTGCAATACAGGCAAGAACCCTTTCTTGGACTGATCCATTTTGAACTTCATCAAAATCTTGTCAAGGTATGTGCTTTGTGAAAGTCCAATGAGGCGCCGAGATCTATCTCTATAGATCTTGATGCCTAATATGTAAGCAGCTTCTCCGAGATCCTTCATTGAAAAACTTTTATTCAAATACCTCTTTATGCCATCCAAAAATTCTATGTCATTTCCCATCAACAATATGTCATCCACATATAATATGAGAAATGCCACAGAGCTCCCACTCACTTCCTTGTAAATACAAGCTTCTCCGTAAGTTTGTATAAACCCAAACGCCTTGATCACATTATCAAAACGAATATTCCAGCTCCGAGATGCTTGCACCAGTCCATAGATGGATCGCTGGAGCTTGCATACTTTGTTAGCTCCCCTAGGATCGACAAAACCTTCCGGCTGTATCATATACAATTCTTCCTTAAGGAATCCATTAAGGAATGCTGTTTTGACGTCCATTTACCAAATTTCATAATCATAAAAAGCGGCAATTGCTAACATAATTCTGACAGACTTAAGCATCGCTACGGGTGAGAAAGTCTCATCGTAGTCAACTCCTTGAACTTGGTGATAACCTTTAGCAACAAGTCGAGCTTTATAGACAGTGATCTTACCATCAGCGTCCGTCTTCTTCTTAAAGATTCATTTATTTTCAATAGCTCGCCGTTCATCGGGCAAGTCTACCAAAGTCCATACTTTGTTCTCATACATGGATCCTATCTCGGATTTCATGGCTTCAAGCCATTTCTCGGAATCCGGACCTGCCATCGCTTCTTCATAATTCGAAGGTTCACCGTTGTCCAACAACATGACCTCCAAGACTGGATTTCCGTACCACTCAGGTGCGGAACGTGTCCTAGTTGACCTTCGAGGTTCTGTAGTAACTTGCTCCGAAGCTTCATGATCATCATCATGTTCTTCTTCTCCGGTCTGTGCTGGTGTCACAGAAATTTCTTTCTGTGGCGTGCTACTATCCGGAGTAGGTACAATTACCTCATCAAGTTCTACTTTCCTCCCACTCACTTCTTTCGAGAGAAACTCCTTCTCTAGAAAGGATCCATTCTTAGCAACAAAAATTTTGCCTTCGGATCTGTGGTAGAAGGTGTACCCAACAGTTTCTTTTGGGTATCCTATGAAGACACATTTGTCCGCTTTGGGTTCGAGCTTATCAGGCTGAAGCCTTTTGACATAAACATCGCATCCCCAAACTTTTAGAAATGACAATTTCGGTTTCTTGCCAAACCTAAGTTCATATGGTGTCGTCTTAACGGACTTCGATGGTGCCCTGTTTAAAGTGAATGCTGCTGTCTCTAATGCATAACCCCAAAACGATAGTGGTAAATTAGTAAGAGACATCAAAGACCGCACCATATCCAATAGTGTGCGATTACGATGTTCGGACACACCATTACACTGTGGTGTTCCAAGTGGCGTGAGCTGTGAAACTATTCCACACTGTCTTAAGTGATTGCCAAACTCGTAACTCAAATATTCTCCTCCACGATCAGATCGCAAGAACTTTATTTTCTTGTTACGATGATTCTCTACTTCACTCTGAAATTCTTTGAACTTTTCAAATGTTTCAGACTTATGCTTCATCAAGTAGACATAACCATATCTACTCAAATCATCAGTGAACGTGAGAACATAACGATATCCACCGCGTGCCTCCACACTCATTGGTCCACACACATCGGTATGTATGATTTCCAGTAAGTCGGTTGCTCGCTCCATTGTTCCGGAGAACGGAGTTTTAGTCATCTTGCCCATAAGGCACGGTTCGCACATCTCAAAAGATTCATAATCTAGAGATTCCAAAAGCCCATCAGTATGGAGTTTCTTCATGCGTTTAACACTGATATGACTTAAGCGGCAGTGCCACAAATATGTGGTACTATCATTACCTAGTTTGCGTCTTTTGGCATCAATGTTATGAATGTGAGTGTCATCACGATCGAGATTCAACAGAAATAAACCATTCACAAGTGGTGCATGACCATAAAAGATATTATTCATCATAATCGAACAACCATTATTCTTTGTCATAAATGAATAACCGTCTCGCAATAAACATGATCCAGATATAATGTTCATGCTCAACGCAGGCACCAAATAACAATTATTTAGGTTCATAACTAATCCCGAAGGTAAATGCAGAGGTAGCGTTCCGACGGCGATCACTTCAACTCTCGAACCGTTCCCGACGCGCATCGTCACCTCGTCCTTAGCCAATCTTCGCTTGTTCTGCAGCTCCTGTTTCGAGTTACAAATATGAGCAACCGAACCAGTATCAAATACCCAGGTGCTATAACGAGATTTAGTAAGGTACACATCAATAACATGTATATCAAATATACCTTTGTTGACGTTGCCATCCTTCTTATCTGCCAGATACTTGGGGCAGTTCCGCTTCCATTGACCAGTCCCCTTGCAGTAGAAACACTCAGTCTCGGGTTTAGGACCAGACTTGGTTTTCTTCTTAGGAGCAGCAACAGATTTGCCGTTCTTCTTGAAGTACCCCTTCTTTCCCTTGCCCTTCTTGAAACTGGTGCCCTTTTTGACCATCAACACTTGATGCTCTTTCTTGACTTCAACCTCCGCAGCTTTGAGCATAGCGAAGAGCTCGGAAATAGTCTTGTTCATTCCTTGCATATTATAGTTCATCACGAAGCCCTTGTAGCTTGGTGGCAGTGATTGGAGAATTCTGTCAATAACCGAATCATCTGGAAGATTAACTCCCAGCTGAGTCAAGCGGTTATGCAAGCCAGACATCTTGAGTATATGCTCACTGACAGAACTGTTCTCCTCCATCTTACAGCTAAAGAACTTATCGGAGACTTCATATCTCTCGATCCGGGCATTGGCCTGAAAAACAAGTTTCAGCTCTTGGAACATCTCATATGCTCCGTGGTGCTCAAAACGTCTTTGGAGCCCCGGTTCTAAGCCTTAAAGTATGGTACACTGAACTATCGAGTAGTCATCTTTCTTCGACTGCTAGACGTTCATAACATCTGCTGTCGAACCTGCAGGGGGCGCGACACCCAGCGGTGCATCAAGGACATAAGCCTTTTGTGCAGCAATGAGGATGATCCTCAGATTACGGACCCAGTCCGCATAATTGCTTCCATCATCCTTCAACTTAGCTTTCTCTAGGAACACATTAAAATTCAACGGTACTACAGCGCGAGCGGCCAAGATCTACAACATACAATTTAGCAAAGACAGGTAAGACTATGTTCATGATAATTTAAGTTCAATTAATCAAATTACTTAAGAACTCCCACTTAGATAGACATCTCTCAAGTCATCTAAATGATCATGTGATCCACTTCCAGTTAAACCATGTCCGATCATCACGTGACATAGCATAGCCTTCGATGGTGAACATCGCTATGTTGATCATATCTACTGTATGATTCACGCTCGACCTTTCGGTCTCCAGTGTTCCGGCGCCATATCTGCATATGCTAGGTCCGTCAAGTTTAACCCAAGTATTCTTGCGTGTGTAAAACTGGCTTACACCCGTTGTATGTGAACGTTGAGCCTATCACACCCGATCATCACGTGGTGTCTCAGCACGACGAACTGTCGCAACGGTGCATACTTAGGGAGAACACTTTTAACTTGAAATTAAGTGAGAGATCATCTTATAATGCTACCGTCGTCCTAAGCATAATAAGATGCATAAAAGGATTAACATCACATGCAATTCAATATGTGACATGATATGGCCATCATCATCTTGTGCTCTTGATCTCCATCACCGAAGCACCTCCATGATCTCCATCGTCACCGGTGCCCCACCTGGATCTCCATCATGGCGTCGTGGTTGTCTCACCGACTATTGCTACTACTACTACCTCTAACTCATAGCGGTAAAGTAAAGCAATTACATAGTGTTGGCATGGCATACAATAAAGAGACAACCATAAGGCTCCTGCCGGTTGCCGATAATTTACAAAACATGATCATCTCATACAACAACGTATCTCACATCATGTCTTGACCATATCACATCACTTAGCATACCCTGCAAAAACAAGTTAGACGTCCTCTACTTTGTTGTTGCAATTTTTTTACGTGGCTGCTACGGGTTTGAAGAACTGATTCTTAACTTACGCAAAACCACAACGTGGTGTAGTGATTGCTTTTTGATCTTCTAAAAGAACCCTCTTCATTGAAACCGGTTCAACTAAAGTGAGAGAGACAGACACCCGTCAGTCACCTTTAAGCAACGAGTGCTCGTAACGGTGAAACCAGTCTCGCGTAAGCGTACGCGTAATGTCGGTCCAGGCCGCTTCATCTCACAATGCCGCTGAACCAAATAACAACTAGTAATGGCAAGCAATATGTATACACTCACGCCCACAACTCCTTTGTGTTCTACTCGTGCAGATCATCTACGCATAGACCAGGCTCGGATGCCACTGAAGGGAATCGTAGCATGCAATTTCAAAAAATTTCCTACGATCACGCAAGATCTAACCATGGAGATGCATCGCTACGAGGGGGAGAGTGTGTCTACATACCCTTGTAGACCGTTAGCGGAAGCGTCTAGTGACGCGGTTGATGTAGTCGAACAGCTTCGCGATCCATCGATCAAGTGTCGAACGTACGGCACCTCCGAGTTCTAACACACGTTCAGCTCGGTGACGTCCCTCGCCTTCTAGATCCAGCTAGTCATCAAGGTAGTAGATGAGTTCCGTCAGCATGACGGCATGGCGACGGTGACGGTGAAGAGATTCCGGCAGGGCTTCGCTGAAGCACTCCGGAAATATGACGGTGGCTCTAAACGGTGGAGGGGGGCGCCGCACACGACTAATTGATCAAGTCAATTGTTGTATCTAGAGGGGGCGCCCCCCCTCTGTATATAAAGGAGGGAGGGAGGGGGCCGGCCCCCTAGGGGTGGCGCACCAAGGGGGAGTCCTACTAGGAGTAGGACTCCCACTCCTAGTAGGACTCCTCCTACAAGGGGGGAAAGGAGGGAGAGAGAGGGAGAAGGAAAGGGGGGTGCGCCCCCCCTCCCCTAGTCCAATTCGGACTCCCTAGGGAGGGGGGCGCAGCAGCCCCTAGCTGCCAGCCCATCATTCCCGTATGGCCCAATAAGGCCCATATCTTCCTCGGTGAATTCCCGTAACTCCCCGGTACTCCGAAAAATACCCGAGTCACTCGGAACCTTTCCGACGTCCGAATACAGCCTTCCAATATATCGATCTTTACCTCTCGGACATTCCGAGACTCCTCGTCATGTCCATGATCTCATCCGGGACTCCGAACAACTTCGGTTCACCAATCACATAACTCATATAATACTATTACGTCATCGAACCTTAAGTGTGCCGACCCTACGGGTTCGGGAACTATGTAGACATGACCGAGATGACTCCCCGGCCAATAACCAATAGCGGAATATGGATACTCATATTGGCTCCTACATATTCCATGAAGATCTTTATCGGTTGAACCTCTTATATCATCATACGTTGTTCCATTTGTCCTGCGGTATGTTACTTGCCCGAGACTTGATCGTCGGTATCCCATACCTAGTTCAATCTCGTTACCAGCAAGTCTCTTTACTCGTTCCGTAATACTTCATCCTGTAGCTAACTCATTAGCCACGGTGCTTGCAAGGCTTCTGTGATGCTGTATTACCGAGAGGGCCCAGAGATACCTTTCCGATAGACGGAATGACAAATCCCAATCTCGATTCATCACAACCCAACAGACACTTTCGGAGATACCTGTAGTGTACCTTTATAGTCACCCAGTTACGTTGTGACGTTTGATAACACCCAAAGTATTTCTACGGTGTCCGGGAGTTGCGTGATCTCATGGTCTGAGGAACATGTATATGACATGGTGAAAGCAGTAGCACTAACATAACGATCGTGTGCTAAGCTAACGGTTGAGTCAAGTCCATCACGTCATTCTCCTAATGAGGTGATCTCGTTATCAAATGACAACTCATGTCAATGGTTAGGAAACCTTAACAATCTTTGATCAACGAGCTAGTCTAGTAGAGGCATACTTGGGACATTATGTTTGTTTATATTCACACATGTATATAGTTTCCGGTTAATACAATTATAGCATGAATAATAAACTATTATCATGAATGGAGAAATATGATAATAAACATATTTATTAATTGCCTCTAGGGCATATTTCCAACATGAGAGGTAAATATTGATATATAGGACGATGGTATTCGGACACCGGAAGTGTTTCGGAGAAAACCGGATAGTCGTCGGAGTACCGGAGGGGGTACCGGTCACCCCCGGGAGAGTATTAGGCCTATTGAGCCATAAGAGGGGAGCACACCAGCCCACAAGGGGCTGGCGCGCCCCCCATGGCAGCCGCCCAAGTGGGGAAAGAAAAAGGGGGAGGATTCGGCCTCCCCTTCCTTCTCTCTTCCCCCCTTTCCTTTCTTCTCCGGCAAATAAGGAAAGGGGGGCGCCACTTGGGGAGGACCCCAAGTAGGATTTGTCCTACTTGGGGCGCCCTCCTGGCTGCTCCCTCCTCCACCCACCTATATATATGTGGGAGGGGGGCGCCTAGCACAAGAACAACAATCCCTTAGCCGTGTGCGGCGCCCCCCTCCACCGTTTACACCCCCGGTCATATTTCCGTAGTGCTTAGGCGAAGCCCTGCGGAGATAGCTTCACCATCACTGTCACCACATCGTCGTGCTGCCAGAACTCATCCACTACCTCGCCGTCTTGCTGGATCAAGAAGGCGGAGGACGTCATCGAGCTGAACGTGTGCTGAACATGGAGGTGCCGTACGTTCGGTGCTCGATCGGTTGGAACGCGAAGAAGTTCGACTACATCAACCGCGTTGTCAAATGCTTCCGCTTACAATCTACAAGGGTACGTAGACACACTCTCCCCTCTCATTGCTATGCATCTCCTTGATAGATCTTGCGTGTGCATAGAATTATTTTTTTCCATGCAACGTTTCCCAACAGTGGCATCCGAGCCAGGTCTATGCGTAGATGATATGCACGAGTAGAACACAAAGAGTTGTGGGCAGTGATAGTCATACTGCTTACCACCAACGTCTTATTTTGATTCGGCGGTATTGTGGGATGAAGCGGCCTGGACCAACCTTACATGTCCACGCACATGAGACCGGTTCCACCGACAGACATGCAACTAGTTTTGCATAAAAGTGGCTCGCGGGTGTTTGTTTCTCCTATTTTACTTGAATCGAATTTGACTACAGCCGGTCCTTGAAGAAGGTTAAAACAGCAAACTTGATGAATCACCGTTGTGGTTTTTGCGTAGGTAAGAACGCTTCTTGCTAGAAGCCCGTAGTAGCCACGTAAAACTTGCAACAACAAAGTAGAGGACGTCTAACTTGTTTTTGCAGGGCATGTTGTGATGTGATATGGTCAAGACATGATGTGATATACGTTATTGTATGAGATGATCATGTTTTCTAAATTATCGGCAACCGGCAGGAGCCTTATGGTTGTCTCTTTATTGTATGAAATACAAACGCTATGTAATTGCTTTACTTTATCGCTATGCGCTAGCAATAGTTGTAGAAGCAATAGTTGGCGAGACGACCATGACACAACGATGGAGATCAAGGTGTCGAGCCGGTGACGATGGAGATCATGACGATCTTTGGAGATGGAGATCAAAAGCAGAAGATGATAATTGCCATATCATGTCACATATTTTGATTGCATGTGATATTTATCCTTTATGCATCTTATTTTGCTTAGAACGGCGGTCGCATTATAAGATGATCCCTTCACTAAATTTCAAGATAAAGGTGTTCTCCCCGAGTATGCACTGTTGCCAAAGTTCGACGTTTTGAAGCACCACGTGATGATCGGGTGTGATAGACTCTACGTTCACATACAACGGGTGTAAGACAGTTTTGCACATGCAAAATACTTGGGTTAAACTTGACGAGCCTAGCATGTATAGACATGGTCTCGGAACACTGGAGACCGAAAGGTCGAACGTGAGTCATATAGTAGATATGATCAACATAGAGCTGTTCACCATTGATGACTACCCCATCTCACGTGATGATCGGACATGGGTTAGTTGATTTGGATCACGTATCACTTAGATAACTTGAGGGATGTTTATTTAAGTGGGAGTTCATTAGTAATTTGATTAATTGAACTTAATTTATCATGAACTTAGTCTTATAGTTTTGCATATCTATGTTGTAGATCAATGGCCAGAGCTACCGTTCCCCTGAATTTTAATGCGTTCCTAGAGAAAGATAAGTTGAAAGATGATGGTAGCAACTACACGGACTGGGTCTGTAACTTGAGGATTATCCTCATTGCTGCACAGGAGAATTATGTCCTTGATGCACCGCTAGCTGAAAGGCCTGCAGCAGGAGCTGAAGCTGATGTTATGAATGTCTGGCAAGCTCGATCTGATGACTACTCAATAGTTCAGTGTGCCATGCTTTACGGCTTAGAACCGGGACTTCAAAGACGTTTTGAATGTCATGGAGCATATGAGATGTTCCAGGAGTTGAAGTTAATATTTCAAGCAAATGCCCGGGTAGAGAGATATGAAGTCTCCATCAAGTTCTATAGCTGCAAAATGGAGGAGAACAATTCTGTCAGTGAACACATACTCAAAATGTCTGGGTATTACAATCACTTAACTCAGCTGGGAGTTGATCTTCCAGTTGATTGTGTTATTGACAGAGTTCTTCAATCACTGCCACCAAGCTACAAAGGCTTCGTGATGAACTATAATATGCAAGGGATGAATAAAACGATTCCTGAGCTCTTCGCAATGCTTAAGGCCGCGGAGGTAGAAGTCAAGAAGGAGCATCAAGTGTTGATGGTTAACAAGACCACTAGTTTCAAGAAAACGGGCAAGGGAAAAAAAGGAAACTTCAAGAAGAATGGCAAGCAAGTTACCACTCCCGAGAAGAAACCCAAAGCTGGACCCAAGCCTGAAACTGAGTGCTTCTACTACAAAGGGACTGGTCACTGGAAGTGGAACTGCCCCAAATACTTGGCGGATAAGAAGGATGGCAAAGTGAACAAAGGTATATTTGATATACATGTTATTGATGTGTACCTTACTAATGCTCGTAGCAGCGCCTGGGTATTTCATACTGGTTCGGTTGCTCATATTTGTAACTCGAAACAGGAACTGCGGAATAAACGAAGATTGGCTAAGGACGAGGTGGCGCGTCGGAAATGATTCCAAGGTTGATGTGATCGCCGTAGGCACGCTACCTCTACATCTACCTTCGGGATTAGATTTAGACCTGAATAATTATTATTTGGTGCCCGTGTTGAGCATGAACATTATATCTGGATCTTGTTTATTGCGATACGGTTATTCATTTAAGTCAGAGAATAATTGTTGTTCTATTATATGAATAATATCCTTTAAGGGCATGCACCCTTGAAGAGTGGTCTATTCTTGTTGAATCTCGATCGTAGTGATACACATATTCATAATATTAATGCCAAAAGATGCAAAATTGATAATGATAGTGCAACATACTTGTGGCACTGCTGTTTAGGTCATATTGGTGTAAAGCGCATGAAGAAACTCCATGTACATGGACTTTTGTAATCACTTGATTATGAATCATTTGATACTTGCGAACCATGCCCCATGGGCAAGATGACTAAAACTCCGTTCTCCGGAACAATGGAGCGAGCTAATGACTTATTGGAAATAGTACATACCGATGTATGCGGTCCGATGAGTGTTGAGGCACGCGGCGGGTATCATTATTTTCTGACCTTCACAGATTATTTGAGTAGGTATGGGTATATCTACTTAATGAAACACAAGTCTGAAACTTTTGAAAAGTTCAAAGAATTTCAGAATGAAGTGGAGAATCATCGTAACAAGAAAATAAAGTTTCTACGATCTGATCGTGAAGGCGAATATTTGAGTTACGAGTTTGGCCTTCATTTAAAACAATGAGGAATAGTTTCACAACTCACGCCAGCTGGAACACCACAGCGTAATGGTGTGTCCGAACGTCGTAACCGTACTTTATTAGATATGGTGCGATCTATGATGTCTCTTACCGATTTACCACTATCGTTTTGGGGTTATGCATTAGAGACAGCCGCATTCATGTTAAATAGGGCACCATCTAAATCCGTTGAGACGACACCGTATGAACTGTGGTTTGGCAAGAAACCTAAGCTGTCGATAAATGGCTTGAGGCCATGAAATCTGAGATAGGATCCATGTATGAGAACAAAGTGTGGACTTTGGTGGACTTGCCCGATGATCGGCAAGCCATTGATAATAAATGGACCTTCAAGAAGAAGGCTGACGCTGATGGTAATGTTACTGTCTACAAAGCTCGACTTGTCGCAAAAGGTTTTCGACAAGTTCAAGGAGTTGACTACGATGAGACTTTCTCACCCGTAGCGATGCTTAAGTCTGTCCGAATCATGTTAGCAATTGCCGCATTTTATAATTATGAAATCTGGCAAATGGACGTCAAAACTGCATTCCTTAATGGATTTCTTAAAAAAGAGTTGTATATGATGCAACCAGAACGTTTTGTCGATCCTAAATGTGCTAACAAAGTGTGCAAGTTACAGCGATCCATCTATGGACTGGTGCAAGCATCTCTTTGATGAGGTGATCAAAGCATATGGTTTTATACAGACTTACGGTGAAGCATGTATTTACAAGAAAGTGAGTGGGAGCTCTGTAGCATTTCTGATATTATATGTGGATGACATATTGTTGATTGGAAATGATATAGAATTTCTGGATAGCATAAAAGGATACTTGAATAAGAATTTTTCAATAAAAGACCTCGGTGAAGCTGCTTATATATTGGGCGTCAAGATCTATAGAGATATATCGAGACGCTTAATAAGACTTTCACAAAGCACATACCTTGATAAAGTTTTGAAGAAGTTCAAAATGGATCAGTCAAAGAAAGGGTTCTTGCCTGTATTACAAGGTGTGAAGTTGAGTCAGACTCAAAGCCCGACCGCTGCAGAAGATAGAGAGAAAATGAAAGTCATTCCATATGCCTCAGCCATAGGTTCTATCATGTATGCTATGCTGTGTACCAGACCTGATGTGTGCCTTGCCATAAGTTTGGCAGGGAGGTAACAAAGTAATCCAGGAGTGGATCACTAGACAGCGGTCAAGAACATCCTGAAGTACCTGAAAAGGACCAAGGATATGTTTATTGTTTATGGAGGTGACGAAGAGCTCGTCGTAAATGGTTACGTCGATGCTAGTTTCGACACTGATCCGGATGACTCTAAGTCACTGATACGTCTCCAACGTATCTATAATTTATCAAGTATCCATGCCATGTTTACAATAATTTGATATGGTTTTGGTATGATTTGCATGGAACTAACCCGGACTGATGCTGTTTTCAGCAGAACTACCGTGGTGTTGTTTTTTGTGCAGAAATGAAAGTTCTCCAAATAAGCTGAAACTTTTTGATGATTTTTTTGGAAAAAAGAGACCCCGAAGCTTCGTGGAAGGACTAGAAGGTGAAGGAGTGGGGTACAAGACACCTGGGCGCGCCAGGGGGCCCAGGCCAGCCCTGGTGGGTTGTGCTCACCTTGAGGCCCATCTTCGCATGAAACTGACGCCAAAAAATCCTATAAATAGAGAAACCATCAGAAGTAACCCTAGATCAGAAGTTCCGCCGCCGCAAGCCTCTGTAGCCACGAAAAACCAATCTAGACCCCGTTCCGGCACTCTGCCGGAGGGGGAAATCATCACCGGTGGCCATCTTCATCATCCCGGTGGCCACCATGATGAGGAGGGAGTAGTCCACCCTCAGGGCTGAGGGTTTGTACCAGTAGCTATGTGTTTAATCTCTCTCTCGTGGAGATGGCACGATCTTGATGTATCGTGGGCTTTGTTAATATAGTTGGATCATATGATGTTTTCCCCTCTCTATCTTGTTGTGATGGATTGAGTTTTCCCTTTGAGATTTCGTTCTTATCGGATTGAATATTTTTATGGATTTGAGAACACTTGATATATGTCTTGCATATGAACACCCGTGGTGACAATGGGGTATTATATTGATTCACTTGATATATGTTTTTGCACTCAACTCGCGGATTCCCGAGGTGACATTGGGTAATTTATGCATGGGGGTTGATGCACGTTCTCGTTTTTTGTTTCTCCGGTAGAAATCTTGGGCACTCTTTGAGGTTCTTTGTGTTGGATTGAGTTTTATGAATCTAAATTTGCTTTGGTGTTATTTTAGTACGAACTCTTGATAGATCGATCGGAAAGAATAGCTACAAACAATTTCTTCGTATGTTCTCCGCTAGATAGGAACTTTCGAGTGATTCTTCATCACACGTTGAGGGATGGTTATATGATCCAATTATATTAGCATTGTTGAAGGATTGCACTAGCAAAAGTACAGACCCTAGGCCTCATTTTCAAGCATTGCAATATCATTTGTACTCACTTTTGTTGCTTGCTACCTTGCTATTTTTTATTGTTCCTATTACAAAAATCAATATCTACTATTATTACTACACTTTTATCACCATCTCTTTGCTGAACTAGTGCACCTATACAATTTACCATTGTATTTGGTGTGTTGGGGACACAAGAGACTTTTTATTACTTGGTTGCAGGGGTGTTTGAGAGAGACCATCTTCATCCTACGCCTCCCACGGATTGATAAACCTTAGGTCATCCACTTGAGGAAAAATTGCTACTGTCCTACAAAACTCTGCGCTTGGAGGCCCAACACGTGTCTACAAGAATAAAGTTGCGTAGTAGACATCAGTCACAAACCGGATACGTATTTATATTGAATGGTGGAGCTGTCAGTTGGTGCAGTTCCAAGCAGAGCGTCGTGGCGGGATGTACGTGTGAAGCGGAGTACATAGCTGCTTCGGAAGCAGCACATGAAGGAGTCTGGATTAAGAAGTTCATATCCGATCTAGGTGTAATACCTAGTGCATCAGGTCCAAGAAAAATCTTTTGTGACAACACTGGAGCAATTGCCTTGGCGAAGGAATCCAGGTTTCACAAGAGAACCAAACACATCAAGAGACGCTTCAACTCCATTCGTGAAAAGGTCAAGGATGAAGACATAGAGATTTGCAAAATACATACGGATCTTAATGTGGCAGACCCGTTGACTACTGGAAACGCCACATACGCCGAGTGCCAGGAACACTCGGTAAAGGGCCGAAAACCCTCGGCAAAGTCTTTGCCGAGAGTTGTGCTCGGCAAAGGCCACCCGGCGTACACCTCTTGCCGAGGGACAAACTGAAATTTTGCTTAGGTTAATTTTGATTAAGTAACATATTATTAGGTATATTAATTCAAAATGTCATTTGTGTGAGCTACTGCTATTCAACTTGACATTAGATAAATTTAGATTAGTAATGGAACCAAAATTTTGCTTAGGAACCAAAATTTTGCTTAGCAGTGGAACCAAGTTATAGTTATTTATAATTTTATTTTATTTTATTTTATTTCGAGATTACTCTCCGTTTTAGTTACTAATATATTTTATTTTGTTTTCCGATTCTGAGGGGGGCTCTAGTAAGTACCAGAGAGTCTCGAGTGGTAGGGTGACCCATGTTAGCAACTCTGGCATGACCGAGTCGTCCGGCTCCTGTCAGCTCGCTACCGACGAGGATTCGACATCAGATGACGATGTCGGATTGGACTTTGATGTACCGGATCTGCTCGCTACCGAGTCGGCCGACATGGTTGCCTCGGACGGCTCGGGGTCTACCTCAAGCAACTCTTCCAAGAGGAAGAAATCCGGGCATGGTCCAGGGAAGGTCCCGGAACCAACGGTTGCCGACGACCGTCCTGTCATTACACCGAGAGGAGATTGGTAAGCATTTGATTTGCAAATTATTTTGGATACCACAGCTTTTCCACTCACACATGCTTATATTTTTCATCATGCAGTCAGTGGGAATTTATCCCTGCAAAGCCTAAGGGGGCGCGATTGCCGAACCACATCATCGGCTCCCTCTTGAGGAAGTACTTCCTCGGGTTGGCCAAGCCGGGTGATGACCACCCGCCGTAGCCAGGTTTAACCAGGGAGCACTACCAGCCCACGAAGGATGAGCATGATGTCACCATGGCCACCCGGGTCATTAATGATTTTTATGTCAGTATCTTCGCCACTGCATTTTTTCATATCTAAATTCCTGTAATTAACTGCCATATGCTTTCTTGTAGGAAGCATTTTCTTGCGAGGATGGTGAGAAAGACAAGGCGACAAAAGGCATCATGAAATCAGCCCGGAAGATACTCTCCGACGTCAAGCTCATGCTGCGGTACAAAGCCGTGATGCAGTGTCGGCTGCTCGATGACATGGGGCTTAAGATGACGAGGAAGACTGCTTGTCAGGCCAACTTGGAGAGAGAAGAATACTTGTCGGTGGTAAGTGACAACATTGGTTGCTAGTGCTTTGATTCAGCCGCCTCTTGTTAGTCAATGATTCGATTTTGTCTGACTAGGTGAGGGAACCCTGGATGTAGGAAGATTGTTAGGAGGCCCTGGTTGACATGTGGTGTGACCCAGCATGGCGGGCGCAACATGTGGAGAAGGGAAACGATCGTGCCAAAATGCCAGGCCCGGCTCATGTCCAGGGGAGCCGGAACCTAATCACTCTGAAGCAACACATGGTATGTGGATTAAGATGTTAACTTTTTTTGCACGGTGCATCTCCGTTCATTGAACTTGATGGATAATTTTGTAGGAGGCGACGTTTGGTCGCCCGGTCCACATCCTGGAGGCCTGGAAAGAAGGCCACAAGGGGAAGGATGACGCTGAGTTCTGCAGCCTGTCGGCGCAGGAGAAATACGGGACCTTCAAAGAGGTCTTCCAGGAGGTGCACGGGCAGGACGCCGAAACTATGTCCAAGCCCCTTGATCTTGAGCTGCGCATCATTGCTGGCGAGGGGAAGGGCCATGGCTGCCACGTCCTTTGCAACGGGGCGATCGCCACCTCCTTGCATCGCAAGCTCCACGAGATACGCGCATCGAGCACAAGCTCAACTCCGTCCATACGGAGTTGCCCAACTGCCGCGTCACATGAGATAGCGCGCCTCAAGGTTAGCATCATAACCATTCATTTATGTCCATGCCTCGAAATAGCACCCTTGCAACCTATATGAGCCTAATGTCATATTACAAGATTTAATGGACCAGCGGGCTGCTGAAGAGGAGCAAAGGCGGCAGGCTGAGCAAGAGAGCAGAGATACTAGTGGGCTGCTGAAGAGGAGCAAAGGCGGCAGGCTGAGCAAGAGAGCAGAAATGAACAAAAGGTTCAAGCTGATCGAGAATCAACTATAGGTAGAACATTCATTAAACTAGAGTAGAATATTCATTATATAGCGACGAACAATGCTCACATGACTCTACTCTTATATGCTCTTATGCAATCTCAAAGCAGTGGAAATGATGTCCCTCCTCTTGCTCCTCCTCCGGAATCTTAACCCGATGAAAATGATGCCCCTCCTCCTCCTCCTCCTCCTCCTCCTCCTCAAGATGTTGTATGAACATGTGAACTTCTATGTTATGTGCACGTGTTTTGCAAGTAGTGAACTTCCATAAGTTAATCATATCTATGAATTTGTGAACTTGTGTGCGATGTGTACTAGTATGAAACATTCGCCTAGGTGAACTACTTTAAATTATGCCTATGTGTGTGATGTGTTGCTCGATGAATTTCTAGGGAGCTAGGAGCTCCCACATTCATTTGTTATGATAACATTTTCTGCACTGCATTTATATACAGAAATTGCACCGTAGTTGTTTTCAGTTGCAGGGATCAGATAAGAAAGAGCTTAACAGCAGAAGCAATGTGACACATTTCCGAGAGCTACACTCGAAAAAAGAGAGACTACCGAGCCCAACTCTCGGAAAAGGGGTCGTCTCAGCACTGAAACTACTGTTGTGCCATTCTTTTCCGAGGGCACTCTCGGAAACGGGGTCAGCTGACCACTTTACTACTACAGTTGTGCCCTCTTTTCCGAGGGCTGTGACACTCGTAAAAGATCAACTGCCATGTGGGACACCCAGGCCCACTGGTCAGTTTCGAAGAGTTTAGTCAACAGTCGTATATTGAGCATTGCCGAGGATGGCTCTCGGCAAAGATATCGTCATATTATTCTTTTTAAATATTTAGCAAATAATTTAAAAGTTTTACTGATAAATTTGACCAGTGGGACCACATGTCAGTTAGGAATGTTTCTGTGGCATGTTTTTACCGACCGCGACGTGGCGGCTCTCGGTATAGGTAACAGAAGTGACGGCGCCCTCAGTTGTGAACGGGCATGCCACGTGGCTTCTCTTTGCCGTGTGGTGCTCTCAGCGTCTGCGCCGTTTGCCATGAGGTGCTTGTTCGCCGTGAGCCCATGACGGCAACGTTAGCTAGTTGCCGTGAAGCCATGTTTGCCGAGTGTGGCTCTCGGTTTTGTCTACTTTGCCGAGTGTCCGTGTTTTGGCTCTCGGCGAAGAGCCTGGCACCCGGCGTATATAGAAATTCCAGTAGTGATACATATTCCCTGAAAGATTGCTGAAGCATGGAGTTGTGATTCCCATCATCACTGACCAAGATAAAAGGGCGCACATCGTTGCCTTCCCGATGAGTCGCGCTGTGCTTTCCTCCACTGATGTTCATCTACAAAAGCCCAAACAATTTCCACGATCAAGCTTTGCTAGAGTAGAGTGCACATATACTGGATATGCCGTGTAAAATGTAAAACGACTCCAATGAAAGACAAGCGCCAAAAATAACTTAAATATACATGTCGATATGTGAAAATTAAAGATATGTTTACATGTTTCTCGGACAGTTGGCTTGTCGTTCTCATACTTGCAAATATAACTGTAGAAAGAGTCCAAGGGAAGGCAATAATTAATCTGGACATATACTTACTGTGGATATTATAAATACTAGTCAGCTGTTTCATGCTGCTTGGATAGTTGGCATGTCATTGTCACATGTCAGCCGCCCTTGTCTGAATCGAAGTCATCTCTCGAGACTTTTCTATTTTGCCAAGAATCTCTGCAAGATTTGGCAGAGGCCAGCCTAGTTAAATTTGTCTAGACAGAACGACCTCATCAATCCCAGCCATGGAGGCTGCCATGTCTGCAGTTGCAGGCGAACTCCTAAGCCGGTTCATCTCCTTCCTGATGAACAAGTACCACTACTCCAGCCATACACAATCAGAGAAGGTGGTGGAGAGGTTGCAGCATCTTCTGATGAGAGCTTGCACCATCGTCGAGGAGGCGGACACACGATACATAACCAACTCTGGGATGATGATGCAGCTCAAGATGCTCTCAGAGGCCATGTACCGAGGATACAGCGTGATGGACACCTTGAGGTACCAAACCCTGCAAGACAGTGCATGCTTCGATGAGGTTAGCATCAACGACACATCTAACAGCAGCTTGTATTTCACCATTCCTTTCAAGCGTTCTCGAACAATAACTCAGAAAGATGGCAAGGCCATGCGCCATGAGCCATATGGTGCCTTGGAAAGATTAGAAGTCGCTGTTGCTAACATGGCAGAATTTGTTGTGCTTCTCGGTGGATGCGAGCGCATGTCTCGTAGGCCATACGACATTTATCTTTACACCGACAACTTCATGTTCGGCCGACATGCTGAAAAACAATTTCTTTTGAGCTTCTTGTTGCAGCAAAACCCTCCTGGTGATGCACCGGTCGTTCTTCCGATCATAGGTGGTGCCAAAGTTGGGAAGAAATCTTTGGTTGCTCATGCGTGTGGCGATGAAAGGGTTCGCTCACGCTTCTCTTCTATTTTGCACTTGAATGGAGACAACCTATTGAGAATACTTGACCATGGAAAGACCATGTTTGGGTTGACGATGTTGGTTGTTATTGAGTTTGCTTCTGATGTCGGCGACGATGACTGGAAAAAGTTTCAATCGTTTTTCATAAGAATGGGCAGAGGGAGTAAGATCATCATCGTAAGTAAACTTAAAATATTAGCCCGGTTTGGATCGGTGAAACCAATTTTCCTTAAGGTTCTATCTTATGATGAGATGAGGTACCTTTTCAAGGCAATGGCATTTGGGAGCGTAGACCCCGCAGAACATCCACAGCTAGTACAAATAGCAGATGAATTTGCCAAGGTGGTGCACAATGTGCGAGGTTCACTCATCGAAATAAATGTGTTCGCGGATGTGCTGAGAAGGAATCTCCATGTTCAGTTTTGGCGTTGCGTATTGAACAAGGGGATAAGATACTTTAGAAGGAACCTCTCTATATATGGTGTGCACCCAGGCATTCTTATAGAACAAGGCCATCTAGTGGACATTTCTGACTTTGCTTTGCATCCACTTAGCATGACATTGGGGGAACCACCACTTAATGTTTCAATCAAGGAGGAACCACTGAGTGTTACATTGGGGGAACTTCTAGTAAATCCTAGCGTCAGACCCGGAAGGAGACTTCACCTTAATTGCATGGAAATCAAGGATAGCGCCTCATAAATCATTCACTCATTTTGTTACAAGTCATGCTCCAGAAACATATGAAGGTAGCAAGTTGGAAGGTAGTTCCTTGCCAAGGAGGAAGCGACGAGGAGTGCCAATCTAAATTTGTTTCAGAACTCTGTGTAATGTAACTCTTGTTGTATTTTCCGATGCATTACAAACGTTGTGTTCATGTATTACCGTTTAACTAAATGTATTACATATCTCAATTACTGTACAATAGACTTGTATGTTTTATCATATCCAACAAACCAGCACCTGCTCTTCTTAGATAATGAACAAAAGCATCTAAAGTGGCAGTACCTACTGGGTTAGTCTCAGTAAGGTAGCTTACAGGAAAAGATTAGCTTAAGTCTGCTGCGCGCCAGCATCCTTCCCAGGCCAGTATACCTCCCACAAAAGTAATAATCTTCTAATAAAAATTGGGAAACTGAAACAGGTTTGAATGCAAATTACTGAGGACAATTTCGAAGATCGTTGTCATTGGCGAGGCTAGTGCACCAGCCCTTAAGTCCAACACCATTTCTCACTCAACCAGTGGTTTCTTATGAAGAATAGAGACACACATAATGCCCGTTGACATTCTAGCTAGGAGCAATGTTTAAGTGACCAAATTATACTGTACATCTGTGCAGTTTTTTATTGCAATGATTTGTGATAAAAATAGAAATCCAAATTACATAAATGCAGCTCTGAAGGTCTGGACTGTGGGCAAATGTATCCCTATATTAGTTGAGTTCACTATTCAACTCAAAGGTAAGCACTTGCCACTCTTAACTTGGTCCTAAACAGCTGGTAAATTCCTTTTTAGCTAGTCTTCCCCGATGATCATGAGAATCATGGTCGTGAACTAGTGGCTAATTGCCTCGTTTTCTCTTTGCATACTTGATCATGTGAATACCATTTTCTCTCTGTGTACTGTTTTTATCCAGCTGATGGTTGAAACTGAAATACAGATGAAACACATATTACCCAGAAATTGAGTTTTTAAACAAACATACCTGAATTTCTGTTGATTACAGCCATAGCAAACAGTGTGGAACCGGTACTGTTTTGCCAAGACCTTTGTCCCGACAGTGTCAATTGAAGCCCAGAGCAGCTTCCAGCCAAAAAATAGTGCTAGACATCATGTAAAAAAACAAAGAGTGGTAAACATGCTAGAAGAGATGGATCAGTTGCACAATGGAGAAGGGTATGAACGTAAGCAGATGATGATTGAGAGGTGTGTGCGCAGTACCATCGTGGGCATGTCACCAAGCTATTTTTTAATCAACACATAACGAATCGCTGGTGTGGCAGATGCAGAAACAAAACGATGATGTATGTGATGTTTACATGTCAACTACCACAGAGCTATCGAAGCGAGTTGATAGGTATCCCCCAATTGTGTGACTGGATTACACAGAGTTTCTTTTACTTGGGAACAATGTAAGCATTATCTAATAAGTCAACAAAATCACGGGAATTTTAGGAACAATTGATTGTGATGGCTAGATCAATCAATAATGCATGTGAGGACCCACCATTAAATTTATTCAAACTAAGCAGGCCGGCAATGTGGTGGGGTATATATGATGTGTATAGGCTGAAGACAAAAACAATTAGATTAATTAAATTAAGTGTGTGAACGTAAGTCTTCATTACTTTATATGATCCAACATATAATCATGTAGGAGTACTAAATAAAAAATTACAAACATCCAAAACATTCAACTGATATTACTGGGTTTATCATGAAATATACTTTTACAATATGCAACTTTTTTAGGTGAGGTTGCGCAGAAAGTGACGGACATAGCATCATCCTGAAGACTAAGTAATGCTGAAAACAAATATACAATTTAGATTGCAGGTACCACTTTCACATTGCCCACCTAACACCAAAGAGGCAATGTCAACAGCATATAAGCCAGTTGTTTATTAATCATCACGTAATCAGAGGAAAAGTAAGCATCGGTTACTTAACTAAACTGTGAGGTGGATAAGATCATCAGTATGATATATCCTTCCAATTGAGGAGCAAGCAACCTCTAGTCAGCTCTCCAAACCGCATACTTGCATACAAATCATCTTCTTCCCCCTGCCGCTGCAGCAGGAAGTACTTCTCCAGGTCGGCCAAGTGCAGAGAATTGCTTATTTTCTTTCAATTGATTTTCGTCATTCATTACTTCTTATTATAGCTATCAATGTTTCTTGACTGCTTGAAAAACAGTTGGTCAGATTTCACGAAGTTATCTAGTCAGTTGTATATCCAGTTTCACATGTATTTTTGCTGCAGGAGGTATAGAATAGCATGGAGAATAAAGGGTCACAGCATGAAAGTGCGACACCAAGGCAGTTCCCACTCCAGTTGTTGGAACAAATTACACATAATTTTTGTAAGAAGGGCATAATTGGTCGCGGTGGATATGGAGTAGTTTATAAGGTATGACTATTACTTGCATCTTTTACTTTTGAACTGATACTTAGGTGATACTACACTAGTTCATCTGCAATAACCCACTCAGCATATTAACAGAAATGTTAAACAGGGAGTACTCGAGAATGGGGAAGAGATTGCTGTTAAGAAACTTATGTACCAGTCAGGACTTGGCGACGAGCAATTTAAGAATGAGGTTATGAACCTTATGGGGGTCCAACATAAAAATATCGTACGGTTAGTTGGCTACTGCTATGAAACACGAAATAAAGTTGCAGAGTTCGATGGAAAACTTGTTTTTGCCAGCATGGACGAAAAAGCTCTCTGCTTAGAATACTTGCATGGTGGAAGCCTTGACAATCATCTTTCTGGTATGATGGTGCTATACTTAAACTATTTATCTCTCTCCCAGAAGTAGCATTTTTGACATTGTAATGGTCTCCAAAACACAGATTTGATCACTAATTTCTATTAGGTCGTACTTTTTTTATCTAACAAAATTATATATACTTGCAAGATATTTTTCAGGGAAAAACACGCATAATTTGCAAGTATATAATTCAGATATTTTAACCAGGTCCAAAATGTTTACTTTTAGGGACCCAACTAGAACATTGTGCATGCAAAGAAAATGATCCCAGGGTTTGGTCTTCGTAATACACTGTTTGTTTGCTTCTACAGATGAATCCAGTGGACTTGATTGGTGCACACGTTACCGAATAATTAAGGGAGTTTCTGAAGGTTTGAAGTACCTTCATATGGGATCCAAATGTCCTCTTTACCATCTGGACTTGAAACCTGCTAACATATTGCTAGATAAGGATATGACACCAAAAATTGGAGATTTTGGTCTGTCAAGACTCCTTGGTTCAACACAAACCTGTGTTACGCAAACATGTATAGGAACACAGTAAGTTGGTACCTCATGAGAAGTAACCAATTTCTTTTAACAACCATCTATGAAAGTAACTGTCTTTCATACTACCATGCAGTGGATACATGCCACCAGAATACATCGATAAACAACAAATCACGCCAAAGTTTGACGTATTCAGCTTGGGTGTCATAATTTTACAAATAATGGCAGGGCCTAGTGGCTATTTCAAATGTGCAGACATGTCTTCCCAAGAGTTTATTGAGCTCGTAAGAAAGAAAACTCCTAGTTACACCATTAGCATTATTCATTTTACAAATATTATGTGGGGTGTCTTACCTCTGTGACATGATCGCATAGCACTTTTCCACATTGTGTTCAATTTTGTAGGTACATGGAAACTGGCTCAGAAGGCTGCAGGCAACAACAATGTCTAGGCGTACATCACAGGAAGTTAAAACATGCATCGAGATAGCGTTAAGATGTGTGGAGTTTGAGCGAGGGAAAAGACCTACTATAGCCGAGATTGTTGATGAACTGAACATGGTAGATACTACCAAGAGTTCACCTAGAGGCCAGGTATAATTTTAGAATGCTACTTTAGATTCACAATTGAGGAAAATTAAAAGTCCTTGCAAACAAGAAGTTTATATACGTTCTGGAAAATGTTGTGTTTGTAGGTCAGCGACTTTGGAAGCAAGCAGGCCAACATACAATATGCAAGCTCAAGTAAGTATGCATCTATTAGCTGATTCTAGTTTTGCATGGCATATCGAAAAAATAGTTCTGATACATTTATCATTGATGTCACCCAGAATCGGAACTGGATATATTTTACCATCTGGCTTTGCCATGCAACTAAAATATGGAAGTGTAAAAGTTTCACAAAATAAAAAGAAGAGTAATAAAGCGACCAGAGTGCACCATATATATCACACTATCAGTTCATTCAGAGTTTTTATAAACTGTTGCACTTGAGTTGTCTCATTGGGCATATTACATCATGAGCTGCATACACCCGTACATACATAGAAGATCAAGTTAAACTGGAAGGTACTACGTAGAATTCAGATTGATTAGCTCAAGCCAGTGTTTGCTTAACTCAGTTATCAATGAGAAAACTAGCTACTAATGAATAATGAAATAATAAACTATGTAACACACTTGTGAAATTGGTGTGTTAATTTGCAATGGTGGCATACAGGGATGAAGCCTACTTTGACGCCAATCGAACCCGGGAGCGTGCAGCTGGCAATCAAGAACAAAATGACTCGACTGAGGCAGTGTACCAAAAATGTGATACTGGAGCTCACCGGTGGTATAGATACTGCCAAGAGTTCACCTAGAGGCCAGGTATAATTTTAGAGTGCTATTTAAGATTCACAATTGAGGAAATATCCTTGCAATAAAGAACTTTATATACGAACCCATAAAATTTTGTGTTTGTAGGTCATCGACTTCATAAGTAAGCAGGTTAAGATACAATACACAAGCTCATGTAAGTATGCATCTCTTGGCTAATTCAAGTTTTGCGTTGCATGTCAACAAAATAGTTGTGATACATTATTGATGTCACTCAGAATTGGAATCGATTATCAGGTATATATTTTACCATCGGGCTTTGCCATGCAACTAAAATCGGAACTGTAATGGTCTCAAGAGAATAAAACAGGAAGAGTAACAAAATGATTAGAGTGCACCATGTATAACACATTATCACTTCATCTGGATTGGGCATAGACATCCAGAGCTGCACATACACCTGTACAAGTACAGAAAATCAACTTAAACTGCAAGGTGCTGGGTAGAGTTCAGATTGATTAGCTCAAGCTAGTGCCTGCTTAACTCAGTTATCGACGAGAAAACTAACTAGCACTCCCTCCGTTTTTATTTATTCCGTGTATTAGCTTTGGTCGAAGTCAAGCTTTGTAAACTTTGACAAAGTTTATAATAAAAAATATTAACATATACAATAACAAATCAATACGATTAGATTCATTAGTGAATGTACTTTCACATCATATAGATTTGTCATAGTAAATGTTTATACTTTTTACTATAAACTTGGTCAAACTTTACGAAGTTTGACTTCAGTCAAATCTAACATGCAGAGTAAATAAAAACGGAGGGAGTAATGAATAACGAGACAGCAAAATAACACACTTGTGAAATGGCGGCATACAGGGACAAGGCCTACTTTGACGCTGATCGAACCCGGCAACGTGCAGCTGGCGATCAAGAACAACAAATTGACTCCATTAAAGCAGTGTAACAAAAAGGTGATGCTGGAGCTCACCGGCGGCAACTACACCAGTGACCGCCCAGGCCTGGACCTGGTGGCCGTCGTGGATGTCAGCAGCAGCATGCACGGCGAGAAGATAGACCAGCTGAAGACTGCCTTGGGTTTTGTCATACAGAAGCTAGGCCCCATGGACCGCCTCTCCATCGTCACATTCTCCAACTCCGCCAAGAAGCTCTGCCCGCTGCGGCAGATCACCACGGCC
Organism: Thinopyrum elongatum; assembly: GCA_011799875.1. Classification (NCBI taxonomy): domain Eukaryota; kingdom Viridiplantae; phylum Streptophyta; class Magnoliopsida; order Poales; family Poaceae; genus Thinopyrum; species Thinopyrum elongatum. Next base: position 25,884,656 of record CM022298.1, read on the forward strand.
TCACAGCGTGAGTTGCAGAAGCTCATCAACAAGCTTGTGCCCCGCCACCGTGGTGGCACCAACATGATGGACGGCCTCCAGACCGGGCTCAAGGTCCTCACCAACCGCAGCAAGGAGTTGGGCGGCGGCCGTGTCGTCGGCATCATGCTCATGTCTGACGGCCAGCAGACCACAGGCGACGTTACTCAAGTCAATGCCAGCAACGTGCCCGTCTATACGTTTGGTTTCGGCGCAGACAGTGACCCTATGGTACTCAATGCTGTCTCGGTCAACAGCATGGGAGGGACCTTCTCCCACATCCAGGACCAGGACATTGGCGGTGGTGGCTTGACCATGGCTTTCTCTCAGTGCCTCGCCGGCCTGCTTACTGTGGCGGTTCAGGACCTCAAGCTGACGGTTGCAACCAATGGATACGAGTCGCGGATAGTGAAGGTGACCGCTGGGAGCTACCCACAGACCACCTTCTATAATGCAGGCAGCTCGGTCACTGTCAGTCTTGGCGACCTCTATAGCAGGGAAGTGCGCAAGATCATTGTCGAACTCAACCTCCCCGCAGTTGCCACCACGTGCAGCACCGAGATCCTCAAGGTCACACACTCATACAACAGGTATCGTACCAACCAAAGAGATAATTAGTATCAAGCATCAAATCGAACGCATCAGCCCTCTCAATCTTAACTTCCCTGGTTTAATTATTGTAATTGTGATGATCATGCAGCTCTTCTTGGAGGACAATGCCGCAGTTTGATGCGCCTCGTCCTGAGATGCTGACCGTGTGGCGCACTGCTGGCGCAGAGATCTTAGAGGGGGAGGAGGATGACAAGTCGGCGATGGCAGCGTTACAAATGGAGGAGGCCCGTCTGCACACAGCGGAGATGATCAAGGAGGTGAGAATCATGGCGGACAACAACATGCTGCTCGATGCCCAGCACAAGCTAGTGGAGGCCCAGAACATGCTGGTGGAGCGCTCAAACCCGCTGCTCAGGACCGAGCTGCAGGAGCTCTTCGAGCTCTTAGAAACACCAGAAACCTACGAGAAGCAGGGCCGCCCCTACGCATTGTCATCCGAGTCTTCGCACAGGCGGCAACGTTTCGCAGCAAGGGGTGGGGACATTCAGAACATGCGGCTCTTCGCCACACCACGCATGTACAAGTACCTGGAGCAAGCCAGATTGTTCCTCAACGAACCGACAACGATGCTTCCATCAGCGGTAGATGACGACGTCAAGGAGGAGGTTGCTGATCTTACGATTAATTAATTTTGTTTGTAGTGAAGACTGAAGAGGACACTGATCACTTGGACATGGAGGAGTAAGTAGTCATGCTTCCTAGTGGTTACCATATCTTGTGGCACTAAATTAAGTTCCGGTAGCCGCGGTTGCTCATATAAAAAAAACTCGGCAACCGATAGAACAGAACTTGAAAGTAAATGAGTTTGAAAAAAAATTGCCGATCCACTAGCTAGTAGTAGTATCTGATAACACTTGAAGAGTCCTCCAGAAACCGCCAAACAAGCACCTGATAACAAACTGATTGCCCGCAAATGCGCGGAATCAAGAGAAACTGAAGCTACTGCGGCATTTGTACATGGAAAGCAAAGACAGAACAAATGAAGCTGATATAACGCAGAGACGTAGCAAAAGAGAAACATATAATCGAGAAAACTTACCTCGACGCAAGGTTGTACACCTGTCATTATTCATGGGACAGAGCTGCCAGTTTGTATGGCTTGGCTCCAGAAGATGCTAATGATCCATTCTGAGAAGAACGCCAAAAGTAGCTTCTTCCCCCAAAAAGCCAGAGTATTGGGAGCAGTATTTCTATTTCAGCTAGACTTCAACCCCAACCGAAATCTGTATTACGTAGAGCTTGCGAGTGCACCGAATATTCCCTGCACTGACATACATAACCCTCAGCAAAATCCTGAAAATACTTGTTTTTTTTTTAGCATCACCAATCGGAACACAAGTTTATACATGCCATTTAACAAGAAAAATTCAGGCGTACGCACAGAAAATCGATGAGAGCATTCTATTAACATTATACATGTGATTCATACTATTTCTTCTGCCTGAATCGAACAACTGGTATGAAATGGGGAGGGTAAATGTAGCCGAGATGTTCGGACTAATGTTGAGCTCACGGGGAACAGAGGATGGGTTTCTTCTTGCTCAGGAAGGTGAGCAGAACGCATACCGTTGAGGGTCGCAGGCGAGGGCGCGCTCCAAGCCGAATGCCTGGCTCGGGGTCGGCGCCGTACGTGCGGACGGAGCCCGCGCTGCCCGACCATCGTAGCTCGGTCGACGGCAGTCGCCGGCGCCTCGCTCGAAGCTCGGTCCAAGGAATAACGCCGGAGATCTGGGGAGGGGGCGACCTCGGGGAAAGGTACAGACCGCGCCGTCGGTGGGCGCAGCACGCAGCAGCGCCGCCGCTGCGGCGACCAGCTTGCTTTTTTACTTTTGGAGAAAATGGCGACCAGCTTGCTGACCACACCGTGGGCCTCTGTGGCCCAACAACACCGTGGACCGAACGGGTAGCCCATCAGTAAGCCACAGCGACCTCAATGTTTGGTAACCGTAGGAGCCGGGCACCCCTATTTCTCGCGTTCAGCGAGACGAGGGGATGCGCTCGCTTCTGGGGGCGCCCCAGATGGGCCGGCCCAGCCGCGGGAGCCACAGCCTATTTTTTTCTTCTGTTTTCTGTTTTCATTTTTTACTTTATTTTTGTACTTTTCTTTATACTTTCAAATATTCTACATATATATGTGTATATATTACAAAAAACACTCTTCAAAACACATTGAAGAAATTGTTAAATAAGTATTAAAAAATCTTGAACAAGAACTTGAAAACTATTGAACAAGTATTTGAAAATATTGAATAAGTATTAAAAAATGTTGAGCAAGTATTTGAAAAATGTTGAGTAAGTATTAAAAAATGTTGAACGAGTATATGAAAAATGTTGAATAAGTACTTGAAAATGTTGAATAAGAATTCAAAAAATGTTGAAAAAGTATTTGAAAAATGTTGAATAAGTATTGAAAATGTTGAACAAGTATTTAAAAAATGTTGAATAGGTATTAAAAAATGTTGAATGAGTATATGAAAAATGTTGAACAAGTATTTGAAAATGTTGAATAAGTATTAAAAATGTTGAACAAGTATTTGAAAAAATGTTGAATAACTATTTAAAAAATGTTGAATAAGCATTCGGACAATGTTGAACGTGTGTACAAAAAATGTTGACCACTTGTTACGAAAATGTAGAGTGAAAACGAAAACAAACATAAGAAAAACAAAAAATAGCGAAGAAAAAAGAAAACCAAACAAAAATGGAGAAAAAAAAAGAAAACCAAACAAAAAAGAAGGAAAAATGAAGAAAAGCCCGATCAAAAAACAAAAATAAACAAAATAAACCAAAGACAAAAAGAAAAAAAAGAAGAAACAAATGCAAAAAGAATGAAAAAAAATGGAGAATAAAAAAGAAAAGAAAGAAAATGAAGAAAATGGAGAAGAAAAATGAATAAGTATTAAAAAACGGAGAAATAAAAAAAAACTTCGGTCTTTTACGTCAACTAGAGTGCGACTCCTATGTAAACGTGAAGTGAAAAGTGGCGTAGTGGCTAGCAGCTCTATGCAGTAGTCAAACGACCCAGGTTCGAATCCCCTCTACCCTCATTTTCTCTTACATTTTCTATTTCTTTATGGCGCGAGTGGGCCGGCCCGATTAGGGGAAACGCTTCAGCGAGAGAAAACTGCTGGCTCGCTGAATGCGAGAAATAGTTCTCGCGGTAGGAGCCGGGCCTGGCTAGCTCAGCCTGACTCAACGGATATGCACCTCGTTTGGTTGCCTGCATCGAGGCTGCTTGCATTAGGGGATCGGTTTAGGCACATTGTTTGGTTATCTGCATTGGCTCGGCGCATGCAACTCCACTGTGTTTGGTTGCTTGCACGGGAGATGATTAAGATTAACAGTTATCCATAACACACATAGTGTTATGGCGATTGCGGTGAACGATGGCAAGGACACAAGCAACTAGTTCGCCGCGCCGCCATCGGACTCGGCGCCAATGCCACTGTACACCATTGCGGGCTCGCCGTGTGCGGAACGCCGGCCTCTTCGGGTCGACGAGTAAGCCTCACGCCGCCTTCGGGCTCGGCACCGAGGCCACCGTCCATGTCCGTCGCGATTGGGGACCACAATGTCGAGCAGTCATTCTCCAGAGCGGCGCGATTGGGGACCTCGAGCACGTCCGTTGCGGCGAACCTAGGAGACCTAGAGGATGGGGCGGATCCAGCAGGGCCAAGTTTCCATACATCACCACCGAGGACGCTGGCAATGCCACCTCTTTCTCCGGTTACCCACAGACGGACCTCCTCACGCCGATTGCCACCGCCGGGGATATCACGCAGATCCAAGCCGTGGTCGGATTGGTCGGCACGCTCTCCGCCGGCCCGCGCGGCCTCGTGCCGGAGACGCTGCCCACCGCATTGTCGCTTGACGACCCGGACTACCACCATCCTCACCACCTGCTGCCTCCTCACCCCCAAGGCCGCCCCAAGCCTTCCTGCCCTCCGTCCCACTGTCCTACCTCGCCCGGACCCAACAAGGGGAGCTGCTGCTGCTGCGCTCCGTCCTGGCGAGGACGTGGCCTCCTGCCTGCGGGCTCCCGAGCCCATGGAAGAGCTCCTCTCCCAAGCGCCTCTGTGAAAGATCGTGGATGCCGCCTAGGGGGGGGGGTGAATAGGCGCTTTAAAATAATTACGGTTTAGGCTTGAACAAATGAGGAATAAAACTAGCGTTTAATTAGTCAAGCACAAAACGTAAATTGACTAGGCTCACCTATGTGCACCAACAACTTATGCTAAGCAAAATAAACAACTAAGTGATAGCAAGATATATAACATGAAACACTATGGCTATCACAAAGTAAAGTGCATAAGTTAAGGGCTAGGGTAAGAGATAACCGAGGCACGCGGAGACGACGATGTATCCCGAAGTTCACACCCTTGAGGATGCTAATCTCCGTTTGGAGCAGTATTGAGGCACAATGCTCTCCAAGAAGCCACTAGGGCCACCGTAATCTCCTCACGCCCTCGCACAATGCAAGATGCCGTGATTCCACAAAGGGGCCCTTGAGGGCGGTCACCGAACCCGTACAAATGGCAACCCTTGGGGGCGGTCACCGAACCCGTACAATTGGCAACCCTTGGGGGCGGTCACCGGTACCCGTCAAATTGCTCGGGGCAATCTTCACAACCTAATTGGAGACCCCGACGCTTGCCCGGAGCTTTACACCACAAGGATTGAGCTCCGACAACACCAACCGTCTAGGGCACCAAAGCACCCAAGAGGAGCAAGCTCTAGGGTGCCCAAACACCCAAGAGTAACAAGCTTCTCAACTTTCACTTCCACGTATCACCGTGGAGAACTCAAACCGATGCACCAAATGCAATGGCAAGGGCACACGGAGTGCCCAAGTACTTCTCTTCCAAATCCCACCAAAGCAACTAATGCTAGGGAGGAAAATGAGAGGAAGAACGAAGAAGAGAACACGAAGAACTCCAAGATCTAGATCCAAGGGGTTCCCCTCACATAGAGGAGAAAGTGATTGGTGGAAATGTGGGTCTAGATCTCCTCTCTCTTTTCCCTCAAGAACTAGCAAGAATCATTGGAGGGATTGAGAGATAGCAAGCTCGAAGAAGGTCAACAATGGGGGAAGAACACGAGCTCAAAAGATTGAGAACCATTGGGGAAGAAGACCCCCTTAAATAGCCCCCCCCCCCCCAAATCCAACCGTTATGCCCACAAGTCGTGCTCAAGTGGTACTATCGCTCGGGGGAGCGGTACTACCGCTTAGCACGGTCAAAACAGCCCAACGAGATAGAAAAACACGAGTAGTAGTTCTGCCAGAGAGGTAGTACCGCTCGGGGGAGCAGTACTACTGCTTGAGCAGTACTGTCGCTCTCTACTACCGCTCTACTACCGCTCGAGTAGATTGAGCAATAGAAGCATAAAAATAAGCGGAAGTGGTTGCGGTAGAAGGAAGCGAAAGTACTGCGCAAGCGGTACTACTGCTCGGGGGAGTAGTACTACCGCTTAGAGCAGTACTACCGCTCTCTACTACCGCTCGAGCAGAAAAACTACCCAAGCAAAATAGAAGGAAACTCCAAAACTGAAACTGCTATAACTCCTGCAAACGGACTCCGAAATCAGCAAACTCAAACTTGTTGGATAGAAGACGACAAGTACTATCCAATAGTGACGGGATATTAAGAACTAGCAACGGAGAAGAAATGCCAATATGATAAGGAAGAGGACCTTCCCACAATATGAACCGGCAAAAACTCCAACATCGAAAACATCATAGAAGATGCATATGAATTCCGTTTTTGATGAACTCGAGCTTGTCATGAAGATGACCATAAGCTCTAAAACTCACACAGAGAAAAACCAAACAAGAACCAAGAAAGATGATGCAAGGATGCAATGGTTTGAGCTCTCTACGAATGATACGATCAAGCTACTCACTCGAGAGCCCCCCTTGATAGTACGGCTATCGATCCTATAACCCGGTCTCCCAACTACCACCATGAGACCGGCAAAATAGAAAACCTATCAAGGGCAAACCTTTGCCTTGCACATAGTCCACTTGAGCTAGATGATGACTATCTTGACTTCATCAATTTGGACCACCTATCTTGATTGAGTTGGCTCGATGAAGGCTAGTTGATTGCTCCCCCATACTCCACTATGGGTGAGCCACTCTTCGGCACATCTTCACAAGTCCATTGTCACCACAATGGACGGCAAGCTTCAAGCATGATCTCTTCGTGATGCTCCACTTGAAATTGCACACCGCAAACTTGATGACGATCACCACTTGATTGTAGGGTAACGCAGCAGAAAACAAAAATTTTCCGACCTACGCACCAGCCCAGGACCACTATGGAGACTGCATACAAGGTTTGATCATATTCGTTACCGACTCGTAGCGCAGCGGAAGAAGAGTCGATGACGATCGGCGGTGCAGATCCCCGCAGCTAGGATTTACAACCTCCCAACCGCGAGGATGTATACCCTCGTCTTCCCTTCGGACAGCCCTCCGGGAGGCGGTCGAACAGTCCCCCGGACGGTGTCGCGGACAGCCCTTCGGGAGGACCTTCGAAACTCGAACGGTCACTTGGACAGCCCTTCGGGAGGACTCACAGAACTCGGACCGTCACTTGGACAGCCCTTCGGGAGGCACTCACGAACAGCCCCTCGGGCACAAATATCGAAACTACAACCTCTCTATAGAGTTGCACACATACAGTGTCATCTATCCGGCAGGGCTTCGCCGTCCAGAACTAGTTCCTGCCGGAACCCAGACAGCCTTTCGGCTCTATGAAACTCTTTTCGTGGGAGGGAGAGAGAAGCCAGATAACATCTTGGCATGTGTATGAGAGCAAGGGATGGGGAGAATGGCAGCCCCTTCTCCCCCTTTTATAGGCCAAGGCAAGGGGTGGGGTGGGATGTTGAAATACCAAAATACCCAAGCTTCATGTCACACATGAAAGGGCATAATGGTAACACAAGGGGGGCACCAAGGGGACACCACCATGGCAGCCCTTGGGCCGGCCCACACCTTGTCTCCCCATGGGGGGGGGCCCCAACAAGCCACCAACATGTCTCCATGAAACATGCATGCTCTCTAGACAAAAAGCCACCAAACATGCAACCCCCGATTCGTGGGATCTTGTCCCCTCGCGCTGAGACAAGATGTTTTCCGCGAAACTTTTTCTGAAAAATTCCAAAAGGTCCCAGAACATTTCCGGCACCCTCTAAAATTATTCTGGGCATGATCCGAAACATTTTCATCAGCGGAAAGCATTAACAGCGGTTACGGCAGTTTCGGAACATTTCCGGTTTTTCTCTCCGAAAATTCCCAGAAGTTCCCAGACCAATTCTGGCATCCTCTGAAAATTTCCAGGCGGTGCCGAAACCCTTTTTGACCAAATAATATATTCCGAAACAACTTTTCGGTTTTACCGAAACTCTTTCGGTGTTCTCTCTCTCGAAACTCTTCCGTTGTCTCCGAAACATTTTCGGTGACTTTCTCTCAGACTCCCTGTCTAGCGTTCAACAGATAGATGACCCTTAAGCGTGTGACCCTATAGGTTCGGTGAAGTATAGACATGACCGGAACACTTTCCGATCAATGATCAGCATCGGAGCCGTGGACACCCATATTGACCCCTATACCCACACGAATGAATATTCGAGTGAACCTCCAGTTGTCGTGTGCTATTCCTGTTGCTTCGCGATATGTTAAAAATACCCGAGGTTAGACATGTTGGCATCCCCGTGGATCAACAACTTGTCCACTATGCCAGTTACCCCGTTATCGGTATTGTTCTCTTTTCTCGTTACCGTGTTCCGGCATCCCCGTGATCAAATCACAAAGTGTCTGGCCAGACGATGATGGATACCGTAACACCGAGAGGGCCCAGAGATATCTCTCCATCGTCGGAGGAGCAAATCCCAATCTTGAGCTATCAAGTTACTTGACATACTTTCCCATGAACCCGTAAGCCGCCGTAATAGCCATCCAGTTACGGATGACGTTTAACAAACCCCAAAGTTCATGAATCAAGCATGAAGAAACTCGATACTCTCATGGTCTGAGGAATTATGCAAACGTTAACCATCTCTGTGTTATTAACCATTAACTTGTGACGAATGAATCTCATAGCATAACATCAAACGGGTCGATTCAACACAAATGTTCTTCTAACATTGTGCCCTCAAAGTTGCTGGCATAGACATGCCCATGATTGGGAAAACATAATCATCATGCAACACTTGAGCTAGTCTTAGAGGCATGACTAGGAATACATTTTACCGTTTATTATTCCACACGTGCACATGGGTTTTCCCCAGAGCCTTTATGGATATACGGGCTCGGGAACCACAGCAGTTATAGCATGGAACATAAACATAATAATGAGCATGGAGATAAATAATAACATTTATTATTGCCTCTAGGGCATATCTCCTACATTGATGTCATCCTGCATGGGTTGAATGAGATCTTCCTCTTGACGCAAGCCCATGGAAACATACCTAACCCCACATAGAACTCTCACGTAGATAATGGGTTAGTACACAAAGCGTAATGGACAATGCTTACCATACCATGGGATCACTTGATCCCTCTCGGTACATCTTCTATGCTTTGTGTGTTGATCAACTTGATTCACTCTTTGACTTAGTCCTGATCAACCCTGTATCAAGTCTTCTCATCATAAACATGATGTCTTGAAGGTAAACATGAATGTTCACACAATCTTCTTCTTCAAGACATGCTTGCAATAAGCTCAACTCTCACATGACCAATTTTTGGATAAATCCTTGAATACCACCTTGGTCATCTCAAAATCTCCTTGAAACCAACAAATGGACTTCAAGAAATGCCTATGGACAAACCCTTCAAATATAACTCAAAGCAACCATTAGTCCATAGGGATTGTCATCAATTACCAAAACCAAACATGGGGGCAGCACATGTTCTTTCAATCCCCCACTACAGGAATCAGCTGCTTTGCCGTCTGCCAAGAACCAGAAAGCGGACGGGAAAGATCTTTGCCGTCAGTCGCAGACGACAAACAGTTTCGGCACAGTAAGTTACGGTAAACAGCTTCTTTGCCGTCTGCTTCGGCCTAGCGGACGGCAAAGGCCTTTGCCGTCCACTGTCGCAGGCAAGATGACGGCAAATCATGTGGACGCCAAAGAATACACGTTAGCCACGTTAGGTGGCTAACGGGAGGCTTTGCCGTCCGCTGGCTGATGGCAAAGGTGCCGTCCCCTTTGTCGTCTGCTTCATGACGTCATCACACCATGGCATATCCCTCTCTTTGCCGTCTGCCTCCCTCTTTCTTTGTCGTCAGCCAGCTGACTGGCAAAGAACTCCTCTCTTTGCTGTCTGCCTCCCTCTTTCTTTGTCGTCTGCCAGTGGACGGCATAATGACCAAATGGGTCAGCCTCAGTGCTCCCAGGTTGCACAGGCTGCTGCCACATGTCACCTTTGCCGTCCGCTGGCGGACGGCAAAGTGCCTGCACTGCCAATGTTTTTATTGTTTTCTGTTATTTCCCTGCATTTCAACAAACAAATATGATATATATACATAGCAGTACACCAATACACCAATACATAACAATCTATCATTGCATAGGGTATTAAAACATCCAATACATACATAATTTCACCATGTTCATCCATATATACATAACATAGTTTCACCATAGTTGTTCATCAATACAAATCAAAACAAAAAACTAAACAGTAGCATTCTGCCATAGCCAGCTTCCATGGAGTGAATCAAACCTGCAAAAATGGGAGTAAGAAAATTAGAAGAAGAAGAAGAAGAAGAAGAAGAAGAAGATGAAGAATAATAATAAGAAGAAGATGATGAAGAAGAAGAAGACTAGAAGAAGAAGACGAAGACGAAGAAGAAGAAGAAGAAGAAGATGAAGAAGAAGAAGAAGAAGAAGAAGAAGAAGAAGAAGATGAAGATGAAGAATAAGAAGAAGAAGAAGAAGAAGAAGAGCTAAGTATATGATATTTATGAGGTAACCAAGGTTATTATGCCATTTTTGCAACTAATAAGCTAATTATGTCATAAATGGACTAAATAAGCTAATTATGTCATTGTGGAGGATAATTAACTATATAAGTATGTCTTTTTGGGGGAAAATAAGCTAAGTATGTGGCATAATAGGGCTAACAAGCATGTACGAAGCTAAGTATGCATTTGTTAAGCAAAACACTAGAGAAAACTTACCTGGAGAAGGTAGCCCTGGAGGATAGCAGATAGGTGGTTGCCTCCTTCCACAAACTCCATGCCCTCATCTGCAGATACTGTCCACTCCCTCAATCCGTTGCCGGCGGTGGTGAGCAGTATGGCAAGGGATCCACCGGCTCCGGGGGCGGCGGGGTGCGGGTAGGCATCACACCTATGATGCAATCCCATCTCTCTGCACGACTCCGATCTGTTGACTTCGCTTCTTGCTTTGCCCAATGGACGAACTCTACTGGCGGCTCGGATGGATGCGGCATCCTGCACTTCTCCTCCCTGTTGCCCTCGAAGTAAATTCTCCAGGCGAGATTCAGCAACTCTTGATATGCACGATACCTGCATACCTGAACATGCCTCCTGGAGATGGAATCCAGATCTGCCCCCTCTTCCACCTCCTCCTCTGCTTCCTTCCACTCCCTCACGCACAGCATCCATGAGAGAGCATCGTCTCTGATCCGCATTGTCCGCTCCCTCCAGCGTTGCGCCCTGGTCTCCGCTTGGGCCTTCGTCGAGATCGAATCGAGCGGCTGCAGGAGATCTGGAAACGCCTGGTAAACCAAAGGCAGCGGGATTCGGTACCCCCTCCTCTCCCCCAATGGCACCCCGGTAGATCTGGAGGCGTGGGGCATGGGGAGGGGTATGCGGGAAGGAGATGGTCGGAGAAGCGGCGGTGGAGGAGGTGGTGGCGGCGGTGGTGGCGGCTGCGTAAGACATACAATCAAAGCATATCAACAATCATCACAAAACACATATGCATCCAAAACAATATAAGTTTCCATAACTAAGCTTATTATGTCAATTTGGAGGAAAATAAGGTAAGTATAGGTCATTATTAAGCTAACCTATCTACGTATGCCATTTTTGTGCTAACCTAGGATAATTATGTAAGTATAGGTCATTTTTGTGCTAACCTTGGTAATTATGCCATTTTTGAGCTAAATTAGGTAAGTATATGTCATTTTAGAGCTAACTTAGGTAATTATGTCATTTTGGAGGATAATAAGCTAAGTATATGACATTTATGAGGTAACCAAGATTATTATGCCATTTTTGCAACGAATAAGCTAATTATGTCATAAATGGACTAGATAAGCTAATTTTGTCATTGTGGAGGATAATTAACTATATAAGTGTGTCTTTTTTGGGGAAAATAAGCTAAGAAGAAGAAGAAGAAGTTCTTCTTCTTCTTCTTCTTCTTCTTCTTCTTCTTCTTCTTCTTCTTCTTCTTCTTCTTCCAATTCCTTCTTTTCCTCCTCTTCCTTGCTTTTCTGGATCATCTATAATTGAATAAATGACATGAATAATAATATGTATATAATTTAAGTTGGGATGCATACAAACTAATAATAGTCTGGATCGTCTATATATGCTCTGGGATCATCATCATCATCATCACTATCACGCGTGTCGTCATGAATGACGTGCTCATCGGGTTCGGCGGCATCAACATGTGGAAGGCCGTTCTGTAATCGGTCAAGCATTGACAGGTCATCCGCAGCAGTAACCTCTTCTTCTTCCAACTCTTCTTGTTCTGGCTTAGGGGTGTTGTCAGATTCACTGTCGCTGTCCACTTCCATGTTCTGGGGTGAAGTAGAGCGGTTCTTGAAATGTTTTTTGGAAAGACGTGTTTCTTGGAAGAATTCTCCATCATATGTGTCTGGGTTAATGTGAGGTTCATAATCCTCTTCATTGGGGGGAGGTGGTCTAACATGTGGCGGCACTTCATAAATGACATCCCAACCCTTCAGATTTGCATTAGTTTGGCATGCCCATGGTAGATAGAAAAGTTGGGTCGCCTGTTGAGCCGTAATATAGACATCGGGAACATCTAAATGGGTGCTTTGTTTGATTTCTACTAGCCCTATATGTTCATGAGTCCTTCTAGTCTCCCTCGGCTAGAACCAATAACATTTGAAGACTACGACGTTCGGTGGGTTTTCACCATAGAATTGAAGTTCATAAATTGCTTCAACTTTTCCATAATACTCAGTACCTCCTTCGCCGATAGCAGAGACACCACAATTTATAGATTTTCGGTCGGCCATAGATAGCTCTTTGCTAAAGGTACGAAAGCGATACCCGTTGATGTCGTATTTCTCAAATGAACGGACCTTATAGTCAAAGCCATCAGCAGCTTGTCTCAATTCGGCGTCCATAGACTCTGAATTAGCCTACAAGTTTAATATGAAAGAATTGTTGCATTAGCCGCAAATTAGACGAAGAAATGAAATGGTCTATTAATGCTAATTACCGTTTGTTTGAACCAAGAGATGAAACCGGGATAGCTGCCTCCTTGCTTTGCCAAAAGCTCATACTCTTCGACGGAATCCTTTTGGATCACCGCTCCATCCGAGAATTTGGCGACGTATCGACTGTATCAAATATCCGAGAATAAGAGCAGTTCAAAGGAATAATAAGAAGTTGCGAAACAATGTACCGACAACTTACTCGATGTACGGCCGCGCTTCTGTTAGGTTGTTGAAGATATACAACGAAATGGTCCGCCATTCTTTGACATGCAACTCTTTTGGTTTTGAAGCACCGGCTGGCGCGAGGTTCCCTTTGAATAGGCTGAGGTTGGATCCACCTTTTTTAGGGTCGCCAGCATTGTACCGAGGCTTCGGATTATGCAAATGATGATTTTTGGCTTCGTAGTGTGCTGTCACGAAGTTTGCCGCCTCCTCAGTAATGAATGCCTCGGCCATCGATGCTTCAATTCTACGTTTATTTTTACATTTTGCTCGAAGCGTCTTCTGCATCCTCTCAGTTGCATAGCACCAACGATTTTGCATGGGCCCCCCCAATCTTGCCTCGGTTGGGAGATGTAAAATCAAATGCTGCATTGGATTAAAGAAGCCCGGTGGAAAGATCTTCTCTAACTTGCAGAGCAACTCCGGCGCCAACTTTTCCATGTCATCTATCACTTCAGGCGATAGTTCTTTTGCACAAAGAACACGGAAGAAATAGCTCAGCTCTGCCAGTACTAGCCATTCATCCTCAGGGATAAAGCCATGCAACATCACCGGCATTACCCGCTCAAGCCATATGTGCCAATCATGACTCTTGAGACCAAATATTTTCAATTTTTCAAGACTCGCTCCCCTCTTTAGATTCGCTGCATACCCATCGGGGAACATCAACTGCATTTTCACCCACAAGATAATTTCCCTCATAACTGGCCTTCCAAGATTGAACCAGGCCTTTGGCTTCGTCCAGTTCTTCTTTCCTTTCGGTTGTCGCATGTTCTATAACGGTCTATCACATAGAGTCTGCTGATCGACTCTAGCCTTAGGATTATCCTTTGACTTCCCCTCTATGCGAACAATGTACCAAAAAGGTCCTCGCCGATATTCTTTTCATTGTGCATCACGTCAATGTTGTGTGGAAGAAGGAGGTCTTTGAAGTAAGGCAGATCCCACAAGCATGTCTTGTGAGTCCAGGCGTGTTTCGAATTATACCCCTTGAAATACTCTGAACGCTCTGGATCAGGCTTGAGAGCGTTTAACTGATACAGGATCTGTTGGCCTGTCAACACAGGTGGTGCAAAGTGTTTGACAACTCTACCTTTGATGAAACTTCTTGTCTTTTCTGAACTTATGGCGAGGATCCAGGAATGGTCTATGCAAGTCGAGGCAAGAATACTTGCGACCCGCCTGCAGCCAACGAAACTCAAGAGCTGCCTTGCATGTGGGGCACGGGAACCTTCCATGCACACACCAGCCAACAAATAGCGCATACACCGGCAAGTCATGCATCGAGTACATGTACCAGACACGCATTATGAATTTTTTTTTTGCTAGCGGCGTCGTATGCCTTGAACCCATTATCCCAAGCTTCTTGCAATTCATCCTTAAGCGGCTGCATGTACACATTCATATTCTTCCCCGGATAGTTGGGCCCTGGAATTATCAACGTCAGGAAAATGTTCTTTCTTTGCATAATCTGTCCGGGGGGGAGATTGAGTGGAATGACAAATACAGGCCAACAACTGTATTGGGTTGCCGTCATACCAAACGGATTGAACCCATCTGTGCCGATGCAGATTCGAGGATGCCTTGGATCTGCCGCTTTATCCCCATGTAATTCATCAAACTTCTTCCACGCAAAAGCATCCGATGTGTGTACCATCATCTGATTCCCATCTGCATCTAGTTCGGTTCTTTTGCCCAATTTGTGCCATGTCATCTGTCTGGCCGTCTCTTCGACCATGAAAAGACGTTGAAGTCTCGGAATGATTGGCAGATACCGAAGAACATTAACGGGGATTTTGGTCTGCCTCTTCTCACCCATACCGTTGTCTACCACAACATACCTGGAAGACTTGCAAATGGGACAATAGTTCAAGCCCTCATACTCAAGCCTAAATAAGGCACATCCGTTCTCACAGGCATCTATCTTCTCATAGGGCATCTTAAGTGCACGGAGGATTTTGTCCGACTGGTACAGGTTTGCAGGCATTACATGGCCTTTGGGTAGAAAGCGTCCAAATACTGTCATCATCGCGTCGTAGCATTCTCTGCCCAAGTTGAATTGAGCCTTCAGAGCCATTACTTGTGCGATGGCATCCAGCTGACAAAGCTCAGTGTACTCGTGGAGAGGACGTTTTGAAGACTCCAACATTTTATTGAAGGCCTTTGCAGATTCCTCCATCTCCTCATCCGAATCCCGAGCATCATCAACGTCTTGCACCATATCGTCGATCCCGGTACCATGCTCGTCGGTGCGACGACGAACCACTTCAGCTCTGGTACGTTGGGCAGACTCACCATGAAATGCCCACACCGTATAATTAGGCGTAAAACCCCACTTCTGCAGGTGTTTACCCATTTCAGCCTCTGTCCTCTTTTGAAAGTTGTCGCAACTAACATAGGGGCACCAGGTTTTTCTCTGGCCATTTGCAAATGCGGCTTTCACAAACGCCTTGGTTTTTCTGAACCATTCAGTGCTCATGTCTGCCTAACTAGTGTGGCCGGTGTATATCCACGCACGATCACTCATCTTGTTTATCTACTAAACACACAAGAAATATATATATATATATATATATATATATATATATATATATATATAATTCATCATATATATTAATCAGTTAATGAAGTTTGTCAATTTTATTACGCCCATGCAACCTACACGCTAATAGGTAAAGATAGGTCCTAATCCCACCCGAGTATGTGTAGATTGGGTTCGTTTTCCCATGCTCTGCTCCGGATCTGACGCAAAATTTTGGCAGCACCTCCCCGCTGTTCTCCTGATACACGTCTCTGCAATAAACAGAGAGGATGTGTACCCGGAGAACAACAGGGAGGCACTGACAAAATTTATGCGTTGGATCCGGAGCAGAGCATATGGGAAAACGAACCCAATCTACACATACTCGGGCTGTCCATGGATAACGTTGGATAATTCGAAAGAATCACGGTTATAAATATGCAAATGCATGCATATTTATAACTGTAACCCTTTCGAATGGGAGACGCATACTGGTCACGCATACTGATGATTGAAGACACCTATAGCTAGCAAGTTTCATCGGCACGAACACCGGTACAAAGCAAATAATTAAGGGGAGAGGAGGAGATGTCATTTGTGCTCACCCACGAACGCAGGGGCGGAGCTCATCGAACACCAGACCCTCGCAGCAACGAAACAACTGCACATTGAAATCCAAAGATGAGTAACATAGCTCGTCGTGCTGGTAGTGCCTGCGGCACATGCTCCTGTCGAACACCTTCACTGTGAGCATGGCGCGGCTGCTGTCGTAGCTTAAGATGCGGACGTGCCTGAGCTGAAGGTCATCAGCGCGGGCGAACTGCTTCCATCCGTGCGCGAGATACATGTGGCCATCGGCATCGAACACTACATCCACGTCCCACAAGCGACGCCGGCGCCTAGCCTCCCGCAGCAACAGTTCTCGGGGCCGATGGCGGTCGAACACCTTGGCGAATTTGTCTGGCAGCCTCTGTGATGAGGATTAAAAGCCAAGTATTGAAACTTGAAACACCCAAACTGACTCATGACAAAAAATCAAAGCGTAGAAAGAGAAACCAAAGACTAAACAATACGTAGTGAGTGGTTCTGCAACTAGGATGATTTTCTGTAACAGTTTTTTTAACGAATTTGAGAGGATGATGGCGAAGAACTCGAAAGCCATTGGTGTCTTGCGGTCGTTTCCATACATTCTGCTACAACACAACAACCCTTCTTCTGACCACCATTGGTGTCTTGCGGTCATAAGAAGGGCTGTTGCGCTGTAGCAGAATGTATGGAAATGACCAAAACACACCAATGGCTTTCGAGTTCTTCGCCATCATCCTCCAATTTATTAAAAAAACTGGTACAGATAATCATCCTAGTTGCACAACCTCTCACTATGTACTATTTCGTCTTTCTTTTCTCTTTGTACGCTCTGATTTTTTGTCATGAGTCAGTTTGGTTGTTTGAAGTTTCAAAACTTGGCATTTAATCCTCATCGCAGAGGCTGCCAGACAAATTTGCCAAGGTGTTCGACCGCCATCGGCTCCGAGAACTGTTGCTGCGGGAGGCTGGGCGCCGGCGTCGCTTGTGGGACGTGGATGTAGTGTTCGACGCCAACCGCCACATGTATCTCGTGCATGGATGGAAGCAATTCACCCGCGCTCATGACCTTCAGCTCGGGCATGTCCGCATCTTAAGCTATGACACCAGCCGCGCCATGCTCACCGTAAAATTTTAGGACATCACATCACATAAAGCATTGACACTTCGTAACCTAAATAGCCGTCATTTAGGATTCCATCGACGCCAAGGAACCCCCTAACCCACTTGTCCTCAGGCGCCCTCAGGTATGGCGACGCACGGTCGATGGGTCAGCACTCGGACCGAGGGATTCTCGGCCTGGGCGACGGCGCCGGGACCGGCGAGACCCACTGGCTCCACCATCTATCCCCTCGGCGACCGGCGATCCTCGACCCTCTGCCCCAACCCTCGACCCCTTGGCGACCGGCGATCCTCGACCCTCGACCCCTTGGCGACCGGCGATCCTCAACCCAGTTCCGTCGGCGACCCTCGACCCGGTTTTCCTTTTTCCTCTTCTTCTTCTCCTCTTCTCCTCTTCTTCTTCTTCTTCTTCTTCTTCTTCTTCTTCTTCTTCTTCTTCTTCTTCTTCTCCTCCTCCTCCTCCTCCTCTTCTTCTTCTTCTTCTTCTTCTTCTTCTTCTTCTTCTTCTTCTTCTTCTTCTTCTTCTTCTTCTCCTCTTCTTCTTCTTCTTCTTCTTCCTTCTTTTCCTTTTTCCTCTTCTTCTACTTATCTTCTTTTCCTTCTTCTTTTTTTTTCATCTTTCTGTCTACTTCTTCTAATTCTGACAAAAACAAAAAAAAAAAAAAAAAAAAAAAAAAAAAAAAAAAAAAAAAAAAAAAAAAAAAAAAAAAAAAAAAAAAAAAAAAAAAAAAAAAAAAAAAAAAAAAAAAAAAAACAAAAAAAAAAAAAAAAAAAAAAAAAAAAAAAAAAAAAAAAAAAAAAAAAAAAAAAAAAAAAAAAAAAAAAATAAAAAAAAAAAAAAAAAACAAAAAAAAAAAAAAAAAAAAAAAACAAAAAAAAAAAAACAAAAAACAAAAAAAAAAAAAAAAAAAAAAAAAAAAAAAAAAAAGAAAAAAAAAAAGAAAAAGAAAAAAAAAAAAAAAAAAAAAAAAAAAAAAAAAAAAAAAAAAAAAAAAAAAAAAAAAAAAAAAAAACTATATTAACTAAAACCTAGCACTAAACCTATAAGTACATCTAATCTAATCTAGCACTAACCTAATAATTAAACAGCAAAAAACACAAGAAAAAAATTAAAAAAAAGAAGAAGAGCTCACCGGAGGGGGGGGGGGGGCGGGCGGGCGGCAGGGTCGGGGGGGGGCTCTGGGGCGCCGGAGCGGCAGGCGGCGGGGCGGCGGGCCGGCAGGGCGCGGGGTGTAACATCCCCAGCCTAACACTGCAGTGATCACCTATTAATCATGCCAAGTCACTATATTTAACTGTGCCTAATCATCATTGCATCTTGCCTCATTTCAAATTCCCATTCAAATTACAATTCAAATTTAAAGTGAAAAATAAAAATTTGTCCAAATTCGAAATAAAAATGTTCATAATGCTTAAAATATTCTCAAGGAAATTATAAAAATATAATAAACATTATTTGGATTCCTAAATTATCCCTAACTACCAAAACAGTACCCAAAATCGGCTCAATTAAACCTTTTCCATTTAAATCAAATTCAACTCAAATCATTTGAGTCCCAAACTTTTTGTGGCCTTACTAAATAATGCATAGTAATTATTAAAGCCAGATGCACATTTTACAAAACTATTCTGTTAACTCAAATTAATAAAATACAAAGTAGAAAAATAAAACAGAAAGGAAATAGAGAAGAGGAGAGAAAACGTTTCGCTGTGCCACAGCCCACTACTACAGAGCACCGCCGGCCCAACCCACCTTCACCTCCACCTACCTCCACCTGCTCCCGAGCCCGTGTCGGCGCCGCGCTCGCTCGCGCCGGCGATGGAGCTCGCTGTCGAGCATCTGCGAGTCCACGCGCGGGATAAGGTCGCCCCTCTCCCCCACCGCTAACCCTAGCCCCGGCTCACGCTCGTCCTCACCCCCTTCCCCCTCCTCTCTCTCTGGATCGAGCGGCGCCCAGACACGATCGCCGCCGCTCGCCATTGCCGCGGCCACCGGCCACCTCGAGCCTCTGATGGATGACCGGGAGCATCACCGACGATGGCTACTTCGTCCCCGCGCATCGCCTCGAACAGCACTGCGGGACAACGACGGGACCGAGCCATTCCCCTTCGCCACGGCCACCGACGTCCGTCCCCGAATGTCGCCGCTCCGGCGCCTCCCCGACTCCGCCGACCACCGCATCGAGTTCGCTGTGAGCTCCCTGTCCCCCGTGACCTTTCCCCTCTCTTCCCCGCGTCCTCTAGAGCCATCTACCGTAGCGCCGCCTGTAGCCGCCGCCGGCCGTCGTTCCCCGGCGATGTTCCGGTCACCCCTAGCTCCAACCGGTTGCGCAGATCGACGCGGCCCACCGTTCTCGTTCTGTTGGTGCTCGTGGGCGTCCTTTTGGTCGCCTGTGCGCCGATTCCGACGCGTCGCCGCCGTTCGGGTGGTCGCCGGAGGCCACCGCCGGCGTGCACGTGCGTTCAAACCTCGGCCTGGGCCACTGACAGGCGGGCCCGGGCGGTTAAACAAGTCATTAGCGCTAACAAAACCCCCTAATTAACTCACTGTGTATGACGATCGGGCCCCACACGCTCATTAATCATTGGGTTAGTTAAACACTAATTAAACTACCCTAAATAGGCACTGACAGATGGGGCCCGCAGCTAATTAACACTGTTTAGTTAAAATAAATACTGTTAGCTTCTCTGAGTGTGACAGGTGGGCCCCCGTTACTATTCCTCTGGATAAGACTTGCTGACTGGGCTGCTGAGTCAGCCTCTGGGACCCACATGTCATACACTAGGGCTATCCCCTTCTGGGTATAAAAAGTATTTCTACTGTTTTGGATAATTCGAATTAAATAAATCCAGTAAATTCCAGAATAATTATAAAACTTTGAAAATTCATAGAAAAATAACCGTACCTCGGATGGAAATGATTTATATATGAAAAACAATCAGAAAAACGAGATGAATCCGATTATGCCCTCCTCATACGTGTCACATGCCTCTAGCATGATGAACATGGGACTTTCCCCTCTGTTTCATCTGTCCGATAATCACCCGGAGCTGGGAGAACATCCCCGGGCAGTTTCCCGCTCCCACTAACTTGCGTAGTACTGCTTTAGGGCGCTCCTCGAATAACGTGCTGCCATGCCATGCATTTGTGATAGCCTTTGATGCCATGTATTTATATTGTTTCTTCTCCCCCTTTCTTCCCGATAGATCCCGAGACCACTGACGATGCCCTGGTGATCGAGTACTTCATCGTCGGAGATTCCTTTTCATCTGCCGAGCAACCAAGCAAGCAACCCCCCCTTGAACATGCCTATATCGCCTACTCTCTTCTCTCTTATGCTTGCACTAGAATCTGCTGCTGCTTATCCTATTCTGTTGCATAGCCTGATTTTGTAATTGTTGTTGATACCTGCCTTCATACCAAACTGCTTAGTATAGGCTGGGTAGAAAGCTTCTGTGAACCCCCCTATATTATTGTAGTTGCCTCGCATAGTGATTGTGCCCCGATCAAGGTGATCGTTAGTTGGTTTCTGCACAACGTCACACCCCTAACTTGCTCGACTCCGTAGAGTTAATATCGAGTGACGAGGGTGATACCTCCGAACTCACTTCCGATGTTGTCTCTGTAGATTAGCTAGTCAGTCGTGGGTTACCGAGGGTGATTCCTCTTTCTCACCTCCGACAATCTTCTATCGTGCACCCGCTAGTGTGAATGCCGCCGAGGGTGATTCCTCCGGTACCACCTTAACAGGATTGTCGGGTAGGACTCCAACGAGGGTGATTCCTTGGGTTCCTTCTCGACGCGGTAACCACACGGATGCCTTTACATTACTGTTGATACTAATCAAACTGGATAAAGTCGGGTCGGCCCTCAGAGGTACCCGCGCGTGCCTATGTGGCGAGAGATGAGGAGTCGGGTTGACCTGGAGGGTGCCCGCGAGATAACTACGAGGCGTGGCCGGGCATTCTTAGCCCTTGCCGCAAGTCCTCAAGACGGGGCGACGGGGTCACATCGATCATGAGCTCTGCTCGTTACCGCGCGCTCCCAATTCACCTAACGATTTGGATATTTGATCCAAGTGGGCCTCTGGCCCGATAGCACTAACCATCACGCGGGAATAAATATGGGTACTCTGCGTCGTATGCTTCAGCCGAAGCTTTCTAGACGTCAGCGACTGAGCGGCGCGTGCCGAGTTGGACTGGGAACGCCCGCCTTGTTTAAGGGGGCCAGGTCTGCTCTCGGCCGCCCTCGCAACGCACAGGAGTTTCCGGGACGAAGGCCCAAGACCCCTGGACGCATAGGTTAGTCCGGCGTGCTGACCTCTCTATTAAGTTTTCGGTCGGGCTGCGGCGTGTTGTTTAGCCGAGGCCGGGCAGGACCTAGAAAGTGTGTCCGGCCGGAGTTAAGCAAGCGTGGTGGGTAAATTGGTGCACCCCTGCAGGGAAGAACTAATCTATGCATAGCCGGATCCTCGGTAACGGACGCTCGGAGTTGTATCCACGTCGGTACAACTAGAACTGATTACTCGTGATGAGAATGGATATAGGGCTCTGGGATCGCTTTCTCGCAGGGAGTCGAGGAAGGATCTCTGGCCGAGGTTGTTAACACTATTACCACTTTACATTATGTTGTACTAATCTACACTCTTCTAATGCTGCAAGACCCCGAAGATTGTAGTCTTTGATAGGACTAGGCTTTCCCTCTTTTCTGGCATTCTGCAGTCAAGTCCACATATACAGCCTTTCCTTGAAAATATTGCATGCCTAGAATAGATCTGATGTAAGTCTTGCTGAGTACTTTGGATGAGTACTCACGGTTGCTTTGCTTCCCTTTTTCCCTACCCGCTTTACTTACCCAGATGACGGAGCCCCAGAGCCAGCCGCCCCTGTTGACGACGGCGGTTACTACTACTACCCCGCTGGGGAGTACTACTACTACGGGGAGCCGTCCGACGACCAGGAGTAGGATCGGAGGTACCCAGGCAGGAGGCCTGCGCCTTTCGATCGTAGTTTTTGTTTTGCCCCGCCTTGATGAAGGCCTATCTGTTTCTGTTTATATCTGTACTCAGATATCTAACGCTTCCGCTGATGCTTGTATGACATCAGGCTTATGTATTCGAGCCCTCGAGGCCCTGGCTTGTAATATAAAGCTTGTATGACTTATTTATGCTTTAGAGTTGTGTTGTGATATCTTCAAGTGAGTCCTTAGGCTTGATCGTGTGCATTTGCGTGTATGATAAGTGCACGATTGAGCCGGGGGCGTCACAAGTTGGTATCAGAGCCGACTGCCTGTAGGAACCCCCCCTTTCCAACTCCTTGGCCAAAATTGAGTCTTGTATCCGAAAATTGTTTTACTAACATGGCTGTGTGGCTTACAGGCCCACGTCGCCAATTGGGTGGTATTAGGATCTTTTATTCCTCGTCTTTACTCTCGGACTGTAATCTCTCTTCTATTCGGGTTAAAAGATTTACTAACGACATTAGGTTCTCGTAACCACTTCATCCTGGAGAGCCCCTCATTCCAGAAGATGGTGTGTCATCATCAGAAGACTCCGAAGTTACTCCTCGAAGTTTCCCGAGACCATTATGCCCACTGCTTTTGCAAGTCCCCTACTACCGATGATCACCATGAACAGCTACACATCTTTGCCGTTTGTTTCTTCATTCCCCGTAACTCCTTTATGAATGAGATACCCTGAAATACTCCTTGTTAATCCGGGAATCCTTTGAGCCTACTGCCGTGCAGCTTCTTTCGCACTGCGGATAATTTCTCACATCACCGGGGATCCATTCATCCCCAGTTGTTACTGTGTTTCATGAAATACTTCGTATTGCTATCCGATCTCCCAAAAATCCTCTGCAGCCTATTGCTTTTAAGATTCTTCTTACCTTCTTGCATTATGGTTAGTTCCATATGTCAAGCCGTCATCGTGATATCCTTTGTCACTACCATTCTGATTCCATTGATTCAACATGTGCGTGAATACTCGCAATCATCAGTTGGTTCCTACTAATCCCTCCTTCTGGCTCAGACGTCATTCTGGATATGAGCTGGTTCTCGGTAAATCAATCCTTGATTGATTGGCCATCTAATTCTATTTAACATACTCATCTTCTTAACAGAGCCTCTGCCTCTGATTCCCTGATTTTGGAATCATAAACCCTTCGTATTTAAGCTTTGGCTTATTCAGATGTTTCCATAAACAGATGCATTTGCATCCCTTCTTCCTATGGTTGAGTACCGATACTCCCAATCACATCCTTTGCGGTCCGCCAGATCCTCTGGTGGATCATTATTTGCTAGTGTCCTCCATATTCCATAACCTTGTTAGTTTTCCCCTGATACATAATACCTTCGGTAAATCGTATCATCTGCTTTGACTTCGATACTTTGCGTTCGGACTCGTATCCCTTGCTTTGGTTGAAGGTTGTATAGATTCGTAAAATTGTCCCGATGGGTTGTATCTATGCTTCTGCCATCGGCGAGAACCCAGAAACTTCTATGAGTCATACTAATCTGGTGTTTTGCCAGATAAATTTTCAACTCTACAACTTCTTCAAGGACGAGAAGTGAATGAAAGGTTATGCATTGAAGAAGTGGGAGTCGACCTTGAACCTTTGTGTTCATGCCCATGGACCCGATGTAGAACTTATCATGGAAGCTGCTCGTAAAAATAATACTCTCTTGCTATAAATTCATCTTGTATTTGCTTTGATCCTTTGCAATCGTGGTTCCGACCATGATTGTTCTTCTTTGACCCCATTTCCGGACAAGTTAAGGCACTTGTCTTTTGCTAATCAATATGCCTGTTCAACCTCTACCTTGAACTTACCTTTGAGTATTACCCCTGGTATCTCGAGCATATCACAGGAACTACATAACTTCGTATGAGTTTTCATCAACTTCTATTGATCCCCAATTCCAATTATTTCCCCGGGTTCTGAGTTGTTTGTCACTCGAGAACACCGGTAAGTGTATCGATTCCGCACTTTGATTCAACAACTCTAAGTAACTCTCGTTGCTTGCGAGTTTAATAATCCCTCAAGTCATTCCTGGCCTGATCGGCTACATAAATATCTGTAACATCCCCATGTTACATCACTTTGGCTAAGCTACTTAACCTGCCATGTCACCATGATCATTATAATAAATTTGCATTAGAAAATATTCAACTTCAAATTCCAATTCCAAATGCAAGTCAAATATTCATTTCTTCAAATGGCAAAATTAAAATGTCCATAATGTTGCAAATATTCCCAAGGCATTTATAAAACTGAAACCAACTTCATATAAATTCCCAAAATGCCCCTGGACATTTTAACAGTAGTCCAGCAGCACTTAATCTGTCCTTTTCAATTTCTAAAAAATATCTAACCTATTCATTTGGCCTCCAAATTTTTGTGGCAGTGTCTAAAAAATCACCAGGGATTTATTGGGACACCTCCCATATTTTTCCTAAGTGAACTAGTTGCTCTAATAATTCCTTTTATCTCTCTGGTATTAAATAAAGCTAAAACAGAAAACACAGAAAGGAAAAAGGGCAGAAGCCCACTTACCTGGCACCGGGCTGAAGCCACAGTGCGGCCCAGGCAGCCCAGCAGGCCTCCCCCCCACCTGCTTCGCCTCGCTGTCGTCGTCTCCATGGACGACGGCGCTCCGTCAGTCGCAGCGCGCCACCGCGACGGGGAGCAGGAACGCGAGGGGATAAGGCCACGCCGTGCCTTCTCCCCTGGACGCCTCACCACCCCTCCCTCTCACTCTCGCTCGCGCATCCTCTTCCCCCTCTAGATCCCCTCCTCCCGAACGCAGCCACCACCGTGCGCCGCTCTAAGCCGCGGCCACCGGCGCCCCCGCACCCCGGGATCTTGTCTGGGAGGTGCGCCAGCCATTGCCTCTTCTTCCTCGACTGTCGGTTGAAGCCGGGACGATCTACAGAGAAGGAATCAAGCTCTACTTCGTCCCCGGCCGTTGTTTCTTCTACGACGAACTCCGGCGACTCCCCGACGCCCTCTGCTGCTACTAAACCTCCAAAGGCCTTTCATGTGCCGCTAGGTGAGCCTCGACGCGAACCCCGTCGTTTTCTCTCCGTTCTGCCGTGCTTAGCGTCGCTCGCCGACGGTGCCTGAACCCCTTGCCGCTCGAGCTCGTCGCCGGCGACCATCCGGCGACCATATGGTCCCGCGTCCGAGTCCGTTGCACTCGCACGCGCGCAAAGGTGCCCCTGGCCCATTCATTCAACTCGAGCGCGCTCGCGTCGTCGTTCTTCCCTAGCTCCCGACTCCGGCCGTCCGCCACGGCTGCCGTCGCCGTCGTTTCCGGCCACCTCTGGCCTGGAGACCGCCACGGCTGGATACGCGAAGCACCGCCCGTTCAGATGCACCCACTTGCGCACGATTTGAGCCACCGTGGGCGAATTCCGAACAACTCCGGCGAGAGCGCCGCCGCGGGAGAGGTTCGCCGGAGCTTTCTCCGGCACCCCGCCGACGTGGCCCTGCCGATGGGCCACCCTGAGACGCTGACAAGGGGGCCCCACTGGTCATTAGACCAGGTCAAACCTGCTGACTGGGCAGTGCCCAGTCACAGACAGGTGGGACCCGGTTGGCCCCGTTGACCGGTCAGCTGGTCAGCGTTTGACCTGCTGACTCAGCTGCTGGGTCCCGCTGGTCAGCCCCTCTGGTCCACTCTGGGTGCACCCAGCGTTTCCTGTTGCTGTACAAATTCGAATTTTAAATAGATCCAAAAATTTCAGAAATTTGTTTAAATCCTTATAAATTCATAACTTTTAAACCGTAGCTCAGATTGAAAAAGTTTATACATGAAAGTTGCTCAGAACGACGAGCCGAGTCTGATCGTGCCGTCTGTTTCTCCATCGGAACCTCCTACGTAGAAGAACTCGTAACTCCGGACCCGAATCCGGCAGATGAATAGTGCACACACGTCGGATATTAAATCCCAGAATAATTCTAAAAATAACTAAAATGACTTAGATGCATAATTAGGCAACCATGCACTGCATCATAGCATCACACGCACCGTATTGCATCTGTTTGCATTATGTTTACCTGTTTCTTCCCCCTCTTCTCTCTCGATAGACCCCGACGTTGACGTAGCTCCCGAGGCAGACGCCGCACAGGAGTACGACTACGTTCCCGGCGACACCCCTGAAGACCTTGCCCTTGCCCCAGAGCAAACAGGCAAGCACCCCCATTTTGAGCATTCCGATATCGCCTACTCTCTCCCCTCTTATGCTTGCACTAGATGTTACTGCTGCTATTACTATCCTACTCTGTTGCATAGCCTGTTTACTTGTAACCTACTTTTGATACATGCCTGTTATCCTAAACTGTTTAGCATAGGATGGGTAGAGTCACGACAGAGACCCCCACTTGATCCCGACTGCCCTGCTGGACATCAGAAGACCCGATCATCGGGATTGAAGACTAGACCATGGCACCGCACATCACTTCCCCTTAGTTGCCGACACTGCTGGGTTATCATCGAGTGCCGAGGGTGATACCTCGTCAGCACTTCTGATGTTAACCTTGTAGGTTAGTTACTCGGTCATGGTAAGCGAGGGTGATTCCTCCTACACCACCCCCGATAACGACATCGTCGCGCAACCTCTCAAGTGTGGACCTCGAGGGTGATTCCTCCTTCGTTCACCTTGATGATAACATCGAGCGGGAATTCCATCGAGGGTGATTCCTCAGGGTTCCCTTCGGTGTCAGACACACAGTTACCTTGGATATTATGACTTGCACTAAACTATGATACTAAAGACGGGTCGGCCCTGAGGGGTACCCGCGCGAGCTTATTGCGAAGTGATGTGGAGTCGGGTTGACCTAGATGGTGCCCGCGAGATAACTACGAGGCGTGGCCGGGCATTCTTAGCCCTTGCCACAAGTCCTCGAGACGGGGCGACGGGGTCACATCGATCGTGAGTCTCTGCTCGTTTCCGCGCGCTCCTAATCCACTACGGTTTGGATATTTGATCCGAGGGGCCTCTGGCCCGATAGCACTAACCATCACGTGGGCATAGTATGGGCGTTCTGCGTCGTACACATCAGCCGAAGCTTGTTTGACGTCAGTAAGGGGCGGCGCACGCCGAGTTGGACTGGTAATGCAACCGCGCTTGTATAAGGGGTTGCTAGGTCTGCTCTCGGTGGCCCCGTAACGTGCAGGAGTTCCCGGGGCGATGGCCCAAGACCCCTGGGGGCATAGGTTTAGTCCGGCGTGCTGACCTCTCTTATAAGCCTAGGTCGGGTTGCGGCGTGTTGCTTAGCCGAGGCCGGGCATGACCCAGAAAAGTGTGTCCGGCCAGAGTTAAGTGAGCGTGGTGGGTAAGTTGGTGCACCCCTGCAGGGAAGAAACTTCTATCGATAGCCTGTCCTACGATAACGGACACTCGGAGTTGTATCCCGATCGGTACAACTAGAACATGTGGTGAGAACTGGATAGTACGGCTCTGGGATTGCTTTCTCGCAGGGAGTCGAGAAAGGATCTCAGGTCGAGGTTGATGATATTACTACTACTACTTTACATTATGTTCATCTGCTCTCTCCTGATGCTGCAAGACTGTCGAAGATTGTTGAAGATGCTAGTCTTCGATAGGACTAGGCTTTCCCCCTCTACTCTGGCATTTCTGCAGCCCAGTCCACATATACAGCCATTCCTTTGACAATGATGCATATGTAGTGTAGATCCTTGCTTGCTGAGTACTTCGGATGAGTACTCACGTTTGCTTTATTTTCTTTTTCCCCCATTTTCCATTTGATGCCACCAGACGACGGAGCCCCTGAGCCAGAAGCCCCAGCCGACGACCAGTACTACTATCCGCCTGGCGAGTACTACTACTACGAGGAGCCGTTCGACGACCAGGAGTAGGGTCGGAGGGTCCAGGGCAGGAGGCCTACGCCTTTCGATCGTAGTTTTTATTTTTACCCCGCCTCTGTGAAGGCTTATCTCTCTCTCTGTAATATATCTGTACTCAGATATCTAATGCTTCCGCTGACGCTTGTATGCCATCGAGCTTGTATTCGAGCCCTCGAGGCCCTGGCTTGTAATATTAAGCTTGTATGACTTTATTTTTTATGTTTTAGAGTTGTGTTGTGATATCTTCAAGTGAGTCCTTAGGCTTGATCGTGCGCATTTGCGTGTATGATTAGTGCACGATTAAGCCGGGGTCGTCACAGGTTGGTATCAGAGCCGACTGCCTCTAGGATTCCCCCTTCCAACTCTTTGGCCGAAGTTGAATCTAGTGGTCAAAAACTGTTTTACTAACTTGGCTGTGTGGCTTACGGGCCCACGTCGCCAACTGGGTGGTAATAGGATCTTTTATTCCTCATCTATACTCTGGGACTCTAATCGCTCTTCTATTCGGGTTTAATAAATTACTAACACCGACACTTAGGTTCTCGCAACCGTTTTTCCCGGAGAACCCCCCTCATTCCAGAAGATGGCGTGTCATCATCAGAAGACTCCGAAGATACTTCCCGAAGTATTCCGAGACCCTTTAACCACTGCTTTTGCAGATTACTAAACACCGATACTTCCCGTGGACATCTATACATCCTAGTCGTTGTATCATCATGGCCACTCAATCATGTATGTACGAGGTACCCCGTAATACCTCTCGCTAATCCGGGAATCCTTTGAGCCTACTGTCGTGCGTCTTCCTTCGCACTGCAGACAATTCCACACCTTTACCGGGTAACCGTTCATCACCAGATGTTCTTACGTTTCCTAAATACTTTGAAATGCTATCTGATCTCCCGAGAATCCTCTGCAGCCTATCGCTCTTGATTATCCTTGCCGACCTGAATTATGGTTAAATCCATATGTCTGCCTATATTCATTGGTATCCTTTGACACCGTCATTTTGGTCTTATTGATTCAACATGAGTGCGAAGGCACGCAAACATCAGTTGATCGTGCTAAATTATCTTTCCGGTTCACACCTTGTTCTAAACATGAGCTGGTTCTCGACCAATCAAGTATTGATTGATTGTCCAACTAAGCACGTACAAATCACTCGTCCCTCTGCCCAGGTGAGCTAATTGCCACCCCTGGTTTTGGAAAATCGTCAACCCTCTGAATTTTATACTTGGGTTGTCCAAGTGCTTCCTTAATCCAATGTGCTTGTCTCCCGTCCTTTTTCGGAGGACTCTCAAGTGGAACCAGTTGTTAAAACCTTACCCCGATAGTTCTCACAGATCGCTTCAATCCTTTTGTGGATAATTATCCGACCGATTCCTTTCTATTCTAAGAACCTCATCGGTTCCTTCCCCGTTGACATTGCCTTTGTCACCGAAGCATTCTCTTCTTCTTGCCGACTGTGTATCCGCCCAGATTACATGGCACGGAGAGGTAGTACATTCCTCCTCCGTATTGACTTGGGACTGACCACTGACCAGGACATGTCCCGTAATCATGGTTAAAGATCTCTGCAAACGGAACACTAAAGTTGTCCATCAAGTTCTATTCAACCTACTCATTTTAATCAGAGCCTTTGCTTCTGATCCTTCGTTTCTGAATCATAACCTCTTTGAACTTAAATGTCGGATTATTCCGATGTTTCCATAATCTGATATCGTGATACTCCTTTCTTCTTCTGGTTGAGTACCGCTACTCACGTCAGATCCTTTGTCGTCTACCTGATCTTTTGTTGGACTAATATCCGACATTATCCTTCATATTCAAACATCTTGTGAGCTCTTCCTTGATACTAAATACCATCGGTAAATTGTATCATCTGTTTTGACTCCAATGCTCTGCTAGCGAACTCGCACCCCTTGCTTTGGTTGATGGTTGCATAGCTTCATAAAATGTCCCGAAGGGTTGAACCTATCCTTTTCCTAATTCGTGTGAACTCGAAAGTTATGCGAGTCCTACTCTTCTGGTGTTTCACCAGATAAATTCTCAGTCCTACAATTTCTTCGAAAACGAGAAGTGAATGAAAGGTTATGCATTGAAGAAGTGGGAGTCGACCTTGAACCTTTGTGTTCATGCCCATGGAAACGATGTAGAACTTATCATGGGAGCTTCTCTTAAATCAATTATTTCCTTGGTACTAATTCATCTTGCATCTGTGAATTAATCTTTTGTAATCATGATTCCGATCATGATTGTTCTTCTTCGATACCATATCGCGGACAAGCTAAAGCACTTGTCTTCTGCGAATCGATATACCTGTCCAACCTCCATACTGAATTACCTCAAGCATTACCCCCCTACTATCTCGAGGATATTATCCAAACGTACTACATCCTATGAATTTTTCGGTAGAGTGAGGTTCTGGGTTGTCGTCAACCGAGACCACCGAACATTTAATCGATTCCGCTCGGTGATTTAGCACTCCTAATACTTTGTGATTGGGAGGTTTGATACTACATTACTTCCTTCCTAGCCTGACCGGCTATATCTTTATAGTGCCAACTTCTAACTGTGTTACCTGGTCCTTATGCCCGGAGCACAACTTCCGACGATGAGCTAAGCTTACGTCGGTCTTCTTCATCTTATTCTTTCACTTCGAACAACAAGCTGGATTTCGATGCTTGTGTCGTACCCGTGATTCCAATAATCTTTCATTACATCAATTCTTTTGCTTGATGTCATCGCTGCTTGATGGCATCTTCATAGAAACCTCTCGACAAATTTGTAGTGATCACCGTCAACACTTTGACTTCATCAGAGATGCCTATCGAATTCGTGGCTAGAAATATCATCTCTGACCCTCGATGATTTGTGATATCCTCGATGACATCCTTGACTTTCTGCCCACACAAACCTGGTTGAGGTTGGTAACTTCTTACGTCCCGAGATACCCTTGTAACTGTTTCTCAGTACCTCTTTATATCTTCGAACCCAATCTATTAATTGACACCACATCATTGCTGCAACGAAACACAACTGTGGACTTCCGATTAACAACAAGAACATTGCAGGCACATTGCCAAATGCTTCTTGATCGATTATCCCAAACACCGTTGTTCGGGTAAACATCATGATTCTTTTCTCGCCCCTTTGTCTTAGTGCTTTTGGACTTGCTGATCAATCAGGAGTACCAAGCTCCGATAATCTATGGGAAATGAGATACCCCTATTTCATGTGTGCAAACACATTTTCCTTTCCATTGTTTTGTTTAACCTTTCCTGTAATCTAAATTGTCTGGACAGAGATAAGTTCTCTGCTTATGAAAACATCTCGGTCTACAACTCAGTCAGTGAGACCCTGTTACTATTGTTGATGATATTCCGGTAACCACAGATGGACGAGAACCTTGCCTTTTGGTCCGCCTCGTTTTAACGAGCAGGAGAATGGTTCTCTTCGTCCCTCACCCTTGGTACCGACAATGTTAACGGCATAGCTGACAAGCTACCTCCTGACATACCTTGTTGATGTGACTGGTAAAATCTCACCGTCCTTCCTACTTTAGCCCACTTGGTGGGCCCATAACCCTCACAGTTCCACAGGATCGGAACCTGACTCACCTGAATATCCCCGATTCTGAAATATCCTTTGCGCTTGGCTTTGTGTTTTGTCACGAGCCACCCTTCAGAGTTGATCTCCTGATACCCTGAACACCGTTCACACTTCGTTCAGGTATCGATCAAATGTCCTTTCGCCTGAAACTTCCTATCGTACCTTTATACTTTACTCTCGATGATTTCCCTGGAATTCAAATACGAGAGATACTTTCCACCACATCCCCGGAATTAACCATCAGATGTTCGACCTTGCAAAGGTCAGTTCCCCGAAGTCACTCTTTACTTCCCTACTTAAATCTCGGGACGAGATTTCTTGTAGTGGAGGAGACTTGTAACATCCCCATGTTACATCACTTTGGCTAAGCTACTTAACCTGCCATGTCACCATGATCATTATAATAAATTTGCATTAGAAAATATTCAACTTCAAATTCCAATTCCAAATGCAAGTCAAATATTCATTTCTTCAAATGGCAAAATTAAAATGTCCATAATGTTGCAAATATTCCCAAGGCATTTATAAAACTGAAACCAACTTCATATAAATTCCCAAAATGCCCCTGGACATTTTAACAGTAGTCCAGCAGCACTTAATCTGTCCTTTTCAATTTCTAAAAAATATCTAACCTATTCATTTGGCCTCCAAATTTTTGTGGCAGTGTCTAAAAAATCACCAGGGATTTATTGGGACACCTCCCATATTTTTCCTAAGTGAACTAGTTGCTCTAATAATTCCTTTTATCTCTCTGGTATTAAATAAAGCTAAAACAGAAAACACAGAAAGGAAAAAGGGCAGAAGCCCACTTACCTGGCACCGGGCTGAAGCCACAGTGCGGCCCAGGCAGCCCAGCAGGCCTCCCCCCCACCTGCTTCGCCTCGCTGTCGTCGTCTCCATGGACGACGGCACTCCGTCAGTCGCAGCGCGCCACCGCGACGGGGAGCAGGAACGCGAGGGGATAAGGCCACGCCGTGCCTTCTCCCCTGGACGCCTCACCACCCCTCCCTCTCACTCTCGCTCGCGCATCCTCTTCCCCCTCTAGATCCCCTCCTCCCGAACGCAGCCACCACCGTGCGCCGCTCTAAGCCGCGGCCACCGGCGCCCCCGCGCCCCGGGATCTTGTCTGGGAGGTGCGCCAGCCATTGCCTCTTCTTCCTCGACTGTCGGTTGAAGCCGGGACGATCTACAGAGAAGGAATCAAGCTCTACTTCGTCCCCGGCCGTTGTTTCTTCTACGACGAACTCCGGCGACTCCCCGACGCCCTCTGCTGCTACTAAACCTCCAAAGGCCTTTCATGTGCCGCTAGGTGAGCCTCGACGCGAACCCCGTCGTTTTCTCTCCGTTCTGCCGTGCTTAGCGTCGCTCGCCGACGGTGCCTGAACCCCTTGCCGCTCGAGCTCGTCGCCGGCGACCATCCGGCGACCATATGGTCCCGCGTCCGAGTCCGTTGCACTCGCACGCGCGCAAAGGTGCCCCTGGCCCATTCATTCAACTCGAGCGCGCTCGCGTCGTCGTTCTTCCCTAGCTCCCGACTCCGGCCGTCCGCCACGGCTGCCGTCGCCGTCGTTTCCGGCCACCTCTGGCCTGGAGACCGCCACGGCTGGATACGCGAAGCACCGCCCGTTCAGATGCACCCACTTGCGCACGATTTGAGCCACCGTGGGCGAATTCCGAACAACTTCGGCGAGAGCGCCGCCGCGGGAGAGGTTCGCCGGAGCTTTCTCCGGCACCCCGCCGACGTGGCCCTGCCGATGGGCCACCCTGAGACGCTGACAAGGGGGCCCCACTGGTCATTAGACCAGGTCAAACCTGCTGACTGGGCAGTGCCCAGTCACAGACAGGTGGGACCCGGTTGGCCCCGTTGACCGGTCAGCTGGTCAGCGTTTGACCTGCTGACTCAGCTGCTGGGTCCCGCTGGTCAGCCCCTCTGGTCCACTCTGGGTGCACTGCACCGGGTGCACCCAGCGTTTCCTGTTGCTGTACAAATTCGAATTTTAAATAGATCCAAAAATTTCAGAAATTTGTTTAAATCCTTATAAATTCATAACTTTTAAACCGTAGCTCAGATTGAAAAAGTTTATACATGAAAGTTGCTCAGAACGACGAGCCGAGTCTGATCGTGCCGTCTGTTTCTCCATCGGAACCTCCTACGTAGAAGAACTCGTAACTCCGGACCCGAATCCGGCAGATGAATAGTGCACACACGTAGGATATTAAATCCCAGAATAATTCTAAAAATAACTAAAATGACTTAGATGCATAATTAGGCAACCATGCACTGCATCATAGCATCACACGCACCGTATTGCATCTGTTTGCATTATGTTTACCTGTTTCTTCCCCCTCTTCTCTCTCGATAGACCCCGACGTTGACGTAGCTCCCGAGGCAGACGCCGCACAGGAGTACGACTACGTTCCCGGCGACACCCCTGAAGACCTTGCCCTTGCCCCAGAGCAAACAGGCAAGCACCCCCATTTTGAGCATTCCGATATCGCCTACTCTCTCCCCTCTTATGCTTGCACTAGATGTTACTGCTGCTATTACTATCCTACTCTGTTGCATAGCCTGTTTACTTGTAACCTACTTTTGATACATGCCTGTTATCCTAAACTGTTTAGCATAGGATGGGTAGAGTCACGACAGAGACCCCCATTTGATCCCGACTGCCCTGTTGGATATCAGAAGACCCGATCACCGGGAATGAAGACCAGACCCTGACACGACACATCACTTCCTCCTTAGTTGCCGACGCTACTGGGTTATCGTCGAGTGCCGAGGGTGATACCTCGTCAGCACTTCTGATGTTAACCTTGTAGGTTAGTTACTCGGTCGTGGTAAGCGAGGGTGATTCCTTCTACACCACCCCCGATAACGACGTCGTCGCGCAACTCCTCAAGGTGGACCTCGAGGGTGATTCCTCCTTCGTTCACCTTGATGATAACATCGAGCGGGAATTCCATCGAGGGTGATTCCTCAGGGTTCCCTTCGGTGTCAGACACACAGTTACCTTGGATATTATGACTTGCACTAAACTATGATACTAAAGACGGGTCGGCCCTGAGGGGTACCCGCGCGAGCTTAACGCGAAGTGATGTGGAGTCGGGTTGACCTGGATGGTGCCCGCGAGATAACTACGAGGCGTGGCCGGGCATTCTTAGCCCTTGCCACAAGTCCTCGAGACGGGGCGACGGGGTCACATCGATCATGAGTCTCTGCTCATTTCCGCGCGCTCCTAATCCACTACGGTTTGGATATTTGATCCGAGGGGCCTCTGGCCCGATAGCACTAACCATCACGTGGGCATAGTATGGGCGTTCTGCGTCGTACACATCAGCCGAAGCTTGTTTGACGTCAGTAAGGAGCGGCGCACGCCGAGTTGGACTGGTAACGCAACCGCGCTTGTATAAGGGGTTGCTAGGTCTGCTCTCGGTGGCCCCGTAACGTGCAGGAGTTCCCGGGGCGATGGCCCAAGACCCCTGGGGGCATAGGTTTAGTCCGGCGTGCTGACCTCTCTTATAAGCCTAGGTCGGGTTGCGGCGTGTTGCTTAGCCGAGGCCGGGCGTGACCCAGAAAAGTGTGTCCGGCCAGAGTTAAGTGAGCGTGGTGGGTAAGTTGGTGCACCCCTGCAGGGAAGAAACTTCTATCGATAGCCTGTCCTACGGTAACGGACACTCGGAGTTGTATCCCGATCGTTACAACTAGAACATGTGGTGAGAACTGGATAGTACGGCTCTGGGATTGCTTTCTCGCAGGGAGTCGAGAAAGGATCTCAGGTCGAGGTTGATGATATTACTACTACTACTTTACATTATGTTCATCTGCTCTCTCCTGATGCTGCAAGACTGTCGAAGATTGTTGAAGATGCTAGTCTTCGATAGGACTAGGCTTTCCCCCTCTACTCTGGCATTTCTGCAGCCCAGTCCACATATACAGCCATTCCTTTGACAATGATGCATATGTAGTGTAGATCCTTGCTTGCTGAGTACTTCGGATGAGTACTCACGTTTGCTTTATTTTCTTTTTTCCCCATTTTCCATTTGATGCCACCAGACGACGGAGCCCCTAAGCCAGAAGCCCCAGCCGACGACCAGTACTACTATCCGCCTGGCGAGTACTACTACTACGAGGAGCCGTTCGACGACCAGGAGTAGGTTCGGAGGGTCCAGGGCAGGAGGCCTACGCCTTTCGATCGTAGTTTTTATTTTTACCCCGCCTCTGTGAAGGCTTATCTCTCTCTCTGTAATATATCTGTACTCAGATATCTAATGCTTCCGCTGACGCTTGTATGCCATCGAGCTTGTATTCGAGCCCTCGAGGCCCTGGCTTGTAATATTAAGCTTGTATGACTTTATTTTATGTTTTAGAGTTGTGTTGTGATATCTTCAAGTGAGTCCTTAGGCTTGATCGTGCGCATTTGCGTGTATGATTAGTGCACGATTAAGCCGGGGTCGTCACAATATCGTGCTAATTTTAAACTGTGCCACCTGGTCCTTCTTCCCGGAGCACAATTTCCGACGATGAGCTAAGCTTACGCCGATCTTCCTCATCTTGTCATTTCATCTCGGACAACAAGCTTGATTTCGAGCTTGTGTCGTATCCGTGGTTCCAATAAACTTTTGCTTCGGCATTCCTTTTGCGTGAGGCCGTCGCTGTTCGATGGCCTCTGCATAGTACCTCGACAACATTTGTCGTGATCTCCATCAATATATTGACTTCTTCCTAATTATCAATCAACTTCTTGGTGAGAAGTACCGCCCTTGCCCCTCGATGATTTGTGATATCATCGACAACACTCTTGTCTTCTTTCCAACACATGTTTGATCATATCTTGGTTATACCTTACGTTTCGAGATAATCTTGGAAATGTTCCTCATATCTCTTGTGATCTTCAGGTCCAACTCTTACCTGAAACACCATGTTATTTCTACCTCGAAGCATGACTATGGTACTCCGAATATCAACAAGAACATTGGAAGCGCAATGCTAAATGTTTCTTGATCAATTAATCAAACACCATTGTATGGGTAATAACATGATTCTTTCCTTCCCTCTTTATTCGAATGCTTTTGAACTTGCTGTCCTATCATGTATATCATGCTCCGTTTTCCTTGGGAAATGATATACCCCTAGTTTTCGTGTGTAAACACATTTTCCTTTCCATTGGTTTGTTTGACCCTTCTTGTGATCCATATGATATAAGCAGAAATAATTCCCTGCTTATGAAAACACCTCGGTGTACAACCTTGTCAGTGTGACCCTGTTACTATTGTTGATGACATTCCGGTAACCACCGATGGACGAGAACTTTGCCTATTGGTCCGCCTCGTTCAACGAGCAGGAAAATGGTTCTCTTCGTCCCTCGCCCTTGGTACCGACGTTGTTGCGGACATAGCTGACAGATTTTTCTCTGACATGATTTAATGACTTGACCATATAAGATGTCACCATCCTCTCTACTTTCGTTCGACAATTCCCACCATTCCACAGGATCAAAATCTGACTCCCATGCACCTTCCTGATTCCGAAGTATCCTTGCTCTTGGCTTTGTGTGTTATCACGAGCCACCTCCCGAGAGATGATCTATTCCCGATGCTCTGAACCCCTTTTCACACTTTGTTCAGGTATCAATCGGATGCCATTCGCTTGATACTTCTTATTGTACCCTTATACTTTGCTCTCGATGTTTCCTTAATTTTCAACTCGAGAGATTCGTTCTGCCACATTTCCTGAGTTATCTGTTAGATAATCGACCTTGCAAGGGTCAGTTCTCCCGAAGTTATCCTTTACTTCCCCACTTAAATCTCGGGACGAGATTTCTTGTAGTGGAGGAGATTTGTAACATCCCCATCCTCACACTGCAGTGATCACCTATTAATCATGCCAAGTCACTATATTTAACTGTGCCTAATCATCATTGCATCTTGCCTCATTTCAAATTCCCATTCAAATTCCAATTCAAATTTAATGTGAAAAATAAAAGTTGTCCAAATTTGAAATAAAAATATTCATAATGCTTAAAATATTCTCAAGGCAATAATAAAAATATAATCAACATTATTTGGATTCCTAAAATATCCCTAACTACCAAAACAGTACCCAAAATCGGCACACTTAAACCTTTTCCATTTAAATCAAATTCAACTCAAATCATTTGAGTCCCAAACTTTTTGTGGCCTTACTAAATAATCCATAGTAATTATTAAAGCCAGATGCACATTTTAGAAAACTATTCTGTTAACTCAAATTAATAAAATACAGAGTAGAAAAATAAAACAGAAAGGAAATAGAGAAGAGGAGAGAAAACGTTTCGCTGTGCCACGGCCCACTACTACAGAGCACCACCGGCCCAGCCCACCTTCGCCTCCACCTACCTCCACCTGCTCCCAAGCACGTGTCGGCGCCGCGCTCGCTCGCGCCGGCGATGGAGCTCGCTGTCGAGCATCCGCGAGTCCACGCGCGGGATAAGGTCGCCCCTCTCCCCCACCACTAACCCTAGCCCCGGCTCACGCTCGTCCTCACCCCCTTCCCCCCTCTCTCTCTCTGGATCGAGCGGCGCCCAGACATGATCGCCGCCGCTCGCCATTGCCGCGTCCACCGGCTACCTCGAGCCTCTGATGGATGACCGGGAGCATCACCGACGATGGCTACTTCATCCCCGCGCATCGCCTCGAACAGCACCGCGCGACAACGACGGGACCGAGCCATTCCCCTTTGCCACGGCCGCCGACGTCCGTCCCCGAATGTCGCCGCTCCGGTGCCTCCCCGACTCCGCCGACCACCGCATCGAGTTCGCTGTGAGCTCCCTGCCCCCTGTGACCTTTCCCCTCTCTTCCCCGCGTCCTCTAGAGCCATCTACTGTAGCGCCGCTCGTAGCCGCCGCCGTCCGTCGTTCCCCGGCGATGTTCCGGTCATCCCTAGCTCCAACCGGTTGCGCAGCTCGACGCGGCCCACCGTGCTCGTTCTGTTGGTGCTCGTGGGCATCCTTTTGGTCGCCTGTGCGCCGATTCCGACGCGTCGCCGCCGTTCGGGTGGTCGCCGGAGGCCACCGCCGGCGTGCGCGTGCGTTCAAACCTCGGCCTGGGCCACTGACAGGCGGGCCCGGGCGGTTAAACAAGTCATTAGCGCTAACAAAACCCCCTAATTAACTCACTGTGTATGATGATCGGGCCCCACACGCTCATTAATCATTGGGTTAGTTAAAAACTAATTAAACTACTCTAAATAGGCACTGACAGATGGGGCCCACAGCTAATTAACACTGTTTAGTTAAAATAAATACTGTTAGCTTCTCTGAGTGTGACAGGTGGGCCCCCGTTACTATTCCTCTGGATAAGACCTGCTGACTGGGCTGCTGAGTCAGCCTCTGGGACCCACATGTTACTAGGGCTATCTCCCTCTGGGTATAAAAAGTATTTCTACTGTTTTGGATAATGTTTTGGATAATTCAAATTAAATAAATCCAGTAAATTCCAGAATATTGATAAAACTTTGAAAATTCATAGAAAAATAACCGTAACTCAGATGGAAATGATTTATATATGAAAAACGATCAGAAAAATGAGACGAACCCGATTATGCCCTCCTCATACCTGTCACATGCCTCTAGCATGATGAACATGGGACTTTCCCCTCTGTTTCATCTATCCGATAATCACCCGGAGCTGGGAGAACACCCCCGGGCAGTTTCCCGCTCCCACTAACTTGCGTAGTACTGCTTTAGGGCGCTCCTTGAATAACGTGCTGCCATGCCATGCATTTGTGATAGCCTTTGATGCCATGTATTTATATTGTTTCTTCTCCCCCTTTCTTCCCGATAGACCCCGAGACCACTGACGATGCCTTGGTGATCGAGTACTTCATCGTCGGGATTCCTTTTCATCTGTCAAGCAACCAGGCAAGCAACCCCACCCCTTGAACATGCCTATATCGCCTACTCTCCTCTCTTATGCTTGAACTAGAATCTGTTGCTGCTGCTGCTGCTGCTGCTTATCCTATTCTGATGCATAGCCTGATTTTGTAACTAATGTTGATACCTGCCTTCATACCAAACTGCTTAGTATAGGCTGGGTAGAAAGCTTCTGTGAACCCCCCTATATTTTTGTAGTTGCCTCGCATAGTGATTGTGCCCCGATCAAGGTGATCGTTAGTTGGTTTCTGCACAACACCTCACACCCCTAACTTGCTCGACTCCGCAGAGTTAATATCGAGTGACGAGGGTGAGACCTCCGAACTCACTTCCGATGTTGTCTCCGTAGATTTGCTAGTCAGTCATGGGTTACCGAGGGTGATTCCTCTTTCTCACCTCCGACAAGCTTCTGTCGTGCACCCGCTAGTGTGAATGCCGCCGAGGGTGATTCCTCCGGTACCACCTTAACGGGATTGTCGGGTAGGACTCCAACGAGGGTGATTCCTTGGGTTCCTTCTCAATGCGGTAACCACACGGATGCCTTTACATTACTGTTGATACTAATCAAACTGGATAAAGTCGGGTCGGCCCTGAGGGGTACCCGCGCGTGCCTATGTGGCGAGAGATGAGGAGTCGGGTTGACCTGGAGGGTGCCCGCGAGATAACTACGAGGCGTGGCCGGGCATTCTTAGCCCTTGCCGCAAGTCCTCAAGACGGGGCGACGGGGTCACATCGATCATGAGCTCTGCTCGTTACCGCGCGCTCCCAATTCACCTAACGATTTGGATATTTGATCCGAGTGGGTCTCTGGCCCGATAGCACTAACCATCACGCGGGAATAAATATGGGTACTCTGCGTCGTATGCTTCAGCCGAAGCTTTCTAGACGTCAGCGACTGAGCGGCGCGCGCCGAGTTGGACTGGGAACGCCCGCCTTGTTTAAGGGGGCCAGGTCTGCTCTCGGCCGCCCTCGCAACGCGCAGGAGTTTCCGGGGCGAAGGCCCAAGACCCCTGGACGCATAGGTTAGTCCGGCGTGCTGACCTCTCTATTAAGTTTTCGGTCGGGCTGTGGCGTGTTGTTTAGCTCAGGCCGGGCAGGACCCAGAAAGTGTGTCCGGCCGGAGTTAAGCAAGCGTGGTGGGTAAATTGGCGCACCCCTGCAGGGAAGAACTAATCTATGCATAGCCGGATCCTCGGTAACGGACGCTCGGAGTTGTATCCACGTCAGTACAACTAGAACTGATTACTCGTGATGAGAATGGATATAGGGCTCTGGGATCGCTTTCTCGCAGGGAGTCGAGGAAGGATCTCTGGCCGAGGTTGTTAACACTACTACCACTTTACATTATGCTGTACTAATCTACACTCTTCTAATGCTGCAAGACCCCGAAGATGCTAGTCTTCGATAGGACTAGGCTTTCCCTCTTTTCTGGCATTCTGCAGTCAAGTCCACATATACAGCCTTTCCTTGAAAATATTGCATGCTTAGAATAGATCTGATGTAAGTCTTGCTGAGTACTTTGGATGAGTACTCACGGTTGCTTTGCTTCCCTTTTTCCCTACCCGCTTGACTTACCCAGACGACGGAGCCCCGGAGCCAGCCGCCCCTGTTGACGACGGCGGTTACTACTACTACCCCGCTGGGGGGTACTACTACTATGAGGAGCCGTCCGACGACCAGGAGTAGGATCGGAGGTACCCGGGCAGGAGGCCTGCGCCTTTCGATCGTAGTTTTTGTTTTGCCCCGCCTTGATGAAGGCCTATCTGTTTCTATTTATATCTGTACTCAGATATCTAACGCTTCTGCTGATGCTTGTATGACATCAAGCTTATGTATCCGAGCCCTCGAGGCCCTGGCTTGTAATATAAAGCTTGGATGACTTATTTATGCTTTAGAGTTGTGTTGTGATATCTTCAAGTGAGTCCTTAGGCTTGATCGTGTGCATTTGCGTGTATGATAAGTGCATGATTGAGCCGGGGGCGTCACACGGGGGCGCCGGGGTGGCGGGGGCGATGGGGCGGCGGGGGCGATGGGGATCCGGGGCCGCAGGGCTCCGGGGCGGCAGGGCGGTGGGCCGGTGGGACGGCAGCAGCGGCCGGGCGGCGGGGTGGCGGGGCGGCGGGGTGGAGGGGCGGCGGGGCGGCGGCGGGTGGTTGGGGCGCCGCGGTCGCATGTCTGGGAGAGGGAGAGAGCACAGAGAGAGAGAGAGAGAGGCCAGGGTGGGGGCGCGGCCGTTAGTTAAGTTAAAACTTTGCCGTCAGTTAATCTTTGCCATCTGCTATATACTCTTTACCGTCTGCTAGCAGACGGCAAACAGGATACAATTTGACCTGACCCACTCGACGGTCCAGTGGGGCCCAGTTATCCTCTTTGCCGTCTGCCGTTCTGTTCTTTTCCGTCCGCTAGCAGACAGGAAAGAAAGGACTGATGGCAAAATAATTATTTGCCATCAGTCACTCCTTTGCCGTCTGCATTCTGGAAGCTGATGGCAAAGATGGTCTTTGCCGTCAGTCAGCTGACGGCAAAGATCCGGCTGACGGCAAATCTTCTGATTCCAGTAGTGGGCCCCCCATTTTGGTAATTGATGACAATCACTTTCAAGAGAGTTTATATAAGGAATTAACCATCACCATGCAAAGCAATAACTAATAATGCAAGAGCATGAGATGCAAATGCTTAGGAACAAAACCAAAGCATGAAATGAAGGAGCAACTCACTTCTCCTATAAACTCTCGAAACTTCTCCCCCATTGGCATCGATTCCCAAAATGGGCTCCAAGCTTAGAAGGCCAAAATTGGGATCTTTACCCAAAGATACGCAAAAGGAGGAAGACAAACTATATTGAGGATCCAAAGATTGCAAAAGGATGATATGGCATAAAGACATACCAAGAGAGAAGCAAGCAATCTAAAGATACCAATTGAACCAATCAATCAAATGATCCGACGAGCCATACGAATAAAAGATATTATGATATGAGCATAGGAGTGTTCTAAAGAACATAGAGAAGCTCCCCATGATTTGTGCATTATTTAGTTTTGCATTTGGATACAACATGCACAAAATAGGATCATCACTCCCGCAAAATTAATAGAAACTCACAACAAGTGCAAGTGAGCATATAGGAAACTAAGCCTAGCACTTGCAACAAACACATGGTTGAGCAACATGAAAGAGAGGCAACTTAGGAATAGGCTCAACCAAAACGATATGTGTGATTCATGGCAAAGCACATGAGAAGACTAATAAAAGGATAAGCATTAAGCATCAACATAGTTTTGAATAGATGAGATATACAAGGTGCAAGACATGTCCTTACCACACACATACAACAAGCAAATGGGTTCACAAGCTCACTAATAAGCACATTAACAACAAAGCTTGTGAAAACCCAAGATGAAGAGAGAAAATGTTAGCCTTGTCAAGAGGAGGGATACCAATCAAAATGCATGGCAAAAACCTCGTCAAGACAAGTATGAGGAAAGCAATCTTCACCACAAATGAGTGCAACAAGATGCAAGGATATAAGATCCGCACTCAAGACAAATCCTTTCACGGAACCACCAAGGAAATACAAAAGGAATGAAAAGGTGAACGTGAAAGAATAAGGATATCCACTAAAGATGTAACTTCTCTCAAGTGTAAAAGATTCTAGGTAGATGAAAATCATGATGATATCAATCCACAAAGAAGGATGTACACATGAAATGGTTACACAAGGAAAGAATAAGATGTCCAAACGGGAGTCATAAAATATACCAATAAGATCTTTGCTTGAAAAGCATAGCACAAGGCTCAATATTATCTCATTGTATATCAATGAACTCCAACTACATGAACATCAAAGACATCGCAACTAGCAACAAGATATCATTGTTGGGATGCTTTGAGAAAGGAAACAAGTATCACAAGAATGAATCAAGAAATTCATGCCATGATGCAACCTACACAAGGTTGAATGCAAGAAATGTATGCATGAATAGATACTTGTTACCGAGATAGCATTCGAGTGATGTAGTAGATAGTAGTTCATTGATCATCCTAGTTTGACTCCAATAAGCACATGGTGACACCACCTTCCTTGTGAGTGAACCGAGCATCCAATGCATCTCCAATTGTTCCTAGAACAACATCACAAACAACATGGTACCCAAACTCATTGGGACCAAAGAGTTAGAGAACCACCAATACATAGGACAAACTCCACATAAATATGTGCATATAGATGTGAAATTGAATTTCTTGCACATCTTAGCCAATTTGAGACTTAGTGGAGTTTTCCCTATATATTGGGTCAAAGAAAGAAAGCAT
The DNA here is from genome assembly GCA_011799875.1 of Thinopyrum elongatum. Lineage (NCBI taxonomy): Eukaryota > Viridiplantae > Streptophyta > Magnoliopsida > Poales > Poaceae > Thinopyrum > Thinopyrum elongatum. The sequence goes on from CM022298.1 coordinate 25,928,896, forward strand.
GCCAAAGAATGTACAAAAGATAAATATGCATGCTCTAGACTATCAAGAAACAAATCAACACATGATTGATACGATACCAAAAGAAAAGATACTAAGAGAAAATAAGATACCAAGTGAGGGACTTATCACTTGAAGGATATCAATAAAAGATACATCATGGAATGAGATATCCATTGATACATACTAATAGAAAGATATCAAACTCCTAAAAGAGAGGAAGGTTTCAAACAAACCAAACCCTCTACAAAGTTTCATGATGGCACAAAGTACCAAAAAGAAACGACTTGCCTTCCACCAACACACACTTGATAAGGATCACAAGATGAGTGTTCGAACGAAAATAGGATAGCTCCCCCAAGAGTTGTGCATTATAGAGAATTTGCATTTGAATACAAAATGCACAAGATGGGATGACCACTTTCACTATATCTACAGAAACACTAGACAAGATCATGAAATTAATAAGATCCACAAGTGGCACGGAAGACAACGGGAGTTGACACATTCCTTGGCAAGTAATAAGGCAATAAAAACACAAGCCAAAGTAAAGATGATCCAACAATTTCTACCACATAAGTGAGTACCAATTGTCAAAAGACAAGAAGTATTTGAAATGAATTCCCGGTGGTAGATTGCTAAGCTATTCAACATCATCTTTACGCCAAACACATAGATAAAAGACTCTTGAAGAGCTAACATGCCACCTAGGAACAAGATAATTTACAATATCAACTATAAGTGGCAATACCTCAAATGTACACATTTTCTAGGCTTGTAATATACACATAGCATATTACTCCCCCATAATGTGATACCCCAACAATCTTAACAATAGGCAAACAAAATCAACAAGAGATAATTAATGGACCATTTAGAATTTGAATTTCTCATGAGAAGACACACCACATAGAGACTAGATAATCTTGCAATATCAATACTAGGTGGTATTCCTCATGTACACACATTTGTAGGATCGTGAAGTGCACAAAGCACTTCACTCCCCCAAAATGGGATGTTCCATTAATCTCTCACAAGAGCCAACTAAGATGCAAACAATAAGACAAAGGCTTAGTACTAGACTCACATGTACATGATGTACAAACCAACATACACATACTTGATTACTCAAGATAAGCAAATTGGAAGCACAACATATACACAAACATACAAGGTACAAAACCAAAACATGCAAAGGGGCAAGTAACTTTCAATGTAAACAATTTAAGTACAAGTTACCGCAAGGAGGTACATTAGATATAAGATAGAAACTTAATAATCCAAATGACTTGGCTTGAAACAATATGAATGATGAAGATCCCTTAATTCTTCATGATGTAACCAAATCTCCAATGCCCTCCAACAACACCTATTGATCAAGTTTGAGCTTGTTGGTCCCTAACCAAGTTGGGTCCTAAGAGGTTAGTCACAATAGGCTTGGCAACCCAAATAGTTATTTTCTTGACACCACTTTGAGTACCAACAAACTTGGCAAACACATTGTCAACCTTATCCTTCCCAAGAGAATAGATATCATCAATTAGAATAGGGTTGGATAAGGTACCATTCGTGCATGAAGAAGCGATGTGACCTTTCTCACGACATAAGTAGTAACATCTACTCTTCATTTTCTTCTCACTTGATTTCTCAACTTGAGAAGCATTAACTTGAGTCTTCTTGGTAAGTGGCCTTTCTTCAACTTGTGGTTGAGCATGAGATTGAACTTGTGGCCGCTTCCCTTGTTGCTTGTCACTATGAGGCTTCTTCTTCAATGGGCAAGATCTAACATGATGCCCTTCAATTTTGCACTTGAAGCAAATAATTTTGGCCGAATTCTTGACTTGTTCTTGGCTCTTCTTCTTGTTGATCTTGGACTTCTTCTTCTTATTGGAGTTGAATCCAAGTCCACCTTTGTCATTGGGGGATTTTTGCACACTCAAGATATTGTTGAGTGTGGACTTCCCTTCATGACACTTTTCCAAGTCTTTCTTCAAGGAAGTGACTTGTGCCTTGAGCTCTTTGATTTTCTCTACATGGTTAGTATTAACACAAGTACTAGAGGAGGTATAAGCTTCATCGTTAGAGTAACAAGGTAAGGAAAGTAATTCATCACAAGAAGTAGCAACATTATGAGTTGATGAACTACAAGGATTAGCACATGGCACTATAGCATTTTGACTTGAAGTAGTGCTAGTATCCACATGAGGCTCACTAGATGTTACCTTAGTAATCATAGCCTCATGAGCTATTTTTAGCGCATTATGGGATACTAGGAGATCATCATGAGAGCTAGAGAGCCTTTCATGACTTTCTTCAAATTTCCCATAATTGCTAGATAGCAAATCAAGTTGAGCCCTTAGCTCAACATTCTCCTTCAAAATGGACGCTTCACAAGAACTAGAGTTAGCAGCACAAGCATCATCATTAACACCAAGAGGAGAAGGCAACTTGGCAAGCTCTTTTGAATATGAAGCCTTTAGTTGAGCATGAGATTCGGTGAGTTCGATGAGCTCACTCTTAATGACTCTTGAGCCATTTTTGAGGTGCTTAAAGTCCTCAAGGAGTTTGGCATGTGCAACTTCAAGCTCATCATTTTTAGTTTTGAAATCATTGGCCACCTCGAGAGCTCTATCACGGGATTCCTTCACTCTAGATAATTCTAGAGCAAAAATCTCCTCAAGAGATTCCTTGGTGGTTTGTTCAAGTTCAAGAGCTTGAGAGAGGTCCGCAATCTCATTAGCGTAATCATGCTCATGACCTTCCATTTTATCAATGGTGACCTCATGCTCCTCGAGATGAGATTCCAACTCCTCAATATATTTCTTGCCCTCAATGGCAATAGACATGATTTCCATGAAGTTGGAACGAGCAATTTTATTCTTATGAAGAGCTTTAAAAATCATTTCCCCCTTAATTTTTAAGAAAGCAATATTATCATTCTCTTCATCATTATACTCATCCTCATTAGCATCAACATCATCATCAAGAGACATATTGGGGTTCAAAGTAGGAGATACCTTTGAAGCCTTAGCCGTAAGGCAAAACGCAATAGACGATGATGTAGGATCCCTTGAGGCACCATTCAATACCATATCTTGTTCCATAGAGTGTTGGGTTTCCTCTACATTGTTAGCACAACAACTAGGGGAAATACATGCATTTTTATCATGGCAACAAGACATAGCAAGCATATCATCATGAGATTTAGTCAAGCAATTTCTACATGATATGCAAGGACTATCAACACAACCATGAGAAGCATTTAGTGTGCTCGAAGTGTTAAAGTCCAAAGATGGAGCATTGCAATAAGATAGTGATGAATGATCATCAATAATAAGCTCACTATCATCATTGCAATGACCAACACTACTCACCATATCATTACCTTGTGGCAAACCACATGTAGGTGAAGTAGAAGAAGTTGAGAAGACAACACGACCGGAGGTGGAGAGAGAACAATCATCCCACAAATCTTGGACACGCCATATTTATCTTGAAGCTTTGTCCACAACTCATGAGCATCCCAAAATGGCATGAGTTGAAATATAACTACATTGCTCAAAGCATCGAAAAGAACATTAGAAGCTTGAGCATTGAGATAAGAGTTTTTCTCATCCTCTAAAGATAATCGTTGAGGATCCTTTGGAGGAGAAAAACCCATATCTATAATTCGCTCTAAATTTGGGTCCATGACCCGAAAGAGACTAAGCATGCGAATTACCCAAACATCAAAATTTGTGCCATCGAAACTAAGAGTGTCAAAGAATCCTAATCCCCTAGTCGACATCTTTACTCTCTAGGAAGTTAAGCCTAATAATGAGAGACGAGGCTCTGATACCAATTGAAAGATCGTGGATGCCGCCTAGAGGGGGGGGGGGGTGAATAGGCGCTTTAAAATAATTACGGTTTAGGGTTGAACAAATGCGGAATAAAACTAGCGTTTAATTAGTCAAGCACAAAACCAAAATCGACTAGGCTCACCTATGTGCACCAACAACTTATGCTAAGCAAGATAAACAACTAAGTGATAGCAAGATATATAACATGAAACACTATGGCTATCACAAAGTAAAGTGCATAAGTAAAGGGCTCGGGTAAGAGATAACCGAGGCACGCGGAGACGACGATGTATCCCGAAATTCACACCCATGCGGATGCTAATCTCCGTTTGGAGCGGTGTGGAGGCACAATGCTCCCCAAGAAGCCACTAGGGCCACCGTAATCTCCTCACGCCCTCACACAATGCAAGATGCTGTGATTCCACTAAGGGACCCTTGAGGGCGGTCACCGAACCCGTACAAATGGCAACCCTTGGGGGCGGTCACCGAACCCGTACAATTGGCAACCCTTGGGGGCGGTCACCGGTACCCGTCAAATTGCTCGGGGCAATCTCCACAACCTAATTTGAGACCCCGACGCTTGCCCGGAGCTTTACACCACAATGATTGAGCTCCAACAACACCAACCGTCTAGGGCACCAAAGCACCCAAGAGGAACAAGCTCTAGGGTGCTCAAACACCCAAGAGTAACAAGCTTCTCAACTTTCACTTCCACATATCACCGTGGAGAACTCAAACCGATGCACCAAATGCAATGGCAAGGGCACACGGAGTGCCCAAGTACTTCTCTCCCAAATCTCACCAAAGCAACTAATGCTAGGGAGGAAAATGAGAGGAAGAACGAAGAAGAGAACACGAAGAACTCCAAGATCTAGATCCAAGGGGTTCCCCTCACATAGAGGAGAAAGTGATTGGTGGAAATATGGTTCTAGATCTCCTCTCTCTTTTCCCTCAAGAACTAGCAAGAATCATTAGAGGGATTGAGAGATAGCAAGCTCGAAGAAGGTCAACAATGGGGGAAGAACACGAGCTCAAAAGATTGAGAACCATTGGGGAAGAAGACCCCCTTAAATAGCCCCCCCCAAATCCAACCGTTATGCCCACAAGTCGTGCTCAAGCGGTCCTATCGCTCGGGGGAGCGGTACTACCGCTTAGCACGGTCAAAACAGCCCAACGAGATAGAAAAACACAAGCAGTAGTTCTGCCAGAGAGGTAGTACTGCTCCCACGAGCGGTACTACCTCTCTGGCAGAACTACCTCTCCCACGAGCAGTACAACCGCTCGGGGGAGCAGCACTACCGCTTGAGCAGTACTGCTGCTCTCTATTACCGCTCTACTACCGCTCGAGCAAATTGGGCAACAGAAGCATAAAAATAAGCGGAAGTGGGTGCGGTAGAAGGAAGCGGAAGTACCGCGCAAGCGGTACTACCGCTCGGGGGAGTAGTACTACCGCTTAGAGCAGTACTACCGCTCTCTACTACCGCTAGAGCAGAAAAACTACCCAAGCAAAACAGAAGGAAACTCCAGAACTGAAACTGCTATAACTCTTGCAAACGGACTCCGAAATCAGCAAACTCAAACTTGTTGGATAGAAGAAATGTGCAACGACTGCTATAACTCACTACTTTTACATTTTTAAAATGTGCAACGAACACTTTTAAAAATATTACTAATTTATTTTTTATAATATATGTATTTAGTATATTTTCTAAAATATAAACAAAAGTAAAAAAACACGCGCGATATCAACATGGTGTTAGCATGACAAAACCGTTTGGTTACTGAGGCGACCCACTACCAGCTCTCTATAGGCGACACTGCCTTCTGTCTCGCATAAGGTGTGAAATAGACTCGTCCAAGAAATTGTATGGGATTTTTGAGGACATGTTGCTCTGACCCTATATTTCGTTTTCCTATCCTTGTGTTTTGAGAATCGTGTGTATCCAATAGGCCATACAAACGGTTTAACTATAATTTGTAACTTCTTAATCTAGTTCATCTATATCTATACCAATATAAAAAGACCCTAAGGGGCAGATTCAATAAATCTTGGCCATCAAACCAGGCCAATCCAATGACCCAGACTGCTCCAATTGCGAGCGTTCAACACATTTAACGTGCAGTTAATAACATACCAAATATCAATTCCAGCGCTAATCACATAATTAACAGGTAAATAATATCCTACCTAATAGTAATATGTACATGCAAATAATATATTGCATAATATCAACATGCATTGCATGTACAGATTTACTAGTGACTATAGTTGTTACACTGCCCTTCTTAGAGCAAGCTATTTAGCACAAGCACAAGTTGCTGTACTGCCGTAGTGCTCCCAGCGCCAACATCAACTATCTTTGATACGTAACTGAGCCTGACCCCTTTTTCTCGCATTGCAAGTCCACCCTCAACACACAACTAGAGCGGGGGAGGAGGTGATCTTTTTTTGTTCCAGTTACAACTCCATCCCCGATATGCAACAGGGGTTTCACCCGAACCCAATTTTTGTCCTAGTTGCAAGTCCACCCTCGACACGCAACGGGGGCTAACTCCTTTTGTCTCAGTTGCAGTTCCATCCGCAACATGCAATTGGGGGTCGCCTTTTTTGTCCCAGATGCAAATCCATCATCAATATGCAATTGGACCTACCCATTTTTTATCCAAATTGCATGTTCACACACTACTGCAGGAATGCCTAGCAGTGGCGGGCGGGAAAAGCCCAACAGTGGCGGGCAAGCCTCTCAGGGGCGCCCGCCACTGACCTCCCGCCACTGCTATTATGGCATCAGTGGCGGGCGCGCGCCCACCACTGATCATACACTTACCTGTGGCGGGCTCCAACTTTCGCCCGCCACTGAACAGATTCTTACCCGTGGCGGGCCATGCCTTGTGCCAGCCACATGTGTTTATGACAACCAAAAATAAAATAAAAAACTGTGCGGCAGCGTTTTTATGTGTCGTTGCAACTTTTTTTAGTTTAGGAGCAACAATATTAGTACCCAAAAGACATAAATAGCACACTTCGAATACACACTTTAGTTCAACAACTCTCTAATGTTTAGTACTTACACACTACAATACCATAAGTGCATATATATGTTTAAGAAAGTGCTAGCTAGCTACTACCATAAAGGAGTACATATATATACGACATCCGGATCACCACCGAAACTACGTACTACGATGATTGTGGGACATCATACCACAGATAGATTTTGTTGCCACCCTGAGCCAACTCAAATTCATGAAGAAATAGTAAGAACACCTTCCCAGCTTGCATCCCTAATTTTGTGGCAATCTAAATCCAATTTTAACCATGGAAATATGTTCTCCCTCCCTCTTTAATTTGGTGATAGTGAGCGTCAAGGGTATGCCATTTTTTAACAGAAACATGTCAAACTGAACTGTGCCCTCCACATCGATGGGCAGGTTGGCCACACGCATGAACTCGGCCCTTCCCCAACAAGGGATACGCTGAGCAATACAAAAAGAAAAAATAAATTAGACAAATGTGGGTGCAACATTACGTAATGATAAGCTATAACACTAATTAAAGGAAACATACCACCCACTCCATAAAGTCGTCGCGAAGATCTACACAGATTTCATTGCAAGTGAGGTGAATCTTGTTACATGCACCTAGCCTCGTGTCGCCACACCGGTGGCATGCTTGATTCATTGCCTATAAGTTCATGTTATGAAATAGTTCAATAAGTTAAAGTTTGAAATAAGCAATAAAACTTGTCTTCCGTTAAAAAAGGCTACCAATTATGTAAATATATTAAACATCAACCAATATTAAAGAGTATGGATGGACAAAAAAATTGGACATGACTTATGCTAAAAAATGAAAACATTGAGTGTCCGAAATATTGCGAAACAAAAATTAATCAACGTTTCGTGATATTTTTGACACTTCTTTGAAGCCCTGTATGGTTGAAGCACTCCTAATAAATATGCAGGTGAATACTCTATACGGATAAGATATGAATAGACTAAAAGGGTACCAATTAAGTAAATATATTAAACATCAACCAATATTAAAGAGTATGGATGGACAAAAAAAATTGGGCATGACTTGTGCTAAAAAATGAAAACATTGAGTGTCTGAAATGTTGCGAAACGGAAATTAATAAACGTTTCGCCATATTTTCGACACTCCTTTGAAGCCCTGTTAGTTCACTTATCAAACATGAGCATACCATGATATCCATAACATGATGAGCTTAATAGTGACCACATAGCCATAATAAAGGAACTACAACTAAGCAAAACTTTGGATAGCAGCATTCTGGTAACTATATTATGACACCACATATACACGGAAATTATATGAAACATTTGAATCTAACAGTCATCTACATCCAGTTAATCAAATTGAAGACCTAGAACTACGCTTATACCCTATACACCGAGACGGAGGGAGTAAGTTTATTGAAAAGATAACAACATGTACAATATCAAATCAGTGACTCCTGCAGTGGCATGCATTGTAGGAATACTATGGAGTTCCCCAGGGGCCACTTGTCTGATTTAGTTAGAATAGGTGTCATTTAGGACAAAAAGGAATCTGTTGGAGTAGACAGGCACGGCGCCCTATCAGATTCCCCGTTTTGTTTAATCTTGGGTTTTGTATGCTGCATGTGCCCATGATCCCGTTCTCAATGGAGCATATGGCCATGTGACCTCCTCAACGACTTTTTGGCAGACCTATTGTTCACAATGATACTTTGCTGTTCAGCTAATCATATCGTACTTGTGGCGTTCTTCTGCTTTGCTACGTATCGATCCCTTATCGTTAAGGTGAAAGCGAGCGGATCAGTCGCCAAGCAAGGCCAAACATCCTCTATACCTGCCATGGATGGGTAGTTAAGCTTTTGTTTCCTAGCTCTATCCTCCTCACTAGCGGCTCTTTGGTTTCTCCGGGGAGGCAAGGACAATCCCAAGAAGAAGCAGCTGCCTCCTGGGCCATGGAGGCTCCCCGTCATCGGCAGCTTGCACCACATCGTCAGCGCTCTCCCGCACCGCAGGTTGAGGCCTTGAGGGAGCTGTCTCGCCGGTACGGGCCACTGATGCTCCTCAAGCTAGGCGAGGTCCCCACCGTGGTTGTCTCTAGCGCCGAGGCGGCGGAGCTGGTACTCAAGACCAACGATCCCGTGTTCGCGAGCTGGCCGTGGAGCGTGACGTTGGACATCGTCGCCAGCGGCGGCAAGGGCATCATCTTGGCCCCCTACGGCGATCCGTGGCGCCAGATGCGCAAGCTCTGCATCGTGGAGCTCCTCAGCTCCAAGCAGGTGAAGCGCATGCATGGCATCAGGGCCGAGGAGGTGGGCAGCCTCCTCCGCTCCATCACCGCCGCCGCCTCGGCCGGGGCCACCGTCAACGTCAGCGAGAAGGTGGCTGCCCTCAGCAACAACCTGGTGACCCGGGTGGTTCTCGGCGGCAAGTTCGTGCGGCAGGACGAGTACCTCCGCGAGGTTGACCAAATCGTGGCGCTGCTGGGCTTTTGCCTCGTCGACATGTTCCCATCGTCGCGGCTCGTGAGGTGGCTCAGCAATGGCGAGCGCAACATGAGGAGGAGCTTCCGCCGCGTCCAGCGCATCATCGCCGACGTCGTCGAGATGTGCAAGTCAGCGCGGGCCTGCAGCACGGACGACGAGGACCTGTTGGACGTGCTGTTGAGGCTGCAGGAGAAGGACTCGCTTGCATTCCCTATAACCACAGAGATTATAGGCGCCGTCTTGTTTGTAAGTATTTTTTCTCTCCTTTCCTTTCCAATGGAGTATTTCTCCTTAATTTCTATTGATCTGAACTGGTTAATTAGGACAGTGCATGGCTTGTTAGCGCAGATCGCTTTGTCCTGGACGTAGCTAGTTAATTGTTAACAGATCTCCATTCGTACGCCTCGATGCCTGGGCACAACTAAAACAACCAGTTACTGCTCACATGGATCTACTACCTCCTTTTCGTTTTAAAAGGGCCATGCGTACGTAAATAAAATGCTAGACCAACATAATGTTTTTACATAGCCTACATAACTTTCCTTCCCACCTAATCAAAACTCCCCCCTTGAATTTCTGGGTAGGCCCACGCCCCAATAATCACCATTTAAAAACTGCCACGTCAACCCGTAACCTCCCTCACTACGTAAACACCCGTAGGTGTAGCAAAGCTCGCGTATGTATCTCTAGATCATGTCGATTAAGTTCAAAGAGGTTGATGGGACACAAGACAATTTACCTACATTTAATCCCCTAATCCGCATAAAAGCCATATATTTCCTACCTAATGATGTATTTCTTATACCATGGAGACGATTGCGAACAAAACTGTGGCTGAATCTAATCATGTGTTTGCCTCGTGGTGTGTGTTTCCCTTCGGTCCTCTCTCTTTCGACCTAGCCTTGAGGTACTTTATGCATCTTGTTTTACCCTCCAAGGCGAGATACAATCTAGTCCGGCCTCATAAATCCTACCAACATAAGTGAAGATATCTCTTGGCCATTTTAATGGTGGATTCAATTTCTTCCTTGTCCATGCCTGAGTCCTTCTCCTATACCGTAGGGGTCGGTCATTCTACAAGAGTCCCACATGTACACTATTATGGTATCATGTCTTGCAGAAATGGTATGAATATAGGTTTATTCATCGACAAGCCCCCCAGTCCGAGATATATCTATCAACCTAGTGATATATACCAAGGACCTCAAGCAATATTTGTCTTAGTCTATCCTGGAAATTATTGCCGTTGAATATATTTGTATTTGTGTTATTATGGTTATATATACAAGACAAACGAGATATTCATATCTGAGGGTGCCTTATTGTTGAACACCCTGCCCCTGGTCATGTTGGGTAGGAACTTGGATGCGAATAAAGAAGATAATCCTATGGAATTCCAGCTACATGCTGACTCGAGATTTCTTTCAATAGTCCAGTTTACGTCAACTATGGTGGCCCTTCCCCTGCCCCATTTAGAAATACAAGCCTCAACCTGATCTTGATGATTCTAGATCAGATATACTTGCGGAGATCAAGAGGTAATTGCAGTTGGGGTACACAAACCTGCATGGTGGGAACATTTCACTGCATAAAATAAAAAAATGCAAAGAACTGGTCAAGAAACTTGTCATTCGGGTACACTTTGGTTAGGGATGTAAACCGGGTCCCGTTTAAGCCCACTTATGGTCTAACAGTTCAATAAAGTTTTTTTCCAGGAAAAATGAACTATCGAGCTAGCTAAAGCTAACTAAATGTGACTTGCGGGTGCCGTTTATTTTCCATTTACATCCCTAACTTTGGTCCAGAATCATCCTAGTGACGAAATGTAGATTTTGTTTTGCGAACCAGGGTACCACATTCCGGAAAATAACAAGATTCTAGGCCAGTTTCATGTATTTGTGAAATTTATATACCAAAATGTTCCCAATGTGCAAGTTTGTATACCACCAGTGCCATTACCTCTTAATACAAAGCCACACATGAGTAGGTTATTATCAACAAGTATGCCTAAACCTGTATAAATCCTTCCCGATTGACTTGGTATTTTGTGCCTACTCAAAGAGGTCTTTCACGCATCCAATACTATCTCCTTCTTTCTATCTGCCCAAGTATACCTTTGTAAGATCGATGATTTACCAATAGTTGACACATTCTTTTCTTTCTTTTTTAATAAATTGGCGACATGCATCATTGATTTCATGATTGGCTTCTGATGTTGTGTTATTGCAGACTAGCGCAGTAGCCCATATATTCGGATCTTACCAGGTCCCGGTCATTACAGTGGAGCTATTAAATTTTAACACAACCTCATTACCAAATATTGTTCTTTTTTCTTGGAGAGTGCTCTGAACCTTTCCTCATAGGGAATTTGGATTTTATGGTACCCTCTTTCATATTAACAACAACTCCAACAGTTTTCTTTTGCAGTTTGAAGGACATTGGGGCAAACTCCCCACTAATGTCCATAAAAGATTAGCCTCCAATAGTTCTTAAAAAGTTCTAGCAAAAATAATTGCACATAAAAGATTAGCCTCCATATCAATAACAATAAAGTCCACTGGAACATAATTCAAGATTACTGTCAACTTTTCCCATAGGTTTCTTTATAGAGGTATCAACTATTTTCATATTTAGTTGTTGGTTCAAGAGGTTATAACCCTATAGCTAGATATAAATATTTAGGAATGCCTTGTGTTACCCATTATTAAAAGTGCTATATGATATAGAGGACTATTAGTTTGTTTCATAAAATATTAACTCATTTTTGTGGCTTATATTATACACAATTGGGAAATATTGTGAGGCAATAAACATTTTGGATTACAAGTGTAAATATATCTTTATGATTTATTAGCCTCAGAAATACTTGATCAAACCAAAATTAGTCAATCTCATAAGTGACAAAGCATTATAGGATGTGATTTTTTTACCAATCTCAACAAGTGGACAGGTGTACTTTCAATTCATAGATTAAAATATAATTTCCCCTATTTAAGAGGAAATTTAGACAAAAAGTCCTTTCGGTACTTCTTAGAGGATACCTGAGGAAACCTCAACAATGGGCAAATGAGTATTCAATCTTTAGTGTCCATATAGTTTAGCCTCGGGTTTTAAATACTGCTCCTATCACATATGGTATTAGAAATTTCATTACATGCATATGATGTTCAATATTTTGTTATACATATATACCACAACTTTGTTTTCCCTTCTAGGACATATTTGGAGCTGCCACAGAGACCACAACAACCGCTTTGGAGTGGGCTATGGCGGAGCTTGTTAGTCATCCTGAAGTAATGGCTAAGGCACAACTAGAGGTCCGTAGGGTACTAGGAAAAGACCGGTCAGTTATTACTAACAACGATCTTGTTGAGCTCGACTACATGAGGATGGTCATAGGTTGCATCCACCTGGTCCTCTACTCCCCCGTAGGACCATAGAGGACTGTAAAATCATGGGTTATGATATACTTAAAGACACCAATGTATATGTCAATATATTTGCAATCTCTAGGGATGAAAAATACTGGAAAAGTCCCGAAGATTTTAATCCTGTGAGGTTCGAGAACATCAACACAGATTACAATGGAACATATTTTGAGTTCACGCCTTTTGGGTCTGGGCAAAGACAATGCCCTGGGATTCAATTTAGCTCATCAGTCATGGAGGTTGTATTGGCGAACTTTCTTTGTCACTTTGACTGGATGCTTCCTGATGATTGTAGCCTTTCTTCGTTTGACATGTCTGAAAAATTTGGGTTGGCGGTAAGCAGAAGGTATGAGCTGAAACTCAGAGCTATTCCACATGTGTCCTTAGAAGGAATGGCGTCAAAATGATAGAAAAAGGTCGTATGTGTAGATGGCAATGTGTTCGTACTTTCAGCTCATTTGTCTATCAATTGCAGTGTATCTTTATGTATTAGAATAAGAGAAGAACATTTCAAACATTCTGGTTTCTTAGTATTGTGAAAGTACTACCCTGTATCAAACTTGATTGTATCCTGTCCTTTGTTAATGGATTTCTGAATAACACATCTATTATTAACTTTCTGTTAGGCAAACATGGATTATTAACTATGCGATTTGCTTGTGGAACTGGTCTTGTCTTTTTTATTTGGTCCGGGGGACATGGAGTTCTTTAACTGGAACGATAGTCTCACATGCTAGATATTGAATCAATCATGTGCCCAGTGCGAGACATTCAGAGGGATCAAAAGACAAGGACTAACTCACATACGAGTTAGCGAATATTATATCACAAGTATAGGAACACTAATCATGGATGTGAATTTTTGGGACATGGTTAGTATAGGAACACTAATCATGGATGTGAATTTTTGGGACATGGTTCCAGGCACAAAGAAATTTAATTTTAAAAACAATAAAAAAATCAAGGGACACGCGTATACCCTATACACCGAGACGGAGGGAGTAAGTTTTTTGTGGCGAACATGGTTGAGTGTCCTATGCTGTGAGAACCTATCCTGTGAAACGGAGCTATTTGTGCACCCAATGCACCCTTTGATTCTGGACGGTTGGATAGAAAATCAAGGGATAAGCTTTTTTTTCGTAGAAGCTGAGTTTTTTCTTTTTTTGCGGGAAGATGAGTTTTTGTTTTGCGGATATTGCGGGAAGATGAGTTGCAGGTGCATTTGCAAAAAAGACCAAGAATTTCTTTACAACAAGCCTGCAGACCATTCCTCTAGTATGGAGCGTTTGTAGTAAGACCTCGTGTTCTTCAACCAACTCACTGCAATCAAATCGTGGTGGAAAATGTATTGCAGGTTGATTGTGTTGAAATATAAGGTTCCTTCGCAAAATATATTCACAGCCACATGATCCTTGTCTAATATTTTTCATTGATTTTCTATATATATCGTTCCATAATCAAAGGATAAACTTGGTGCACGGTACTTTCTGGTGTTTTCCTCTTCCTACTGCAATGCGGCGTGAGTCGAGCAAACCGAGCCGTGTTTCCTATACAACACTCATTGCGTCATTTTGTCAATCTTTCGCATAGAGCCGAAGCGAGCGAGCACAGAACTGGGCCGACCCAGTTAACAACGAGCGTGCAAGCGGTGAATCCGGTTTTGCGAAGAGGTTCCTGGCTGGTTCTCAAAACATTCTAGAATGTTCCTGAACCGTTTTATTCACCGTTTTAAGTTTTTTTTCTTTTTCTTTTTCCTGTTCCCTGTTTACTTTCCTTTTTCTTTTTTTCCCTTTTTTCAAGTTTATTTTTCTTTTCAAGAAACATTTAGGAATTTCAATAAACGTTCTTGTTTTCAAAATTTTGAAAAATATTCAGATATGCAGCTGCAGTTTGTTCTTACATGTACATGCTACCTATGAGTTACTAGATGATATCCGGGCGTTGCTGCGGGAATTGGTTGAATGAAATTTTGGCAAGGTAGTTTGTTCAGAAGTCTTCTTTAATAATGCACAATACTGCAATCCATGTAAAAATAATGCAATCTTGCTAACAAAATGGTGGAACATGAGTTTACCTCCAGTGGGTAGTAAGAGGCTATAAAAATGAGCTAGCCATCAATATTACGTGCTGAGGCATCAGCATCAGCTGTAATATAAAGAACTCTGTCTATTTGCACAGCATTGTAAATGATAATCAATGTACATTAATTAAGATAGTTGTAAATATATTTTTTCAATTGAAATTAAGAAGAATTACAAATGCCATGCACCATAAGGAGTTAACTTACGTATTCTCATCTATCAAATCAGAGGACAGAGAGTTAACCCTCCATCTCAACTTGAAACTGCAATGCAATATTGGCTGGAAAATGTCAACATGGGAACTGAAAAAGGGGATGAGGATGAATAAATTCCCTAAAAAACGGAACGACATTCAAACATAAAAAACATGTGCATCCTGATGCTTACAAAGAGTAGAAGACTAAATATATTACATCGCCTCTGTTTCTGCTAAGAGAAACCTGATATTTATGTCAAACAAATTCAGTTAAGAAGGACCTCAGACGCTTCACAGAATGCATTGTAGATCCAAGAACAAAACATGTGAGCTAATGTTTGGGATGACCTGCCTGACTTTGAAGTGCGGAGAACTCAGACGGCAGTGTCACCAGTCCGCTACAGTGCCTCCAATGGGTGGCGTCATCAAGTACGACGGCAGTTCGATCTGCTTAAAACTGATGTCCATACACCTCTATTTTGGGCTTGATTAGTCGTACAGATTGGGATTGCTGGTTGTAGCACGCATATATGCTGAGAAGATCTTTAAGGCTTGGGCATAGTTTAAAAAACCGGACTGGACCGGCGGTCGAACCGGAAAAAACCGGAACCGGCGGTCTCAGCGGTTTTTTAAGCTAATAAGACCGTTCTGCAATCAGACTGGAGAAAACCGGTCGAACCGGCCGGTTTTCTGGAAAACCGGTGGAAAAAACTGGGCCATTGATCTGTCCTAATAACCAACTCGGCAGTGCTACTTTGTTGTCCAATACATGGAAATATTTTATTTGACCTATTGTTTCACCCTATATTAGCACATATATTAGTCAACATATATTATTTTATTGCTTAAAAAACCGACAATCGAACCGGTGAACCGGCGGTCCCACGGGTAAAAACCTGAACCGACAACCTTTCCCGTTCGATTTTCAGTTCGGTTTTTTAAACTATGGGCTTGGGATATGGCAAATTTGATAATTTGCCACCCCTTACCTCCGCCTTTCATAATTTGCCCCCCCCCTGAGAATGACAGGTGGGGTCCGGGCCCACCCGTCATTGAGACAATGGGTGGCAAATTGTGAAAGGGGGAAGTAAGGGGTGGCAAATTATCAAATCGCCCTTGGGATATAGGAACTCGGGGTTGGAGCAAGGTGTGTTAAGGGATGACGAATAAGGTTGAACTTTTTTTTTTTTAGAAAAGGAGGATGACCCCCGGCCTCTGCATCTGGGAGATGCATACAGCCACTTTATTGATTATTTTCGAGGACCTTACAAAGTATTACAACAATATGCCTGAATCCACCATCTTGGCAACATCTGCCGCTACTCCTATCCATATGATGAAGGGGTGCTAGCTGGGCCACTACCCAGACCACTCACCTAAGACTAACATCAAAAGCCGGAAGCCCCAACCGAGCCACATACCGGGTCTGGGGCACAATCCGGTCAGACGCACTCGTGTGTCGTCGCCGCCATCTTCCACAGGTCCGTCTTCAGAGCATATTGAGGCTTCTACCTTGTCTGGCCACTCTGCCATCGACGTCACCATGACGCCAGACAGCTACCTCCTCCTGCGCGAGTCCATCTTCGCGCATCGGACGCCGAGTCTCCACAGCGCCATGCCGCCGATATCCGCCGCCATCAATGTGTGAGATGAAGCACCGCTCCACCATCCCTCCAGCCATCACTTGCTCCAAAACGATGCCCCCGGCAGGGAAAGCGATAAAACGCCATCATCGTCCGATCCGGAAGACCCAGATCTAGGGTTTCCCCCGAAGCATCCCGAGCCTGATGCCGCAGACTGCAACGACGATGCCTCGACAAGGGAACGACATCTAAGACGCCGCCATCGTCCGCCATGACCGTAGTCGGCGCGATTTTCATCGGCAGTTGCTCCACCAGACGTGCACCGCCGACGTCGCTGGTCCCTTCAACCGGAGTAAACTCCAAAACGATGCCCTAAAGAGGGACTACGACGCAAAAGCGCCGCCATCGCTCGATCCCAAGGAGATCTAGGGTTTCCCCCGGAGTTGCCCGCGCTGTGAAGGACCAGACAAGGGTAGAATCCCGGCGGATCCGCCCAGCTGCCGACGATTCGCACCCGCCACCGTGCCGACGGCAGTCCAGCGATCAAGGCCCACGCTTGGGCATAGATCCGGCCGCGCCGCCGCGAACCGATCCGGTCACGCCGCCACTGTCCCTGGCGACCGCGATGCACCAGATCGCGAGGCCTCCTGCCGCGGGGGAGCGAAGTCGCCGAGGCGCCGCCACCACCCGCCGTGGCGTCCGGCCCGCCGCCACGCTCTGGCTCGGGGGCGCCGGCCGCGCCAGCCCCACACGAGCGAGAGGGCCCGAGTCCCCGCCGCCGCCGGCGACGGCAAGGCTTCGCCTGGCCGCGCCCTTGGGCGGCGGCGAGGGAGGAGGAGGAGGAGAGGGGGAGGGCCGGCCGACGGGATCTGGGGGCCTCCCGGCCGCCCACGCGGGGGGCGACTCGGGAGGAGGAGAGGGGGAGGAGAGATCTGTGCCTATAGGAAAACCCGACCCTATGTGTATGTTTTTACCTCTCCAAATGGGAGATTGGACTCGATAGGAGACTGCAGTTGGACGGCAGTCGGCAACAGCGCAAATCACGTTTCATCAGAACTTCCCACATGTCGATGGACTCGAGTTGGTCCCCCGTCCCAGCCATGGGGACGAGCCCGGCGGTACTCAGAGGCCGGACGGGGAGCACACAGGCCGCCGCTGTTTCAGACATCGCGCTACGCGGATGGGCGACCTCAGCGGCAGCAAGCTCAGATGCTGCTGCCGCAGCACGCTGGGGAGATGCGATCCTTCCACCCCCTGCCCGCCGCCACTCCTATATCCTCCTCCCTCATCCTCCTACCCCTTCTGCATCGAGAAAGATTTGAAGGGGATGAGGATGCGACCTTGAGGCACTTGCCAAGATTTGGAGAGGCGATCAGTCATGTCTCTTCGGATGCCTGCCTTAGTTCCAGAACATGAGCCGTCGGAAGATCGTGAGCCATATGGGGTATGCGAGACAACGCAGTGTGCGGCTTGGGAACGTGACTCACTGAGGTTGCCTCAAATGGGATGCCTATCTATGATGCATGTCTTGAATCGATGGCCAAAATTAATTGAGATGATGTGGCTTAAGGAGAACATAGAGAATTCCTAGTAGCGGGGGCTCCTATTTAGATATAGTAGATTAGCACTCAATTAAGGAGCGACACAGTTTTTTCCCCATAAAGAAAGAAAGGCTCCCAAGCGTTAGGGTTTCCCTGCCTCCCGCAGGCGCCGCCGTTGATCTGACTCGTCTCCTGTGGCCTTAGGGCCATGGAGGCGCGGTGGATCCCGGCTCTGGCCGATGGGAGGGCTCATGCTTCGTTTTTAGGTGTTTTTTCGAGTCCATTAGGGTTTGTATCCTTCTCAGGATGGCGGCGAGTTTCTGAAGATTGAATAAGGTTCTCCCCGCCTAACCCCCTTTCCGATGGTGCGTCTTGCGTTCTCAAGGGGCGTGTGGACATGTGTTTTCGGCGGATGTCATGGGATTCGGTCGGTCTTTGTCTTCGGTGGATCCGCATGGATCCGGTCTTCGTTTGTCTGCTTTCATTTGTCTATAAGAGGACATTTGGATCCCTTCATACTTTAAACCTTCACATACCCCATTAATTACTCTGTACCGTGTGCACCAATCAAGTCCGCTGGATTCATCTGTAGATGTAAACAACAACAACAACAACAACAACAACAACAACAACAACAACAACAACAACAACAACCCTATCCATGGCTAGTTCTTTAGTGATTTACCAGTCCTTCGGATCTCCCTTTACGGACTCCTTCATGTCAAGTTTGGTCTACCCAACCTCTCTTGACATTATCAACACGCTTTAGCCATCCGCTATGCATTGAAGCTTCTGGAGTCTTGCGTTGTATATGCCCAAACCATCTCAGACGACGTTAGACAAGCTTCTCTTCAATCGGTGCTACCCCAACTCTATCATGTATATCATCATTCCGGACCCGACCCTTTTTTGTGTGGCCACACATTCATCTCAACAAGCACAGCTCCACTACACCTAACCGTTGAACATATCGCCTTTTAGTTGGCCAACACTCTGCGCCATACAACATTGTGGGTTGAATCGCTATCTTATAGAACCTGCAATAGAAAGTTGATGTACAAAAAAGCTGCGAGGACCATCTGATTTTTGAAAGAACCAACGAACTAAAGCAATTCAAATAAAACAGAAACAACTTCTCCTGCACATGGACCAACCTCGAGAAGTCCCGTTTCAGTGGCAGGGGGAATAAGAGGGGTTTGTGTGTACGTACGGAGAGCTGACTAGACGCGGCTTGCTTCTTAATAGGAAGGATATAACTCATGTTGATGTTGATTAATTGCAATGATGCTATTTTTTCCTCTCCAATTAGAGTTGTGCTATACACACGACAAATTTTGCACAATAGATAGATGAAGATGGAATCCAGCCAGACATGCATTTGACTGAGAACAACAGTAGCTGCCCAATTATGTGGCGAGTAATAAACAGCTGGATTAGATGATATTGGTATCGGCTTTTTGAGGTTTTTAGAGGTTAAATGTGCAATCTGTTAGGCACTGACTTGGTCTTGAAGATTATGCTTTAGCCATCACATTCTAATGGCCAGCCTATTTAATTAGTTTGCAGACATTTCATGATTGGTGCTCCCAGGCATTAATGATCATTCTAGTCGTCACAGTCAATTGTTTTCATGCTTTTATCGACTTATTGCATAATGGTTACATTTTCCACAAGTAAGATAAGCTTAGAGACCTGTGGGTTTTCCAGCCACAGTGCTTAAGTTTAACATCAGCCATTATTTTGTTTCCGCGGCTGTCGCACCAGGGACCCATTCTCATGTGGTGATTCAAAAATAATAATAACCAGGTGACATGCCAGTGGTGTTCTCATGCACGTATGACGCGCCTCAAAGTCGTCATCTTCTTACGTCCACACCTTTCTCCATTGTGCAACTCATCTAACCTGTTTACCACTATTTGTCTTCTGTTTTTACATACTAATGTCTAGCACTATCTTCCCAGGAGTTGGTGGTGGGGCGGAATGGAAGGATAGTGGCAGTGATAAGTGTTTACTCTTTGAGTAGAATAGTGACCTCGACTAATATAGATATACCTTTGCCCAAAGACCAGACCGTCAGAGCTGCATCTATGTAATTTGGATGTCATAATTTACTTTGATCACAAACCATTGATAGATGGCTACATCTTATGCGCAGGTTGATGGAGATTAACCTTTTTGATGAGCCAGATACACTTCACTGGAAACTCTCGGTGTTAGGGATGTGAAATCTATGTATTTAGATTTGATAAACTGTGGTCCAATCCCAAAGTCGCTTCATATTTAAAAGATTAAGGTGCCTTTGAGAATAAAGGTATTTATGTGGTTTGTGCACAAGGATGTGATTTTGACCAAGGACAACTTGGCAAAACGTAGTTGGGAGGGTAGTAAACGATGTTGTTCTTGCGATCAAGATGAAACTATCCGACATATTTTTCTCAAATACCCACTAGCCGAGCAAGTATGGTGTACACTACATGTGGCCTTCAATGCCAATCCTCGTAATAGCATTGCCATATTATTTGGGACGTGGCTAAATGGGGTAGAGCTTAAAATAAAGGCGCATATTTGAGTCGGGTTGTGTGCATTAATTTGGGCTATATGGAACTGCCGGAATGATGTGATTTTTAACAGACAAGCCATCACAATTTTTTTGTAGGTCATCTACCAAGCAACTGGTTGGATCCGTATGTGGTCATCACTCAGCCATGTGAAAGCCAAAGAGTATATGGCTTACGCGTGCAACTGTTGGGAGACGGTAACCCGGGATACTTACATCCTGTTTTTATGACGGTCCAACAATAGGATAGGTATTTAGTCATCTAGTTCTATTTAGCCGGTTGTGACAATTTTTATTCCATTTCAGCTCATTTTACGAGCTTGTACTGAACTACGTACCTGTTGACTGCTTGATTTGATAATATGGCTGGATGTATCATTTTGATGCAGAGGCCGAGGATAATCTTCCTTTTTGGAAAAAAACATTGTCGTAATAACCTGCACAAATGTGCAGTACATTATGGTCACTTAACCATTGCTCCTAGCTAGGCATTTCATGCTTCCATATTCTTCAGAACAAAATACAGTTTTGAGTGACAACAATCTTTTTTTTTTCAAAAGGAGGAAGGCCCCCGGCCTCTGCATCAGAACGATGCATGCGGCCATCTTATTAAAATCCAAACAATCCAAGGTCTGCAGTATATTACAACTCGCAAAAGGAGCACAAAAAAAAATGAAACTGAACATGGCCACAACGGGCAATAAACAGGATAAGACGACTAAACATCTATCCTATTAGTGGACCGCCATCCAAACCGGTTGTAGATAGCCCGTGCTACCGTCTCCCAGCGGTTGCACCCAGTAGCCAAAAGCTCCCTGAAGTTCGTATGAGTGAGTGACGACCATGTACGGATCCAGGCAGTAGCTTGGTAGATAACCTGCAAGAAATTTATAAGATGTTGTTTGTTAAAGATCATATCATTTCTGCAATTTCATATAGCCCACAGTAATGCGCATATTCCTATCCGAATACGCCCCGCTGTAGCTGTTTCCACCCCAGTCAACCACGTCCCAAATAACATGTTGATACTAACTGGAGGGCTGATGTTAAAGGCTATATGAATCGTGCGCCAAAGAAGCTTAGCGAGAGGGCAATCAAGAAAGAGGTGTTGTATTGTTTCATCATTATCACAAAAACAACAACGTGAGCTGCCTACCCAACTACGCTTAAGCAGATTGTCTTTGGTAAGTATCACTTGCCTGTGCACGAACCACATGAAAATCTTGATTCTCAACGGAACCTTAATTTTCCAAATATGGATTGATCTCGGGATTGGGCCAGCATCAATTAGATTCAATTACATAGATTTTACCGTGAAAACACCATTCCTAGTTAACTTCCAGTGGAACGAGTCCGGCTAATCTGAAAGTCGAACATCCATCAACCTTTGCACAAGATGCAGCCAGGAGCTCCACCGCTCCCCTGCCAGAGACCTCCTGAACTGGATGTTCAAGGGGGATGATTGTAATACTGTAGCAATGTAAACATCCTTACCAAAATCGCTTCATCATTTTAGCCCAAAATTTTGCAGACAAGCTGCTGGTCAGGTGCGACGGAGGTGTTGCGGTTGCGGGTCATATCGGGGGTGTGGACGGAGATGGTGTGCTACGTTTCCTACTGCAGCAACGACTCCCATCCCTGGCAGCTCGGCAGCGGCACCGGAGAGCTCCTCACCGTCTTATGGATTCTCACTAGCACCTTGTCCAGTCAATTTTGTTGCTATCGGCCTACCTTCTTAGCAAAAGCGCGCTCCTCCCTGGAATAGCAAGTCAAGCAGAGAGTGAAAAATGTAGCAAAAGGGCTCACGCCCGCCAATTTTCTCATGTAATGTGGTATGAAATAGCTCTGGTGCAATCAGTATGCAGGTTTACCTGTATACTACCTGGGGTGTCTCTGTTCATGCTTCACCATAGAGGTTGAGTTTCCTTCAAGCTTGTGCCAAACTAATCTTGAATTCTAATTTTGTTCTAAATTTCTAGCCTGTTGTTGCCATTCTTTTTTTTTTTTTCATTTTCGTCGCCGAAGTTTGAATCGTGTGCACAAGTAATAAGTCAAGAAAACAGAGGATAGCATCGTGTACTGCTATACCCTCATACAATTGATGTACATTTGCTTGATTCTTCATATAAAAAATATTCCGTGATTTGACGCAGCATAATATACTTGAAGTTAGTATCTGATATCCAGAACGGCCTACTCACACTAGTAGAAAACAGGCCTTTAGTCCCGGTTCTGGAACCGGGACAAAACAATCGGGACTAAAGCCCCCCCCCCCCCCCCCCCCCCCCCTTAGTCCCGGTTGTGTTACGAACCGGGACTAAAGGCCCTCCACGTGGCCGCTGTCTGGGTGGGGGCTGGAGGGCCTTTAGTCCCGGTTGGTGTTACCTTTAGTCCCGGACTAAAGAAATTTTTTCAAAAAAAAAAAATTCGAATTTTTTTTTTCAATTTTTTTTTCTGATTTTCAAATCTTTGAATTATTTGACAATTTAATCTCTAATCACCCCTCCTCACTGCTTCAGCGTGGAGCACTCATTCCAAATTGTCTAACTTCCCAGCCAGTCACCCATTCTCTCACTACTCCAGCCCCAGCACGCTTAACTTTCAGGTTCTATCTCCCCTAGTTTCCAAGTCTGCACATGTTGTTTTCCTGACAATAGTAAGCTATCAATCCTATTAACCCTTAGGTCTTGATGTCACATAATTTAATTTTTTGAATTCCAAATAATTATTAAAATAAACAACAATGATTAACAAACAACAATGATTAATTTTAAAACTCAAAAATACTTTAAAAAAATAAAAAAATCAAAAATTCTCAAAAAAAAAATCAAAATAATACAAAAAGTTCAAAATAAAATAAGTAATAATAATATTGAATTTCAATGAAAATAAAATAAGTAATAATATTATTATTATTATTATTATTTTGCCATTTATTCATTTAATATGGCATAATTAATATCTTTAAATCTGTAAATCGAAATTCGACAAATAATATATCCATTATTATCAGAAAAATGTGACCATGATGTCACACGCTTCACCGTTTGAATTTGAAACCATTATTCTAAAAAACAATAATTATTTAGTAACACTAATATTTATTGAATAAGTAGTTTGACCACATTTCATTTTTTAAACTTATTTTAACTGAAGAATTTTTGTGTGTTCAATATGAACCATTCAAAGCCACATCCTCAAATTTCAACCCTTTCTGACTTCATTTGCTATTTTTCATGCATTTAATGATTTTTTGAGCTAAATTAACCCGAAATTGAAAAGCACTACAAATGAACTCTGAAAATGTTGAAACTTGGCATGGTATCATCATTTCACCCAAATAGGTTGTGCTAAAAAGTTGAGAGGGTTATGACAAAAACTGGATGCACTTTGTATACAAACTAGACCATTTCTTTTGAAGTAACTGGGTTTCGGACGAAAAGTCAGCTGTTACAAAGACATTTTATTTTTTTAATCTTATTTCAACTCCAGAATTTTTGTGTGTTCAATATGAACTATTCAAAGCCACATCCTTAAATTTCAACCCTTTTTTACTTCATTTGCTATTTTTTCATGCATTTAATGATTTTTGAGCTAAATTAGCCTGAAATTAAAAATCACTACAAATGAACTCTGAAAAGGTTGAAACTTGGCATTGTATCATTATTTTACCCACATAGCATGTGCTAAAAAGTTGAGAGGCTTATGGCAAAAATTGGATGCACTTCGTGTACAAACTGGACCATCTCTTTCGAAGTATCAGGGTTTCGGACGAAAACTCAGCTGTTACAAAGTCATTTCATTTTTCTAAACTTATTTCAATTCCAGAATTTTTGTGTGTTCAATATGAACCATTCAAAACCATATCCTCAAATTTCAACCCTTTCTGACTTCATTTGCTATTTTTCATGCATAAATTTTAAAAAACTTAAATTTGAGGATAACTTTTTTTCTTTCGGAATTTGAGAATTCTAAAAATTTGCAAAACGGCCGAAGGCGGTCGGCATCAGAACCGGCTTCTCGTGCTGAACATTTTGATATATTAAACTTTTATTTTGACATCGTATGCAGAAATGGCGGCCATTTGAATTTTTCATGATCGTTTTTTGCAAAATAAGTCAAAATTTATGTTTGTTAATTTTCAACAGAACTATATCACTTAATATAAGTACAGTTCAAAGGATTTTATTTTTTGAAGTTTTTATAATTTTCTGTGATTTTTTGAACACTAAAAAAGGCGATCCACTGGGGGGTTGTGGACGGCCGCAGGAAAAAATGATTTCAAAAAAAAAATGTTCAGTCCCGGTTAGTATCTCCAACCGGGACTAAATATAGACCTTTAGTCCTGGTTGAAGACATCAACCGGGACTAAAGAGCTGGGAAAAAAATTGAAAAAAAAATTTGAATTTTTTTTATTTTTTTTTCAGTCCCGGTTGGTATCTCCAACCGGGACTAAACTTAGACCTTTAGTCTCGGTTGGAGATACCAACCGGGACTAAAGGGGCTGGCACCGTTCGAAACCGGTCGCAAACCCTTTAGTCCCGGTTGGTGTCTCCAACCGGGACTAAAGGTCCCGTTCGAACCGGGACTGATGCCTGCGCCGCTTGAACCGGGACTAATGCTCACATTAGTCCCGGTTCGTAACACGACCGGGACTATTGCTCCGATCCGGCTGGGACGAAAGCCCTGTTTTCTACTAGTGTCGAGCAATCTTTCTGAAGATATGTAACCTGTCCGTTGATAAATTCTCACTCCTTTTGGTTCTGCAGCTGCCCCCTGCCAACAACGCTGCACTGATCTCTGCCGCCGTGCATGAAGGTGCTCGCCCACAAGCTCACCAGGTGCTCGCTACCAAGTACTTCTCCCCCGCCACGACGGTGGAAGTGGGTGGTGAGGCAGTTCAAGTGTTTACTCTGAGTAGAATAGTGAGTTCAACTAATATAGAGATACATTTGCTCACAGCCCAGACCTTCAGAGCTGCATCTATTTATTTTGGATTTCATATTTTATTTTGATCACAAATCATTACAATAAAAACCTGCACAATTGTATATCTGCCTGCGTCCATTGCTCCTAGCTAGGCATGTCAATGTGCATTTTGTGATTATTTATTCTTCATAACAAAATGCAGATTGAGTGACACCCATATTAGACGCCTTTTCTGTTTGTTTTTTCACGTGAATTTCACACAAAAGGTACCTCCAATATTGTCAGGTCTTGAATCCGCTAATTCAAATTTTAACTTGCGTAGGATATTATAACTGACATAGTGTAACAGAGCGCATCACCATCAGTTTTTAAGTGTTTATTATTCAAGTCGACTTAGCAAACAGTTTCCTTCATTCAGAAAAACAAAGCTTATGATTTCCTTGTTGTTTCAGGTCTAGCTACACAGCCGACTGTTCCGGTTCCACTCTTCAGTTCTGGTAAGTTTTAGACGATCGAGGATTTGGTGTTGTTTGCTATTCCAAACTATTCCGTATCAAAAAAATGTCTTACATTATGGGACGGAGGGAGTAGTACGTGAATTTGTTTTCTGTAAGCTTTTCTTGCCTTAAGGGCGAGTGCTAGAATGCTCGTTCCGACATAGGTCAGGAGTCTGTTGATGTTACTGCGAATATTCGCACCATATATACGTCAAATTCAAATTATTATCCTCTTACACGGATTTTGGCCGGGCGTGGGCTCGTGGCGTACGGCGGTAGGTAGGTGCTGTGGAGGTAGTGCGCGGCAGCGACGGAGACTTCCGGGAGCGACGCCAGAATGAATGGGAACGGAAATGAAGCTGCTCTTCGTCCCGACGAGGTCATGCAGAGGTGACAAGCTGATGTGTGCGCGCGGAGATGCACGCCTCGATACAACGATGCAGATGGAGTCGTGCCAACGAGCTTGGGAGCGAATGTTCCCTCCTTACTGTTTCTGTTTAATTATCTAGCTCGATCGACAAAAACAGAATCCATAGTGGCACAGCACAAGCCGCCTCGTCATCCCCGAGAGAATAGGGGACCAACTTCCTGTGCCGTTGATGTGGGGGACCCTGTCGTCAGCGCCTACCAGCGATGAATCCTTCCCCAACCTCCCTTCTGTCCCAAACCACCATGACGGCAACCATGAGGCTCCTCCTGTCTGCTCGAGGCCGCAGGCGTGCCGTGCCGCCACCCAACATGTGGCCGCCCCATTGCACCTCATGCGGAGCCATGGTGGTCGCCGACGTCAAGCGCGGGGAAGGAGGGATGGGAGGCGCCTATCTACGGCTACGCTGGCTGCGAGAATCGATTCCTGGGTAATAACTAATGGTTCAGTTTCTAAAATTTTATCAGAATATTGCTGCTTTCAGCCTGGGAAGGATGCCGGCGCCTAGCAGACTTCTTAATCCAATCTTATCCTGCAGTTGCAACTGTAATCTGACCTGATCCAAGTTTTCGTGCCTTCCCACTACCGGAATAAGACTCAACGCCGACGGCCTTTTCTATGCCGACGGCTTTTTATACGTTAGTAATGTGACCTCATGTTGTTTTGCGGCTGGGCCCTCTTACGCGTCTGAAAATGTGGTGGCGGGTGAAAACACCCGGCACGCGTCTCCGGAGTGTGACCCCCCTCACGGACGGCGCTGACGCCGGCACCTGGAGGGGGGAAACGGTCGCGTCGGGTCGACACGGAGAGAACCTAGTGGTGGGTTGGGCCTAGTCCTTGTTCTAAGATGTTGCCATGGGCTGGCATATCACAACCATGTGGAAAGGTCCATCGGTCAAAGCTCGTCCGGCGAAAGTCAAAGGGGTAGATCTCCGGGTCAACAGGGTCAGGGTTAGGAGGGACGGGGGGCATAGGGGGGTAGCAATGCCATCAAAGCGTCGCGCCAGGTGCTCATACATGTCTTAAGGTGTGGTGGGATGTTTAAAGAGGCAATACGCATCTCCGGGGTGTGCCCCCCCTCACGGACGACGCTGCCGCCGGCACCTGGAGGGGGGAAACGGTCGCGTCGGGTCGACACGGGGAGAACCTAGTGGTGGGTTGGGCCTAGTCCTTGTTCTAAGATGTTGCTATGGGCTGGCATATCACAACTAGGTGGAAAGGTCCATTGGTCAAAGCTCGTCCGGCGAAAGTCAAAGGGATAGATCTCCGGGTCAACAGGGTTAGGGTTAGGCAGGACGGGGGGCATAGGGAGATAGCGATGCCATCAAAGCGTCGCGCCGGGTGCTCATACATGTCTTAAGGTGTGGTGGGATGTTTAAAGAGGCAATACGCGTCTCCGGGGTGTGCCCCCTCTCACGGACGGCGCTGCCGCCGGCACCTGGAGGGGGGAAACGGTCGCGTCGGGTCGACACGGAGAGAATCTAGTGGTCGGTTGGGCCTAGTCCTTGTTCTAAGATGTTGCTATGGGCTGGCATATCACAACCAGGTGGAAAGGTCCATTGGTCAAAGCTCGTCCGGCGAAAGTCAAAGGCGTGGATCTCCGGGTCAACGCGTTCAGGGTTAGGCGGGACGGGGGCATAGGGGGAAGCAATGCCATCAAAGCGTCGCGCCGAGTGCTCATACATGTCTTAAGGTGTGGTGGGATGTTTAAAAAGGCAATACGCGTCTTCGGGGTGTGCCCCCCTCACGGACGTCGATGCCGCCGTTGCACGGCGGATGGAAACGGCCACGTCGGGCCGACACTGTAGGAGATATGTCCTAGAGGCAATAATAAATATTATTGATTATCTCCCTGTTCATAATTATGTTTATGTTTTATGCTATAACTGCTATGGTTCTCGAGTCTGCAATAACATGAGGCTCGGAGGAAGACTCATATGCACGTGTGGAATAATAAACGATAAAATGTATTCCTAGTCTGGCCTCTAAGACTAGCTCAAGTGTTGCATGATGGTTCTGTTTTCCTGATCATGGGCATGTCTATGCCAGCAACTTTGAGGGCACAATGTTAGAAGCACATTTATGTTGAATCGACCCGAATTGATGTTATGCTATGCGATTCATTCGTCACAAGTTAAATGGTTAATAACACAGAGATGGTTAACGTTTGCATGATTCCTTAGACCATGACAGTATCGAGTTTCTTCATGCTTGCTTCATGAACTTTGGGGTTTGTTAAACGTCATCCGTAAATGGATGGCTATTACGGTGGCTTACGGGTTCATGGAAAAGTATGTCAAGTAACTTGATAGCTCAAGATTGGGATTTGCTCCTCCGACGATGGAGAGATATCTCTGGGCCCTCTCGGTGTTACGGTATTCATCATCGTCTGGCCAGACACTTTGTGATTTGATCACGGGGATGCCGGAACACGGTAACGAGAAAAGAGAACAATACCGGTAACGAGGTAACTGGCATAGTGGACAAGTTGTTGATCCACGGGGATGCCAACATGTCTCACCTCGGGTATTTGTAACATATCGCGAAGTGAAAGGAATAGCACACGGCAACTGGAGGTTCACTCAAATGTTTATTCGTGTGGGTATAGGGGTCAATATGGGTGTCCACGGCTCCGATGTTGATCATTGATCGGAAAGAGTTCCGGTCATGTCTATACTTCACCAAAACTATAGGGTCACACACTTAAGGGTCATCTATCTGCTGAATTCTAGACAGGGAGTTTGAGAGAAATTAACCGAAAAAGTTTCGGAGACAGCGGAAAAGTTCCGAAGAGAGAACACAGGAATAGTTTCGGTAAAACTGAAAAGTTGTTTCAGGGTATACCATTAGGTCAAATTGGTTTCGGCACATGTCTGGAAATTCTTGGAGGGTGCCAGAATTGTTCTGGGAACTTCTGGGATTTTTCGGAGAAAAAACCCGAAAATGTTCCGGAGCTGCCGGAACCGGTTTGGTTGCTTTTCGCAGATGAAAATCACTAAACCGAAAAGTTGTTTCGAAGTATACCATTAAGTCAAATTGGTTTCGACACACGCCTGATAATTCTTGGAGTGTGCCAGAATTATTCTGGAAACTTCTGGGAATTTTCCGGGATAAAAACCGAAAATGTTCCGGAGCTGCCGGAACCGCTTTGGTTGCTTTTCGCAGATGAAAATCACTAATGCGGAATTGTTTCGGAACGCGTCCAAAATTGGTTTAGTGGGTACTGGAATTATTCTAAGACACACAGAAATATTTTTGGATATAACGGTCGCAGAAAATTGGTTCCGTGAATAGTGAAAGTGCTTTTTGGGTGGCTTCTCGGAGAAGCCACCTTGAGGGCCTTTTGGTATTTTTCCCCTTGGCTTCTTGGAGAAGCCACCCTTGGGCTTGGCCTATAAATAGGGGTGGAGGGGGCTGCCTAAATACACACTCTTTCTCACATACAAGTGCCATGCATGATCTATCTTTCTCTCTCCCTCCCAGCGCAATAGTTTCGTAGAGCCGAAAGGCTGTCTGGGTTCTCGTGGGAACTAGTTCTGGATGGCGAAGCTCTGCCGGATAGATGACACCGTATGTGTGCAAATCTATAGAGAGATCGTAGTTTCGGTCTTAGTTCGAGTGTGCCTCCCGAAGGGCTGTCCGAGTGACCGTCCGAGTTTCGAAGGTCCTCCCGAAGGGCTGTCCGAGAATCCATCTGGTGGGACTATCCGAGGGACTGTTCTGAGGTCCTACCGAAGGGCTGTCTGAGAATCCGTCCGGTGGGACTATCCGAGGGACTGTCCTGAGGCCTCCCGAAGGGCTGCCCGAAGATCCGTCCGGGGAGCAGACGAGTAAGAACATACTCGCGGTTGGGAGGTTGTAAATTTTAGCTGCGGGACAGGCCCGTCGATGAGGGGGAGCGGAATGAGCGACCGCACAGGGCCTCCAAACTCGAGGGCCCCACCGTAGAAAAAACCAGTATATATACGCGGTGTTTCGTTGCCTCACTTGCCGTTAAAAATCGCTAAAAACCAGTACGTATAGGAAACCAACGTGTCCCTCTCTCCCTGGAACGCTAGAGGCCCAAATAACAAGCTAACAACCTACAGCCCATATGCCAATGCCTGAGCGCTGGAGGTTTAGGATACAGATCGTTCGAGACTTAAAAAAAAGGGATACAGATCGTTCAATCCGGGATTGCAGCCGAACAGGCAGGCGGCAGCGAACTGGGCACTTGGCGTCTCGCGGGTCGCGACTGGGGATTGGCGATGCCCTAGCAGTCGTGCCCGCGTAGTTGGCTCCGATCCAATCGCCTCACCCATCGGCTGATCATCTTGCACACGCTGAGTAGCTGACACGCCCAAGCCCACGACCAGTCTCCCACGGCCGTTGCATCCATCAGGATTTAGGAATTCAGGATTCAGGAAGAGACGCCCATGCCCAGACTACCAACTGTGTTTCAATCTTCAAGAGCAAGGTTCTTTTTCCAATTCATTTTCTTATATTCGAGTGATCCGGTCATCTAATCGTTATTACTTGAAACTAATTATATTTTGTTTGATCACTTGCAATTTTTCAGGTTTTGTTCTTGAATCTTCATCATGTCTAATAGAATTAGGAAGCATGATTCTGGTGCTTCAAAGCGTAAGAAGAAGCAAAAACTGGAAGTTGAGGCTCGATCGCTAACAGGTTCCCTCGATAGATATATTGTGAGAGAACCCCAACATGATTCTCAAAATCAAACTGCAGATGTTAATTTGGATGATCGACGTGATGACAATGAAATAGAGATTGAGGCTCATGATGCAGAAATTGTTGATGATAATCTTGCCGATGGAGGTGATCATGTTGATACTGCCGATGGAGGTGATCATGTTGCTACTGCCAATGGAGGTGATCATGTTGATACTGCCGATGAAGATGCACTTAAGAGTGGAGAACATACAGATATTGATGAGCTGACTTATGTTGCGAGCTAATTTTCATCCAGGATTCACTTCATAAATCTATGGGTCCTCTTGACATTCTGAATTGGGCCAATTGCATTCTTGCCCCTAGTTGGTTCCCACCCCCGGGTTTTACCCTTACTTTTCGGGCATGCTCAGTTTTGCCCCTAGTTTTTCCCCTCCGTCTGCTCGAATGCCCTTCTGTCACCGCTCCGCTTGGTCAGCGCCGTTTGACCGTGACGGCTCGATGTTTTGGACATATATGCCCCTGGGTTCGATCCCCCCACCCGTTTAGTCGTCTTCTAGCTCTCGCCGCACACAAGGAAACAGAGAATCGGCTGGGAGGAGAGGTGTGACATCGCGGTCGGGGGAGACGCGTGAAGGAGCATGGCGACGTCGGCCATCTCGTCGGAGAGCTCGTCGCCGGCAGCCGAACAGGTTTTAGAGCTCAACTGGTCCCCTGCTTTTCTAGGGTTTGCTAGATTTGGGGGGTAATTTCTCGATCTTGCCGTGATTTAGGTGGATGGGGTAGACATTGTTCAGCACAGCTCTGAGTTCTACCTGCCGGACTCGACGTACTGTGGCTTGGAGCCGCGCTCGAAGCACCATTGTCCGGGGCACCAACTAGTCCCAGCTCGTCGTGTCTCCTGGGGAGGCGCAAGCACTGGACGCCGTTTTTTGGGTTGCCCTCTAGGTGTATGGCATTGCATTTTGTTTCCATTTTCTGATCTAACTTTTGAAGATGATTTTAATCGAATTTATTGATTCAGTTGCCAGATGAATGTGAATGGGTGGTTTGGGTTGACCCACCACCTCCAGCACGTGTTGGTCTTGCCTTTGAAGAACTACACGGAGTGATCGAACATAGCTGGATCAAAAGTCACCATCTGGAGAAGAGAGCAGGTGATCTTGCGAAGAAGAATCGTGCATTGAACAAGGAGCTGAAGAAAATGAAAGAAATGATGCGCATAGGGACAATGTTGTTTGCTAGCATTTTCATTTGTTTTCTAGCAATCTCAATGGCTATCTGTGCACAAAATGCACATTAGTTTATGAAGTTGCAATGAACATATGAGGATGTATGAACCTATTTAATGTTATGAGATGTATGGACCCAGCAGTTGTTATGTTATGGTATGAGATGTATGAATCAGCAAATGCATTGTATTGTGAAAAGAAAGATCAAACATGAGTCTTGCTGGATCATAAGAAGCAACTTAAACATCACAGTTCACTTGCAACTCAACATAGTTCACAAACCAGAACATGCTACAACTAGACATAGTTCACAAGCAGCATTTAACATTCTTCAACAACCAAAAGAACATACTTCAAACTCTAGCTAGACAAATATTGCAACAAATCTAATAGTTTGAAACTTGCACAACACATCAGCACTCAGTTTCTAGACTTGGCCTTCTTGCTCCTTGTGTTGCTAGCTGGGATTGTCATCTCCCTAGCCCTGCTCCTAGTCAGTTTTACAGGGATTTGGGGAACAACTGGAGGGAGAACTTTCTCACATGCAGCATTTCTTGCATCTAGATTGCTGCCAGTAACTGAGCAAGGTTCTTCTTCTGGAGTTGGAGAAGTGTGGAGCTTCCTCTTCTTGCTGATAGCCATTGGAGATGCTCCTCTCTGTGCTGTCTTCTTGTAGTTCTTCCTTGGTGTGCTAACAAATAGAGAAGAAATAGTTGGTTAGTAATAGTACAGGAGAAATTTGCAGGTAAAAGCACATAAATAAATCAGAGAGGAATTATATTACCTTTGAACTTCATCTGCAACTGTGGAAGCCTGTGTTGCTGCCTCACTTGGCATTGCATCTACTGGAGCATCATTAGCAGGAGCATCTACTGGAACATCATCACCAGGAGCATCATCTGCACCTGCAGGCTGCACTGGAGCATCATCTTCACTGCCTGCCTCCTCTTCTTCTTGTTGTTCTTCATCATGTAGCTCTGCATTTTGGTTAGGAGGGTCTTCTTCAACATTGTCAGCTCCCCAGTGTGCATCTTCTTCACCAAATGCTGGGTCAATGGCATATTTGCAGTGTTTCAGTAAGTGACCCAAACCACCACACCTCTTGCATTTTCTCTTCCTAGGACCAAGTCCTTTTCCTTCACTTGCTGGCTTAATTCTTGTCTTCCTTGGCCTGCCAGGTGCAGCTTTGTTCTGTACAGGTGGACTTAGTTTGAAACCAGGGTCTACAATATCCCACTGCTGTTTTCCTTCGAGTGCAGGCAGGTTCTCAGCATATGTTTTTTTAAACATTTCAACTGAGAAGTACTTGTGTACATACTGATCTATCTCTTTAGCTTCCCCTCTCAAAGATGTTATGAAGAATAGAGCATGTATGCATGGCTGGCCTGTAACTTGCCACTTTCTGCAACTGCATGTTCTTTTCTCTACATCCACAGGGTATCTCCACTCCCTCTTCTCTTTGTCTACAGCAGTCACCTCTGCTTCAGTTGGACTTCTCCTAACTAAAGTCATGTCCAAGCCTTTGGACCTTGCCATCAAAATCTTCATAACTCTTGGAATTATGATATGGCCCATGAATTTTTGAAGTTCTATGCTATTTCTAAGGCCAAACTTTTCCATTAAGTACTGCCTTATCTTATCCAACAAGTCAACAATGTGGAGACCCTTGAACTTTTTAATTTTGGAATTGAATGATTCTGCAAGGTTATTGTTGACATAGTCAACCTTGCAGATATCATTGAATTTTGCTCTGGCCCAGATTTTGGTGTGATGCTCTTCTATGTAAGCCTGCACCTTGGGTTTTGTTAACAGCTACCTCAGGTGATAATTGTGTTTCTTAATGCTATAAGTCAATGAACAAGGCCACAAATGCTGGTCATAGAACTTCCCTTTGAATTTCTTGGAAAATTTCTGAGCCAGGTGTCTCATGCACTCTCTGTGCTCTACCCCAGGGTAAATGTCATCTACAGCTGTCTCAAGACCTTTGCATGCATCAGTATGAATTACTAGTCCTTCAGGATGACCTATCACCTTCTTCAAATTTTTGAAAAACCAACCCCAACTCTCTTTAGACTCTGTCTCCAAAACACCATATGCAACTGGAAAAATCCAGTTGTGTGCATCAATTGCACATGCAGCAACCAACTGACCTCTGAACCTACCAGTGGCATCAACAGCTAGGTAGGGCCTACAACCAGCTAAAAATCCCTGCCAGCAAGCTTTGAAACTGACAAAAACTCTCCTAAAACACTCCTTCTCATACCTCTTTCCTCTAAGCTGGAAAGGTACTGTGTGTGTGTCAATTTGTACTACACTACCTGGAGAAGCCCTCTCAACCTCAGCTTTGAATGTGTACAACAACTGAAAACTCTCCTCATATTTACCATACAAGTTGTCAATTGCCATTTGTTTACCCTAAAACACTCTCATGTATGGCAATTCTATACCATATTTTTTCTGCAAATTAGTTACCAACTCACCAGGACCAATGTTAGAATTTTCTCTGACCCAATTTTGTTGGAAATATGCCCTAGAGGCAATAATAAAATGGTTATTATTATATTTCCTTGTTCATGATAATTGTCTATTGTTCATGCTATAATTGTATTAACCGGAAACCGTAATACATGTGTGAATACATAGACCACAATATGTCCCTAGTGAGTTTCTAGTTGACTAGCTCGTTGATCAATAGATGGTTGTGGTTTCCTGACCATGGACATTGGATGTCGTTGATAACAGGATCACATCATTAGGAGAATGATGTGATGGACAAGACCCAACCCTAAGCATAGCACAAGATCGTGTAGTTCGTTTGCTAAAGCTTTTCTAATGTCAAGTATCATTTCCTTAGACCATGAGATTGTGCAACTCCCGGATACCGTAGGAATGCTTTGGGTGTATCAAACCTCACAACGTAACTGGGTGACTATAAAGGTGCACTACAGGTATCTCCGAAAGTGTCTGTTGGGTTGGCGCAATCGAGACTGGGATTTGTCACTCCGTATGACGGAGAGGTATCTCTGGGCCCACTCGATAATGCATCATCATAATGAGCTCAATGTGACTAAGGAGTTTGTCACGGGATCATGCATTACGGAACGAGTAAAGAGACTTGCCGGTAACGAGATTGAACGAGGTACGAGGATACCGACGATCGAATCTCGGGCAAGTAACATACCGATGGACAAAGGGAATTGTATACGGGATTGATTGAATCCCCGACATCGTGGTTCATCCGATAAGATCATCGTGGAACATGTGGGAGCCAGTATGGGTATCCAGATCCCGCTATTGGTTATTGGCCAGAGAGGTGTCTCGGTCATGTCTTCATGGTTCCCGAACCCGTAGGGTCTACACACTTAAGGTTCGGTGACGGTAGAGTTGTTATGGGAAATTTTATGTGGTTACCGAAGGTTGTTCGGAGTCCCGGATGAGATCCCGGACGTCATGAGGAGTTCCGGAATGGTCCGAAGGTGAAGATTTATATATGGGGAGTCCAGTTTCAGTCACCGGAATGGTTTCGAGGGTTATCGGTATTGTACCGGGACCACCGAAAGGTGTCCGGGGGTCCACCGGGTGGGGCCACCTGCCCCGGAGGGCCTAGTGGGCTGAATATGGGAGGGAACCAGCCCCCTAGTGGGCTGGTGCGCCCCCCAAGGGGCCCAAGGCGCCTAGGGTTAGAAACCCTAGGGGGTGGGGGCGCCTCCCACCTTGCTTGGGGGGCAAGTTTCCCCCCTGGCCGCCACCTCCCCCCTTAGATGGGATCTAAGGGGGCCGGCCCCCTCTCCCCTTCACCCTATAAATAGAAGGGGGGGGTGGGAGGGCAGCAGCACACCCTTCCCTGGCGCAGCCCTCCCCCTCTCCAACACCTCATCCTCCTCCGTAGTGCTTGGCGAAGCCCTGTCGGAGAACCACAAGCTCCTCCACCACCACGCCGTCGTGCTGCCGGAGTTCTCCCTCAACTTCTCCTCTCCCCTTGCTGGATCAAGAAGGAGGAGATGTCCCTGGGCTGTACGTGTGTTGAACGCGGAGGCGCCGTTGTTCGGCGCTTAGATCGGAATCGACCGCGATCTGAATCGCTGCTTGTACGACTCCACCAACCGCCTTCTTGTAACGCTTCCGCATCGCGATCTTCAAGGGTATGAAGATGCACTCCCCTCTCTTTCGTTGCTAGTCTCTCCATAGATTGATCTTGGTGACACGTAGGAAAATTTTGAATTATTACTACGTTCCCCAACAGTGGCATCATGAGCTAGGTCTATGCGTAGATTCGATGCACGAGTAGAACACAAAGTAGTTGTTGGCGATGATTTGGTCAATTTGCTTACCGTTACTAGTCTTATCTTGATTCGGTGGCATTGTGGGATGAAGCGGCCCGGACCGACCTTACACGTACGCTTACATGAGACAGGTTCCACCGACTGACATGCACTTGATGCATAAGGTGGCTAGCGGGTGTCTGTCTCTCCCACTTTAGTCGGATCGGATTCGATGAAAAGGGTCCTTATGAAGGGTAAATAGCAATTGGCATATCACCATTGTGGCTTTTGCGTAGGTAAGAAACGTTCTTGCTAGAAACCCATAGCAGCCAAGTAAAACATGCAACAACAATTAGAGGACGTCTAACTTGTTTTTGCAGGGTATGCTATGTGATGTGATATGGCCAAAAGGATGTGATGAATTATATATATGTGATGTATGAGATTGATCATGTTCTTGTAATAGGAATCACGACTTGCATGTCGATGAGTATGACAACCGGCAGGAGCCATAGGAGTTGTCTCAATTTATTGTATGACCTGCGTGTCAATGAAAAGGCCATGTAATTACTTTACTTTATTGCTAACCGTTAGCCATAGTAGTAGAAGTAATAGTTGGCGAGACAACTTCATGAAGACACGATGATGGAGATCATGGTGTCATGCCGATGACGATGGTGATCATGCCGCGCCTCGAAGATGGAGATCAAAAGCGCAAGATGATATTGGCCATATCATGTCACTTTATGATTTGCATGTGATGTTTGTCATGTTTACATCTTATTTGCTTAGAACGACGGTAGCATAAATAAGATGATCCCTCACTAAAATTTCAAGAAATGTGTTCCCCCTAACTGTGCACCATTGCGAAGGTTTGTTGTTTCGAAGCACCACGTGATGATCGGGTGTGATAGATTCTAACGTTCGCATACAACGGGTGTAAGCCAGATTTACACATGCGAAACACTTAGGTTGACTTGACGAGCCTAGCATGTACAGACATGGCCTCGGAACACGAGAGACCGAAAGGTCGAACATGAGTCGTATGGTAGATGCGATCAACATGGAGATGTTCACCGTTGATGACTAGTCCGTCTCACGTGATGATCGGACACGGCCTAGTCGATTCGGATCATGTATCACTTAGATGACTAGAGGGATGTCTATCTGAGTGGGAGTTCATTAAATAATTTTGATTAGATGAACTTGTTTATCATGAACATAGTCTAAATTGTCTTTGCAAATTATGTTGTAGATCAATAGCTCGCGCTTTAGCTCCCTGTTTAATACGTTCCTAGAGAAAGACTAAGTTGAAAGATATTGTGAGCAATAATGCGGACTGGGTCCGTGATCTGAGGATTGTCCTCATTGCTGCACAGAAGGCTTATGTCCTTAATGCACCGCTCAATGCGCCAGCCCCTCAAGCATCGTCTGTAGATGTTTTGAACATCTGATAGGTACGTTCTGATGACTACTTGATAGTTCAGTGCGTCATACATTACGGCTTAGAATTAAGGCTCCAAAACATTTTGAACGGCACGGAACATATGAGATGTTCTAAGAGCTGAAATTGGGATCTCAGGCTCGTGTCCGCGTTGAGAGGTATGAGACCTCCAACAATATTCTTTTCCTGCAAGATGAAGGAGAATAGCTCAATCAGTGAGCATGTGCTCAGATTGTCTGGGTACTACGATCACTTGAATCGAGTGGGAGTTAATCTTCCAGATAAGATAGTGATTAATATAGTTCTCCAAGTCACTGCCACCTAGCTACTAGAGCTTCGTGATGAACTATAACATGCCAGGGATGGATAAGATGATCCCTGAGCTGTTCGCGATGTTTGACACCGCGAAGGTAGAAATCAAGAAGGAGCATCAAGTGTTGATGGTTAGTAAAACCACTAGTTTCACAAAGGGCAAGGGCAAGAAGGGAAACTTCATGGATGGCAAGTCAGTTGCTGCTCCAGTGAAGAAACCCAAGGTTGAACCCAAACCTAAGACTAGGTGCTTCTGTTATGAGGAGAACGGTCGCTGAAGCGGAACAGCCCTAGATATTTGGTAGATAAGATAGCTGGCAACGTCGACAGAAGTATATTTGATATACGTGTTATTGATGTGTATCTTGCTAGTACTCCTAGTAGCACCTGGGTATTGGATACCGGTTCGGTTACTAAATGTTAGTAACTCGAAATAAAAGCTATGGAATAAAAGGAGGCTAGCTAAGGGTGAGGTGACGATGTGTGTTGGAAGTGTTTCCAAGGTTGATGTGATCACCATCGCACACTCTCTCGGGATTAGGGATGAACCTAAATAAATGTTATTTGGTGTTTGCGTTGAGCATGAACGTGATTAGATCGTGTTTATTGCAATACGGTTATTCATTTAAGTTAGAGAATAATGGTTATTCTGTTTACATGAATAATACCTTCAATGGTCATGCACTCAATGTGAATGGTTTATTGAATCTCGATCGTAGTAATACACATGTTCATAAAAGATGCAAAGTTAATAATGATAGTACCACATACTTGTGGCACTGCCGATATAGGTCATATTGGTGTAAAGCGCATGAAGAAACTCCATGCTGATGGATCTTTGGACTCACTCGATTTCAAATTGGTTGAGACATGCGTACCATGCCTATTAGGCAAGATGACTGAGACCCCGTTTCCGGTATGATGGAGCGGGCTAGTAACTTATTGGAAATAATATATGTTGATGTATGCGGTCCAATGAGTGTTGTAGCATGCAGTGGATATCGTTATTTTCTTACCTTCACATGATGATTTGAGTGGATATGAGTATATTTACTTAATGAAACACAAGTCTAAAACATTTGAGAAGTTCAAACAAATTCAGAGTGAAGTCTAAGATCATCATGACAAGAAGATAAAAATTTCTACGATATGATCGTGGAGGAGAATATCTGAGTTACGAGTTTTGTATACAACTTAAGACAATGTGAAAGTTGTTTCACAACTCACGCCACCTGGAACACCATAGTGTGATGGTGTGTCCGAACGTCGTAGTCGTACTCTATTGGATATGGTGCGTACTATGATGTCTCTTATCGATTTGCCACTATCGTTTTGGGGTTAAGCATTAGAGACAACTACATTCACTTTAAATAGGGCACCATCTAAATCCGTTGAGATGTCACCGTATGGTTTGGCAGAAACCTAAGCTGTCATTTCTCAGAGTTTGGGAATACGACGCTTATGTCTGATAAGCTCGAACCCAAAGCGGAAATGTGCATCTTCATAGAATACCCTAAGGAAACAATTGGGTATGCCTTCTATCTCAGATCTGAGGGCAAAGTGTTTGTCACTGAAAACGGGTCCTTTCTCGAGAAAGAGTTTCTCTCGAAAGAATTGAGTGGGAGGAAGATAGAACTTGATGAGGTTGTTGAACCTTTACTTCAACCAGTGAGTAGTGAAGCGCAGAAAGATGTTTCTGTGACACCTACGTCAGTTGAAGAGGAAACTAATGATATTGATCATGAAGATTTGGATCAAGTTACTATCGAACCTCGTAGGTCGACAAGGATACGTACAACTCCTGAGTGGTACGGTAACCCTGTCTTAAAGGTCATGTTGTTGGACAACGATGAACCTACGAGCTATGGAGAAACGATGGTGGGCCCGGATTTCAACAAATGGCTAGGAGCCATGAAATCCGAGATAGGATCCATGTATGAGAACAAAGTATGGACTTTGGTGGACTTGCCCGATAATCGGCAAGCCATTGAGA
This sequence comes from Thinopyrum elongatum, assembly GCA_011799875.1. Lineage (NCBI taxonomy): Eukaryota > Viridiplantae > Streptophyta > Magnoliopsida > Poales > Poaceae > Thinopyrum > Thinopyrum elongatum. Next base: position 25,969,389 of record CM022298.1, read on the forward strand.
ATAAATGGATCTTTAAGAAGAAGACAGACGATGATGGTAATGTCACCATTTATGAAGCTCGACTTGTCTCAAAGAAGTTTCCGACAAGTTCAAGGAGTTGACTGTGATGAGACTCTCTCAATCATAGCGAAGCTGAAGTCTGTTAGAATTATGTTAGCAGTTACTGCATTTTCATTTATGAAATATGGCAGATGGATGTCAAAACAAAGTTTCCTTGACAGTTTCCGTGAGGAAAGGCTGTATGTGATACAACCAGAAGGTTTTGTCCATCCTAAGGATGCTAAAAGGTATGCAAGCTCCAGCGATCCTTCTATGGACTGGAGCAAGCATCTCAGAGTTGGAATATACGCTTTGATGAGGTGATCAAAGCTTTTGGGTTTATACAAAGTTTCCAATAAACTTGTATTTACAAGAAAGTGAGTGGGAGCACTATAACATTTCTGATAAGTATATGTGGATGACATATTGTTGATCGGAAATGATGTAGAATTTCTGGAAAGCATAAAGGGTTGTTTGAAAGGAGTTTTTCAAAGGAAGACCTGGGTAAAACTGCTTACATATTGGGTATCAAGATCTATAGAGATAGATCAAGACGCCTGATAAGACTTTCACAAAGCACATACCTTGACATGATTTTGATGGAGTTCAAAATGGATCAGTCAAAGAAGGAGTTCTTGCCTGAGTTGTAAGGTGTGAAGTTAAGACTTAAAGCTCGACCACGACAGAAGAAAGAGAAAGGACAAAGGTCGTCCCCTATGCCTTAGCCATAGGCTCTATACAGTATGCTATGCTGTGTACCGCACCTGATATGTGCCTTGCCATGTGTTTGGCAAGGGGGTACAAGAGTGATCCAGGAGTGGATCATTTGGACAGCGGTCAAAATTGTCCTTAAAAGAATAAGGAAATGTTTCTCGGTTTTGGAGGTGATAAAGAGTTCGACGTAAAGGGTTACGTCGATGCAAGCTTTAACACCAATCCGGATGACTCTGAGTAGCAAACCGGATACGTATAGTGGAGCAACCATTTGGAATAGCTCCAAGTGGGGCGTGGAAGCAACATTTACAATATGACCTAGAGATTTGCGAAGTACATATGGATCTGAATGTTGTAGACCCGTTGACTAAAACCTCTCTCACAAGCAGAACATGATCAAACCCCAGAACTCATTGAGTATTAATCACATGATTATTGACTCTAGTAAACTCTTTGGGTATAGTCACATGGCGATGTGGACTATGAGTGTTAATCACATGGCGATGTGAACTAGATTATTGACTCTAGTGCAAGTGGGAGACTGTTGGAAATATGCCCTAGAGGCAATAATAAAATGGTTATTATTATATTTCCTTGTTCATGATAATTGTCTATTGTTCATGCTATAATTGTATTAACCGGAAACCGTAATACATGTGTGAATACATAGACCACAATATGTCCCTAGTGAGCCTCTAGTTGACTAGCTCGTTGATCAATAGATGGTTGTGGTTTCCTGACCATGGACATTGGATGTCGTTGATAACAGGATCACATCATTAGGAGAATGATGTGATGGACAAGACCCAACCCTAAGCATAGCACAAGATCGTGTAGTTCGTTTGCTAAAGCTTTTCTAATGTCAAGTATCATTTCCTTAGACCATGAGATTGTGCAACTCCCGGATACCGTAGGAATGCTTTGGGTGTATCAAACGTCACAACGTAACTGGGTGACTATAAAGGTGCACTACAGGTATCTCCGAAAGTGTCTGTTGGGTTGGCGCGAATCGAGACTGGGATTTGTCACTCCGTATGACGGAGAGGTATCTCTGGGCCCACTCGGTAATGCATCATCATAATGAGCTCAATGTGACTAAGGAGTTAGTCACGGGATCATGCATTACGGAACGAGTAAAGAGACTTGCCGGTAACGAGATTGAACGAGGTACGAGGATACCGACGATCGAATCTCGGGCAAGTAACATACCGATGGACAAAGGGAATTGTATACGGGATTGATTGAATCCCCGACATCGTGGTTCATCCGATAAGATCATCGTGGAACATGTGGGAGCCAGTATGTGTATCCAGACCCCGCTATTGGTTATTGGCCAGAGAGGTGTCTCGGTCATGTCTGCATGGTTCCCGAACCCGTAGGGTCTACACACTTAAGGTTCGGTGATGCTAGAGTTGTTATGGGAAATTGTATGTGGTTACCGAAGGTTGTTCGGAGTCCCGGATCAGATCCCGGACGTCACGAGGAGTTCCGGAATGGTCCGGAGGAGAAGATTTATATATGGGAAGTCCAGTTTCAGTCACCGGAATGGTTTCGGGGGTTATCGGTATTGTACCGGGACAACCGAAAGGTGTCCGGGGGTCCACCGGGTGGGGCCACCTGCCCCGGAGGGCCTAGTGGGCTGAATATGGGAGGGAACCAGCCCCCTAGTGGGCTGGTGCGCCCCCCCAAGGGGCCCAAGGCGCCTAGGGTTAGAAACCCTAGGGGGTGGGGGCGCCTCCCACCTTGCTTGGGGGGCAAGTTTCCCCCCTGGCCGCCACCTCCCCCCTTAGATGGGATCTAAGGGGGCCGGCCCCCTCTCCCCTTCACCCTATAAATAGAAGGGGGGGTGGGAGGGCAGCAGCACACCCTTCCCTGGCGCAGCCCTCCCCCTCTCCAACACCTCCTCCTCCGTAGTGCTTGGCGAAGCCCTGTCGGAGAACCACAAGCTCTTCCACCACCACGCCGTCGTGCTGCCGGAGTTCTCCCTCAACTTCTCCTCTCCCCTTACTGGATCAAGAAGGAGGAGACGTCCCCGGGCTGTACGTGTGTTGAACACGGAGGCGCCGTTGTTCGGCGCTTAGATCGGAATCGACCGCGATCTGAATCGCTGCTTGTACGACTCCACCAACCGCGTTCTTGTAACGCTTCCGCATCGCGATCTTCAAGGGTATGAAGATGCACTCCCCTCTCTTTCGTTGCTAGTCTCTCCATAGATTGATCTTGGTGACACGTAGGAAAATTTTGAATTATTACTACGTTCCCCAACAAATTTTGCACAGCATCAGCTATCCATCTCCTCTTGGCTGCTCTGGGTCTCTCAGTTCTGTTCACACTAGGGCAGTGGTGCTCATAACGATTTACTTTAATCTGCAAATTGAAACAAAGTTAAACACTATGATAATTGAAACTGAATATGCAAACTTAAACTGCATTAAGCAAACTGAATATGAATATGAATTACTCTCACTAGCATTAGTTACTATTGTTAGTACCTGAAACAAAGTACTGTTTCTCATTAAAGAGGAATGTAGCCTCCATCTACACCTTGGAAATGCACAATAAACAGTGAATCTTGATGGATCACTCTTCTCTATTTTGTATTCTACTTCATGCTTAATTGAGAATGTGGCAACTGCATTCCTGCAGTCAAGGGCAGATGGAAAAACAATTCCTTCAGCTAAACTGGGATTTTCTCTGTCATACATCATCTCAGGCCTGTCCTCATCATCATTCTCATAATGTCCCATGTCAATGTTCTCTTGTTCCTCCTCTGAATCTGTATCTGAAAACTCAGCAGGAATAAAATCCTCATCTATATCTTCATTTCTCTTCTGCACAAGATCTGGAAACATCCTCTCATCCTCCTCATCTGAGCCTAGCACATCATCTGGCTCAGCCTCCTCAATCATAGGCTCTAAAGGAATTTCAGTGTCTTTGCAGCCAGGTTGCCTTGGTTCATTTGCAGGTGGACTTGCAGGTGGATTGCAACTACTACTTGGTGCTGACCTGCTCCTAGAACTACTTCATGTTCTATTTTTTGCATTAGAGACAGGGGGCTTTGCTATTCTAGCTGCTGCTTCTGCTCTACATCTCTGAATTATAGTAGTTTCAACATTTGCAGTTTTGGAATCACCATATGTAGCAAACATTACACCTAACTCATCATCACACTGCAGAGGATTCCAAGTTGCTTTCTCTACATCCCAGAATCTGAACTCAACTGCATCATGCATACCCCAAGGATATTTAGAAAAGATTGCGGACCTAAAATCGTTGAAAGAACTTGTGCAGTCAACCACTAGAGGGAAACTGAAGCTTGCATCCTGTCCCTTAGTACCACCCTTTGCTAAAAGAGTGGTCTCCATTCTAATTGTCAGAAAGAACGCACGCGATGGATCCATCCTATGAGGTTGAACACAACCGAACTCATGGACAAACCTTTCTAATTATCGAATGGAAACAGATGAGCAAGAACTAGATCTGGAAACTTACCCTGCAGGGATCTCCTGACTTGAATCTGTCGTGCCGCCGCTCCTCATGGCGTCGTCGCCGCCGCCACCACCGCCACGCGCAGAGCGTGTCGCCGATCTAGGGTTCGGGGGAGGGACAGGACAGAGGAGGGAAGCGGAAATGACAACTACACAGTGCACTCTATGTGGGACCTACCTGTAAGGAAGGCCCAGGGGCAACCGGTGTCCAAAACGTCGAGCCGTCACGATCAAACGGCGCTGACCAAGCGGAGTGGTGACAGAAGGGCATTCGAGCAGACGGAGGGGAAAAACTAGGGGCAAAACTGAGCATGCTCGAAAAGTAAGGGTAAAACCCGGGGGTGGGAACCAACTAGGGAGAAAAATGCAATTGTCCCTTCTGAATTATTTGAAGAAGCCCTCCACAATCTATCCGAATGTTGTTATTGCATATAGAATTTTGTTGACCATTCCTGTGACTGTTGCATCGCGGAAAGGAGTTTTTTCTAAACTCAAGTTGTTGAAGTCCTACTTGCGTTGTACTATGACACAAGAAAGACTCAATGGATTGGCGACAATAGCACTTGAAAATGATATCTTGGAGAAGATAAAGTAGGAAGATATGATTGAAGATTTTATTTCAAGAAATACTAGATGGATGCTCCTTTTTGGTAGAACATGAGGTTAGTTTGTTGCTTTGCTATCCATTTACCTTTTTATCTTTAGAATTTGATATATGCCTAAATAAGGTACATATAAAACAGAGTTCAAATTATATAATAAAGTAAGAGCATGCTTTACGCATATTAGTTCTTATGTTATGTGAATTGTTCGAAATTTTGGGCCACATTTTGGTTTTCGTCCGGGGCCCTGATGTAACATCCCCAGCATCACACTACAGTGATCACCCTCTGATAATGCCTAGTCACCATGACTAACAGTGCTTGATCATCATTTGGATCCTAGCTCATTTCAAATTCAAATTCAAATTGCAATTCAAATTTAAAGTGAAAATAAAAAAAATTCAAATTGAAAACTAAAATGTTCATTAAATAGCAAATAATCAGTAGTTAATTGCCAAGAAGTAATCAACATTAATTAAATTATTTAGATGACTCTAACAGCATGCAACAGAACCAAAACAGCACTATTAAACCCATTTCTAATTGTGTAAATTCTAAATTGGATTCAAAACAGCCACAAACTTTTTGTAGCAGTGCTACATATTACAATATAATTATGGGGTCCAGTCCCATATTTTACAAAATAGATTTGATAGCTAAAAGAAAATGTAACAGAAAAGAATAAACGAAAGCAGAAAATAAAATAGAAAAGTCCTAGGCGCTACTGTGCTGTTGGACTCCAGTCAACAGTAGCTGCGGCCCAGCCCACCTTCCGGTTATCCCCTTCCTCTACCTCACTGTCGGCTGGCGCGAGCGCCCGAGCCGCCGATCGCCACGCGCCGTCGATCCCGCGGCTCCCCGGCGCCGTTAAGGCCTGCCCTAAGCTGCCCTCGTCCTCCCCCGAACCCTAGCTGCCCCCACTCGCCCCCATTCGCCCTCTCTCTCTCATTCCCCATCTCACCCGAGACGCCGTCGCCGACCACCGCTCGATCCCGCGCCCTTCGCCGCCGCATTGCCTCGCCGCCGTGCTGGATCGAAGCGCCATCGTCCGCTACGTCCTCTCCTACCCCGGGGCCGAGCTCTACGCCACCACAACGAGCCCGGCGACTTCGTCTTCAACCTTCGGACGCCGGCGATCTCCGCCGTCTCTGAGCTCCTCTGCGCTCCTAAACTGTCCCGGGCTTTACTTAGCCGCACGGTGAGCCCCATCCCTCTCTCTGCCCCGTCCCCGAGCCGCTCATTTCCCCCCTAGCCGGCTCACCGCTTCCCCGTGTTTTTCCCGCCGTCTGAGGTCGCCGTTGCCGTCGCTTCCGGCCATTGCAGCCCGCGCTAGTAGCTTAGGTCGACGCGGCATCGCTCTCTCGCTTGAGCGTGACCGAAAACTCCCGCGAAAACCCACCGCAGCCATTAGCCCGAGTCACGCCCGAAATGGCCGCAGCCGACGTGCTCGCCGCCTTCAGCTCCGGCCTCCCCAGCTCAGACCACCGCCACCACGAGATGCGCCGTGGAGTGCTCGTTCGATAGAGCCAAACCACGCCCAAAATGGTGCCCTACAGAGAGATTCCGGGCTCGCCGGAGTTACTCGCAGTCGCGCGGCGGCGCCAGAGCTCTCCGGTGGCCGGTGCTGACTCAGCACTGACGTGGCACCGCGGGCCCCGCCACCCAGTCACTGCCACTGGGACCCACTGGGCCCAGTTGACCGGGTCAGCGCGGCCCCACCCACTAACATGTGGGGCCCAGTCGATTTAAACGAATTTAAATAAATAGAAATTCAGTTGATTAATTAATTAATTAAATTAAACACTAATTAGTCACTGACTAACGGGTCCCACCTCCTAATTAGATTATTTAATTGATTTTAACCCAGTTCAGTCAGCTGAGTCAATGACCAGTGGGTCCTACTAGACCCACATGTCAGGTTTGACTCCGGTCAGCCCACTGTTGACCGCTGGCGTCAGCTGTGCGTCATGCTGACGTCATAATCTAATTTAGTATTTCTGTTAAATTAAATAATTCCAGAAAATAGATAAAAATTTTGAAAATTCGTAGAAATTAAACCATAGCTTGGATCGAAAAACTTTCTATATGAAAGTTGATCAGAAAAATGAGACGAATCCGACCGTGCCATCTGTTTTCGTGTCGGGACCCTCTACGGAGGTGAACCCGCAACTTTTCATCTGTTTCTAGTAGATGAATAGTGCATATATACCGGTTAATAGTTCCAACTTAAATTCTAAAATAACTAATATGACTTAGACATGCTTTTAGGCAACTCTGCACTGCATCTTGGCATAGCATGCTCTGTGTTGCATATGTTTGCCGTGTATTTATTTGTTTCCTCTCCCTCTTCTCTCTCGGTAGATCCCGGTACCGGCGTAGCTCCCGAGGACTGCTACTACCCCGACGACCCCTCTATTGCAGCAAAGCTTCCAGGCAAGCAAACCTCCCTTGACACATGCCTATATCACCTATTCTTTCTCCCTCTTGCTTGCATTAGAATATGCTACTGCTACTGCTTATCCTATCCTGATGCATAGCCTGTTTTTGTAACTGTTATTAATACCTACCTGTATTCCAAACTGCTTAGTATAGGCTGGACGGGAAACAACTATGACCCCCTTTATTGTTGTAGTTGCCCCGCTTAGTATCTGTGTCCCGATCTGAATGATCGAACAGTCTGGATTCAGCAGCTCACCGCACAGCCCCCTATCTTGCTCGACTCCGCAGAGTTAATGTCGAGTGACGAGGGTGATACCTCCGAACTCACTTCCGATGTTGTCTCTGTAGAATAGCTAGTCAGTCATGGGTTACCGAGGGTGATTCCTCTTTCTCACTTTCGACACAGCTTCTGTCGTGCCCCGCAAGTGTGAATGCCGCCGAGGGTGATTCCTCCGGTGTCACCTTAACGGGATTATCAAGCGGGAATCCCTCGAGGGTGATTCCTCGAATTCCTTCTTGATGTGGTAGACACACGGATGCCTTTATAGTACTGTTGATACTACATACACTAGATAAAGTCGGGTCGGCCCTGAGGGGTACCCGCGCGAGCATATGGTGCGAATAGTGTGGAGTCGGGTTGACCTGGAGGGTGCCCGCGAGATAACTACGAGGCGTGGCCGGGCATTCTTAGCCCTTGCCGCAAGTCCTCGAGACGGGGCGACGGGGTCACATCGATCGTGAGTCTCTGCTCGTTACCGCGCGCTACCAACTCACTAACGATTTGGATATTTTATCCGAGTGGGCCTTTGGCCCGATAGCACTAACCATCACGCGGGAATAAATATGGGTACTCCGCGTCATAGTATCCGCCTATCTTTCTAGATGTCAGCGACTGAGCGGCGCGCGCCGTGTTGGACTGGGAACGCCCGCGCTTGTATTAAGGGGGCTAGGTCTGCTTGTGGCCGCATTCGCAACGTGCAGGAGTTCCCGGGGCGATGGCCCAAGACCCCTGGGGGCATAGGTTAGTCTGGCGTGCTGACCTCTCTATTGAGTTTAGGTTGGGTTGCGGCGTGTTGTTTAGCCGAGGCCGGGCAGGACCCAGAAAGTGTGTCCGGCCGGAGTTAAGCGAGCGTGGTGGGTAAGTTGGTGCACCCCTGCAGGGAAGAAAACATCTATTGATAGCCGGATCCTCGGTAACGGACGCTCAAAGTTGTATCCAGGTCGATACAACTAGAACTGGTTACTTGTGAAGAGATATGAGAATAAGGCTCTGGGATCACTTTTTCGCAGGGAGTCAGGGAAGGATCTCTGGGCGAGGTTGTTAACACTACTATTACTTTAAATTATGCTAATCTAAACTCTTCTAATGCTGCAAGACCGTTGAAGATACTAGTCTTCGATAGGACTAGGCCTTCTGTCTATTCTGGCATTTCTGCAGTCAAGTCTGCATATACAGCCTTCCTTTGATAATGCTGCATACTTAGAATAGATCTGATGTAAGTCTTGCTGAGTACTTTGGATAAGTACTCACGGTTGCTTTGCTTCCTCTTTTCCCTACCCGCTTGATATAACCAGACGACGGAGCCCCGGAGCCCGCAGCCCCTGTTGATGGCGGTGGCTGCTACTACTACCCCACCGGCGAGTACTACTACGAGGAGCCGTCCGACGACCAGGAGTAGGCTCGGAGGGTCCCAGGCAGGAGGCCTACGCCTTTCGATCTAGAGTTTTCTTTTGCCCCGCCTTTTCAAAGGCTTATCTACTTAACTTGTATCTGTACTCAGATAGCTAATTGTTCCGCTGATGCTTGTGAACCATCGAGCTTATGTATTCGAGCCCTCGAGGCTCTGGCTTGTAATATAAAGCTTGTATGACTTTATTTATGTTTTAGTGTTGTGTTGTGATTCCTTCAAGTGAGTCCTTAGGCTTGATCGTGTGCATTTGCGTGTACGATTAGTGCACGATTAAGCCGGGGGCGTCACAAGTTGGTATCAGAGCCGACTGCCTGTAGGGACCCCCTTTCCAACTCCTTGGCCGAAGTTGAGTCTAGTCGTCCAAAACTGTTTTACTAACTTGGCTGTGTGGCTTACGGGCCCACGTCGACAATTGGGAGGTATTAGGATCTTTTATTCCTCATCTTTACTCTGGGACTCTGATCTCTCTTCTATTCGGGTTAAATAAATTTACTAACTACATTAGGTTCTTGTAACGACTTCTTCCGGAGAGCCCTTCAGTCCGGATGGTTGCCTGCTTCACCTGAAGACTTCGAAGATACCCTCCGTTGTTCTCCCAGGAACTTGTGCTCAATTCCTTTGGCAATCCCTTAACACCGTGATATTATTAAGGATAATTGTGTGCCCTCGCCATTCATGCTTTCATCCCTAGCTGTTCTTGTTATTCCAAGATACCGAAAGTACTCTCCGACTTTCGAGAATCCTTTCGCGGACTACCTTACAGCTCTTTTCTGTTGGGGAACGTAGAATTTCAAAAAATTTCCTATGATCACGCAAGATCCATCATGGTGATGTATAGCAACGAGAGGGGAGACTGTGTCTATGTACCCTCGTAGACCGAAAGCGGAAGCGTTTAGTAACGCGGATGATGTAGTCGAACGTCTTCACGATCCGACCGATCCAAGTACCGAACGTACAGCACCTCCGTGTTCAGCACACGTTCAGCACGATGACGTCCCTCGAGCTCTTGATCCAGTTGAGGGTGAGGGAGAGTTTCGTCAGCACAACGGTGTGGCGACGGTGATGATGATGTTACCGGCGCAGGGCTTCGCCTAAGCACCGCGACAATATGACCGAGGTGTGTAACTGTGGAGGGGGCACCGCACACGGCTAAGGATCAATGATCTTCTCTCTTGGGGTGCCCCCTTGGCCACGTATATAAAGGAGGGGAGGAGGAGGCCGGTGGCCTAGGGAGGGCGCGCCAAGGGGGGAGTCCAACTAGGATTCCCAATCCTAGTTGGATCCCCTTTCCTATTCCAAGAGGGGGAAGGAGGGAAGGAGAGGGAGAGGGAAAGGAAAGAGGGGGCTGCGCCCCCTCCCCTAGTCCAATTCGGTTTGGGCAAGGGGGGGCGCGCGCCTCCTCACGTGGCCTGCCTCTCCTTTTCCCGTATGGCCCAATAAGGCCCATTACTTCTCCCGGTGAATTCCCGTAACTCCCCGGTACTCCGAAAAATACCTGAATCACTCGGAACCTTTCCGATGTCCGAATATAGCCTTCCAATATATGAATCTTTACCTCTCGACCATTTCGAGACTCCTCGTCATGTCCGTGATCTCATCCGGGACTCCAAACAAACTTCGGTCATCAAAATCACATAACTCATAATACAAATCGTCATCGAACGTTAAGCGTGCGCACCCTACGGGTTCGAGAACTATGTAGACATGACCGAGACACATCTCCGGTCAATAACCAATAGCGGAAACTGGATGCTCATATTGGCTCCTACATATTCTACGAAGATCTTTATCGGTCAACCCGCATGACAACATACGTTGTTCCCTTTGTCATCGGTATGTTACTCGCCCGAGATTCGATTGTCGGTATCATCATACCCAGTTCAATCTCGTTACCGGCAAGTCTCTTTACTCGTTCCGTAATGTATCATCCTGCAACTAACTCATTAGTCACATTGCTTGCAAGGCTTATAGTGATGTACATTACCGAGAGGGCCCAGAGATACCTCTCCGACATTCGGAGTGACAAATCCTATTCTCGATCTATGCTAACTCAACAAACACCTTCGGAGACACCTGTAGAGCATCTTTATAATCACCCAGTTACGTTGTGACGTTTGATAGCACACTAAGTGTTCCTTCGGTATTCGGGAGTTGTATAATCTTCATAGTCAGAGGAATATGTATAAGTCATGAAGGAAGCAATAGCAATAAAACTAAACGATCTTTATGCTAAGCTAACGGATGGGTCTTGTCCACCACATCATTCTCTAATGATGTGATCCCGTTCATCAAATGAAAACACTTGTCCATGGTCTGGAAACTTAACCATCTTTGATTAACGAGCTAGTCAAGTAGAGGCATTCTAGGGACACTCTGATTGTCTTATGTATTCACACATGTACTAAGTTTCCGGTTAATACAATTGTAGCATGAATAATAAGCATTTATTATGATATAAGGAAATATAAATAACAACTTTATTATTGCCTCTACGGCATATTTCCTTCAGTCTCCCACTTGCACTAGAGTCAATAATCTAGATTACATAGTAATGATTCTAACACTCATGGAGTCTTGGTGCTGATCATGTTTTGCTCGTGGAAGAGGCTTAGTCAACGGGTCTGCAACATTCAGATCCGTAGGTATTTTGCAAATTTCTATGTCTCCCTCCTTGACTTGATCACGGATGGAATTGAAGCGTCTCTTGATGTGCTTGGTTCTCTTGTGAAATCTGGATTCCTTCGCCAAGGCAATTGCTCCAGTATTGTCACAAAAGATTTTCATTGGTTCCGATGCACAAGGTATAACACCGAGATCGGATATGAACTCCTTCATCCAGACTCCTTCATTTGATGCTTCCGAAGCAGCTATGTACTCCGCTTCACACGTAGATCCCGCCATGATGCTCTGCTTGGAACTGCACCAACTTACAGCTCCGCCATTCAATATAAATACGTATCCGGTTTGTGACTTAGAGTCATCCGGATCAGTGTCAAATCTTGCATCGACGTAACCCTTTACGACAAGCTCTTTGCCACCTCCATAAACAAGAAACATATCCTTAGTCCTTTTCAGGTATTTCAGGATGTTCTTGACCGCTGTCCAGTGATCCACTCCTGGATTACTTTGGTACCTCCCTACTAAACTTATAGCAAGGCACACATCAGGTCTGGTACACAGCATTGCATACATGATAGAACCTATGGCTGAGGCATAGGGAATGAATTTCATTTTTTCTCTATCTTTTGCAGTGGTCGGGCATTGAGTCTTACTCAACTTCACACCTTGTAACACAGGCAAGAACCCTTTCTTTGACTGATCCATTTTGAACTTCTTCAAAACTTTATCAAGGTATGTTCTTTGTGAAAGTCCAATTAAGCGTCTTGATCTATCTCTATAGATCTTGATGCCCAATATATAAGCAGCTTCACCGAGGTCTTTCATTGAAAAATTCTTATTCAAGTATCCTTTTATGCTATCCAGAAATTCTATATCATTTCCAATCAACAATATGTCATCCACATATAATACCAGAAATGCTACAGAGCTCTCACTCACTTTCTTGTAAATACAGGCTTCTCCAAAAGTCTGTATAAAACCATACGCTTTGATCACCTCATCAAATCGTATATTCCAACTCCGAGTTGCTTGCACCAGTCCATAAATGGATCACTGGAGCTTGCTTACTTTGTTAGCACCCTTTGGATCGACAAAACCTTCTGGTTGCATCATATACAAATCTTCTTTAAGATATCCATTAAGGAATGCAGTTTTTACATCCATTTGCCAAATTTCATAATCATAAAATGCGGCAACTGCTAACATGATTCGGACCGACTTAAGCATTGCTACGGGTGAGAAGGTCTCATCGTAGTCAACTCCTTGAACTTGTCGAAAACCTTTTGCAACAAGTCGAGCTTTGAAGACAGTAACATTACCGTCAGCATCAGTCTTCTTCTTAAAAATCAATTTATTCTCTATGGCTTGCCGATCATCGGGCAAGTCAACCAAAGTCCACACTTTGTTCTCATACATGGATCCCATCTCAGATTTCATGGCCTCCAGCCATTTTGCGGAATCTGGGCTCATCATCGCTTCCTCATAGTTCGTAGGTTCGTCATGGTCAAGTAACATGACCTCCAGAACAGGATTACCGAACCACTCTGGTGCGGATTGTACTCTAGTAGACCTGCGAAGTTCAGTAGTAACTTGATCTGAAGTTTCATGATCATCATCATTAGCTTCCTCACTAATTGGTGTAGGAATCACTGGAACTGATTTCTGTGATGAACTACTTTCCAATTCTGGAGAAGGTACTATTACCTCATCAAGTTCTACTTTCCTCCCACTCACTTCTTTCGAGAGAAACTCCTTCTCTAGAAAGGATCCATTCTTAGCAACGAATATCTTGCCTTCGGATCTGTGATAGAAGGTGTACCCAACAGTCTCCTTTGGGTATCCTATGAAGACACATTTCTCCGATTTGGGTTCGAGCTTATCAGGTTGAAGCTTTTTCACATAAGCATCGCAGCCCCAAACTTTAAGAAACGACAGCTTAGGTTTCTTACTAAACCACAGTTCATATGGTGTCGTCTCAATGGATTTAGATGGTGCCCTATTTAACATGAATGCAGCCGTCTCTAAAGCATAACCCCAAAACGATAGCGGTAAATCGGTAAGAGACATCATAGATTGCACCATATCCAATAAAATACGGTTACGACGTTCGGACACACCATTACGCTGTGGTGTTCCAGGTGGCGTGAGTTGTGAAACTATTCCACATTGTTTCAAATAAAGACCAAACTCATAACTCAAATATTCTCCTCCACGATCAGATCGTAGAAACTTTATTTTCTTGTTACGATGATTTTCCACTTCACTCTAAAATTCTTTGAAATTTTCAAATGTTTCAGACTTATGTTTCATCAAGTAGATATACCCATATCTGCTCAAATCATCTGTGAAGGTCAGAAAATAATGATACCCGCCGCGAGCCTCAACACTCATCGGACCGCATACATCAGTATGTATTATTTCCAACAAGTCTGTTGCTCGCTCCATTGTTCCGGAGAATGGAGTTTTAGTCATCTTGCCCATGAGGCATGGTTCGCAAGTATCAAGTGATTCATAATCAAGTGATTCTAAAAGCCCATCAGCATGGAGTTTCTTCATGCGCTTTACACCAATATGACCTAAACGGCAGTGCCACAAATAAGTTGCACTATCATTATTAACTTTGCATCTTTTGGCTTCAATACTATGAACATGTGTATCACTACTATCGAGATTCAACAAAAATAGACCACTCATCAAGGGTGCATGACCATAAAAGATATTACTCTTATAAATTGAACAACCATTATTCTCTGATTTAAATGAATAACCGTCTCGCAATAAACAAGATCCAGATACAATGTTCATGCTCAACGCTGGCACCAAATAACAATTATTTAGGTCTAAAACTAATCCCGACGGTAGATGTAGAGGTAGCGTGCCGACTGCGATCACATCGACTTTGGAACCATTTCCCACGCGCATCGTCACCTCGTCCTTAACCAATCTTCGCTTGATCCGTAGCCCCTGTTTCGAGTTGCAAATATGAGCAACAAAACCAGTATCAAATACCCAGGTGCTACTACGAGCATTAGTAAGGTACACATTAATAACATGTATATCACATATACCTTTCACTTTGCCATCCTTCTTCTCCGCCAAATACTTGGGGCAGTTCCGCTTCCAGTGACCAGTCCCTTTGCAGTAGAAGCACCCAGTTTCAGGCTTAGGTCCAGACTTGGGTTTCTTCCCTTGAGCAGCAACTTGCTTATCATTCTTCTTGGAATTCCCCTTCTTCCCCTTGCCCTTTTTCTTGAAACTAGTGGTCTTGTTAACCATCAACACTTGATGCTCCTTCTTGATTTCTACCTCCACAGCCTTTAGCATCGCGAAGAGCTCAGAAATTGTTTTGTTCATTCCTTGCATATTATAGTTCATCACGAAGCCTTTATAGCTTGGTGGCAGTGATTGAAGAACTTTGTCAATGACAGCATCATCAGGAAGATTAACTCCCAGCTGTGTCAAGTGATTGTGGTACCCAGACATTCTGAGTATGTGTTCACTGACAGAACTATTCTCCTCCATCTTGCAGCTATAGAACTTGTTGGAGACTTCATATCTCTCAACTCGGGCATTTGCTTGAAATATTAACTTCAACTCCTGGAACATCTCATATGCTCCATGACGTTCAAAACGTCTTTGAAGTCCCGATTCTAAGCCGTAAAGCATGGCACAATGAACTATCGAGTAGTCATCAGCTTTGCTCTGCCAGACGTTCATAACGTTCGATGTTGCTCCTGCAGCGGGTCTTGCACCTAGCGGTGCTTCCAGGACGTAATTCTTCTGTGCAGCAATGAGGATAATCCTCAAGTTACGGACCCAGTCCGTGTAGTTGCTACCATCATCTTTCAACTTAGCTTTCTCTAGGAACGCATTAAAATTCAAGAGAACGGTAGCACGGGCCATTGATCTACAACAACATAGATATGCAAAACACTATCAGGTACTAAGTTCATGATAAATTAAAGTTCAATTAATCTTATTACTTAAGAACTCCCACTTAGATAGACATCCCTCTAGTCATCTAAATGATCACGTGACCCATATCAACTAAACCATGTCCGATCATCACGTGAGATGGAGTAGCTTTCAATGGTGAACATCACTATGTTGATCATATCTACTATATGATTCACGCTCGACCTTTCGGTCTCAGTGTTCCGAGGCCATATCTACATATGCTAGGCTCGTCAAGTTTAACCTGAATATTCTACGCGTGCAAAACTGGCTTGCACCCGTTGTATGTGAACATAGAGCTTATCACACCCGATCATCACGTGGTGTCTCGGCATGACGAACTGTAGCAACGGTGCATACTCAGGGAGAACACTTATACCTTGAAATTTAGTGAGGGATTCATCTTATAATGCTACCGCCGTACTAAGCAAAATAAGATGCATAAAGGATAAACATCACATGCAATCAAAAATATGTGACATGATATGGCCATCATCGTCTTGTGCCTTTGATCTCCATCTCCAAAGCACCGTCATGATTTCCATCGTCACCGGTACGACACCGTGATCTTCATCATCTTGATCTCCATCAACTTGTCGTCGTGTAGTCGTCTCACCAACTATTGCTTCTACGACTATTGCTAACGTTTAGCGATAAAGTAAAGCATATACATCGTGCTTGCATCTCATACGATAAAGAGACAACCATAAGGCTCCTGCCGGTTGTCATAATATAATACAAAACATGATCATCTCATACAACAACTTATATCTCATCATGTCTTGACCATATCACATCACGGCATACCCTGCAAAAACAAGTTAGACGTCCTCTACTTTGTTGTTGCAAGTTTTACGCGGCTGCTACGGTTTTCTAGCAAGAACCGTTCTTACCTACGCGTCAAAACCACAACGATTTTTCGTCAAGTGTGCTGTTTTAACCTTTAACAAGGACCGGCCGTAGTCAAACTCGATTCAACTAAAGTTGGAGAAACAGACACCCGTCAGCCACCTTTGTGTGAAGCACGTCGGTTGAACACGTAAGCGTACGTGTAATGTCGGTCCGGGCCGCTTCATCCAACAATACCGCGGAATCAAAGTAAGACGTTGGTGGTAAGCAGTATGACTATTATCGCCCATAAACCCTTTGTGTTCTACTCGTGCATATAACATCTATGCATAGACCTGGCTCGGATGCCACTGTTGGGGAACGTAGTATTTCAAAAAAATTCCTACGATCACGCAAGATCCATCATGGTGATGTATAGCAACGAGACGGGAGAGTGTGTCTACGTACCCTCGTAGACCGAAAGCGGAAGTGTTTAGTAACGCGGATGATTTAGTCGAACGTCTTCACGATCCGACCGATCCAAGTACCGAACGTACGGCACCTTCGTGTTCAGCACACATTCAGCACGATGACGTCCCTCGAGCTCTTGATCCAGTTGAGGGCGAGGGAGAGTTCCGTCAGCACGACGGCGTGGCGACGGTGATGATGATGTTACCGGCGCAGGGCTTCGCCTAAGCACCGCGACAATATGACCGAGGTGTGTAACTGTGGAGGGGGGCACCGCACACGGCTAAGGATCAATGATCTTCTCTCTTGGGGTGCCCCCTTGGCCACGTATATAAAGGAGGGGAGGAGGAGGCCGGCGGCCTAGGGAGGGCGCGCCAAGGGGGGAGTCCAACTAGGATTCCCAATCCTAGTTGGATCCCCTTTCCTATTCCAAGAGGGGGATGGAGGGAAGGAGAGGGAGAGGGAAAGGAAAGAGGGGGCTGCGCCCCCTCCCCTAGTCCAATTCGGTTTGGGCAAGGGGGGGGGGGGGGGGGGCGCGCCTACTCATGTGGCCTGCCTCTCCTTTTCCTGTATGGCCCAATAAGGCCCATTACTTCTCCCGGTGAATTCCTGTAACTCCCCGGTACTCCGAAAAATACCCGAATCACTCGGAACCTTTCCGATGTTCGAATATAGCCTTCCAATATATGAATCTTTACCTCTCGACCATTTCGAGACTCCTCGTCATGTCCGTGATCTCATCCGGGACTCCAAACAAACTTCGTTCATCAAAATCACATAACTCATATTACAAATCGTCATCGAACGTTAAGCGTGCGGACCCTACGGGTTCGAGAACTATGTAGACATGACCGAGACACATCTCCGGTCAATAACCAATAGCAGAACTTGGATGCTCATATTGGCTCCTACATATTCTACGAAGATCTTTATCGGTCAAACCGCATAACAACAAACGTTGTTCCCTTTGTCATCGGTATGTTACTCGCCCGAGATTCGATCGTCGGTATCATCATACCCAGTTCAATCTCGTTACCGGCAAGTCTCTTTACTCGTTCCGTAATGTATCATCATGCAACTAACTCATTAGTCACATTGCTTGCAAGGCTTATAGTGATGTACATTACCGACAGGGCCCAGAGATACCTCTCCGACATTCGGAGTGACAAATCCTATTCTCGATCTATGCCAACTCAACAAACACCTTCGGAGACACCTGTAGAGCATCTTTATAATCACCCAGTTACGTTGTGACATTTGATAGAACACTAAGTGTTCCTCCGGTATTCGGGAGTTGCATAATCTTCATAGTCAGAGGAATATGTATAAGTCATGAAGGAAGCAATAGCAATAAAACTAAACAATCTTTATGCTAAGCTAACGGATGGGTCTTGTCCATCACATCATTCTCTAATGATGTGATCCCGTTCATCAAATGACAACACGTGTCCATGGTCAGGAAACTTAACCATCTTTGATTAACGAGCTAGTCAAGTAGAGGCATTCTAGGGACACTCTGATTGTCTTATGTATTCACACATGTACTAAGTTTCCGGTTAATACAATTGTAGCATGAATAATAAGCATTTATCATGATATAAGGAAATATAAATAACAACTTTATTATTGCCTCTAGGGCATATTTCCTTCATTTTCCGCCTGAATACACCACGAATAATTCCTCGCACTTATCAGGGATTCATTCATCCACAGTTGTTTATATGTCTCACAAAATTCTTCGAAATGCAATTTGTTCTCCCAAAGATTCTCTGCAGCCTAGTGCTCCCGAAAGTCTTGTCTGCCTGCATTGTGGTTAAATAATCCATATGTCTCGCAATATTCCTTAGCATTCTTTGTCATTGTCCTTCTAACTCTATTGATTCGATACGAATGGGAAAAATCCCTATCATCCGTCGATTCCTAAAATTCGTCCTTCCAGCTCAGACGTCATTTTGGACATGAGTTGGTTCTCGACCGGTCAAGTTTCAATTGATTGTCCATCTAGTTCTATCCAACTCACTCATCTTTTGATCACAGTGTCTGCTTCTGATCCTTTGCTTTGGAAACCATAAGTCCTTTATATTTGAGCATCGAATTATTCGTTTGTTTCTATAATCCGATGCCCCTGTAATTTTCTTCTTCTGGTTGAGTACCGATACTCACATCAGATCCATTGTGGACCGCCAAATCCTTTGTTGGGTCATTATCCGACAGTGTCCATCGCATTCAAAAACCTCGAGAGTTCTTCCCCCTGATACATAACGCCTTTGGCAAATCGTATCCTCTGCTTACTTTCGAGCATGTGTTATTTACTCCTGAAGTTTGCGGTATAGGTTGCTAAGCTGTCCCGATGGGTTGAACCTATGCTTTCCCTAATCCATGTGTACTCAAAAGTTATGCGAGTCATACTCTTCTAGTGCTTCACCAGATAAATCTTCAGCCCTACAACTTCTTCAAAGATGAGAAGTGAATGAAAGGTTATGCATTGGATAAGTGGGAGTCGACCTTGAACCCTTGTGTTCATGCCCATGGACCCGATGTGGAACTTATCATGCAAGCTTCTTGTAATCGTAATTAATCCCTTGTTACAAATTCATCTTGTATCTGTGAATTGATCCTTTGCAATCGTGGTTCCGACCATATTTTCCCCTTGATTCCATTTCCTGGACAAGTTAGAATACTTGTTTTCTGCAGATCATTTCATCTGTCCAACCTCTGTTCTGATTTACCTTCAAGTATTACCCCTGGTATCTCGAAATATCACAGGAACTACATAACTTCTTATGAGTTCCTCACCAACCATTATTGATCGCCAATTCCAATTTTCCCCGGGTTTTGAGTTGTCTGTCACTCGAGAACACCGGTAAGTGAATCAATTCCGCACTCTGATTCAATAACTCTAAGTAATTTTCGTTGCTTACGAGTTTGATAATCCTTCAAGTCATTCCTAGCCTGATCGGCTATATCTTTATCGTGCTAAACTAAACTGTGCTATCTGGTTCTCCTTTCCGGTGCACATTTCTGGTAATGGGCTAAGCCCATGTTAAACTTTCATCATCATATCATTTTGCTTACACAACATGAACCTCACTCCAACTGCCTTGATCAATCCTACTGATCGATTTCATCTTCTTTAAACCCCTCGACAACTGTGTCGTGATCACTGCCAATATTTTGGCTTCCTCGGAGATGTCCATTGAATTCATGGCTAGAAATACCATCCCTGCCTCTCGATGATTTGTGATACCATCGATGACAATCTTGAATTTTTGCCAACACAGACTTGGTCGTGTTTGGTTATACCTTATGTTCCGAGATAATCTTGGAAATGCTCCTTATATCTCTTGTGATCTTCAGATCCAACTCTCACCTGTAACACCATATTATGGCTACCTCGAAGCATGATTGTGGTATTCCGCATATCAACAAGAACATTGGGAGCACATTGCCAAATGTTCTTGATCTATTATCCAAACACCGTTGTGTGGGTAATATCATGATTCCTCCCTCATCCCATTATCTAAATACTTTTGAACTTGCTGTCCTATGATGCATATCAGGCTCTGCTTTTCCTTGGGAAGGATATACTTTCGATTCTTGTGTGTAACACATTTCCTTCCATTGGTTTGATTAAACCGATAGTTTCATCTTCCTTTCCATTGGTTTGTTTAACCTTTCTTGTGATTTAAATAATCTAAGCGGTAATAATTCCCTGCTTAGGTAAACACTCCGGTGGACAACTCTGTCAAGAAGACCCTGTTACTATTGCTGATGACATTCTGGTAACCACCGATGGACGAGAACTTTGCCTATTGGTCCGCCTCGTTCAACGAGCAGGAAAATGGTTCTCTTCGTCCCTTGCCCATGGTACCGACGTTGTTACCGACATAGCTGATAGGCTACCCTCTGACATGCCTTACTATCATGACCGTGCAAGATATCACCACCCTCCCTACTCTCAATCGACCCTCATCGCAATTCCACAGGATCGGAACCTGACCCTCCTGTATATTCTTGATTCCGAAGTATCCTTTGCTCTTGGCTTTGCGTGTTATCACGAGCCACCCTCCGAGAGATGACCCATTCCCGATGCTCTGAACCTCTTTTCACACTCTGTTTCAGGCATCAACAATTGACTATCCACTTGAAGCATCTTATTGTATCTTCTTACTTTGCTCTCGATGTTTATCTGAAGTTTCATTTCGAGAAATTCTTTCTGCCGCATCCTCTGACTTATCCACCAGATAGTCGACCTCGCAAAGGTCTGTTCTCCCGAAGTGACCCTTTTCTTCCCGACTTAAATCTCGGGACGGGATTTCTTGTACTGGAGGAGATTTGTAACATCCCCAGCATCACACTACAGTGATCACCCTCTGATAATGCCTAGTCACCATGACTAACAGTGCTTGATCATCATTTGGATCCTAGCTCATTTCAAATTCCAATTCAAATTGCAATTCAAATTTAAAGTGAAAATAAAAATTGTTCAAATTGAAAACTAAAATGTTCATTAAATAAAAAATAATCACTAGTTAATTGCCAAGAAGGAATCAACATTAATTAAATTATTTAGATGACTCTAACAGCATGCAACAGAACCAAAACAGCACTATTAAACCCATTTCTAATTGTGTAAATTCTAAATTGGATTCAAAACAGCCACAAACTTTTTGTAGCAGTGCTACATATTACAATATAATTATGGGGTCCATTCCCATATTTTACAAAATCGATTTGATAGCTAAAAGAAAATGTAACAGAAAAGAATAAACGAAAGCAAAAAATAAAATAGAAAAGTCCTAGGCGCTACTGTGCTGTTGGGCTCCAGTCAACAGTAGCTGCAGCCAGCCCACCTTCTGGTTATCCCCTTCCTCTACCTCGCTGTCGGCTGGCGCGAGCGCCCGAGCCGCCGATCGCCACGCGCCGTCGATCCCGTGGCTCCCCGGCGCCGTTAAGGCCTGCCCCGAGCTGCCCTCGTCCTCCCCCGAACCCTAGCTGCCCCAACTCGCCCCCATTCGCCCTCTCTCTCATTTCCCATCTCACCCGAGATGCCATCGCCGACCACCGCTCGATCCCATGCCCTCAGCCGCCGCATTGCCTCGCCGCCATGCTGGATCGAAGCGCCATCGTCCGCTACGTCCTCTCCTACCCCGGGGCCGAGCTCTACGCCACCACAACGAGCCTGGCGACTTCATCTTCAACCTTCGGACGCCGGCGATCTCCGCCGTCTCCGAGCTCCTCTGCGCTCCTAAACTATCCCGGGCTTTACTTAGCTGCACGGTGAGCCCCATCCCTCTCTCTGCCCCGTCCCCGAGCCGCACATTTTCCCCCTAGCCAGCTCGCCGCTTCCTCGTGTTCTGCCCGCCGCCCGAGCTCGCCGTTGATGTCGCTTTCGGCCACCGCAGCCCGCACTAGTAGCTTAGGTCGACGCGGCATCGCTCTCTCGCTCGAGCGCGACCGAAAACGCCCGCGAAAACCCACCGCAGCCGTTAGCCCGAGACACGCCCGAAACGGCCACCGCCGACGTGCTCGCCGCCGTCAGCTCCGTCCTCCCCAGCTCAGACCACCGCCACCACGAGATGCGCCGTGGAGTGCTCGTTCGATAGAGACAAACCACGCCCGAAACGGTGCCCTACAGAGAGATTCCGGGCTCGCCGGAGTTACTCGCCGTCACGCGGCCGCACCGGAGCTCTCCGGTGGCCGGTGCTGACTCAGCACCGACGTAGCACCGCGGGCCCCGCTAGCCAGTCACTGCCACTGGGACCCACTGGGCCCAATTGACCGGGTCAGCGCGGCCCCACCCACTGACATGTGGGGCCCAGTCGATTTAAACAAATTTAAATAAATAGAAATTCAGTTGATTAATTAATTAATTAAATTAAACACTAATTAGTCACTGACTAACGGGTCCCACCTCCTAATTAGATTATTTAATTGATTTTAACCCAGTTCAGTCAGCTGAGTCACTGACTAGTGGGTCCTACTAGACCCATAGGTCAGGTTTGACTCCGGTCAGCCCACTGTTGACCGCTGACATGAGCTGTGCGTCATGCTGACATCATAATCTAATTTAGTATTTCTGTTAAAATAAATAATTCCAGAAAATAGATGAAAACTTTGAAAATTCGTAGAAATTAAACCGTAGCTCGGATCGAAAAACTTTCTATATGAAAGTTGATCAGAAAAATGAGACGAATCCGACCGTGCCATCTGTTTCCGTGTCGGGACCCTCTACGGAGGTGAACCCGCAACTTTCCGTATGTTTCTGGTAGATGAATAGTGCATATATACCGGTTAATAGTTCCAACTTAAATCCTAAAATAACTAATATGACTTAGACATGATTTTAGGCAACTCTGCACTGCATCTTGGCATAGCATGCTCTTTGTTGCATATGTTTGCCGTGTATTTATTTGTTTCCTCTCCCTCTTCTCTCTAGGTAGATCCCGGTACCGGCGTAGCTCCCGAGGACTGCTACTACCCCGACGACCCCTCTATTGCAGCAAAGCTTCCAGGCAAGCAACCCCCCCTTGACGCATGCCTATATCGCCTATTCTTTCTCCCTCTTGCTTGCATTAGAATATGCTGCTGCTACTGCCTATCCTATCCTGATGCATAGCCTGTTTTTGTAACTGTTATTGATACCTGCTTGTATTCCAAACTGCTTAGTATAGGCTGGATGGGAAACACCTGTGACCCACTTTATTGTTGTAGTTGCCCCGCTTAGTATCTGTGTCCCGATCTGAATGATCGAACAGTCTAGATTCAGCACCTCACCGCACAGCCCCCTATCTTGCTCGACTCCGCAGAGTTAATATCGAGTGACGAGGGTGATACCTCCGAACTCACTTTCGATGTTGTCTCTGTAGTATAGCTAGTCAGTCATGGGTTACCGAGGGTGATTCCTCTTTCTCACTTCCGACACAGCTTCTGTCGTGCCCGGCAAGTGTGAATGCTGTAACACCCCCAGTGGTTAACTACAGTAATCACCCTTTTTTTATTATGCCATGCCATCATGATCAACAGTGCTTAATCACCATTAGTATCATATCTCTTTTCAAATTCAGAGTCAATTGGAAATTCAAACTAAAAGTGAAAATAAAAGTTGTTCAAATTTGAAAACTAAATTGTTCATAATATTGTAAATAATCTAGAGACCATCCTAAAATTATAACCAACAATTAATAAATTAATTAAGAGACTCTAACAGTAGCAAAACAGCACTATTTAATACCATTTTAATTAAATAAAATCCCAAATGAAAACCTTTGTGCTCAAAACCATTTTATTGCGGTGGCATGCAATGCACTGTGATTTAAGGGCTAGGTCTCATATTTTGCAAAAACCATTTAGTGGCCAAACCATATACTGCTGTAGCTGGCACCGCCCCGCTCACCCGCTCCGGCCCCGCCTGCCGGCGCAGTCGCCGTGCCCCGCCGCCGCTGCCGCGCACACGCGCTTGCTCGCCCGCGTCCGCGCGCCCGTCGCCCGTGCCCGTTTTGGCCCCTCTGGGCCACTGCCTTGTGGGGCCCCGCCCCCTGACCCACTGACTAACGGGGCCCAGCCCCCTGAAAACGTTTAAAAAGAAAAGGAAATTAAAAAGAAAATAATTAATAAGAAATAAGAAATAAATATTAATTAATTAATTAACTTAATTAATTATGTTAATAATACTGTTTAGTTAACTAATTAGGTTTAGTTGCTAATTAAGATTAATCTGTTAATTAGGTTTAGGGCCTATGACATGTGGGTCCAGGTTGACCCTGTTGACCAGTCAACATTGACTGGTCAACTGTTGACCATTGACTAGATTAATAATAATTCAAAAATTGATTTTAAACTTCAGAAATTAATAGAAAATTAACCGTAATCCGGATCGAAAAACTTTGTACATGAAAGTTACTCAGAACGACGAGACGAATCCGAATACGCGGTCCGTTCGTCCGCCATATGTCTCTAACTATCCGAACATGGAACCGTTCCCCTCCGGTCATTTGTTTGACAAATGTCCGGAACCAGGAAAACATTCCCGGATGGATTCCACCTTCCTCGGTGACGTGTAGCCATCCGTTAGGACACACCCGGCACTGCGTATTGTCATGTTATACCTTATGTAGCACTTGTTTGCTTAGTATTTACTGTTTCTTCCCCCTCTTCTCTCTTGTTAGACCCCGACACCGACGTCGTCCCCGAGACCGACGCAACTCAGGAACCTGACGACACCATTGATGACCTTGCCCTTGCCGCCGAGCAACCAGGCAAGCCCCCCCGCCTTTGATCATCCCGATAGCGCCCATTCTAATTTCTCATGCTTGCATTAGAATTGCTGCTACTACTGCTTTACCTATTCTGATGCATAGCCTGTTTATTGTAACCTGCTGTTGATAATTACCTGCATATCCTAAACTGCTTAGTATAGGCTGGGTAGAGACCTATCAGTGACCCCACTTATCCCGATTGCCCCGCTGGATTATCCGAAGACCCGATCAACGGGATTGAAGACCAGGCCCCGGCACCGCACATCACCCCCCTTTAGTTGTACGACACTACTAGGTTACTATCGAGTAACGAGGGTGATACCTCGTCAGCACTTCTGGTGGTAACCTTGTAGGGAGATAATTGGTCGTGGTCATCGAGGGTGATACCTCCTTCCCAACTTCCGATAACGACGCCGTCGTACAACACCTCAAGTGTGAACCCAGCGAGGGTGATTCCTCCGAGTTCACCTTGACGGATACATCGTGTAGGAATCCAACGAGGGTGACACCTCGGATTCCCCTGATGTTATGGACACACGTATAATTGGACTTTACACTGTTACTTGAAAAGGCGGGTCGACCCTGAGGGGTACCCGTGTGTGATGTGAAGACGGGTTGCCTGTATGGTGCCCGAGTGATGAATACGAGGCGTGGCCGGGCATTCTTAGCTCTTGCCGCAAGTCCTCGAGATGGGGCGACGGGGTCACATCGATCGTGAGTCTCTGCTCGTTACCGCACCCCCAAGGTACTAACGATTTGGATATGCGATCTGAGTGGGCCTCTGGCCCGATAGCACTAACCACCACATGGGCATAGTATGGGCGTTCTGCATCGTATGCATCAGCCGAAAGCTCTGTCAGACGTCCAGTTCAGCACTGCGGCCGGGCTGGGCCGGCACCATCCTGAGGGGTGGAGCCTGGTTCGCCCGGCACGCAACGACCCGGAGGGCGAGGGGCGATGGCCAAGACCCCCTTGCGCTTAGGATGTAGACCGACGGGGACCTCTCTGCTGAGCTGTAGGTAGGGTTGCGGTGTGTCGTTTGGCCGAGGTCGGGCATGACCCGGAAAAGTGTGTCCGGCCGGAGTTAAGCGAGCGTGGTGGGTAAGTTGGTGCACCCCTGCAGGGAAGAACTAAACTATGCATAGCCGGATCCTCGGTAACGGACACTCGGAGTTGTATCCTGATTGATACAATTAGAATTGGATACTATGGCTCTGGGATTGCTTCTCGCAGGGAGTCGAGAAGGGATCTCAGGACGAGGTTGATGAATGTATGGCTCTGGGATTGCTTTCTCGCTGGGAGTCGAGAAAGGATCTCTGGGTGAGGTTGAGACTTAATGATACTACTACTTATACAGTACTAATCTACACTCTTCTAATGTTGCAAGACCTCTGAAGATGCTAGTCTTCGATAGGACTAGGCTTTCCTCTCTATTCTGGCATTTCTGCAGCCCAGTCCACATATACAACCTCCCTTTGATAATGTTGCATATGTAGTGTAGATCCTTGCTTGCTGAGTACTTCTGAGTACTCACGGTTGCTTTGCTTTTTCTTTTCCCCCATGTCAGTTTGTCGTGACCAGATGACGGAGCCACTGAGACAGCTGCCCACGCCGACGATCGCTACTACCACCCCGAGGGTGGTTACTTCTACGAGCTTGCCGTCGGCCAGGAGTAGGATCGGAGGGTCCCAGGCAGGAGGCCTACGCCTTTTGATCGTAGTGTTTTCTTTTGTCTCGCCTTCTTAAGGCCTTTCTGTGTTTTCTTTTATATCTGTACTCAGATATCTGATGCTTCCGCTGACGCTTGTATCCAAGCTTATGTATTCGAGCCCTCGAGGCCCTTGGCTTGTAATATAAAGCTTGTATGACTTTATTTATGTTTTAGAGTTGTGTTGTGATATCTTCCCGTGAGTCCTTAGGCTTGATCGTGTGCATTTGCGTGTATGATTAGTGCACGATTGAGCCGGGGGCGTCATAATTTGGTATCAGAGCCGACTGACTGTAGGAACCCCCTTTCCAACTCCTTGGCCAAAGTTGAGTCTAGTGGTCCAAAAACTAATTTACTAACTTGGCTGTGTGGCTTATGGGCCCACGTCGCCAATTGGGTGGTATTAGGATCTTTTACTCCTCGACTTTTACTCTGGGACTCTGATCTCTCCTCTATTCGGGTTAAATTTTTTACTAACTCCAACATTAGGTTCTCGTGATCACATCCACCCGGAGTTCTAAAAAAATCCCCCCTTGCTCCAAGATTGTGGGCCAGATTCTGCTTACAGGATCCTTTTATCGAGGGCACCCTGTGTTGTCACTTGCAGATTCCTCGCCCCGGCAGTTTTCTCCGACGTTGACGTATCCTTTGCTATGACTCGTTGTGTACTTCCTTATCGCGTGCCTGTGCGCTGCCTAGTTGTCTAGCCTTTCCCTTTCAACTGTCGTAATGCCGGATTGTAACCGAGGCTATGTGCGAATATGATGAAGTATCTATTGCACTCCCTTCTGTTGTGCGTGTTACTTCATGAATCATTCCATACACCTGCAGTTTTACTTGCTAAACTACCCCCTGTTGAATTGGCAGGATGGCTAACGATCCTCCACCTCCACCCTATATTGCCGCAATGATGCAGCAGTTTGAATTGAACCGTCAGCTCAACGAGAGTCTAGTAAGACGTTTGGAATGCAACGAGGCTCGTCAGGAGCCTGGACCGATCTCGCTGCCAGAATTTGTGCGCCTCAACCCGTCAGTTTTCCGCAACTCCACCAATCCTATGGATGCTGATGATTGGCTTCGTGACATTTTGTTTGAGATGGAGTCAGCTAATGTTGCCCCTGACAGTTACGTCGCCTTTGCAACATTCCACTTAAAGGGTCCAGCTGCTCAATGGTGGGAAAGCCACAAGGGTATGTTGCCTGCAGAGACTGTAACCACTTGGCAGCAATTTCAGTCAACTTTTCGTGCACGGTACATTCCTCAAGGTCTGACGGACCAGAAGAAGCAGGAGTTCCGCAAACTTACCCAGGGCACAATGACTGTGGATCAATATCAGAGGAAGTTTCTTGAATTGTCCCGCTATGCTGAAGATGACGTCTGCACTGACGCCCGCAAGCAGGATAAATTCCGTGAAGGACTCCGTACTGACATAAAACTCGTACTTGCAGTCCTTGATTGCACAGACTTCGCAACGCTTGTTAGCAAATCTTTCCAAATTGAAACAGCTCTGACTGAATGCCAGGAGTCGCTCAAGCGCACTCATGGAGCTGGCTCATCCTCGGGTCAGCCTGTTCAGAAGCGTCGAGTGTGGATCCCGCACAATGTACATCACCAACCTGCCCCTGCACCGAGACCGTCATATATTGCACCTCGTCTGCCTCCGCCGCCAAGACAGCTAACGATTCAGGGTGGACAACCCAATGTTAAAGCTCCTCCCCATAATGATGGTTTATGCCGCAAGTGTGGACAGCCAGGGCATCGTGCTTTCAACTGTCCTCAGGGTCAGCCGCAGAATTCATCACGTTGTTCTGTTGACCATAAAAAGGGCCGTCGAAACCACCCTAGCAGAAATCGTAATGCCAGACCACCTGCTAGTCAACTTGTTCAAGTCAACCATGTCAAGACTGAAGAAGCTCGAGAGGACACCAACATTGTGATGGGCACCCTTCTAGTGAATTCAACCCCAGCTTCTGTACTCTTTGATTCTGGAGCATCGCACTCCTTCATGTCCGAAAGTTTTGCACGAAGTCAAGATATACCTTTCGAGGAGATGTGCACCCCTTTGGTAATTCAGTCACCCGGGGCTAATTGGCAAACTACCAGGGTAAGCCACGGTAATCACATTGTGATTGGAGGATTGATATTCCCCGTTTCTCTCATTGCCCTCAAGACCTCCAACATAGACATTATCCTGGGTATGGACTGGTTGAAAGCCAATAAAGCTTTGATTGACTGTGCCACTGAATCAGTCCGGCTTACTCACCCTTCTGGCCAGACAGTCAAATACTCAGCTCGAACAGTTCAGGACGCCGAAGCTCAGATTTATGTTCTGAATGCATTGAATGCCTCACCCCTTGAAGGCATCGAGAACGTTCCAGTTGTTCGTGATTTTCAAGATGTATTTCCAGAAGAACTTCCAGGAATACCCCCTGCTAGAGCTGTCGAGTTTGTCATCGACTTGAAGCCCGGCACTACCCCTATTGCGAAGCGTCCTTATAAGATGCCTCCGCATCATCTTCTCGAGCTTAAGGAAGAAATCGACACGTCACTTAAGAAAGGTTTCATCCGCCCCAGTTCCTCTGCTTGGGGAGCACCTTCACTCTTCGTTAAGAAGAAAGATGGAACTAACCGATTGGTTCAGGATTATCGGCCCATTAACCAAGCCACAATTCAGAACAAGTATCCGCTTCCCAGAATCAACGATCTGTATGATCAACTTGCTGGTTCCTTAGTATTGTCTAAGCTTGATTTGAGATTGGGATACCACCAGATCCGTGTTCGCGAAGAGGATATTCCAAAGACTGCATTTGTTACTCGCTATGGCTCTTATGAGTACACTGTAATGTCTTTTGGCTTAACCAATGCTCCAGCCACATTCTCCCGTCTGATGAATTACATCTTTATGGATTATCTCGACAAATTTGTCGTGGTATATCTGGATGATATTCTGGTTTATTCGAAGAATAAAGAAGAACATGCTGAACACCTCCGTCTTGTACTGGAAAGGCTCCGAGAACACCAGTTGTATGCCAAATACTCCAAATGTGAATTCTGGCTTTCTGAAGTAACTTACCTTGGTCATGTGATTTCCAAGGATAGCATTGCTGTTAACCCAGAACGAGTTCAGGCTATTCTTGACTGGACTCCTCCGAAGAACGTCAAGCAAGTGAGAAGTTTTCTCGGCCTTGCAAGTTATTGCCGTCGTTTTGTCGAGAATTTTTCGAAGATTGCTAAGCCTTTGACTGATTTGCTTCACAAGGGCGTTAAGTTTGAATGGACCGACAAATGTCAGGAAAGTTTTCAAACACTCAAAGACAAGCTGACATCTGCCCCAGTACTGGCTCCTCCAGATTCTCGCAAAGATTTTGTGATCTATTGTGACGCATCCCGTGAAGGATTAGGCTGTATCCTAATGCAAGAGCGTAAAGTGATTGCCTATGGCTCTCACCAGTTGCGCCCACATGAAGAGAATTATCCAGTACATGATCTAGAACTAGCTGCTGTCAGCTATGCACTACAGTTGTGGCGACATTACCTCCTCGGTAATCGTTCCGAGATCTACACGGATCATAAAAGTCTAAAGTACTTGTTCACTCAGCCATCTCTAAACCTCCGTCAGCAAAGATGGATGGAGGCCATTGCGGACTATGATTTGGGTATTTCTTATACCCCTGGCAAGGCTAACGTGATGGCTGATGCCTTAAGCCGCAAGTCCTATTGCGACAACCTCATGGTTAGGCGAGCTCAACCTCGTCTTTTTGAAGAACTGTGCAAGCTGAATCTGCGTATTGTTCCACAGGGTTCTCTTAATAACCTTGTGATAGAGCCAGATCTTGAGAAAGCTGTTAAGAACGCGCAAGCTAAGGATGCTGAAGTTGATTTGATGAAGAAAAATCTTCACCTAGAAAACTACAGGGATTTCTCGCTGTCTGAAGATGGAACCTTGTATTTCAGAAACCGCATTGTCGTACCTCGCTTCGAGCTTATGACTGACAAAGTCATAAAGGAGGCACATGATACCCCGTTGTCTATTCATACGGGTAGCACCAAGATGTATCGTGATCTCCGTCAAAGGTACTGGTGGTCTAAAATGAAGCAGGATATTGCTCGCTATGTTGCTGAATGTGATGTGTGTCGTCGCGTTAAAGCAGAACATCAGAAGCCTGCTGGAATTCTGCAACCACTTCCTATTCCTCTATGGAAATGGGATAAGGTTCAGATGGATTTCATTACTGGCCTTCCCAGGTCACAGAAGGGTCACGATGCTATTCTTGTCGTCGTCGACCAACTCTCTAAAGTTGCACACTTTCTGCCTGTCAAAGAGACTATCACTGCTAGTCAGTTAGCAGAGTTGTATATCTCCATAATTGTTTCACTCCACGGCATTCCGAAGGAGATCAGTTCGGA
This sequence comes from Thinopyrum elongatum, assembly GCA_011799875.1. Lineage (NCBI taxonomy): Eukaryota > Viridiplantae > Streptophyta > Magnoliopsida > Poales > Poaceae > Thinopyrum > Thinopyrum elongatum. Next base: position 26,000,604 of record CM022298.1, read on the forward strand.
CCGTGGCGGTCTTTTCACCTCAAAGTTCTGGGAAAGTTTCCAAGAAGCTATGGGAACTCATATTACCTGGAGTTCAGCTTATCATCCCCAATCCCAAGGCCAAGTTGAACGAGTCAATCAGGTTCTTGAAGACATGCTGCGAGCCTGTGTCATATCGTTCGGTAAGAAGTGGGAAGAATCTCTCCCGTATGCCGAGTTCTCTTATAACAACAGCTATCAAGCCAGTTTGAAAATGGCCCCCTTCGAAGTACTCTATGGACGTAAGTGTCGAACCCCTCTGAATTGGTCAAAAACTGGGGAATGACCACTCGTGGGTCCGGATATTATTCAACATGCCGAAGAACAAGTCCGTATTGCCCGGGAAAATCTCAAGGCGGCTCAGGACCGCCAGAAGAGCAATTATGATCGCAAAAGATGGGGTTTGACTTATCAACCTGGTGATCAGGCTTATCTGCGAGTCACCCCGATGAAAGACACTCACCGTTTTGGAATCAAGGGCAAGCTAGCTCCGCGCTACATTGGTCCTTTCCGCATTGTTGCAAGACGTGGTTAGGTGGCATATAAACTGGAGTTGCCGCCGCAATTCTCTCATATCCACGACGTCTTCCATGTGTCGCAGCTTCGTCAATGCTTCAAGGAATCTCCGCACCGAGCTGTGGATCACGAGATGCTCGAATTGCATGATGATCTTTCTTATAAGGAGCATCTGATCAGCATTCTCGATGAAGCTGAACGTCGGACCCGTCAGAAGGTTACCAAGTTCCTCAAAGTGCAGTGGTCAAATCATACTGAAGATGAAGCCACTTGGGAACGCGAGGATAATCTTCGTGCGGAATACCCCGAACTTTTTCCTTCTACCTCTTAATTCTCGGGACGAGAATTCTTGTTAGTGGAGGAGACTTGTAACACCCCCAGTGGTTAACTACAGTAATCACCCTTTTTTTTATTATGCCATGCCATCATGATCAACAGTGCTTAATCACCATTAGTATCATATCTCTTTTCAAATTCAGAGTCAATTGGAAATTCAAACTAAAAGTGAAAATAAAAGTTGTTCAAATTTGAAAACTAAATTGTTCATAATATTGTAAATAATCTAGAGACCATCCTAAAATTATAACCAACAATTAATAAATTAATTAAGAGACTCTAACAGTAGCAAAACAACACTATTTAATACCTTTTTAATTAAATAAAATCCCAAATGAAAACCTTTGTGCTCAAAACCATTTTATTGCGGTGGCATGCAATGCACTGTGATTTAAGGGCTAGGTCTCATATTTTGCAAAAACCATTTAGTGGCCAAACTATTTGTAAAAAGAGAAAAGAAAAGAAGAAAAAAAAGGAAAAAAAAAGGAAGAACCTCCCCCCCGGGCCTCAGCCCAGCAGGCCGTCCAGGCCGCCAGGCCGGCCCACCCCGCTCCCCCCTTAACCCCCCACAACCCCGAAACCCTAGAGCCCAACCCCCAGATCCCCCACTACCCGATCCCCCCTCCTCTCCCTCCCGATCCAGTTTGGATCGGGCCCGCCCGACGCCGACGCCGCCCGCGGGCTCGCCCCGCCGGACTGCCCGCTCCGCCGCGGGTCACCACCACCGCCGCTCGCCCTGGCCCGGTGCCTGCTCGCCGCCTCCTCATCGACCCCGCCGCCCGACGCCATCTCCGGTGCCCCGCGCCCGCCGCCCGCACCATCGGCCGGCCCTGCTGCCCGCCGCCTCAACGGCCTCCCCAACCGCCACAGCCGTCGCCCCCTCTGCCTTCCCCCGATGTGAGCCGCCCTCTCCGCTTCCCCCCTGCTGCCGCCGTGGTCACCCCCCACTCGCCCCTGGTCGCCGCGCCCGCCCCTGGCCGCCGCCTCCTGCACGCGCGCGCCCATCCCGCTTACCCTCTCCTGCAGCTGCTACTGCTGCAGCTGGCGCCGCCCCGCTCACCCGCTCCGGCCCCGCCTGCCTGCGCAGTCGCCGTGCCCCGCCGCCGCTGCCGCGCGCACGCGCTCGCTCGCCCGCGCCCACGCGCCCGTCGCCCGTGCCCGTTTTGGCCCCTCTGGGCCACTGCCTTGTGGGCCCCCGCCCCCTAACCCACTGACTAACGGGGCCCAGCCCCCTGAAAACGTTTAAAAAGAAAAGGAAATTAAAAAAGAAAATAATTAATAAGAAATAAATATTAATTAATTAATTAATTAGATAATTAATTAACTTAATTAATTCTGTTAATAATACTGTTTAGTTAACTAATTAGGTTTAGTTGCTAATTAAGGTTAATCTGTTAATTAGATTTAGGGCCTATGACATGTGGGTCCAGGTTGACCCTGTTGACCAGTCAACATTGACTGGTCAACTATTGACCATTGACTGGATTAATAATAATTCAGAAATTCATTTTAAACTTCAGAAATTAATAGAAAATTAACCGTAATCCGGATCGAAAAACTTTGTACATGAAAGTTACTCAGAACGACGAGACGAATCCGAATACGCGGTCCGTTCGTCCGCCACATGTCTCTAACTATCCGAACATGGAACCGTTCCCCTCCGGTCATCTGTCTGACAAATGTCCGAAACCGGGAAAACATTCACGGATGGATTCCCCCTTCCTCGGTGACGTGTAGCCATCCGTTAGGACACACCCGGCACTGCGTATTGTCATGTTATACCTTATGTAGCACTTGTTTGCTTAGTATTTATTGTTTCTTCCCCCTCTTCTCTCTCGTTAGACCCCGACGCCGACGTCGTCCCCGAGACCGACGCAACTCAGGAAACCGACGACACCATTGACGACCTTGCCCTTGCCGCCGAGCAACCAGGCAAGCCCCCCCCCCCCCCTTTGATCATCCCGATATCGCCCATTCTAATTTCTCATGCTTGCATTAGAATTGCTGCTACTACTACTTTACCTATTCTGATGCATAGCCTGTTTATTGTAACCTGCTGTTGATAATTACCTGCATATCCTAAACTACTTAGTATAGGCTGGGTAGAGACCTATCAGTGACCCCACTTATCCCGATTGCCCCGCTGGATTATCCGAAGACCCGATCAACGGGATTGAAGACCAGGCCCTGGCACCGCACATCACCCTCCTTTAGTTGTACGACACTACTAGGTTACTATCGAGTAATGAGGGTGATACCTCGTCAGCACTTCTGATGGTAACCTTGTAGGGAGATAATTGGTCGTGGTCATTGAGGGTGATACCTCCTTCCCCACTTCCGATAACGACGCCGTCGTACAACACCTCAAGTGTGAACCCAGCGAGGGTGATTCCTCTGAGTTCACCTAGACGGATACATCGTGTAGGAATCCAACGAGGGTGACACCTCGGATTCCCCTGATGTTATGGACACACGTATAATTGGACTTTACACTGTTACATGGAAAGGCGGGTCGACCTTGAGGGGTACCCGCGTGTGATGTGAAGACGGGTTGCCTGTATGGTGCCCGAGTGATGAATACGAGGCGTGGCAGGGCATTCTTAGCCCTTGCCGCAAGTCCTTGAGATGGGGCGACGGGGTCACATCGATCGTGAGTCTCTGCTCGTTACCGCACCCCCAAGGTACTAATGATTTGGATATGTGATCTGAGTGGGCCTCTGGCCCGAGAGCACTAACCACCACGTGGGCATAGTATGGGCGTTCTGCATCGTATGCATCAGCCGAAAGCTCTGTCATACATCCAGTTCAGCACTGCGGCCGGGCTGGGCCGGCACCATCCTGAGGGGTGGAGCCTGGTTAACCCGGCACGCAACGACCCGGAGGGCAAGGGGCGATGGCCAGGAGCCCCTTGCGCTTAGGATGTAGACCGACGGGGACCTCTCTGCTGAGCTGTAGGTAGGGTTGCGGTGTGTCGTTTGGCCGAGGTCGGGCATGACCCGGAAAAGTGTGTCCGGCCGGAGTTAAGCGAGCGTGGTGGGTAAGTTGGTGCACCCCTGCAGAGAAGAACTAAACTATGCATAGCCGGATCCTCGGTAACAGACACTCGGAGTTGTATCCTGATTGATACAATTAGAATTGGATACTACGGCTCTAGGATTGCTTCTCGCAGGGAGTCGAGAAGGGATCTCAGGATGAGGTTGATGACTGTATGGCTCTGGGATTGCTTTCTCGCTGGGAGTCGAGAAAGGATCTCTGGGTGGGGTTGAGACTTAATGATACTACTACTTATACAGTACTAATCTACACTCTTCTAATGCTGCAAGACCTCTGAAGATGCTAGTCTTCGATAGGACTAGGCTTTCCTCTCTATTCTGGCATTTCTGCAGCCCAGTCCACATATACAGCCTCCCTTTGATAATGTTGCATATGTAGTGTAGATCCTTGCTTGTTGAGTACTTCTGAGTACTCACGGTTGCTTTGCTTTTTCTTTTCCCCCATGTCAGTTTGTCGTGACCAGATGACGGAGCCACTGAGACAGCTGCCCACGCCGACGATCGCTACTACCACCCCGAGGGTGGTTACTTCTACGAGCTTGCCGTCGGCCAGGAGTACGATCGGAGGGTCCCAGGCAGGAGGCCTACGCCTTTTGATCGTAGTGTTTTCTTTTGTCTCGCCTTCTTAAGGCCTTTCTGTGTTTTCTTTTATATCTGTACTCAGATATCTGATGCTTCCGCTGACGCTTGTATGCAAGCTTATGTATTCGAGCCCTCGAGGCCCCTGGCTTGTAATATAAAGCTTGTATGACTTTATTTATGTTTTAGAGTTGTGTTGTGATATCTTCCCGTGAGTCCTTAGGCTTGATCGTGTGCATTTGCGTGTATGATTAGTGCACGATTGAGCCGGGGGCGTCACAACTGCCGCCGAGGGTGATTCCTCCAGTGTCACCTTAACGGGATTATCAAGCGGGAATCCCTCGACGGTGATTCCTCGGATTCCTTCTTGATGTGGTAGACACACGGATGCCTTTATAGTACTGTTGATACTACATACACTGGATAAAGTTGGGTCGGCCATGAGGGGTACCCGCGTGAGCATATGGTGCGAATAGTGTCGAGTCGGGTTGACCTGGAGGGTGCCCGCGAGATAACTACGAGGCGTGGCCGGGCATTCTTAGCCCTTGCCGCAAGTCCTCGAGACGGGGCGACGGGGTCACATCGATCATGAGTCTCTGCTCGTTACAACGTGCTACCAACTCACTAACGATTTGGATATTTTATCCGAGTGGGCCTTTGGCCCGATAGCACTAACCATCACGCGGGAATAAATATGGGTACTCCGCGTCGTAGTATCCGCCTATCTTTCTAGACGTCAGCGACTGAGCGGCGCGCGCCGTGTTGGACTGGGAATGCCCGCGCTTGTATTAAGGGGGCTAGGTCTGCTCGCGGCCGCGTTCGCAACGTGCAGGAGTTCCCGGAGCGATGGCCCAAGACCCCTGGGGGCATAGGTTAGTCTGGCATGCTGACCTCTCTATTGAGTTTAGGTTGGGCTGCGGCATGTTGTTTAGCCGAGGCCGGGCAGGACCCAGAAAGTGTGTCCGGCCGGAGTTAAGCGAGCGTGGTGGGTAAGTTGGTGCACCCCTGCAGGGAAGAAAACATCTATCGATAGCCGGATCCTCGGTAACGGACGCTCGGAGTTGTATCCAGGTCGATACAACTAGAACTGGTTACTTGTGAAGAGATATGAGAATAAGGCTCTGGGATCGCTTTTTCGCAGGGAGTCGAGGAAGGATCTCTGGGCGAGGTTGTTAACACTACTATTACTTTAAATTATGCTAATCTAAACTCTTCTAATGCTGCAAGACCGATGAAGATGCTAGTCTTCGATAGGACTAGGCCTTCTGTCTATTCTGGCATTTCTGCAGTCAAGTCCACATATACAGCCTTCCTTTGATAATGCTGCATACTTAGAATAGATCTGATGTAAGTCTTGCTGAGTACTTTGGATGAGTACTCACGGTTGCTTTACTTCCTCTTTTCCCTACCTGCTTGATATAACCAGACGACGGAGCCCCGGAGCCCGCAGCCCCTGTTGACGACGGTGGCTGCTACTACTACCCCACGGGCGAGTACTACTACGAGGAGCCGTCCGACGACCAGGAGTAGGCTTGGCGGGTCCTAGGCAGGAGGCCTACGCCTTTCGATCTAGAGTTTTCTTTTGCCCCGCCTTTTCAAAGGCTTATCTGCTTAACTTGTATCTGTACTCAGATAGCTAATGCTTCCGTTGATGCTTGTGAACCATCGAGCTTATGTATTCGAGCCCTCGAGGCCCTGGCTTGTAATATAATGCTTGTATGACTTTATTTATGTTTTAGAGTTGTGTTGTGATTCCTTCAAGTGAGTCCTTAGGCTTGATCGTGTGCATTTGCGTGTATGATTAGTGCATGATTAAGCCGGGGGCGTCACACCCAAATTTCTGGAGACGGCCCTGCTGCGGGGATATGCACCGCCGATCGTCATCGAATCTACTTCCGCTACGCTACGAGTCGGTAACGAAAAGATCAAACCTTGTATGCAGTCTTCATAGTGGTCGTGGGCTGGTGCATAGGTCGAATTTTTTTTGTTTTCTGCTGTGTTACCCTACAGTGGCATCGTGAGCCGTGCTATGCGTAGATGCAGGTTGCGATCTAGAATACATAGAGATGTATGGGTGTTGCACAATATAATTAGGTAGTAGATGAGATCTATTGCTGAAAATTATTTGTGCGGGTAGCAGATGAAATCTTTTACCCGATGTTCTTGTTGCTTCCCTGGAATTTGCACATTTCTGATCTTGATAACAGCATGGTGGAGTTTCAAAGTTCTGGCAATCCGCGATCCTGATTGACCAATGAAGTGCTAACAGTTCATTGAATTCCACCATAGTTAAAAAGAAAGATGAAATTTCGCAGACGAAAGGGCAATGCAGATATGATCTGCACGGGGGTCATGCATATGACGAAGTTCAGTGTGGGGCTCGAGATTTTATTATCTCGTGTTTCATACACCCCGCAAAGTTAATCTAGCAACTTGAATTATCATACTTGATGATGGACGTTGGTAGCTTCAGTTTGTTTCAAAACCTTAGAAGCCACGAAAAACAAGTTCTTATATAAACCGATTAGAGGCATCTAACTTGGTTTTGTAGGAGAGTTTGCATGTGCATATGATGTGGTATAGCAGTGCTCATAATAATTTGATTATGTATGAGATGACTATATGATGTAAATTGATTAACATGACCTGCGTGTCATGATTCGGCATGATGGCTGGAGCCATATGATTGCCACTTTAAAAGACCTGCGTGTCAACCTTTTGTAATGCACTTATTTTATTAGCTATAGAGATAGCAATATTATCTGGTGCACCGACAAGGTGGTGGCAATCTTCGCGAAGGTGAACACCGACGCGAATGCCGGAGACGAAGAAATACAAGACTTCTCCGTCAGAAAGGGCTATACCATATCATGCTATTATGAATTGCCTGAGATGTTTATCCCTTATGATGCACCCTTCTTGACTGCGCGGTAGTCGCTTTTATTAGGGTGATCTCTCACTTAAAAATATCAAGTAGTTAGTGTTCTCCCAAGTGTAGCACCGTCATGGCACCTATCTCTTCGGGGTATCACATGGATACATGGGTGCGAACGATTAGAGAAGTGTGAGGCGGGTGAGTTGAGACCTCGCAGCGAGATCACTTGGTTGTCTTGACGTTCAGGCATGAAAGTCATGAGCTCGGAACACACGCATCAAAAGATGAGCAAGAGTCACATAAAGATGTGATTGGTAAGTTGGCCTACCGATTGCAATTCTCGTCACTTGAGATGGATACATCCTTGGCGTTGAATTGTAATATGGATCTTGAATCGCTCACAATGAATTATGAGAGATATTGATTTGAGTGGGAGCGCACTACATAATTAACTTGTTTAATTCTCAGTGCAATTAATTATGAACTCTATCTAAGTGTAATTTGCATAATAGTTGTAGAATAATGGCTCGCGTTTCCACCTTCCTTGTTAAAATTGAATAGCTGTTAAATATATGGTTAAAACTTTACGATTGGTAACGTAATGTGAGGATTGTCCTCAAGAGTGCCGAGAAGGACTTTGTCCTATCGCATACTTTCGGTATTCTCCCGCTAATGCTATGGATGATGTGACTCTCGTCCTTCGATCCAAAAGCTAAAATTCCATTATGGTCAAGTGAAATATGTTTGCTTCCATGAGACCTGAACTTAGAAAGTTTGGATAGTTATGAGATATTCATGGAATCTGAAAATCATTTTCAGAGACAGATAACGGCTAAAAGATATGAGATATCCAAAGCAATGTTTGTTTTTAAAATATTAGTAAAAGTGTTTACTGGGCATTTGACTGATAAAAGAGGGATCCAGTAGAACGCCTGTCATGTAAATAAAAGTTAATAAAACAACAACTTAAAGAGGAAGGAAATGTCCGAAGGGTGTTAGTGAAACTTTCACGCCTAGGAAGTCCGGGGCTGACACCACTCTTAAGTTGGGTGCTTCTTCTGAGAGTAGGAGAAATATTGAAAGTTAAACTGTTAGAAGTGTAATGGCAGAAAGAAAGAAGACTGGAATATCCAGCTCATGTATGAATGTCATACATGTTTTTTATGTATAGAAGGCTGGTCAAAGATATAGTTCTTGGGAATTATGGTTAAACATGTTAATCACTAATTCTTGGGTATTGTGAGTGAATCACAAAGATACCCGCTCGATTGCATTCTGTTGCAACTCGATGTAAGAACTACTATGGCCTGAAAGACTAGCCAGGAATGAGGTTTTGATACACGCTGGGAACATAGTAATAGTTACTATACCTTCCATCGGTGTATTACCTATGTATTTATTTTCATAATTCATTTTAGAGTTTCACACTCTAGCCCTTTGCATAAGGTATCTTGCAAGAAGGTTGTTCATAAGAGAACTTTTGATGTTCGGTGTTATGAATAACATAAGGGCCATACTTTCATTATGAATGAGATGTATGTTATGAATATTGATAATAATACATTACCTCTGGGTTTACTTTCATAATTCATTTTAGAGTTTCATACACTCTAGCCCATTGCACAATGTTTGTTGCAAAAGAGTTGTTCATAAAAACAACAATTGTTGTTCAGTATTATGAATAACATGAAGGGCCATGCTTCCATCCTAGATGGGATATATGTTATGAATATTGATGGAAATATGATACATCCATAACACTGACGCTAAATGTCGCAAGACTAAAAGAATACCACATATGTGTGGCACTGCATTTGGTCACATTGGAGAAACCCGCATGAAAATTCCATTATGATGGATTTTGAAGTCGTTTGATTTTGAATCATCTGACACTTGCAACTTTCCTCCGAAAAGTGAAGTGACTGAAATACCGTTCACAGGCCATAAGGAACGAACAACAAACTTATTGGTGATCATACATTTGATGTGTGTAGTCCGATAAATGTTGTTAGTAGTGGATTTATCTATCATCAGAAATGACTCAAGTAGATATATGGATATTTACTTGATGAGACGTAAGTCTGGATCTTTTGAAATCATTCGAAAGGTTTTCAAAAATGAAGTAGAAGTTATTGTAACAAGAAAATTATGTTTCTACAATTCGATTGCAGAAAGGAATATTTGAGTTACAAGTTTAGCGAATGTCTGATGAGTTGTGAAAGGGGTTTCATAACTTGCACCTCCCGGAACACCACTGCAAGTGGAAAGTCCGTGAAGATGTAATCGAACCATTTATGACATGGTAAGATCAAAGATGACATAAATAAATTTGCCATTATCCCGTTTAAAGTGATGCTTTAGAGACTGCGGCTTTTACACTGAAAAGAGCTCCATCGGGTCTGTTGAAATGACGCCATGGTATGGTACGCCCAACCGTGTTATATCTTTTCTTAACATTTGGAATGTGGGGCTTGTGTAAAAGGTTACAAACCTATTCCAAATCAGACAGGTGCTACTTTGTAGGTTATCCCAAGTCATTGGGTATTCCCGCACCACTATACCGAGGCAAAGAATTTTGCCACAAAACGGTATGCTTTTAAAGAGAATAGTTCTTACAAAAGGTGAGTGGGAGTACAGTGCAACTCGACGAGATAACCAGTATCTTCATCATCAGATCAAAGGAAAGGAACCTTGGAAGTGATTCCGGAGTTTCCTACTGCGACTGATACGGAAGTCTCTACAATAAAATATATGAACTTCGGTCGAACTTGCAGCTGAACCACGTAGGCAAGGCTCATGCAAACCTCTCAGGTGCGCAAATGAGATATTGTTGTTAGACAACAGTATACCTACGATACACAAGGAAGCGTTGATGGGTCCTGACTCTGGAATTGGCTAAATGCCAATACAATCTGAGATAGTTTCCATATAAATGTTTCAAGATTAATATCTTGATACACCTTTCGGAAGTCTTAGAGTCTAACGAATATTTATGGAACTAAAAACTGGTATGGATAAAAAAATGTTTTATCCATAAAGCTCGACTTGTTGAAATAACAAGTTCAAGGAGTTGACTACGATGAGGTTGTTTCACCATAGCGATGCTTAAAGTCGGTTCGGGTTGAACTAGCAATTAATACATATTTCAATCATGAAATATGAAACATGGATGACGAAAGGATTTCCATCTGATGGAAATGCAACCTAGGACTTGTATTTAATACAGTCCGAAGTAATTTGTCGATCCAGAGGATGCTAGTGACTGTGCAAACTTCAGAGTTCCAGCGATGGACAGAAGAGAGCAAAATGGAGTTGGAATCTTCGTGTTTTGATGAAATGGTCAAAGGGGTTTGACTTCATCAATGGGTAATGAAGATGCTTGTGATTTAAGAAAGTAAGTGGGAGCATAATAATATTTCTAAACACCTTGTGTGCTTGACACATTGTTAAATGGAAATAAATTTCTTGACATGAATTAGGACTTCATTTGAAAATAGTTTTTCGATGAAGTGCTTGTGCTAAATAGCCTTGATATTAGGCATGATGATCTATGGAGATAGATTTACCTAATGGGGCTGAGCAAAGATACATATTGACAAGATGCTGAAACCTTTTAGCATTAAAAACGTCAAGGAGTGATTCTTGCCGAAGTCACATGGAAAGAGTTTTTGCAAGACTCGGTGTCCCAAAACACTGATGAGCAAAATACATGATGGAGATTCCACACACTCTTGTGTTTGGATTAATTATGTATTCCATGGTATGTAAAACAACCAGATATGTCCGATACTCCCAAGGTGTTGCGAGTATAGATACCAAAGTGATCAAAAGTACTGATCGTGGGACAACAGTGAAAAAGGGTCATTGAGTACTAAAGAAGCACTGATGACATGTTTTCTCGCAAGCGGAAATCATGAAGAGTTCGTTGTAAAAGGTTACATCGATACAGTCTTCACCTTTTCTCCATGAGATTTTCAATTTAAATTGAGGGTTTTGTGTAACACACAATATGGTGGCACAGTAGTTGGAAATTGTTCGAAACAAGTTACTGTGGTGAATTCTATAACAGAGGCTAAGTATGTTGCCGCTTTCGAAGCGACAAACAAGATGTTGAATCATATAGTTCATTCATGAACTAAGTATGGTTCCAAGAAGTCTTTGGTCAATGGGACACTATTGCAGATAGTTGCTCCATAGCTTAGTCTGAGGAATCAAGGTTTGACCTATGATTCACATATATACAAAGCCAAGTCCACACAAAATATGAATTTTGTGAAAGCGTAAAAACGTGAGGATATGCAAAGATACACACGGAGCTGAAGTCATCAGATCCGTTGGACATCAGGCTATACTACATGCGAAGCATATTTTACACCAGTGTGCCATGGGTGTAAAGTGCATTAGCATTAACTAGATTATTGACTCTAGTGCAAGTGGGAGTCTGTAGGAGATATGCCCTAGAGGCAATAATAAATGTTATTGATTATCTCCCTGTTCATAATTATGTTTATGTTCCACGCTATAACTACTATGGTTCTCGAGTCTGCAATAACATGAGGCTCAGAGGAAGACTCATATGCATGTGTGGAATAATAAACGGTAAAATGTATTCCTAGTCTAGCCTCTAAGACTAGCTCAAGTGTTGCATGATGGTTCTGTTTTCCTGATCATGGGCATGTCTATGCCAGCAACTTTGAGGGCACAATGTTAGAAGAACATTTGTGTTGAATCGACCTGAATTGATGTTATGCTATGAGATTCATTCGTCACAAGTTAAATGGTTAATAACACAGAGATGGTTAATGTTTGCATGATTCCTAAGACCATGAGAGTATCGAGTTTCTTCATGCTTGCTTCATGAACTTTGGGGTTTGTTAAACGTCATCCGTAAATGGGTGGCTATTACGGCGGCTTACGGGTTCATGGAAAAGTATGTCAAGTAACTTGATAGCTCAAGATTGGGATTTGCTCCTCCGACGATGGAGAGATATCTCTGGGACCTCTCGGTGTTACAATATCCATCATCGTCTAGCCAGACACTTTGTGATTTGATCACGGGGATGCCGGAACACGGTAACGAAAAAAGAGAACAATACCGGTAACGAGGTAACTGGCATAGTGGACAAGTTGTTGATCCACAGGGATGCCAACATGTCTCACCTCGGTTATTTGTAACATATCGCGAAGCGAAAGGAATAGCACACGGCAACTGGAGGTTCACTCGAATATTCATTCGTGTGGGTATAGGGGTCAATATGGGTGTCCACGGCTCCGATGTTGATCATTGATCGGAAAGAGTTCCGGTCATGTCTATACTTCACAGAACCTATAGGGTCACATGCTTAAGGGTCATCTATCTGCTGAATTCTAGACAGGGAGTCTGAGAGAAATTGACCGAAAAAGTTTCGGAGACAGCAGAAGAGTTCCGGAGAGAGAACACCGGAATAGTTTCGGTAAAACTGAAAAGTTGTTTCAGGGTATACCATTAGGTCAAATTGGTTTCGGCACATGTCTGGAAATTCTTGGAGGGTGCCAGAATTGTTCTGGGAACTTCTGGGATTTTTCGGAGAAAAAACCCGGAAATGTTCCGGAGCTGCCGGAACCGGTTTGGTTGTTTTTCGCAGATGAAAATCACTAAACCGAAAAGTTGTTTCGGAGTATACCATTAAGTCAAATTGGTTTCGGCACAGGCCTGATAATTCTTGGAGGGTGCCAAAATTATTCTAGAAACTTCTGGGAATTTTCTGGGATAAAAACCGGAAATGTTCTGGAGCTGCCGGAACCGCTTTGGTTGCTTTTCGCAGATGAAAATCACTAATGCGGAATTGTTTCGGAACGCCTCCAAAATTGTTTTAGTGGGAACTGGAATTATTCTAAGACCCACAGAAATATTTTCGGATTTAACGGTCGCAGAAAATTGGTTCTGTGAATAGTGAAAGTGCTTTTTGGGTGGCTTCTTGGAGAAGCCACCTTGAGGGCCTTTTGGTATTTTTCCCCTTGGCTTCTTGGAGAAGCCACCCTTGGGCTTGGCCTATAAATAGGGGTGGAGGGGGCTGCCTAAATACACACTCTTTCTCACATACAAGTGCCATGCATGATCTGGCTTTCTCTCTCCCTCCCAGCGAAATAGTTTCGTAGAGCCGAAAGGCTGTCTGGGTTCCGGTGGGAACTAGTTATGGACAGCGAAGCTCTGTCGGATAGATGACACCGTATGTGTGCAACTCTGTAGAGAGATCGTAGTTTCAGTCTTAGTTCGAGAGTGCCTCTCGAAGGGCTGTCCGAGTGACCATCCGAGTTTCAAAGGTCCTCCCGAAGGGCTGTCCGAGGATCCGTCTGGTGGGACTATCCGAGGGACTGTTATGAGGTCCTCCCGAAGGGCTGTCCGAGGATCCGTCTGGTGGGACTATCCGAGGGACTGTCCTGAGGCCTCCCGAAGGGCTGCTCGGAGATCCGTCCGGGGAGCAGACGAGGAAGAACATCCTCGCGGTTGGGAGGTTGTAAATCCTAGCTGCGGGGATATGCACCGCCGATCGTCATCGACTCTACTTCCGTTGCGCTACGAGTCGGTAACGAAAAGATCAAACCTTGTATGTAGTCTTCATAGTGGTCCTGGGCTAGTGCGTAGGTCGGAAATTTTTTGATTTCTGCTACGTTACCCTACAGACACGGAGGGAATCTTGTGGTGGGTTGTGCCCGGACCTTGATCGGAAGCTGGCCGGTTACAACCAGGTGAAAAGGTCCATCCGTTAAACCCCATCCGGTGAAAGTCAAAGGCCTAGATCCGCCGGTCAACTGTGCCAGGGTTAGACGGGACGAGGGACTTGGGGGGGTAGCTATGCTGCCAGGTCTTGCGCTGGGCCCTCTTACGCGTCTGGAAATGTGGTGGCGGGTGCAAACACCCGGCACGCGTCTCCGGAGTGTGACCCCCCTCTACGGACGGCGCTGCCGCCGGCACCTGAAGGGGGGAAACGATCGCGTCGGGTCGACACGGAGAGAATCTAGTGGTCGGTTGGGCCTAGTCCTTGTTCTAAGATGTTGCTATGGGCTGGCATATCACAACCAGGTGGAAAGGTCCATCGATCAAAGCTCGTCCGGTGAAAGTCAAAGGGGTCGATCTCCAGGTCAACGTGGCTAGGGTTTGACCGGTGTCGGGGGCCTTCAGAGGGTAGCAATGCCACCAAAGTATCTATGCATGTAAAAAAATGTGCATGTTAGGAGATGTTATTTTAAAAATGAAGGTGCATGTTAAATAAAAAATGGATAGAACAAAAAAAATGAGAAGTATCTATGCTGACGGCTTTGCCGTCGGCATAGATTGACACGTGGCATCCAATTTATGCCGAGGGCAAAGCCGTCGGCATAGGTCTCACCTTATCCACTCGCGCAGCCCTCTCCTCCGCTCATTTCTCTCTCTCCCGACCCGCCGCACTTGATCCCGACCCACCGCCGCTGCCACCCTCTCCCCCCCCACCGTCACCGCCACCCTCGTCTCGCCACTGCCGCCACCACCCTCTCTGCCCCGCCGCCGCCGCCATCCTCTCCGCCCCGCCATCGCCGCCACCCTCATCTCACCGTGCGCCGCCGAGATCCTGATTGACACAATGAAGTGCTAACAGTTCATTGAATTCCACCATAGTTAAAAAGAAAGATGAAATTTCGCAGCGAGAAGGGCATGCGATCAATGATCTGCACGGGGTCATGCATATGACGACGTTCGAGTGTGGGCTCGGGGGATTTTCATTATCTCGTGTTTCACTCACCCCGAAAGGTTGAATCTAGAATCACAACTTGAATTATCATACTTGATGATGGGACGTTGGTAGCTACAGTTTGTTCAAAACCTTAGAAGCCACGAAAACAAGTTCTTATATAAACCGATTAGAGGGCATCTAACTTGTTTTGTAGTAGAGTTTTGTCATGTGCATATGAGTGGGTTAGCAGTGCTCATAATAGATTTAGTTATGTAATGAGATGACTATTGATTAATTGGATTAACATAGACCTGCTGTCATGATTCGGCATGATGGCTAATTGATCCTATATGACTGATGCTGGTCAGTCATTGATATCGGATTGGCGACCTTTGCCCATCCTAAAACTGCCTGGTGTCAACAGCCTTTTGTTGCACTTTATTTTCTATAGCTATAGAGATAGCAATATTATCGGTGCACCGCCAGGTGGTGGCAATCTTCGCCGAAGGTACACCCGCGAATGCCGGAGACGAAGAAATACAAATCTTCTCCGTCGAAAAGAGGCTTACCATACATGCTCTTATGAATTGGCCGACTGTTTATCCCTTAGGAGCACCCTTCTTGACTGCGCGGTAGTCGCTTTTATTGGGTGATCTCTCACTAAAAATATCAAGTAGTTAGTGTTCTCCCAAGTGTAGCAACCGTCATGGCACCTATCTCTTCGGGGTATCACATGGATACATGGGTGCGAACGATTAGAGAAGTGTGAGGCGGGTGAGTTGAGACCTCGCAGCGAGATCACTTGGTTGTCTTGACGTTCAGGCATGAAAGTCATGAGCTCGGAACACACGCATCAAAGATGAGCAAGTCACATAAGATGTGATTGGTAGTTGGCCTACCGATTGCAATTCTCGTCACTTGAGATGGATACATCCTTGGGCGTTGAATTGTAATATGGATCTTGAATCCTCACAATATTATAGATAATTTGATTTGAGTGGGAGCGCACTACATATTAACTTTGTTAATTCTCAGTGCATTAATATGAACTCTATCAAGTGTAATTTGCATAATATTGTTGTAGAATAATGGCTCGCGTTTCCACCTTCCTTGTTAAAATTGAATAGCTGTTAAATATATGGTAAAACTTTACGATTGGTAACGTAATGTGAGGATTGTCCTCAAGAGTGCCGAGGACTTTGTCCTATCGCATACTTCGTATTTCTCCCGCTAACGCTAATGATAGATGACTCTCGTCCTTCGATCCAAAAGCTAAAATTCCATTATGGTCAAGTGAAATATGTTTGCTTCCATGAGACCTGAACTTAAAAGTTTGGATGTTTATGAGATATTCATGGAATCTGAAAATCATTTTCAGACAGATAACGGCTAAAAGATATGAGATATCCAAAGCAATGTTTGTTTTTAAAATATTAGTAAAAGTGTTTACTGGGCATTTGACTGATAAAAGAGGGATCCATTAGAACGCCTGTCATGTAAATAAAAGTTAATAAAACAACAACATTAAAGAGGAAGGAAATGTCCGAGGGGTGTTAGTGAAACTTTCACGCCTAGGAAGTCCGGGGCTGACACCACTCTTAAGTTGGGTGCTTCTTCTGGAGTAGGAGAAATATTGAAAGTTAAACTGTTAGAAGTGTATGGCAGAAAAAAGAAACTGAATATCCAGCTCATTATGAATGTCATACATGTTTTTTTATGTATAGAAGGCTGGTCAAAGATATATTCTTGGGAATTATGGTTAAACATTTAATCACTAATTCTTGGGTATTGTGAGTGAATCACAAAGATACCCGCTCGTTGCATTCTGTTGCAACTCGATGTAAGAACTACTATGGCCGAAGACTAGCCAGGAATGAGGTGTTTTGATACACGCTGGGAACATAGTAATAGTTACTATAACCTACCAGTTGTATTACCTATGTATTTATTTTCAAATTCATTTTAGAGTTTCACACTCTAGCCCTTTGCATAAGGTATCTTGCAAGAAGGTTTTCATAAGAGAACTTTTGATGTTCGGTGTTATGAATAACATAAGGGCCATACTTTCATTGAATGAGATGTATGTATGAATATTGATATAATACATTACCTCTGGGTTTACTTTCATAATTCATTTTAGAGTTTCATACACTCTGGCCCATTGCACAATGTTTGTTGCAAAAGAGTTGTTCATAAAAACAACAATTGTTGTTCAGTATTATGAAAACATGAAGGGCCATGCTTCCATCCTAGATGGATTATGTTATGATATTGATGAAATATGATACATCCATAACACTGGACGCTAAATGTCGCAAGACTAAAAAATACCACTATGTGGTGGCACTGCATTTGGTCACATGGGAGAAACCCGCATGAAATTCCATTATGATGGATTTTGAAGTCGTTTGATTTTGAATCATCTGACACTTGCAACTTTCCTCCGAAAAGTGAAGTGACTGAAATACCGTTCACAGGCCATAAGGACGAACAACAAACTTATTGGTGATCATACATTTGATGTGTGGTAGTCCGATAAATGTTGTTAGTAGTGGATTTATCTATCATCAAAATGACTCAAGTAGATATATTGATATTTACTTGATGAGACGTAAGTCTGGATCTTTTGAAATCATTCGAAAGGTTTTCAAAAATGAAGTAGAAGTTATTGTAACAAGAAAATTATGTTTCTACAATTCGATTGCAGAAAGGAATATTTGAGTTACAGTTTAGCGAATGTCTGTGAGTTGTGAAAGGGGTTTCATAACTTGCACCCCCGGAACCACTGCGTGGAAGTATCCGTGAAGATTTAATCGAACCATTTATGACATGGTAATCAAAGATGCATAATAATTTGCACATTAATCCGTTTAAAGTGATGCTTTAGAGACTGCGCTTTTACACTGAAAAGAGCTCCATCGGGTCTGTTGAAATGACGCCAGGTATGTGGTACGCCCAACCGGTTATATCTTTTCTAACATTTGGAATGTGGGGCTTGTGTAAAAGGTTACAACCTATTCCAAATCAGACAGGTGCTACTTTGTAGGTTATCCCAAGTCATTGGGATTCCCGCACCACTATACCAAGGCAAAGAATTTTGCCACAAAACGGTATGCTTTTAAAGGAATGTTCTTACAAAAGGTGAGTGGGAGTACAGTGCAACTCGACGAGAAACCATATCTTCATCATCAGATCAAAGGAAAGGAACCTTGGAAGTGATTCCGGAGTTTCCTACTGCGACTGATACGGAAGTCTCTACAATAAATATATGAACTTCGGTCGAACTTGCAGCTGAACCACGTAGGCAGGCTCATGCAAACCTCTCAGTGCGCAAATGAGATATTGTTTGTTAGACAACAGTATACCTACGATACACAAGGAAGCGTTGATGGGTCCTGACTCTGGAATTGGCTAAATGCCAATACAATCTGAAGATGTTTCCATATAAATGTTTCAAGATTAATATCTTGATACACCATTTCGGAAGTCTTAGAGTCTAACGAATATTTTGGAACTAAAAACTGGTATGGATAAAAAAATGTTTTATCCTAAAGCTCGACTTGTTGAAATAACAAGTTCAAGGAGTTGACTACGATGAGGTTGTTTCACCATAGCGCGATGCTTAAAGTCGGTTCGGGTTGAACTAGCAATTAATACATATTTCAATCATGAAATATGAAACATGGATGACGAAAGGATTTCCATCTGATGGAAATGCAACCAGGACTTGTATTTAATCAGTCCGAAGTAATTTGTCGATCCAGAGGATGCTAGTGACTGTGCAAACTTCAGTTCCGACGTTGGACAGAAGAGAAAAAATGGAGTTGGAATCTTCGTGTTGTGATGGTGAAATGGTCAAAAGTGGGTTTGACTTCATCAATGGGTTAATGAAGATGCTGTGATTGTAAAAGAAGTATGGGAACATAATATATTTCTAACACCCTTGTGTGCTTGACACATTGTTAATATGAAATAATTTCTTGACATGATTATTACTTCATTTGAAATGTTTTCGATGAGTGCTTGTGCTAAATAGCCTGATATTAGGCATGATGATCTATGGAGATAGATTTACCTAATGGGGCTGAGCAAAGATACATATTGACAAGATGCTGAAACCTTTTAGCATTAAAAACGTCAAGGAGTGATTCTTCCGAAGTCACATGAAAGAGTTTTTGCAAGACTCGGTGTCCCAAAACACTGATGAGCAAAATACATGATGGAGATTCCCCACACTCTTGTGTTTGGATTAATTATATTCCATGGTATGTAAAACAACCAGATATGTCCGATACTCCCAAGTGTTGCGAGTATAGATACCAAAGTGTCAAAGTACTGTCGTGGAAGGACACAGTGAAAAGAGGTCATTGAGTACTAAAGAAGCACTGATGACATGTTTTCTCGCAAGCGGAAATCATGAAGAGTTCGTTTGTAAAAGGTTAACTCGATACAGTCTTCACCTTTTCTCCATGAGATTTTCAATTTAAATTGAGGGTTTTGTGTAACACACATATGGTGGCACAGTAGTTGGAAATGTTTCGAAACAAGTTACTGTGTGAATTCTATAACAAGGCTAAGTATGTTGCCGCTTTCGAAGCGCAACACAAGATGTTGAATCATATATTTTCATTCATGAACAAGTATGGTTCCAGAAGTCTTTGTGTCAATGGGACACTATTGCAGTAGTTGTGTATCTCATAGCTTAGTCTGAGGAATCAAGGTTTGACCTATGATTCACATATATACAAAGCCTTCACACAAAATATGAATTTTGTGAAAGCGTAAAAACGTCGAGTATAGCAAAGATCACACGGAGCTGAAGTCATCAGATCCGTTGGACATCAGGCTATACTACATGCGAAGCATATTTTACCACAGTGTGCCATGGGTGTAAGTGCATTAGCATTAACTAGATTATACTCTAGTGCAAGTGGAGGTCTGTAGGAGATATGCCCTAGAGGCAATAATAAATGTTATTGATTATCTCCCTGTTCATAATTATGTTTATGTTCCACAGCTATAACTACTATGGTTCTCGAGTCGCAATACATATCAAACTGAGAGGAACGTCATATGCATGTGTGGATAATAAACGGTAATGTATTCCTAGTCTAGCCTCATAAACTAGCTCAATTGTTGTGCATGATGGTTCTGTTTTTCCTGATCATGGGCATGTCTATGCCAGCAACTTTGAGGGCACAATGTTAGAAGAACATTTGGTTTGAATCGACCTGAATTTGATGTTATGCTATGAGATTCATTCGTCCAAGTTAAGTGTTATAACACAGAGAGGTGGTTAATGTTTGCATGATTCCTAAGAGCCGATGAGAGTATCGAGTTTTCTTCATGCTTTGCTTCATGAACTTTGGGGTTTGTTAAACGTCATCCGTAAATGGGTGGCTATTACGGGCGGCTATCACGGGTTGCATGAAAAGTATGTCAAGTAATTGATAGCTCAAGATTGGGATTTGCTCCTCCGACGATGGAGAGATATCTCTGGGACCTCTCGGTGTTACAATATCCATCATCGTCTAGCCAGACACTTTGTGATTTGATCACGGGGATGCCGGAACACGGTAACGAAAAAAGAGAACAATACCGGTAACGAGGTACTGGCATAGTGGACAAGTTTGTTGATCCACAGGGACCAACATGTCTCACCTCGTTATTTGTAACATATCGCGAAGCGAAAGGAATAGCACACGGCAACTGAGGTTCACTCGATATTCATTCGTGTGGGTATAGGGGTCATATGGGTGTCCACGGCTCCGATGTTGATCATTGATCGGAAGAGTTTCCGGTCATGTCTATACTTCACAGAACCTATAGGGTCACATGCTTAGGGTCATCTATCTGCTGAATTCTAGACAGGGATCTGAGAGAAATTGACCGAAAAAGTTTCGGAGACAGCAGAAGAGTTCCGGAGAGAGAACACCCGGAATAGTTTTCGGTAAAACTGAAAAGTTGTTTCAGGGTATAACCATTAGTCAAATTGGTTTCGGCATGTCTGGAAATTCTTGGAGGGTGCCAGAATTGTTCTGGGAACTTCTGGGTTTTTCGAGAAAAAACCCGGAAATGTTCCGGAGCTGCCGGAACCGGTTTGGTTGTTTTTCGAAATGAAACACTAAACCGAAAGTTGTTTCGGGTATACCATTAAGTCAAATTGGTTTCGGCACAGGCCTGATAATCTTGGAGTTGCCAAAATTATTCTAGAAACTTCTGGGAATTTCTTGGATAAAAACCGGAAATTTCTGGAGCTGCCGCCGGAACCGCTTTGGTTGCTTTTCGCAGATGAAAATCACTAATGCGGAATTGTTTCGGAACGCCTCCAAAATTGTTTTAGTGGGAACTGGAATTATTCTAAGACCCACAGAAATATTTTCGGATTTAACGGTCGCAGAAAATTGGTTCTGTGAATAGTGAAAGTGCTTTTTGGGTGGCTTCTTGGAGAACCACCTTGAGGGCCTTTTGGTATTTTTCCCCTTGGCTTCTTGGAGAAGCCACCCTTGGGCTTGGCCTATAAATAGGGGTGGAGGGGGCTGCCTAAATACACACTCTTTCTCACATACAATGCCATGCATGTATCTGGCTTTCTCTCTCCCTCCACAAATAGTTTCGTAGAGCCGAAAGGCTCTGGGAAAAAAGGGAAAGGGGGAAAAGAAAAGGAGGAAGAAAAGGGGGGGGGAGGGGGGGGAGTGGGGGGAGAGGATAGGAAAAAAAGGGAAGAAGAAAAAGGGGGGGGGGGAGGGAAGGGGGGGGGCGAAAAAATCAGAGCCAAAGTGTTTGGGGTGATGGGTGTATTGAAACCAATCTCCCTATCGATTTTAGATAGGATTTATTTAGAATGACAGGTCATTTTGGCAATGGGTGGTGATAAATCTTTATTTGCAGTGGTCACTAAGACTCTAGCTTAGACGAGGAGATGACCAGGAAAAAAGAAACGAGCGAAAAAAAGTTCCGGTGAACTAGTTGAGGACAGCGAAGCTCTGTCGGTCGATGACACGTATGTTTAAGCAACTCTTAGAGAGATCGTAGTTTCAGTCTTGTTCGACGAGTGCGGCTCTCGAAGGGCTGTCCGTGACCAATGCCGTTTCAAAGTCCTCGCCGAGGGCTGTCCGAGGATACCTCTTGTGGGACTACCTAGGGCCGTTATGGAGTCCTTGTCCCAGAGGGCTGTCGGCGATATCCGTCTGGTGGTACGATCCGAGGCCTGTCCTGAAAGCCTTACGAGCTCCCGACGGGCTGCTCGGGCAGATTCCGAGTCCGTGGGAGCAGGACGAGGAAGAACGCCCGCGGTTGGGGGCGGTTGTAGAATCCTGCTCGCGGGATATGCAACCGCGATCGCATCGACTCACTTCCGATTGTCGACTACGAGTCGGTACACGAAAAGATCAACCTTGTGATGTGTCTTCATAGTTGGTCCTGGGCTAGTGCAAGTAGGTCGAAAATTTGTTGGATTTCTGCTACGTTTACATCACCTACAAGACACGGAGGGAATCTGTGGTGGGTGTGACCCGGACCATTGATCGTGGGGCAGACTGGCCCGGTTTTGTACAACCAGTGTGAAAAGGGTCCATCCGTTAAACCCCAATCCGGTGAAGTCAAAGCCTAGTTCCGCCGGTCACTGTGGCCGTGTTAGACGACTAGGGACTGGTGGGGTAGCTATGCTGTGGCCAGGCTATCCTTTGCGTTGGGCCACCTCCTACGCGTCTGAAAATTATGTGGTGAGCAGGTGCAAACACGCCGTCACGCGTCTCCGGAGTGTGACCCGGCCCTCTTACGGACGCGCTGCGAAGAGAAACCGCGCACCTAACAGGGGGGAAACGTATCGGCGTCGAGGGTCGACACGGAGAGAATCTGGGTCGGTTGGGCCTAGTCCTTGTTCTAGAGATTTTGCTATGGGCTGGCATATCACAACCAGGTGGAAAGGTCCATACGATCAAAAGCTCGTCCGTGAAAGTCAAGGGTGTGATCTCCCGTCAACGTGGTGCAGGGTTTCGACCGTGTACTGGGGCTTCAGATGGTAGCAATGCCAGCCAAAGTATCTTATCATGTAAAAAATGTGCATGTTGAGATGTGTTATTTAAAAATGAAGGTGGCATGTTATAAAAAATGGATAGAACAAAAAAGTGAGAAGTATCTATGCTGACGGGCTTGCCGTCGGCATAGATTGACCCGTGGCAATCCAATTTATGCCGAGGCGAAAGCCGGTCGGGCATAGTCCTCACACCTGATCCACGGTCTGCAGGCAAACCGACTCGTCCGTCCGCAATACATTTCTCTCTCTCCGGGAGCCGCGCCGGTCGGCTTTAAAATATACCCGAGACGCCCCATGCGGATCCCGGGGCTGCCAAGAAAGGGAGGAGGGGGAAAGGGAGGGGGCCCTCGGGAGCAATGTGCAAAATGCAAGGGTGGTACATGGGGTGAAGAAACCGTTCACCCCCCCACCATTACACCCGGACAAAGCAAGTCCACAACGCCTCTTCTCTCCCCTGGAAAATGGAAAGTCCAGATCCCCCAAAACCCCTCTCTTCAACAACTCCTTACCTCCAAATCCATCCTCTCACTCCCTCCCTCGCTGCCGTGCTCGAAAGAAAAAACGCAAAGAACTCCTCTCACCGTGCGCCCCGCAAGCCAACCCTCTCCGCGCCCACCCGTCTCCGCTCCCCGGCACATCGCCAGGCCGACCCCGTCGCCCCGTCATCGCCGTCACCGCGCCGCGCTGCTCCGCCCCGGACCGCCGACCGGGGGGGAATCAAGCTGCTCACACACCCGCGGTCGCCACTGCACTCCGCCCCGACCAGGCGGGCCTCCTCTCCGCCCTCGGCCACTGCCGCACTCCATCCCGATCCCGGCCTCCTCTCCGCCCCCGGCCGCCGCCGCACTCCGCCCCGACCCCGGCCTCTTAGTCCGCCCCGACCCCAGCTTCCTCGGTGAGCTTCCCCACCCCCTGTCGCTACCTTTCCTGCTGCTGCTATTGTGTTGCCGCTGCTCTGCTGCTCGCCGTCGCTTCCGCTGCTGCTGCTCTGGATGGATGGATAAAATAGATAGATGGATAGAATGGATAGATGGATAGTTTTGTGGGTTTGTAATTTTTAGAACAATGGATAGTTTCGGGGGTTTTGTGTTGTAGGTTTTTTTGTATAGGAGATGCTATATGCTATAGGAGATGCTATATGCTATATGTGATATGCTATAGGAGATGCTATATGCTATATGTGATAGTTTCGGGGGTTTTGTGATATGCTATAGGAGATGCTATATGCTATATGTGATATGCTAAATGTTAAGAATGTTTTTTGGATGGATGGATGGATGCTATATGAGATGTGATACGCTCACATTAATTTTTTTTGTGTGTATGCTATATGAGATGTGATACGATCACATTAATTTTTTTCATGGATGCTATATGAGATGTGATACCATCACGATGGATTGATATGGATGCTATGTTAGTCTTCACCTGGCATTTGTTATCTTGTGAATTATTTTCATGTCATTATCATTTTGTCATCAAAGATTGCTATACGAGATGTGATGACCTAAATTTTTTTCACTTGGTGGAATTTACAGGATTTGTGGTGTTGCATCCGGTGGAGTGATCGTCGACGTTGGAGCTGTTGGTCCCCGATTATCCCTTCGTTGATCGACTACATCATCTACATTCGATGGTGAGTTACAAATCCATCACCTCATACGTTCTTTTAATCATGTCACTAGATTTCATTTTCATGTCAAGTCGCGTAACCTAGGCGTCTCCCGTTCGGAAGGGTTGCATCGATAAATATGCATTCAATTGCATATTTATCACCGTAACTCATTCGAATTGTCCAGCGTTTTCCACGGACAGCCCGAGAATGTGTAGATTGGGTACGTTCTCCATGCTCTACCCCATTCCAAGACAAAATTTTGGCAGCACCTCCCCGTTGTTCTCCGGATGCACATTCTCTCGGCATTTTGCCGAGATGTGTATTTGGAGAACAGCGGGGAGGTGCTGCCAAAATTTTGTCTCGGAATGGGGTAGAGCATGGAGAACGTACTCAATCTACACATTCTCGGGTGGGATTAGGACCCATCTTAACCTATTAGAGATGTAGGTGGATTCAATGTCATTTCTCGTCAACCCGGTAGAAAATAAAACATTGATGTGATTAATTTGAATGAATTCTTAATTTTGTTGTGTGGCTCCCAATAAAGCAGAGATGGCAGATAATTAGTGGATGTATAGTTGGTTTTTCCGTCGGAATCAAGTAACAACATAGTGGGCTGAGAAAACCGATGTGTTTTTGAAAGAGATATTCCGTCGTCCAATGAGAATGGTGCCATAATGCCCCTGTGCCAAATGTAAGAGACGTATCCGTAGAGATCAGAGTGAGATGACTTTGCACCTTCGCACGCATGGATTTATGCCAAACTTTAGCATGCTGATAAACTTTGCCCAGCGGGATCGTGGTAGAGAGGAGGTGATACGACAACGCATCGCTGGTTATGAGGACGATGGGGTTAGAGACATGCTACACGATGTCTGTGCTGCATAGACGACACCTGCGTCACTTTCAGCGAATGAACCGGAGGAGCCTGAGGAAACCGCAAAGGCCTTCCTGGATATCTTGGCCTTGTCAAAGAAACCTCTTTATGAGGGTGCCAAGCTCTCTTAGCTGGATGCCATCTCGCAACTGATGGTAGTCAAGGCCGAGTACTGCTGTTCCCGAGGTTGCTTCGAAGCATTTCTGGGAGTATGGGCTAACAGCCTCCCCGAGGGCCATGAACTGCCGAAAAACATGTACGCTACAAAGAAGATCATGAAGGCGCTCTCTATGGATTATGAGAAAATACATGTTTGTCCAAAGAATTGCCTTTTGTTTAGGCACGAGTATGCGAATGACAACTACTGTAGGAAGTGCGGTTCCTCTCGGTATATTGAGGTGGTCGATGAGCAGGGTCAGAAGAAGCAGCTAAAAATCCCTGTAAAGGTCCTTCGGTATCTTCATTTCATAGAAAGACTGCAGCGTCTTTTCATCATCGAGGAGTCTGCCAAAATGATGAAGTGGCACAAGGAAGGGAAAAGGTACCATAAAAAAAATCGTACATCCATCAGAAGCTGAAGCATGGAAGTCATTCGATATAGAATACCCTGAGGAGGCAGCCGAGGCTGGGAATGTCAGAATTGCTATATCAAGTGATGGGTTCAATCCATATGGTATGTCGTCTAATCATACAGCTGCTGGCCCGTGTTTGTTATTTCGCTCAATCTCCCTCCCGGCGCCATAATGCAACGCAAGACCATGTTCCTATCGCTTATAATTTCGGGGCCTGAATATCCGGGGAAGAATTTGAGTGTGTTTATGCAGCCGTTGGTGGATGATTTGCACCATTCTTGGTACTTCCCGAGGTTGACATACGACCGACATCTGCAGAAAAATTTCTTGATGAAAATTTGGCTACTGTATTGCATGCATGACTTTCCCGGCTATGCCCTATTCTGCGGATGGTGTACAAATGGGAAGATGACATGCCCAGTGTGCATGCAGGCCTTGCGTTTCATTTGGCTGAAGAAGGGTGGCAAGTATGTTGCCTTTGACCTGCATCGACAGTTCCTCCCTCCAGACCATCCTGACAGGGAAGACAAGAAGAACTTCACAAAAGGCCTAGTCGTCCATGAAGTAAATGAGATTCCAATGTTTTCGGGTGCGGATGTGCTTGCTCAGTTGAAAGCTCTTAAGCCAGCCACAGGCAAAGGCAAAGGCAAAGGCAAAGACAAAGGCGAGGGCGAGGGCAAAGGGAAAGGCAATGAAAAAGCCAAAGGTTTTGAAGGATATGGTGAGATGCACAACTGGACTCACATTACCCCCTTCACACAGCTTCCCTATTTCAAGGACCTCAAACTTCCATATAACATCGATGTGATGCACATCGAAAAGAATGTCGCACAGGCCCTTTTTTGCACGATCCTCAACATTCCTGATAAGACAAAGGATAACATTAATGCTAGAGTCGATCAATAGAATATTTGTGATAGACCACGTCTGAAGATGTAGCCTCCCACAGGCGGTCAAAAATCTTGGTTCAAGCTAGATGCTGACTTCATCCTTAAAAAGGATGATAAGATGGAGGCATTCAAGTGGCTGAAACACGTGTTGAAGTTCATTGATGGTTATGCATCGAATATAAGTAAGGGAGTCAATCTTTTAACGAGCGAAGTCACCGGGCTCAAGAGTCATGACTATCATGTATGGATTGAGCGGATTATGCCGGTGATGGTTCGAGGCTATGTCCCCGAGCGTGTCTGGCGTGTGCTTGCGGAGCTAAGCCATTTCTTCTGCACGCTTTGTGCTAAAGAAGTATGCCCCGAGATGATAAAAGAATTGCATAAGAATTGAGATGGGTTTCCATGGGTTTTAACAGTCGGGTCATGACATGCAAAAAGTATGATGTGAATGGGTATCGCTTCCATACAGAGGAGCACCAGAACAGTCGGCCTGATCCCAAAACTATAAATACCGGAGTCTTCACTGAAGGAGATAATAAAGTAGAGTACTACGGAAGGGTAGGATAAATATATGAGCTTACATTCAACCATGGCCGTGAAACCTTAAGTCTCGCTGTGTTCAAATGCCGATGGTTCGACCCCAAAAAGGGTATGAGACATACGCCTTCCATTGGTTTAGGCGAAGTTAAGCCATCAACCATCTATGCCGGAGCTGATCTCTTTATTGCGGCTACCCAGGCCACACAAGTTTATTATATGCCCTACCCATGCCAGAAAGAGTACCTGAAGGGTTGGGAAGTTGTGTTCAAGGTGTCGCCACATGCTAAGCTACCGGACCCGAACGATGATGATTACTACAACATAAACCCCATGACATACGAGGGAATGTTCTTTCAAGAGCAACATGATGACGTGGTCCGAAACAAGGAGGATGATGACTTGGGTTATGTTGATGTGGACCCAAATGATGACGATGCATGGACTGATGGTGAGGCAATTGTGAATCAAAGAGACATATCTATGCTTGAAAAGTTGAATGAAGACGCTGACGATGAGGAAGAGCTTCCAACTCCGTCAGACAACGAAGAAGATATGCGTGATAGTGATGATGAGACCGGTCGACAAAAGGATTACAATAGTGATGATTCATATGGTTTTTAGAAAATGTAAGTTTTTTTAATTGTTTTATTAATATGCTTCCTTCCTTTGCCCAAAAAGAGAGATATATATATAGCATGCTTATACATTGCATATTTTGTTAATGTTCTTTTCTGTATGCTTAATGTGCTTTTCTGTTATTAATGTGCTTTTTTGTTATTAATGTGCTTTTCTATTATTAATGTGCTTTTTTGTTATTAATGTGCTTTTTTGTTATCCTTACTAATTGTTTATTCTATTCTCAATGCAGGTTTGCTAATCATGGGCAAGTCCAGCGACGCAGGTTTCCTAAGCAAATTAAAAGGAGGTTTAAGTCGGAGTGGACGAGCACGTCAGCCTCCCCCCCCCCTCCCCCCCGACTACTTGAGGATGACACCTCACAGGGAGGTCGAGGGGTCGGGGGAAGAGCCCCTAGAGGAGGAGGGGGTGGTGGGAGAGCACCTAGAGGAGGAGGGGGTGGGGGGAGATGCGTTCGGGTCAAGAAACTGCGGTCCGTGTCCGACATAGGGGGGTCATCTTCGACGCCCTCCTATAGTGAGGCACCCTCTGAGTCTGAGGAGGAGGAGGTTCATGAGGAGGAGGAGGTTCATGAGGAGGAGGAGGTTCGCGAGGAGGAGGAGGTTCACGAGGGGGAGGAGGAGGGCGAGAAGGAGGGAGGTGGAGGGGAGGGTGGTGCCGAGGGGTGGGGTAACTTGCCGCCGGATGATCCGAAGGGGTGGCTGCGTGGTATTTCAGAACTACCTACACCTCCTGCTATCGAGGAGAACAAGTGGCTCATTGAACCCGCGGGGACAGAGTAAGTGCCTCTCAATCATATTTTAAACACATACTAACATTTTCATTGTACACATGCTAATTTGTTGATTCTTTTGCAGCAACTGGAAAGTTCTTGGGAAGGGCCGTAAACCGAACAGCATTATCACTATCGTGTTGAAGGATTTTTGGCCGGGTCTATTCTGCCCGCGGCCAGACAGGGACCCGGAGCTGCGGGTTTTTGGCCACAACCTGGGACCACTATGAGGCTGCCAGCGTCGCAGAGTATGGGACGGCCGCTAAGGCCGTGATCACAAAATTTTGGGTAAGTTCTCTTCAGAATCACTTGTCTTGAGTTTTGTTCATAGTTTATCATCGAATCACTCAACTCATGCCTGGTTTGATTCTGGTTTATGCATGATTGTAGCAATTCTATAGGGTTCTTGAGGAGCATAAGGCCAAAGCCGACGTGGTCTTTGTGGCGGCTGCGAGGAAGAAAGCTCGCCAGATTCAGTACGAGGTGCGCTGGGTTGCCATCTCGCACTACTACCACACCTACCTTGGTCAAAAGATGAGCAAGAACGAAGCGCAGAAGAAAAAGCTTACCTTGAGCAGGGAGCAGTACATGAAGGTAAGTATTAGAGATTTTTCATTCCAACGTATAAACAGTCAATTTCATTATTTCGTGATGACATGCCATGCTTTCATTATTTAGGTTATTCCTACTTGGTGCTACGGAAAGGATGAGGGATGGGCGATTTTGGTGGATAGGTGGCTCGGTGAGGATGCAGAGTTTGCTGCCAAGAGCGCAAAGAACCGGGCTAAACGTGGAACCGACGGAACACACGGCCAAGGAAACAGGAACCACTGGGGCTACAAGGCTATGAAGGTATATCTATATACATGATGCATTCTTTTTCTTCTTTTTACCGTCATGTTCTTATGTATGGCTAACTTCTGTTTGACGTTGCAGGAGGACAAGTTGAAGAAGCCGCTCTCAGACATGGAGTCGTGGAAGATGGCCCGTGCGCGGAGTAAGCGCAAGGACGGCCAGAGCGAGTACTACGGCAATACCGAGGAGAACCTGAAGTCTTACAAGGACTCGTTGCAGAGGTTGCATCCTGGTCTGAGTGATGCTGACATCGCCCAGTCTCAAATTGATGAGACGGCGGTGGTGGCCATGAAGCCGAGGTACCATGGCCGCTACCCGTGCTTCGAGGGCTTGATCACTCCTTCTGTCTCCTACACACGGCTCCGGGCTACCAAACCGAGCCCGAGCAGCAGTACGGGCCGTTCGCAGCCTAACTTAGCCAGCCAGCATGCTGTAAGTATTTCCCCCCTTATCTTCTTTCTTTCTCGCTTTCTCACTTTATTTTCAGCATTGCCCACTTACAAACAACCGAAATTTTGTAGGAATATAATGCCTTTGTCCAGCAGAAGCATGTCGAGGTGTGGGAGTACATGCAACGAGTCAAGGCAAACAAGGATTACAACCGTGAGATGATGGCGGTTAGTTTTGCCCACTTAGAACCAAGCTAAATTTTGCACTTCCATTTCTTCTGACCTTCGTGTTTGCTTGGTTAACTCACATCTAGGCTATGTGGTCGTCTTTGCATAACCGCACGGATCCACCACCAATGGGACCCGCACCACCACGTTCTGGAGAACCCCCACACATCCCCACGTTCGATGAATGGCTGGCACTAGGTGTTGGGACTCCGGTTCGTACATTGCCTAACTATTCAACAACTAGCTCTCGTTGATTCAACACTATCAGATTTACCCTTACAATCTTTTTTGAAATATGTAGGGAACCGGTGCATCATCGGCTTTTCCTGCTGGTGCTGCTGGCTCGACTCCTGCTTCAGAGAGCCCAGTCACTCCGATCTGGCAAGGTGGTGCCGGTCTTGGCGGTTTTGATCCTAGGCTTGGCTGATTCATGTTCCAAACTTCTTAGCGTTCTTTAGATGACGATAATGATGTCCTGTCTCATACTTATGTTTATGAAGTTTCGACGATGATGATGTTGATCTTTAGATGATGTGATGTTGATGATCTTTAGTTGACGATGATGTTGATGATCTTTCATATTATTCCTATGAGGTACTGGACATTCCATATATTTCTGTGTATATATGCTCAGGTGTGAATTTAATTGCAATTAATTTGAATGAGAAATGCAAAAACAGAGCAAATTTAAAAAAAACAGAACAGAACTAAGGCCGTTGGCATAGCGACGGCTAGGTAAACCAGGGAGTGACACGTGGCAGCCTATGCCGACGGCCAGGCCGTCGGCATAGATTGAAACATATGCCGACGGCCTGGGCGGACTCTATGCCGACGGTCAGGCCGTCGGCATATATATCACCCCTATGCCGACGGCCAGGCCGTCGGCATATGTGTCCACCATAACGGCCCAGTAAGCACCACGTGGCCCATCTAAGCCAACGGCCAGACCATCGGCTTATATGTGCCACGTGTCACCTTCTCATTTGTGGCCGTCTTTCACGGCGCCGTCAGTCGACGCCTGCCGAAAAGGCTGTGCCGACGGGTAATCTATGCCGACGGCCGAGCTAATGCCGTCGGCATAGCTGCCTATGCCGACGACATTTCTATGCCGACGGTCTGACAAGACTACGCCGTCGTAATCGACGCCGACGGCCCTATGCCGACGGTACGGAGCCTATGCCGACGGGTTTAGGCCATCAGCATCGAGTGTTATTCCGGTAGTGTCCACATCCACACAACAACACAGCACATAATTTAGTAATCCACCTTACTTCGACTTCACATTAACTGCCACATTAGATGATGCCAGTTTGTTCGTTATCTAAAAAGAGCAGGTGGTGGATCGTTGGATCTGATAAAATGTACAAGTTTATGCTACGTTAACTGAAATCATTAGTACATACATATACGTAATACCTAATAATAAAGCCCAAATAATAAGTGTCACACGTGTGGCACGAAACAATCCGATCCGAACGTTGTATACCATTGGATCATAGAGTACGGATCTTGATGTAGGAGACGCGCCACGTCACCTTTTCCAGTCGTTCGGTCAGGCGGTCGAAGTGACCGAACGATTTTTCTCGGCGCGATCTGCTTTACCCACACGAATCACACAACTCCTCACTGTCTCCCCTCATCCCCCCCCCCCCCCCCCCCTCCCCGCCGACACCAACTCCCTCAGTCTCTCCCCTCATTTCTGATGCATAGGGATCCGGCGATTTGATGGCGCGTCGGGGATCTGGCGACATGGGGAGCGCACGGCGGCGGTGTTGGAGAGGAGCCACGGCGGGGAGGTGGCCGGACCTGCGATTTTTGGTGGCGCGGGGAGGTGGTTGGAGAGGAGCCGCGGCGGGGGAGGTGGTCGGACCTGTGATTTTTAGGCGGTGGCCAGTGCTGCGCGACGGTGTTTGTTGGGGTTGCGCGGTGGACGGGTCGCAGGGGGCTGCCGCAGTTGGTGCAGCCGAGGAGGTTGAGGCGCTGGTCCATGGCGACGATGGCAACCACACCGCCGTGCTGCTCATGCTGCTCGTCGCCGACGGCACGGTCCCAGATGCTCCATTCCAGATGCTGAGGCGGGCCGGCGCGGTGAAAGCGGGCTCGCGCACCAATGCCTCCACCTCGCTCCCATCTTCGTTCTGCTTCCCGGGGACTCCTCCGAACTCGCCATCGTCTTCCCCCAAGGTGAGATGCGTCGTACCCTTCCTCCTCCCCTTCGTATCGATGCACAGAGGAGTCGTGCCCGTCGTGTCTGAATGAGGTGATTGCAAGATTTGCCACTCCGCGACGTCCCCATCCTCGTTACCTGAATGAGGTGATTGCAAGATTTTGAACGCCCATAGTAGTTGTGCTGAATGTAGTATCCTTGCAGTTTTATGATGTGAGCCACATTGTTATTCAGTTAGCATACCTTTCTTTGTTTTTAGCATTCAGAAGTTGTACCGTTATCCTTTGGGCAGAAGCTTGTTTGTTTGAGTAATGAAAAACATGTGCCTAGGTGTCATTTTTTTAGTGTGCTGATTTTATCATCAATAGATGAGCAGTTTTTTGTATCCTTTTTAAACGATGATGGCAGTGATGGTTTTGATGTCCTACCTCCTATGTTCAATCCATAATTGCCATGGTAATCTTCTGTTTTCTCCATTCATTCAATGCAGGTTCTTGATAGCTTTTGTTGCCACATCAGAAATTGTTATGAGTTTGATATTTTTTATGATATACCGTGACAAATTCTTGTTCTGTAAAATAGTTACCATGGTAGCTTTAGTTCGGCAAATACTTGCCATGGCAATTTATCATCTATTGACATGGCAATTTTACATTCTTCAATTCCAACCTTTTCGTTTTAGTAAGATCATTTGCCATGGCAAATTATCATCAAATGACATGGCAAATTTTGCAATCTTTCAATACCTTCCATATTTTTGGTTTAGTAAATAGTTGCCATGGCAATTTTTGGAAATTAATTTGATATGAATTTTCATAGACCATAGCAAATTTTAATCCATTTTTCAGAGATTGCTTTTTTTGCCATGTTAGTGCACCATTTGCTCTCTAAATCTGCTCAGTTTTTTAGTTTGTATGGCAACTTTGTATGTGTGTGAGCTGCCCACTTTTGTTTTATTTCATGCCAAATTGTTTTTCCCTAAATAGTTGCCATCGTAACTTTTTGTTTTTAGTAAATAGTTTGCCATCTCTCCAATTTTTTTGCCATGGCAATTTTTAGTTCTAATGTAATTGGTTGTTCAATTCATACAACATCTTAGCAAATTCTGTCCATTTTTTTTCATACACTACAATATGTTTTGTTCAAACTGTATAACATACGATGGCAAATTCTTCTATTTGTAGATCATGGCATATTTTTTTAGTTTGCAACATGGCAATAAAAAAAATTTATTATGGGGCCATGACAGTTTGAGTTCATTCAGCATGGCAAATGTACTTTATGCATCATGGGAATTTGCACGTCTCCAATTTTTTTGCGATGGCAATTTTTAGTACCATACACTATGGCACATCTCACATATCATCTTTTTGCCATGGCAATTTTTACTACCGCACCACCAACTTTTTGCCATGGCAATTCGCATGTCTCCAATTCATATGATACCATACAACCAATTTGCGCAAGGCACAAATGTTCATGGCAATTTTAGTAATTTACCATGGCAAATTTAGTAATTGACCATGGCAAATCTAGTTCATGTAGCATGGCACTTTTTAATAACCGGCCATGGCAAATATAGTTTATGGACCATGGTAATTTTAATAATTAGCCATGGCAAATTTAGTTTATAGATCATGGCAAATTTTCAGTTTTACGTGTCATTGCATTTTTTTATAGTTCAATGCACATGGCAATTTTTTATTCTTCCCTCATGACAAATACTTCGCTTTCTTCTCTTTTTGTGGATCATGGGAATTGGCATGTCTATAATCTTTTTGCCATGGCAATTTTTATCAACATACATCCACGGCAAATTTCTATAGTTGACCATGGCAAATCTAGTTCATGCAGCATGGCAAATCTAGTTCATGCAGCATGGCAATTTTCAGTAATTGGCCATGGCAAATTTTTAGCATGGCAAATCTAGTTCCTGTAGCATGGCAATTTTTAGTAATTGGCGATGGCGATTTTTAGTAATTGGCCATGGCAAATATAGTTTATGGACCATGGTAATTTTAATAATTAGCCATGGCAAATTTAGTTCATAGATCATGGCAAATTTCAGTTTTACGTATCAATGCATTGTTACAGTACAATGCACATGGTAATTTTATTCTTTCCTCATGACAAATACTTTACTTTCTTCTCTTTTATGGATCATCGGAATTGGCATGTCTACAATCTATTTGCCATGGCAAATTTTTTTATCACCATACATCCACGACAAATTTATACAGATTTTTTTGCCATGGCAAGTTTAGTACCATACAACTTCACAAATCTCCATGGCATCTTTCAACTAATTTCTACCATTTTTGTAATTTTTGGTCATTTTTTGTGGTAATCTACATACTTGGCAGATTTCTTTATACAAAGCATGACAATTTTTACTCGAAATACCATGGCAATTTTTAATATCCTTCTGCCATGGCAATTTTTTGTTCATATTTTTTTGTTATTGCATTGTTCATTCTACTTTTACATGGCAATTTTTTTGCCATGGCATTTTTCTGAATATATATTTTTTGCCTTGTCAAGGAAATTGTCATGTGAACATTACCATGGCAATTCTACTTTATTGTTTTTCACCATGGCAGATCCATGGCAAGCACTTTTGGCCCTTTTGGCCATGCCATTTTGCCATGTCTTTTTTGTAACTTTTTTCTCTTTTTCTCAGTAGAAATACGTATTTTTTGTAATATGTTTTTTTCTCCCACCATGGCCTTTTTCCAGTTTTTTTGGGCCGGCTGGATTTGTGCCTATTGGGGCAGTAGATATAGATCGTAGGAAGAAACCGTTCGGGCGTGGGCTCCTTCTAGCGCGAACGATCTCGTTCGGTCTGATCGATCGTTCCACCGAACGAATCGTTCGGTCTGGGGACGTCCAGACCGCACGTCAGGTAGTTATTGGGGTCCTAATAAAGGGGCTATTGCTTCTTGCGGTACGTCACGGAAATTGCCCCCAAAATTACAAAATATTACCCACCAATGCCAAGTGATAAAAAAATGTTTCACACAGGCAAATCCCCCGCCTGGGCCGGCCCATGCAGTAGGGACCTCCTATACTACGCTCTACGCGCTGGGAGAAGACGCGGCGCGCCCATTTGGGCCGGACCATGTCCGGGCGGCCTGTTTTTTAAATTTTGTTTTTTATTCTTTCTTTTTCTTTTCCGTTTTCATTTTTTTCTACTTTAAATAATTTAGGACTTCAAAAAAGTTCTGAAAATATAAAAAAAATATGAGAATTTTGAAATAAAATGTTTAATAAATCATAAAAATTTTGTGGATTCAAAAAATGTTCGCGATTTTATAAAAACAATGTTTGCTTATTCAAAAAATGTTTGAAATTTTAAAAATAAATGTTCAGGAAATAAAAAAATGTTCATGATTTTTTAGAAAGTTCGCGTATTAATTTTTTTAATGAAATTGAACAAAATTTCGCCAATTCAGAAAATGTTCATGAATGAAAAATAGCCTAAAAATTCAAAAACTTTTCGTGACTTACAAAATAGTTTATTCATTCATAAAATGTTCGCTGATTCAAAAAATGATCATGCATTTCAAAAAATGTTTGATAAATCAAAAAAATATTCGTTAAATCAAAAAAGTGTTCGTGAATTTCAAAAAATTGTTCCACCAATTTCCAAAACAATGGTCGTCCATTCTAGAAATGTTCGCCGGTTCAAGAAAATTGTTAAAAAAAATGTTCACAATTTTAAAAAAATGTTTGCAAATATTATAAAATGTTCATGAATTCAAAAAATGTTCTTGATTTTAGAAAATATTCAAAAATTTGTAAAAGTGTTCATGAATTTGAAAAATGTTCATGAGTTTAAAAAAATGTTCATGATTTCACGAAATTGAGAGTGATAGTGTATCTCGGTGATGCAGCAAAATGTGATCATGGCCATTGGAGATTATGATTTTTTTTTCTCCCATTACAACGCACTGGCCCTTTTGCTAGTTTACTTCAATGGTATACATGGGCACATCCGTTTGTTCTGAATTAAAAAATACAACAAGAGTTACATTACAAGAGTTCTGAAACAAAATTAGACTGGCACTCCTTGTCGCTTCCTTCCTGCCAAGGTGCCACTTGATGTGTATCCTGAGCACGACTTGTAACAAAATAAACAAATGATTCATGCGGGGGTATCCTTGATTCCCATAAAATTAGAATGAAATCTCCTTTTGGTCTAACACTAGGATCTGTTAGAAGTTCCGCAGAAGTCACACTTGGCGGTTTCTCGATTGAAGCATTAATTGTCATGCTATGTGGATGCGAAGTAACATCCGTTATGTCCACTGGATGGCCTTGTTCTAGGAGCATTATTCTTGGCTGCATACCTTACATGGAGAGGTTCCTTTTAAGGAATCTTATCCCCTTGTCCAATATGCAACACCAAGATTGAACATGCAGACTCCTTCTTAACGCATCTGCAAACACAGTTGTTTCGACAAGTGAAGCTTGCATACTATGCAACACCTTGGCAAATTCATCTGCTAGCTGAAATAGCCATGGATGTTCTGTCGGGTCTACGCTTCCGAATGCCATTGTCTTGAAAAGGTACCTCAACTCATCGTGAGATAGAGCACTTAAGAAAATCGGCTTCACCGATCCAAACCGGGTTAATCTTTTAATTCCACTTACAATGATGATCTTGCTTCCTCTTCCAATTCGTGTGAGAAATGAGTGCAACTTTTTCCAGTCATCGTCATCTACATCCGAAACAAACTCAATAACGATCAACATCATCCCTTTCATAGTCCTTCCATGGTCAAGTATTCTTAAAAGGTTGTCTCCATTCAAGTGCAATATAGAGGAGAAGCGCAGGCGAACCCTTTCATTGCCGCGCACATGAGCAACCAAAGTTTTCTTCCCAGTTGTTGCACCACCTATGATCGGAAGAACTGCCAATGCATGATCACCAGGAGGGTCGTCGTGCTGCAGCAAGAAACTCAAGAGCTTTTGCTTTTCTGCATGCCGGCCAAACATGAAGTTGTCTATGTAAAGATAAACATCATATGGCCTATGAGACATGCGCTCGCATCCACCCAGAAGGATAACAAATTCTTTTTTTTTTAGAAAAGGAGGATGACCCCCGGCCTCTGCATCTGGGAGATGCATGCGGCCACTTTATTAATTATTCTCGAGGACCTTACAAAGTATTACAACAATATGCCTGAATCCGCCATCTTGGCAACATATGCCACTACTCCTATCCATATGATGAAGGGGTGCTAGCTGGGCCAAATACCCAGACCACTCACCTAAACCTATCATCAAAAGCCGGCAGCCCCAGCCGAGCCACATACCGGGTCTGGGGCACAAACCGGTCTGACGCACTCACATGTGTCGTCGCCGCCATCTTCCACAGGTCCGTCTTCAGAGCAGATATTGAGGCTTCTACCTTGTCTGGCCACTCTGCCATAGACGCCACCATGACGCCAGACAGCTACCTCCTCCTGCGCGAGTCCATCTACACGCATCGGGCGCCGAGTCTCCACTGCGCCACGCCGCCGAGATCCGCCGTCTTCGATGCGGAGGAGGAAACACCGCTCCACCTCTGGGCGCATCGCCGGCCACCTGCCGCGATGTCGTGCTAGTCCAGCCCCGGGAAAGCACGCAGGGAATCACGATCTTCAAGACGACGCCCTCAGGAGGGAAGCGACGTCACGCCATCGTCTGGTCCTGCACCGCAGGTCCTAGGCTTTCACCTGAAGAAAGTGACCCGAGAGCGGAGGAGGTCGGAGAGCTCCACAACGGCCCCCAGGAGGAGAGCGACATCCGCAGACGCCGCGCCGTCGGCTTTCGCCCGGAGCAACCCTACCTCTTCACCCTCACGCTGCCGGACGAGGATGGGGGAACCCCAGCGCCGCCAGCATGCGAACCCACTGGCCCAAGCACCTCCTGCGCGGCGGCGGCGCCATCACCACGCACGACCACCAACCTTACCGCCGGCCGAAGCTAACGGGCCAGATCGGCCGAGCCCGCCACGGCCAGATCTGAAACCTCGGGACGCCGTCGCGTCGAGGCAGCCACGAGCAGCCGGCAGCCCATCACCTGCGAGAGGACGAGGACGCCGCACCGGGCAGCCGCCACGCCGAGGACGAGTCTCCCACCACCACGGGCTCACGCCGGCAACCGAGGTTGCGCGCGCGGAGATCCCCGCCGCCACCGTCCTCCGGCGCGGGCTTCGCCCGGCGGACTCATCCGGCGGCGGCGGGAGGGGGGCGTGCTGTAGAGGGCGGCGGCGGCGGCGCACCTAGGGTTCCCCCGAGCCGCCCCGGGGACGACGCGGGAGGCGTGCTGTACGCACACGATAGCTTAGCTAGCTCCCTATAAAATGGGAGAGATTTTCACTTCCCGGCCTCTGCACCAACCAGGGATGCATACGGCCATTTTAGTATGAGTACCAAGAAGGATAACAAATTCTGCCATGTTAGCAACAACAATTTCCAAGCTTTCCAAGGCACAATGCAACTCAAGCTGTGTGGCCTTATTAGTTGTTCGAGAATGCTTGGCTAAATACAAGCTCCTGGTAGATGAGTCGTTGCTGCTAACCTCGTCAGAGTTTGCACCGTCTTGGAGAGCTCGGTACTTCAAGTTGTCCACCATGCTGTATCCTTGGTACATGGCCTCTGAGAGCATCTTGAGCTGCATCATCATCCCGGAGTTGGTTATGTACCGCGTGTCCGCCTCCTCGACGATGGTGCAAACTCTCATCAGGAGATGTTGCAACCTCTCCATCACCTTCTCCTGCGAGTGTGGACGGCTAGAATGGTACTTGTTCAGCAGGAAGGAGATGAAACGGCTCACTAGTTCACCTGCAACTGCAGACAAGGCAACCTCCATGGCCGGAATTAATTAGGTAATCAACTGGTCGGCTTATTGACAAATTTATAGGCTGGTATCTGCCAAGGCTTGCAGACACTCTTCACGAAATATAAAAGTCTCCATGGATGACTTTTGACTGTGACAAGTGGGTGGGTGACACAAGGATACTTGTCATTTTCTCCTTTGTGCTACTTCAGAGTTTCATTAAAAAAAACTTGCACTTTGCGCATTCCTCAAAGGTCAGGTTTGACCTGATGTTGATCTCCACTATGGTAATGGAGAAGAATTTTCATCAGATGCAACTTGGACGATCGACAAACTTGGTAGGCAACAGTCTCTATGGACAAATTAAGTGGCCTCTGCCAAACAAGTCTTGCAGAGACTCTTTGCAAAATTGAAAAGTTTACAGGGATTTATAAGCAGTTGACAGCGACAATTGGGTGGGTGACACAAGGATAATTGTCTAAATGCACTAATATGTGACAAGGACAAGCCAACTATTCGAGCAGTATGAGAATATTGACTAGTATATATTTCCAATATTCACTGTAAGTAGGTTCATTATTTTTTTTCCATGGCATGAAAATATATGTTTGTTTGTACAATTCTTTTGGTTTCTTCAGACCCTGATTGTATGGTCTATTTTGTGCTAGTTCAGTCTTTAATCGGAAATTGTCGCATCTTGTGGATTTCGCAGAGTTCGGGCTTGACCTGATATTGATCTCCACAATAGTGAAAGTGTTGCTTGATCTGATGTCGATTTCCAAGCAACGACTTCAGTGCCCGGCAGCTCAGCAGTGGTACCGCAGAGCCTGGATTCTCACGACCGCTTTGTACAGTCAATTTTATCATTATTGGACGTCGTTGTTAGCAGAAGTGTGCTCCTTCCTGGAAAGACACGCCAGGCTAATTTCTTCTTTTCCTCTATGTAATCTGGTCTGGAATAGCTCTGGTGCAATCACTATGCTGCTTACGGGTGTGTCTGCATGTTCATGGTTTACCATAAGTCCATGTCAAGGTGATCTTGAATTGAACTCAGTTTTAAATTTCTAACATGTTCTTGGCCATCGGAGATCACAGTACCATTTTTTGCCATTTTGCTCACGGAAGTGTGAATTCGCGCAAACAAGTAGATCTGTTCGAACTCGCACTACAGTTGTCCTTCGTTAGGTTGAGAAGCTATCATTGTGTGGTGGCTCTCATGCAAATAATATAGATATCCTTCGTTTTACAAATAGGAAATTGCACCATATCACTCCTTTTTGGTTCTTCAAAACCTAATCCTGAAAGTGTGGTCAAGTGAGTATGCATTTGGCTTTTTGGTTTGATCAGGCTTATGTTGATACACGATGAGTTGAATTGCAATTTAATAGCTAAATAAAGAAAATAAGGAAATAATAACGACGAGTAGAATTGTGCTGTTAGATACGCTTGGTCAAATCTGAATTCCTGATCCGTCGGTGAACCTTGAGTGCCGGCGGTGAAGCAAATGACAGGTTTGTCCTGTTTTGCCCAGCTTGAAATTTTTAGAGGGTGTTCTAAATGTTTTGAAGTTTCAGTGCTCACACTCCAGCAAACATTCTTTTCTTATTTCAGGTCAGTTTTCTCACCTTGGTATATGGATCAGGATTCGTACAATGGTGTGAGATGATGTTGGTGGTTATCAAAAAAGTGTAGTATTTAAGTATCCATGGATCACCAGGAAAGCATGGAAAAATGGACCAGTATTTAAGTATCCATGGATCACCAGTATTTAGTGGAGAAAGCAGGGGAGCAACTCATTGCAAGGAGCCCTTTTTATCTTGGTCAGTGATGATGAGAATCACAAGTCCATACTTTAGTACTCCCTCCGTTCCATATTACTGCTCGCTGCTTCAGCACAACTTTAGTATAAAAGTTGTACTGAAGCAGCGACCAGTAATATGGATTGGAGTGAGTACTAGACTTCTAGTTAAATTTGCCTGTTCGTCTTCTTCAGAACCCAATCAGTATGTGTGTGGCTTATTTTGCACTAGTTCAATCTTTAATCGGAAACTGTTTCATCTTGTGTATTCTTCAAAGTTTAGGCTTGGTCTCACGTTGATCTCCACAATGGGCTAAAAATGGGAAAGGAAAATAGCATGATGCAACTTAGAGGATAGATACCTTTGAATCATTAGTGTCTAGACAAATTAGGTGGCCTCTGCCAAACAAGTCTTAAATGTTCTGGAAAAGCAGAGTCTCGCATAGACTCTATGCAAAGTAGAAAAGTCTCCAGGGTTGACTAAACCGTTGACAGGAACGAGTGGGTGGATGAAGCAGGACGCAACTCATCGGCAAGAAACAGTATGCTCCTCTCTTTTTAATCTTCGTCGGTAATAATGAGAATCACAGCTCCATACTTCAGTAATCTCTCAGGGCACATGTAACCTGTTTGTCTGTACAGTTGTTCCTTTGGTTTCTTGTGAGAACCCGATCAGTTTCTGTGTGGCTTATTTTATGCTAGTCCAGTCTTTGATCGAACACTGTTTCATCTTGTGCGTTCCTCAGAATTCAGGCTTGACCTGATGTTGATCTCCACAATGCTAAAAGTGTTGCTTGACCTGATGTTGATTTCCATGCAACAACTTCCATGGCTGGCAGCTCAGCAGTGGCAGCGCAGAGCCCGGATTCTCACGACCGCCTAGTACAGTCAATTTTTATCATTATTATTGGCCGTCCTTGTTAGCAAAGGCGTGCTCCTTCCCGGAAAGACAAGCCAGGCTAATTTCTTCTTTATCTTTATATAATCTGGTCTTGGAATAGCTCTGGTGCAATCACTACGCTTCTTACCATGTGTGTGTGTGTGTGTGTGTGTTCATGCTTGAGCATATATAAGTGCATGCGAAGGTGATCTTGAATCAACCCAGTTTTAATTTCTGGCCTGCTTTTTGGCCATCAGAGATCACGGCACCATTTTTTCTTGGTCATTTTCCTCACGGAAATTTGATCCTTGTGCACAAGTAAATCTGTTAGAACTCACACTAATGCTGAAATAATATAGCTAGCGCCGTCACTGTGTACCATATTCTCATGGAAATAATATAGATATCCTTGATTTTACAAACAGGAAACTACACGATATTCACTCTTTTTTGGTTCTTCAGAACCTAATGCTGAAATGTGGCCTACATGCATGTGGCTTATTTTGTGCTGCCTAGTTCAGTCAGGCTTGATCATATTGATGAGCAAACCTGACGGTGCTCTCCACGATAGTATAAACATGTCAAAAGGAGTACTTAGTTGGATCAAACATGAGCAATAAAAAAGGACAAAAATATATTTTTGGTCCCTCAAATTATTGCATAGTTTACATTCGGTCCCCCAAAAAATAATCACACACTTTTGGTCCCTCGTCTTCCAAAACCGGACACCGTTGGTCCATAACTAGATTTGACGAAAAACCACCGATGACATGGCGGTGGCGTGGTTTTGACGGAAAAAATACATATGGCAGTCCACCTCATCATCTTAGGAGGCATTTCATCAAACATATCACGTGCAACCGTCATGCGCGCCATCCCGAGTTCCTACGGCCAAACACCACCACACCCTCGAGGGGCTATAAATAATATAGCCTCGTGTGCCACGACAGTACCCCGCCCCCATCTAGTGTGTGTCGCCGTCCTTGACCGACACACATCCATACGCGCTTCCCCATAGCCATGGCTTGCCACCCGGTCCCTCGCATCTACGGTGCGGCGTCGCCTACGCACCTCGCGATGAGCCACAACACACTGCAGCACACAAATCGCTGCAAGCTGCAACCTACGCTCCTTGCCATGCAACGAATAGAGCCTCGCACGTACCTCTCCCCACCCGTCGACAACATGACTGAGAATGAACGCGAGTTATGTGCGTTTGAATGACATCATATTGCCAAACATTTGGCCCAAGCTACATCTATGGGTGAGTTGATCTTGTTGGTCAGATGAACGGGCAATCACAAAATGTGTAATTTTCTAAAAGTTCATCAATTCTAAGTTTCTAAAAATCTAAATTGCAGTTGTGTTTGGAAAAAGCGAAGCCAACATCTTGAGACCTACAAGACATGTGCAGGCAACCAGCCAAAAGTACAACAAATTCTATACATTTTGAAAATTTACCAATTTTAATTTTATAATTTTTCTAAATGTTTCCTCCTAAATATATTAACTATATTGCTGGCCGAAATCAAGCCTAGGAAAATTGGAGCCAGAGCTGTCCATTTTATTGGCCGAGAGAAATACCGGACCAACTTGTTGTGCCTTTGACATGTGGGACCTCCTAGCCAGCATATGAGCCCGTTAACAAGAGCCAAACCGTTGTGCCTTTGACATGTGGGACCTCCTAGCCAGCATATGAGCCCGTTAACAAGAGCCAAACCTGTGGGGCCCTATGCTCAGTTCCCTACCAGCGATCCCCAATCTCCTTCCCCAGTCCACCATGGCGGCAACCCAACCCTGAGGCCACCGGCCAGCCGCGCCGCCGCCCAGCACGTAGCATCCCCGTCGAGCCTCCTGCGGAGCCATGGTGGTCGCCGACTTCAAGTGCGGGGAGGGAGGGACGCCTAGGTAGGTCAACTGCGAGCGCCTCAAGGGCTGGCGCGGGAGCCTCGCCGACGGCGACGTGCGCCTCGTGGATGCAGTGCGCCGCCGCGGCGCCCTGCGAGTTCTTCGAAATCGTCGGTACTTTGAGCTCAAACCCGTTTTGATTTCAGAAATTTTGCAAACATTGACTGAATTTTGGGGATCCACACAACACAGAGGACAGAGC
Organism: Thinopyrum elongatum; assembly: GCA_011799875.1. Lineage (NCBI taxonomy): Eukaryota > Viridiplantae > Streptophyta > Magnoliopsida > Poales > Poaceae > Thinopyrum > Thinopyrum elongatum. Next base: position 26,044,864 of record CM022298.1, read on the forward strand.
TTCATCCTCTTTTACATGGAGTCGCAACAGCAATTTTGGTTTGGTTGGTCGATTGCAAGCGCGTATGTGTAGATAGTATCAGCCGTAGTAAAATGCTAGCCAGAACTATGCAATGATGATGACGGTAAACAGCTAAATTAAAGACACCAAGGAAATGGTAAACGAGTATAATTGTTCTGTTGGATACAGCTGGTTATCAAAAAAGTGCAGCCGTGGTTGGATCTGATACAACATACAATTTTATTATAGATCTCCAGTACATTTATTTGAATGGTATACAATCACTCATTCAGACAGTTTTTCCATGGCCACGTGAACACATCCGTTTCACATCTACCAAAAAAAAAAAACCAACAAGAGCTACATTATAAGAGTTTTGAAACAAAATTAGACTGGTGCTCCTCTTCGCTTCCTCCCTGGCAAGGCACTGCCTTCACGTGTGCCCTGAGCACGACTTGTAACAAAACGAGGAAATGATTTATGAGGCGGTATCCTTGATTCCCATGAAATTAGAATGAAGTCTTGTTTTGGCGTAACACTAGGATCTTTCATAAGTTCACCAAGTGTCAGACTTGGCAATTCCTTCTTGATTGAAACATTAGTTGTCAGGGGTATCATGCTAAGTGGATGCAAAGCATAGTCCGTTATGTCCACTGCCAGTGGCGGATCCAGTGGGGGTGCCGTGGGTGCCCTGGCACCCCCTAAAAAAATGCAAATCTTTTTTATCACGTATATCTAGTACTAGTTTGCCTAATTTGATGTGTATTATAGGATTAAAAATGCTAAACTGGCATTATTTTATGGTTATACATGACATTTTTATTGTGAGTGTAAGGTTGGCACCCCCATGGGTCAAGGTCTAGGTCCGCCACTGTCCACTGCATGGCCTTGGTCTATAGGCATGCTTGAATGCACACCAAATATGGAGAGGTTTCTTTTAATGTGTCTTAGCACCTTGTCCAATATGCAACGCCAAAACTGAACACTGAGGTTCATTCTCAAGACATCCGCGAGTATATTTGTTCCGAGAAGTGTATTTGACACATTGAGAAACACCTTGGCAGATTCATCTGCTAGTTGTACTAGCCGTGGATGTTCTACGGGGTCTACACTCCCGAATGCCAGTGTCTTGAAAAGGTACCTCAACTCGTCATAAGACAGAACACTTAGGAAAATAGGCTGCACCGATCCAAACCGGGCTAATCTTTTAAGTTTACTTATGATGATGATCTTGCTTCCTCTGCTCATTCTTATGAGAAAAGAGTGAAACTTTTTCCATTCATCATCGCCTACATCAGAAGCAAACTCAATAACTACCAACATCTTTCCAAACATGGTCCTTCCATGGTCAAGTATGGTCAAGAGGCTGTGTCCATGTTGGATTAGTGGGCCATTCTATAGATAAGCGCTTGGAATGAAAAATAGAGAACATAATAAGAAACAATTGAGCCATTAGTGATCACACCTTCCGTCTCATTCAGCATATTGACGATTACCCCTATACTTGGCCTTTTGTGTCGATCTCCGTCTAGACAGCTTAAAGCTATTTCAATGCAACTCTTTACTTGTTTACAACATGTCTCCAACGTGTAAATTGATGTTGTTCGTAGCTTATTCTTCCAGTTCGCATGTACCTAGAAGTGTGGAACATAAAGCAGCACAGTAGTGTATCAAAATATATGGAGGTACTATTCATGGATTATGCATACTGATCTCAACAGAGGCAACACTTTCTTGGGGAGTCATTTCAGCAATTCGATTTTGGGCAACATATTTTCATCTAGCAATACATTGGCTGGTTTTAGATCCAAATGATACATAGGAGGATCCAATTCCTCATGAAGGTATTTCAAACTCTGACAAATCCCCTTAATTATTGCATACTGTGTGCACCAATCATGTCTACGAGATTCATCTGCAGCAACAAACAAAGGACATCCTCAAAAGGTATATGTTATGAATGATTGCTTAATGTGCTATCTCATGATACAAGTAGAGCACCGTACATCATACCAGTAAGAAAACTGTCGAGGCTTCCATTTTGCATATACTCAAAGCAAAGTGCTCTCCGTGTGATCTTGGCCAAAACCATTTTTCCATTCTAAGGTAGGAATTCTTCCTGAGTTTCATGGGAATAGCCAACTAACCGCACAATATTTTTTGTTGCATCCTTGCGAGGTTGTGATACTCCTTAAATTGCTCATCATCAACTCCTGGAATGTAATGAAGCACCTTCACATCAATCATTTCCCCATTTGTATGCTCTCCCTATTCAACATGTCAATGGATGCATTGTTAAAATTCTGTGTGTGACGACATAGTAACATGTTTAAGCTGAAATTTGTCCATACTCCTGCTAATTTTTATTACATATGGGGGCCCATTTCCTGTACTGCAATATGTTGTTGTTTGTCAGAAAATATCGCAGCACTGTAAGAGATCAAGTATGCAAGCTAGTCATTAACTAGAGTTGGGCTTCTCTTCCGACCTCTTTTCATGTGCATGGTATCTGCCTAACAATGTTGTAGACGTTGATGTTTGATATTAACTTGAGCATTTGTGGTTATTAAAGTGTCAACTCTCAACACAATGTATCTTCTGTCTCAGTTTATAAGACTGAGGCTGCACTACACTCTGGATAATAGAAAAAAAATAGTGTAGTCAATAAAGACTTACTCACCACAAGATGCTTGGGGTGCATGTTAATTCGCAAGCGTATCATCATACACCATCTATCTAGTGGAAATTGTTGCTAGAAACCATGCAAGGGTCTTCAACTGTACCTTATAAACATTTCCGTACGAACCCGCGCCACCTTTCATGTCCTTAGAGAAACCATTTGTGATTTCACGTAATAGCTGGAACGACAGAACCCTTGGTGTCGCACTTACATCGTCCATTGTATTGCTTTCTCCATAGACAAATGAGAAATGAACCAATTACCTGAAATAAATTATGTTTATACTTTACAGGTAGAATAAGCAATTGAGATTTATGGACAATTTAACTGTTTCTCTCTTTGTTGGCCTCTATCAATAGACCAATTGAGTTTGCACAATTTTTGTTCCAAGTATAAAAAATACAGCACCAAAATATGATATAAGGTTCTGTTTGGAGTATCAGAATTTAATCAATGGCAACCGGATCATCAGCAATGGTAACAAGGAAGTCAATACCTACTTTAGATTTGGCCCTGTACGCAGGTGATCTAGAGATCCACCACGAACTGGAGACTGCTATGCAGAGGGAGAGAATATCACATGAAAACCGAGAGAATATTGCATGGAAACCAAGTTTCAAAGAAAACTTCATGGAAACCACTTTTAAAAGTTTGTTTACTGTTTGACACTATTCATTACTGCTTTTGTTTTTTTCATACCTCGTAAATGGTAATGTATTTGAACATGGAAATTTCACATACTAATAGAACATCACACTATTAAGACCTTGTATTTTTTTGATTTTTTTTAAACTTCAAAACATCATTTGCAGATGGTTTTCACCGGTTTCCACCGAAACATGGTTTTTATGTGATATTCTGGTCTATCGGGCCATGCCCCGCAAGATCGCATCGAGCCGTGCCGCCCGTTTGCTCGATTATCTGGCCCGGCCCGGCACAATACATCGGGCCGTTCCAGCCCGGCACGTTTGCGATCGGGCCGTGCCTCGTGCCGGGCTAAAAAAGCACGGCCCAAGTCTCAGCAACGCAACAGATGAGTTAACTTTCCGTTTTCCCGTGGGGCCCACTGCTCAGTGTTTACCAGCGATCCCCAATCTCCTTCTTCCCGAAACCACCATGGCGGCAGCCCCGGGGACACCGGCTAGCCGCGCCGCCGCCCAGCGTGTAGCATCCCCATTCAGCCTGGTGAGGAGACATGGTGGTCGCCGGAGTCAAGCGCGGGCACGGCGGGAGGGACAGGAGGCGCCTAGTTAGGACGACGGCGAGCGCCTCAAGGGCTGGATGCGGTGCGCTGCCGCGGTGCCCCGCGAGTTCTTCGAAATCCCCGGTAATTTGAGTTCAAACCCGTTTCGATGTCAGAAATTTTGCAAACATTTACTGATTTTTGAGGGAGGCGCTGGTCCGAGTCGCAACAGCAATTTTGGTTGGTCAATTGCAAGCGCGTATGCCTACACTGTATCAGCTGTAGTAAAATGCTATCCAGAACTTCTTATTAGTTTAATTTCTGTTTCATTAGTAAGCCACCTTACTGACACTAGCTCAGGACTGAGGAATGGTATAGTAGGAACTGCCACTTTAGATGATCAGTGGCGGAGTCAGAAATTATTTATCAGGGGGCGACTGCTGTTAAAACTGGTTGGGGAGGGCCAAACCATCAGAACATGGTTTTTTAGCAACAGATAATCACTTATTCTACACTGTTCATTAGCAAATTATCAACAAATCACTGATGTTAGCGGGGGCAGGCCCCTGCTGCCCCCCCTGTCTCCGCCACTGTAGATGATGTTTCTCGTTATCTAAGAAGTTTAATGGTGGTGGATAGTTGAATCTGATAAAACATACAATTTGTTGGATCGTATAAAACATACTCCAAGTTTACCGCAATTGAAATCTGTAATACATCTAGTTCAATGGTAATACATGAACACAACCATTTGTCATGCATGAAAAAAAAAATACAACACGAGTTACATTACACGAGTTCTGAAACAAAATTAGCTCGAGCTAGGTAGGTCAAATGCCGCCTAGCGGACGGGGGAAACCCTAGGCCGCCGGTCCCCCCTACCTCCTCCAGCCGCCCTTCCCTGCCGCCGCCTAGCGGCGCCGCCGGGCCGCCGGGCGAAGCCCGGCCGGCATAGGCGGCGGCAGGGCTGCTTCTTCCCCTTCCGCTCGGGGCCATGGGCTGGCACGGGACGACCCACCGACGGAGGCACCGGGCTGGTGCGGGGCTTGGCGGCGCGACGGTGGGCGCTTGGGATGGCGGCGGCGTTGTCAGTCGACGGCAAGGCGGCGTTCTGGTGCCCGTGTATGGCGTGGCGGCTGCATGGCCCGTCTCAGGTGGTTGTGCGCGGGAAGGCCCCCGGCCAGACCTGGCCGGCTCAGCGGCGGCGGGGGGGGGGGGGGGGCTTACGCGCGGCGCAGGGGGCGGATGGAGGCCGGCTGGCTCCTGCTGGGCAGCGGCCCTCGCTGGTTTACTCCGGTTCGGCCGGCACCAGGTGGGGGTGGTTGCGGTGGCTGGGCTCGCTGCCGGCGGTGCGGGCTTGGCGTGGTGGAGCTGCTCGGGTTCCTCCGAGTGGCCATGGGGCGGCCCGCTGCTCTCTTGCAGCAGTGGTCCGGGTCGCCGGCTGGTGGCTTGGATCTGTCTTGCGGGGGTGGATGGTGTCCGGCAGAGTGCAGGTGTAGGGGGCCGACCTAGTCCGTGCTGGCTTGCCTTCGCGTTAGTGCTCTCCTGCCTTGTTGCGTCGTTGCGGCCGGCGTCGGTCCGAGTTGGTGCCCATGGTGCTGCTATGCTGTTGGTCGGATCGACGCCGGTGGCCACGGGTGTGTCGGCGTGTGAGTTTGACTCAGCCAAGGTCCGAGACCAGTGCCGGGTCGGGCTCGGCGGTGGCCGTCGGCAGCTACTAGGCCGTGTTCTCCTCGGTCCATAGGGATCGACTGGGGACGCAGGCGTGGACACCTCCTACGGTGGAGACGCTCACCTAGGCCAGGTGGCTGATGCCGGGCTAGGGGGGGAAGGAGGTGCCTTTGTTCCTCCCACCGTGGTTGTGTGTTGTGATGTCGACGGTTGGTGGTGTCTCGGGACATGGATGCCGGGGCGGCGGCCCCGGATGGCGGTCCGTATGGTGGCTTTCCGGCAGGTTCCATGATGGCAGTGGTGGCTACGCTTCCTGGTCGTCTGGACGACGAGGGGTGTAGCGGTGGGTGGCTCGGGCTCACTTTCTATCCTTGGCAGTGGCGTTGCCCAGATCCGGATCTGGAGGCTTGTTCTCACCGCGACTGGCCTGGATGTCTCATGGCGACACGGGTGAGCTACCGAGCGAAAGCTCCGCGCTTTGGCGCCGACGGCGACGACATCTGCGGGTGCCGTTATCTTCTTGAAGACGTCGTCGTGGTTCTCTCCGTGGCGAGTCTCCGGCTGAAAACCCTTGTCCTTTCGGGCTCGGCAGCGGTGGTGCTTGCGTTCCCCTCCTGAGGGCGTTGCCGTGGAGGCTAGGTGTCCTAGGTTGTGTCGTACCGTTGTATTCTGGTCGTCCTGTAACTAGTTGTTCGGTAACGTAGTCCTGTGCGATTGTGTTGGCAAGGTATTCAGGGATCTGCTGTAGCAGAGGGCTACCTCACCACATTGTATCGTTCCGCCGTGTAACTTGGGTGTTGTTGCTTTATATATAAAGCGGGGCGCGAGCCTGTTTCGAGAGAGAGAGGTAGGTCAACTGCGAGCGCCTCAAGGGCTGGCGCGGGAGCCTCGCCGATGGCGACGTGCGCCTCGTGGATCTGGCGCCCTGCCACAGCACCCTGCGAGTTCTTCGAAATCGTCGTCGGTACTTTGAATTCAAACCCGTTTCGATTTCAGAATTTTTGCGAACATTTACTGATTTTTGGGGATCCACACAACACACATAGCTTGATCCTCTTTTACCTGGAGTCGCAACAGCAGTTTCGGTTGGTCGATTGCAAGCACGTATGCCTACACTGTATCAGCTGTAGTAACATTCTAGCCAGAACTATGCGATGATGATGGTGGAAACAGCTAATTAAAGACAACAAGGAAATGGTAAACGAGTGACAGTGGTGAAGCGAATGAAGCTTTTCTCCTATTTTGCCCAGCTTCCAATTTACAGCTCCAGTAAACATTCTTTTCTTATTTCAGTTCAGTTTTCTCACCTTCGTATATGGATCAGGATTCGTGCAATGGTGTGAGATGATATTGTTGGTTATCAAAAAAGTGCAGGGCGTGGTTGGATCTGATATAACATACAGTTTTATTATAGATCTCCAGTACATGTAATTGAATGGTATACAATCAATCCTTAAAACAGTTACACTATACAACAAGAGCAAAATACAACAAGGGTTACATTATAGGAGTTTTGAAACAAAATTAGATTGGCACTCCTCTTCGCTTCCTCCCTGGCAAGGCACTACCTTCATGTGTGCCTTGAGCACAACTTGTAACAAAACGAGGAAATGATTTATGAGGAGGTATCCTTGATTCCCATGCAATAACAACGAAGTCTTGTTTCGGCGTAACACTAGGATCTCTGATAAGCTCCCCAAGTGTCAGACTTGGCAATTCCTTCTTCATTGAAACATTAATTGTACAAGGTACCATGCTAAGTGGATGCAAAGCAAAATCTGTTATGTCCACTGGATGACGACCTTCTAAAAGCATGCTTGGGTGCACACCATATGTGGAGAGGTTTCTTTTAATGTATCTTAGCCTCTTCCCCAATATGCAACGCCAAAACTGAACATTGAGGTTCATTCTCAACACATCCGCCAGTGTATTTGTTGCGACAAGTGTACCTGGCACACTGTGCAACACCTTGGCAAATTCATCTGCTATTTGTACTAGTCGTGGATGTTCTGCAGGGTCTACGCTTCCGAATGCCAGTGTTTTGAAAAGGTACTTGAACTCATCATAAGATAGAACATTAAGGAAAATTGGTTTCACCGATCCAAAACGGGCTAATCTTTTAAGTTTACTTATGATGATGATCTTGCTTCCTCTGTCCATTCTTATGCAAAACAAGTGAAATTTTTTCCAGTCATCGTCATCTACATCAGAAGAAAACTCAATAACTACCAACATCATGCCCTCCATAGTCCTTCCGTCGTCAAGTATTTTCAAAAGGTTGTCTCCATTCAAGTGCAATACAGATGAGAAGCACGAGCGAACCCTTTCATCGCCGCACACATGGGCAACCAAAGTTTTCTTCCCAGTTGTTATACCACCTATGACCGGGAGAACTGCCAGTGCATGATCACCAGGAGGATCGTTGTGCTGCAACAAGAAGCTCAAGAGCTTTTGCTTCTCAGCGTGTCGGCTGAACATGAAGTTGTCGGTGTAAAGATAAACATCATATGGCCTACGCGACATGTGCTCGCATCCCCCGAGAAGAACAATAAATTCTGCCATATTAGCAATAGCAATTTCTAAGCTTTCCATGGCACCATGTGACTCAAGGCGCGTTGCCTTGTCATCATTCTCGGCTGTTGTTCGAGAACGCTTGAAAGGAATGGCTAAAAGCAAGGTGCTGCTAGACGAGTCGTTGATGCTAACCTTGTCGAAGTCTGCACTGTCTTGGAGAGCACGGTACCTCAAGTTGTCCAGCACACTGTATCCTCGGTACATGGCCTCTGAGAGTGTCTTGAGCTGCATCATCATCCTGGAGTTGGTTATGTATCGCGTGTCTGCCTCCTCAATGATGGTGCCAGCTCTCATCAGGAGGTGCTGCAAACTCTGCACCACCTTCTCCTCTGATTGGGCATGGCTCGAGGAGCTGTACTTGTTCATCAGGAAGGAGATGAACTGGCTCACGAGTTCAGTTGCAACTGCGGATATGGCAGTCTACATGGCTAGGAATGATGAGGTAAGCTGCTGGCCGGTCTCTGGACAAATTTAACTATGCTGGCCACAGCCAAGTCTTAGGGAGATTCTTGGCAAAATGGAAAAGTCTCCATGGATGAATTTGACTGAGACAGATGGGCGGGTGAAACACGGAGTAGAAGAAGCATGGAAAAATGCATTGGTATTTAATATTCATGGTGGGTCAAAATTAATTATTGTTAATTAGCTTTGCATTTTTCTGTCGTTGGACTCTTTTTACACTTCATAGGAGTGAATGAGAATGGTATCCAATATATGTCTGTACTCTACTCTAGCAAAGTTTGACCGAGAAAATTGTTTGGGCTTTTCCAGATGAACTTTAATGGAGAAAGCAGGGGAGAAACTCATTGGCACATACTTTACTAGTAACCTTCTAGAGGACATATAACCAGTTTGCTTGTACATATGCTGGTTTGGCTGCTTCTTCAGATTCTTGTGGCTTGGTGTCCACACATAGTTTCAGCCGGTGTGGCTTATTTTGTGTTAGTTCAATCTTTAATCGGAAACTGTTGCACCTTGTGCATTCTTCATAGTTTAGGCTTGGCCTGTTGTGATCTCCACGATGGGGTAAATATGGAAAGGAAAATAACATGATGCAACTTAGAGGATAGATAACTTAGAGCAACTCCAACGCGCCGACTCAAACCGACGCGCGCTATGTCCGCTTTTCGTCCGTTTGGGTCGCCCGCCCACTAGTCGTCCGCCCTGTTTTTCGTTTGGGTCGGCAGTGCGCTTAACGCGCCGACCCATTTCATGTCCGCGCACAAATTTTTAAAAAGCGGTCCGCGGCCATAGATCATGCCATCGCCCAGAGTTCATGCCGGTGTCATGCCAGCGGCCGGCATACATGTCAGCCTTCAAAAACCACCACACAGTCATGCTGGCGCACTTGCCAGCGGGGCCAGCAGACATGCCAGACACAAAAAGGGGCTGGAGTTCAACCACGGCATCTTGCCCATGGTCATGCCAGCCAGCACACTTGCCGGCATACAAAAAAAAGGATGACGCTCTCCGCCATAGTTCACTCGTCATCGAATTTGAGCATGTCGGCCTGCATCTTCTTGAACCATGGACTCTTCCTCGGCGACACCGTGCTCAAGTCCACCTTCATGATCTCCACTCCCGTCATCATGCTAGTGAGCGCCACTTCTTTTGCCTTGGTCTTGGCATTGGCGGCCTCGATCTCGAGCATCTTCGCTTGCTTCGCCGCCTCCATCTCGATCAACTTGGCTTGCTTCTCCACATCGAGCTCAAGTCTCCTCATTTGATTCTCCATGAAAGCGTTCATTTGCTCTTCCTTGTCTTGCCGGCGCTTCTCGTCCCTTGTGTCCTTCTTGGTCATCATGCCCTCCAACGTGGCATGCAAGGCAATCGATGCCGCATCACATTTGTCCTCCTTCTTCGAGTTGGTCTTCCCCCTTGGCCGTGGCTTCTCGCTCTCACCATGCTCCTCGACGGCTTCCGCCCATGAAATGGTGGAGGCTGTGCCACCGACTGGCGGGCCAGGGGGAGGAGTAGGCGGGCGTCGCGCGCGTCCGTTTCGTGTCCACGCCGACGCAAATGAGGCTCAAATTTGGGCCGGGAATGGGTCGGCAGGCGGACGAAAAGCAGACACTTGTCTGTTTGGGTCGACGCGTTGGGCCGACTTTTGTGTCCGTTTTGACCCAAACGAGCACGCGCTGACGAAATGGGTCGGCGCCTTGGAGTTGCTCTTAGTTTTGTTTCCTATTTGCATCAAGAGTGTCTGGACAAATAAAAGTGGCCTCTGCCAAACAAGACTTGCAGTCTTGTGGAAAGTCAAGTCCACAGAGAGACTCTTTGCGAAGTAGAAAAGTATCCAGGGGTGACTAAACCGCTGACAGCGACAAGTGGGTGCATGACACCCAGATTCTTGTCTACATGTCCATAGATGTGACTGGGACAAGCCAAATGAAAAAAATTGAATGGTATTTCTAATATTTGAAGGAGGGTAGGTCCAAAATAATTACTGTTCCACAGCAAAATGCGTGTATGTTTAATTATCTTTGCATTTGTCTTGACGTGGACTTCTTTCGCATCTTACACGGCACCCAACATATGTGCACTCTAGTCTAACAAACTTTGACCGCAGATTTTTCTTTGGGGGGCTTTTCATCAATCTAGCAAACTTTGACCGCAGATGAGCTTGAGTAGAGAAGCTGGGCGCTACTCATCGGTAGGAAACGATATGCTCCCTTTTTTTTAATCTGGGTCAGTGATGATGAGAACCCCAGCTCGATGCTTCGTCAATCTCTCAGGGCTTTGTCTATACAGTTGTTCCTTTGTTTTCTTGAGAAACCGATTAGTTTCTATGTCGCTTATTTTGTGCTATTGCAGGCTTTGATCGGAAAGTGTTTCATCTTGTGCACTCCTTAGAATTCAGTCTTGACCTGATGTTGATCTCCACATTCGTTTTAAGCACATGTGAAGGCAATCTTGAATTGTAACTCAGTTTTAAATTCTGACCTATTTTTGGCCATCGGAGTTGGTACCATTGTTTTTTTGGTCATTTTCCTCATGGAAGTTTGAATCCGTGCACACAAGTAGATCTGTTAGAACTCGCGCTACAGTTGTCCTTTCTTCGACTGATAAAACAAAGGGTAGCTAGCATTGTGTAGCATATTCTCATACTAATAATATAGATACCGTTGATTTCACAAACAGTGAATTAAACCATATTTACTCCTTTTGGTTCTTGAGAACCCAATCCTGAAGTTTAGCCAGGCGAGTATCCATGTGGCTTATGTTCTGCTACCTAGTTCTATCAGGTTTATATTGATGGGCAAACCTGATGTCAAAAGAAAGTACCCAACGGCAGCAAATTTAAATGAATTGAATTCAAATCTCGGATGGCAAACAGGGTGCTGGTAGTATACTGCTCACTCTGTGGGATGGAGGGAGTATATCGCAGCATGATTAGCAAGAGGGCGAGCGAAAGTCCCCCTCTAGTCCCCTTCTTGTTCTTTCGCATTTGTCTTGGCTTCGACTACCGTACTAGTCCTTACTGGGCGATCGGCATAGTCTTCCACTTATCCCTGCACTTAACCCCTCCTTGATTGATCATTGGGATCACGGGTACCTGCGGGGCCTTAGAATGAGAAAGAAACAAGAGATAAATTTGTTGCGATACACATGAATAATAATGTTATCTTAAAGTTCTACCATTAAACTCGTGCACAGATACATGGGATGCAAGGCTAGGCCTCAGCCCATAGCCCAAGTGAACTCTGTTAGATGGAAGGAAAGGATTGCATGCATCTATAATTCATTGATCGTGTGCATGATGCACATATATAGGTGCAGAGTGGACCGGCCTCTGCTTGTCTCTCAAGATATACAAATATACGGAGGGGAGATAGGAGGTACGATGGTATAAATACAAAACCCTAGTCCTGTACATGTACAGAGGATAACATATGTTCAATACCGCCCCGCAGTCGAAGCGTCGCCGGAGACGCAGAGACTGGACCGAAACTCCTCAAAGACGGAAGTCGGTAGCCCCTTAGTCATAACATCGGCGAACTGCTGTGCGGTAGGCACATGAAGAACCCGAATACGCCCGAGCGCTACCTGTTCACGAACGAAGTGAATGTCGAGCTCAATGTGTTTCGTTCGGCGATGATGAACAGGATTAGCGGACAGGTAGACGGCAGAGACGTTACCACAGTAGATGATCGTAGCCTTGTGAATCTCACAAAGCAACTCCTGAAGCAACTGACAGAGCCAAGAGCACTCGAGCGAGAGACCGTGGGCTGTCGCTTGGACGACCATGAAATCAGCGAGGGCCCGAGGTAGACACAGTAGCCTGACGCGGAGCGACGCGTGTCGGGGCAGCCAGCCAAGTCGGTGTCGGAGTAGGTGACAATGTCGGTGGAGGTGGAAGCAGCCAGGGTGAGCCCCAAGGTCATAGTGCCGCGTATGTACCGGAGGATACACTTCACCAGGGTCCAGTAGGAGTCACGTGGAGCGTGCATATGGAGGCACACCTGCTGAACGGCGTACTGCAAATCCGGATGGGTGAGCATCAAGTACTGCAAGGCACTGACGATGGAGCGATAGAATGCCGCGTCAGGTGCAGGAGAGCCCTCCAAGGCAGAGACCTTCGCCTTGGTGTCGACAGGCGTGGTGGCGGGCTTGCAATTAAGCATGCCGACTCGCTCGAGCAACTCGTGAGCATACTTCTGCTGATGCAGAAAGAATCCATAGGTGCTCCGAACCACCTCGATACCGAGGAAGTAATGCAGGGCCCCCAAGTCCTTGAGGGCAAACTCATCACGGAGATGAGCTGTTCGCTGCTGAAGAAGCTCGGGAGAGGATGCCATCAAGATGATGTCGTTGACATAGAGCAGCAGATAGGCCGTAGTGGCGCCCTGATGATAGACGAACGGTGAGGCGTCAGAGCGAGTGGTGCGAAACCTAAGCTGCTGGAGGAAGGCCACAATACGCTGGTACCATGCCCAGGACGCCTGCTTCAGCCCGTAAAGAGAACGGGAGAGCAGACACACGTGATCCGGATGCTCGGAGTCGGCGAATCCAGTGGGCTGCTCACAGAACACCTGATCAGCAAGGTGGCCATGCAGAAAGGCGTTGGAGACGTCCAACTGATGAACGGGCCACGTACGGGAGACCGCCAACTGTAGCACTGTATGAATCATGCACGGTTTAACAATCGGAGCAAAGATGTCGGTGAAGTCCACGCCGGCATGCTGTCGAAAACCACGAACCACCCAGCGAGGTCTAGCATAGGAATTTTTTATCATCACACTCCTAGGAACAAATTTAAGAAATTTGCTTTCATAAATAGGTTCTTTTATTATACCAATGAAGTTAGGGTGCACACTAATCATATTTAGATCCTCGTTTCCTTTACTAGATGAGACACCCTTATTCTTAGGAACATACATAAATTTGCAATTTTTACTAGGAGGATTCCTATCAATAGTTTTAGCGAAAGAAAAGGTGGAACCCAAATTATTGATAATTTCTTCCAACTTATTGATTCTAGCGGGACCTTATTCTATCCTTTCATTAATTATCGGTTCCTTTTCTTTTAACATCTTTAATGTATTTCCTACTTTAGAACCAAATTGAGTAATGTGATTATGGACCTTTTTGTCTAGATTCTCAATATGTTCAATAGTAGACATTTTATTTTCAATAGTTGTAACCTTTGCATAACATGTTCCAAAGTCAACGCTGTTTCATTAATAGTAATAGGTGGTGATCCAACTAAATTACCCATAGCATTGAAAGCATCCAGGGTGACTACTTAAAAAATTCCCTCCAGTAATAGTTTCTAGCACAAATCTATACCAAGTAGTAACACCCACATAAAAATTGCGAAGAAGAATGGCAGTGGATTGCTTACGAGTTGACCTATTTTGAGCATTGCAAATCCTATGCCAAGCATCTTTTAAAATTTCTTCTCCCCTTTGTTTAAAATTTAGAACTTCATTTTCAGGGGTGCAAGCAACAATTGAAGAACCAGCCATAGTGGCAAAACAAGCAAACGAGCAAACAAGCAAATAAAATATTTTTGTATTTTTATTTTTTATTTTTATGAGAAGTGGGGGAGATGAAAACAAGAGGCAAATGCAAATAAAAGGGAAATAAACTGTAGAGAAAGTAGATGATAGTTTATGTGAAGTTACTTGATAGGTTTTGATGATGTCTCCCGGCGTAGATGATAGTTTATGTGAAGTTACTTGATAGGTTTTGATGATGTCTCCCGGCAACGACACCAAAAATTCTTCCTGCTACTTGTGAGGTGCGTTGAGATTTTCCCCGAAGAGAAGAGGAGATGCAGTACAGTAGAGATAAGTATTTCCCTCAGTGAGAACCAAGGTTATCGAACCAATAGGATAATCACGCAACGCCTCGGGAGCAGCACCTGCACACACAAAAGCAAATACTTGCATCCAACGCAGGCAAGAGGGTCGTCAATCCCCTTGAACTTGTTACTTGCAAGGATTAAATCTTGTAATGGTAGATAAATAAATAGCAAAACAAAATAAAAGAAAGAAATTGCAGCAAAGGTTTTTAGGTTTTCTTTTTATATTTAAAGTAGACCCGGGGGCCATAGTTTTCACTAGAGACTTCTCTCTCGAACACATAGCATATGATGGGTAGACAAATTACTGTTGGGTAATTGATAGAAAAGTGAATAGTTATGACGATATTCAAGACAATGATCATGTATATAGGCATCATGTCCAAGACAAGTAGACTGACTCCTGTCTGCATCTACTACTATTACTCTACCCATCAACCGCTATCCAGCATGCACCTAGGGTATTAAATTAATGAAAACGGAGTAACGACTTAAGCAAAATGACATGATGTAGACAAAGTAAATCCAATCAATATGAAGAAACCCCATCATTTTACCCTTAATGAAAACAATACAAATACATGTGTTGTCCCTTTCTGTCACTGGGATATAGAGCACCGCAAGATTGAACCCATTATAAAGCACCTCTCCCGCTGAAGATAAATCAATCTAGTTGGCGAAACCAAACGGATAGATCGGAGAGAAATACAAAGCTATAAAAATCATGCATAATAAAGTTCAGCAGACTCAATTACTTCGCATGAATATTCAAATCATAAACCGATAATTCATCGGATCACAACAAACACACCGGAAAAGAAGATTACATCGGTAGAACTCCAAGAAGATCGAGGAGAACATGGTATTGAAGATCAAAGAGAGAGAGAAGAAGCCATCTAGCTACTAGCTATGGACCCGTAGGTCTGTAGTGAACTACTCACACATCATCGGTAGGGCAGCAAGGTTGATGTAGAAGCCCTCCGTGATCGATTCTCCCTGCGGCAGGGTGCCGAAAAAGTCCTCCAGATTGGATCGCGGAAGAACATAAGTTTACGGCGGCGGAAAAATTATTTCGTGGGGCTCTCTGATGGTTTCCAAATATTTGAGAATTTATAGAAGTGGAATTAGGTCAAAAAGAGCCACGTGGGGCCCACAAGGTAACAGGGCGCGGCCACTCCCCTGGGCACACCCTGTTGCCTTGTCACCTCCTTGTAGGTATTCTGGCCCTCCTCCGAAGTTTTTAGGGTCTCTTTTGTCCAAAAAAAAATCATCGAAAAGTTTCGTAGCGTTTGGACTCCGTTTGGTACTGATTTCCTGAAAAATAAAAAACAAGCAGAAAACAGCAACCGACACTAGGCACTAGGTTAGTTATGAAAAATGATATAATAGCATGGAACAATCAAAAATTATATATACGTTGGAGACGTATCAGCCGTGACAATGTCTTCAAGCACACCACCACCAGACCAGAGTAGCAGGTGTCACTTGCTGCACCGCACAAAACTAGCCGGAGCACCACCAGCGGCGCAAGCCTAGAGCGTCCTGAAGGCACTGCCCAGACCAAGCCTCCCCAGACCACCATCCCAACAGGGAGCCACCACGCAGTCCGCTTGCAATAAGTCACCGGCCGAGCCATCTCCTGGCCTCCGGCCGCCATAGCGCCAGATCCGATCGGCAAAGCCCGTTAGATCCGGCCACTCAAGCTAGAGGCCACCAGCCAGGGGAGCCCGCGCCCCCAGCATCACCCCACGACGATGTCGCGCATCCGCGCCACCCCTTGGCATCCCCGTTGCAGTGACCGTGCCCAACCCCTCCGTCGTGCAGCCAAGGGCGCGCACGCACCAGGTGCTGGACGGGCACGCAGCCAAGCACCTCCACCGCGCTGCGACGGACGTGAATCGCGCGGATTCGGGCACGCAAACCGCAGATCCCAAGCTCCAGCAAGCGCCACGGATCTCCATGGACGCGCCGTGATGCTGCCCCTCTCGATGCGCCGCATTGGCAGTGGATAGTGCCACACCGCCTTCTTCCTCGGGGCCTGCCCTGGCTTCGCCGGTGGGCGCCCTCTGGTGGCAGCGAGATGGGTGGGGGAGGGGGGGGGGGGGGGGGGGGGGGGGGGGGGGGGGAGACGGTGGCGGCGCTAGGGTTTCTACCCCCGTGTCACCAGAGCTAGGCGACGCGGGGGTCGGGGGAGATGGGAAATGGTTTGTTTCTTGGACTCATTTTTTTAGATGGTTTGTTTCTGGATGGACTTGAGTGGAAAAGCAGGCATTTATCTTTCATGTGCTGCTTACGGGTGTGTTTGTCTGCTCGTGCTTTACCATTAGTCAATTTCAGGGTGATCTTGAATTGTAACTCAGTTTTAAATTTCTAACCTGTTCTTGGCAATCGGAGATCACGGTACTATTGTTTTTTTTCTGCTCATGAAAGTTTGAATCCGCGCTGTTCGAACTCGCACACTACAGTTGTATTTCCTTAGCCTTTTGGTTCGATCAGGCATATGTCGATACACAACGAGTAGAATTGTGCTTTAACAGCTAAATAAAGAAACAAGGAAATAATAAACAACGAGTAGGATTGTGCTGTTAGATACACTTGGTCAATCCTGAATTCCTGATCCGTCGGTGAACCTTGAGTGTAGGCGGTGGAGCAAATGACACTTCTCTACTGTTTTGCCCAGCTTGAAATTTAGAAGGTGTTCTAAATGTTCAGAAGTTTCAGTGCCTCACACTCCAGCAAACACTGTTTTCTTATTTCAGTTCGGTTTTCTCACCTTCCTATATGGATCAGGATTCGTACAATGGTGTGAGATAATGTTGTTGGTGATCAAAAAAGTGCAGGGCGTGATTGAATCTGATTAAAAAGCATACACTTCCATCACAGATCCATCTCCAGTGCATTTATTTGAATGTCATACAGAAGATTATTGATTGTCAAAAAAGTACAGGGCGTGGTTGGATCTTATAGAACATATTACAGTTTAATTTATAGATCACCGGTACATTTATTTGAATGGTAATATGGTATACAATCACTCCTTAAAACAGTTTTTACATAGCCAGGTGAACGCATCCTTGATTCCCATGCAATTAGAATGAAGTCTTGTTTTGGCGTAACACTAGGATCTCTCATAAGCAAGGTTTTTAATTTCGGAAACAAAATAATTTCGGACCTCACCGAAATATGTGAAATTTCAGAAAATTTACATATTTCAGAAATTATTTCAGATTTTGAGAATTCAAATTTCAGTTAATTTTAATGAATTCTAACATAATTTAAATTTATTTTGAAATCAGTTTAACTTTGGCTCAAAATTTCGGGGTTAGAAATATTTCGGACTCCACTGAAATATGCGTAATTTCAGAAATTTCATTGAAATTTCGTTGAAATGTTTAACCCTGCTCATAAGTTCACCAAGTGTCAGAGTTGGCAATTCCTTGTTGATTGAAACATTACTTGTACAAGGTATCATGCTAAGTGGATGCAAAGAATAGTCCGTCATGTCCACTGGATGGTCTTGGTCTATAGCCATGCTCGAGTGCACACCACATGTGGGGAGGTTTATTTCAAGGTATCTTAGCCCCTTGTCCAATATGGAACGCCAAAACTGAACATTGAGGTTCATTCTCAACACATCCGCAAGTGTATTTGTTGCAACAAGTTTACCTGGCACATTATGCAACACCTTGGCAAATTCAGCTGCTAATTGTACTAGTCGTGGATGTTCTGAGGGGTCTACACTCCCGATTGCAAGTGCCTTGAAAAGGTACCTCAACTCGTCACAAGACAGACCACTTAGAAAAATAGGTTTCACCTATCCAAATCGGGCTAATATTTGAAGTCTACTTAAGATGATGATCTTGCTTCCTCTGGCCATTCTGATGGCAAATAAGTAAAACTTGTTCCAATCCTCTTGGCATATATTAGAAGCAAACTCAATAACTACCAATATCATTCCTTCCATGGTGATTCCATGGGTCAGGTATTAGGTTGTCTCCATTCAAGTGCAAAATAGAGGAAAAGCGTGAGCGAAGCCTTTCGTCACCACACGCATGAGCAACCAAAGTTTTCTTCCTAATTGCTGCACCACCTATGATTGGAAGAACTTCCAACGCATTATCACCAGGAGGGTTGTTATGCTGCAACAAGAAGCTCAAGAGCTTTTGCTTCTCAGCGTGTCGGCCGAACATGAAATTGTCAGTGTAAAGATAAACATCATATGGCCTACAAGACATGCGCTCGCATCCACTCAGAAGAACAATAAATTCTGCCATGTTAGCAACAACAATTTCTAAGCTTTCCAAGGCACCATGTGACTCAAGACGCATGGCCGTATCATTTGTTTCCCGAGAGCGCTTGGCTAAATATAAGCTGCTGCCAGATGAGTCATTGATGCCAACCTCATCAAAGCTTGCATTGCCTTGGAGAGCATGATACTTTGAGTTGTCCAGCACACGGTATCCTCTGTACATGGCCTCTGAGATCACCTTGAGCTGCACCATCATCTCGGAGTTGGTTATGTATCGTGTGTCCGCCTCCTCAACGATGGTGCAGACTCTCATCAGAAGATGCTGCAACCTCTCTACCACCTTCTCCTCTTCTGATTTGGCATGGCTCAAGGAGTTGTACTTGTTCATCCGGAAGGAGATAAACCGGCTCATGAGTTCGCTTGCAAGTTGCAACTGCAGATATGGCAGTCTCCATGGCTGGGATTGATGAGGTTAAGCTGATGCTTTGCAACCTTCTCCTCTGGGCAAATTTAAATACGCTGGCCTCTGCCAAGTCCTGCAGAGATTCTTGGCAAAATGGAAAGTATCCATGGATGACTTTGACTGGGACAATTGGGTGGGTAAAACACAGAGTGTAGGAAGCATGGAAAAATGCACCAGTATTTAATATTCATGGTGGGTCAAAATTAATTATTGTTAATTAGCTTAGCATTTTTCTGTCGTTGGACTCTTTTTACACTACATATGAGTCAATCAGAGTGGTATCCCGTATATGTTTGCTCTAGCAAAGTTCGACCGTGCAAATTGTTTGGGCTTTTCTAGGTGAACTTTAGTGGAGAAAGCAGGGGAGCAACTCATTGCAAGGAGCCCTTTTCAGTGATGATGAGAATCAGAACTCCATACTTTTCATTGCAAGGAGCCCGTTCGGCTTCTTCAGAACCCAATCAGTATGTGTGTGGCTTATTTTGCACTAGTTCAATCTTCAATCGGAAACTGTTACATCTTGTGCATTCTTCAAAGTTTAGGCTTGGTCTGACGTTGATCTCCAAAATGGGGTAAAAATGGAAAAGGAAAATATCATGATGCAACTTAGAGGATAGATACCTTGGTCTGGACAAATTCTGCAAAACAAGTCTTACAATGTTCTGGAAAAAACAAGTCTCGCAGAGAATCTTTCCAAAGTAGAAAAGTCTCCTGGGTGACTAAACCGTTGACAGCGACGAGTGGGTGGATGACACCCAGATTCATTTCTAAATGTCCAAGCATGTGACTAGGACAAATCAAATGAAAAAGAAAACTAGTATTTCTAATCTTTGCAGTAGGTAGGTCCAAATTAATTACTGTTCCATAGCAAAATGCGTGTATGCTTAACTTGATTATTATGTAAGGCTAAGGCTATCTAGAAATTCCCCTCCCCAGACACCACCTTGTGTGGGAGTTTCAACACTAGGCACGACCTTTTTATCCACATGAACTTGAGTGGAGACGTAGGGAGCGACACATGGGCGAGAAACGCCATGTAACATGTTTGTCTGTACAGTTGTTCCTTTCCTTTGGTTTATTCAGAAACCGACCAGCTTCTGTGTGGTTTATTTTGTGCTAGTCCAGTCTTTGATCGAAAACTGTTTCATCTTGTGCATTCCTCAGAATTCAGGCTTGACCTGATGTTGATCTCCACAATGCAAAAAAGTGTTTGCTTGACCTGATGTTGATTGCCATGCAGCGACTTCCATGCCTGGCAGCTCAGCAGTGGAAGCGCAGGGCCCGGATTGTCACGACCGCCTAGTACAGTCAATATTTATCATTATTATTGGCCTTCCTTGTCAGCAAAGGCGTGCTCCTTCCCGGAAAGACAAGCCAGGCTAATTTCTTCTGGTAAGATTTCATAATAGATCTGAGCCATTAATTTGATTAACTAGTGGTCTGATAAATTCTTACCTTCTTACCTCGCATGTGAAAAGAGGGGGTAAGAGGGAGCTTGTTAAAATTACTCATATATATAATCTTGTCTTGGAATAGCATCTGGTGCAATCTCCTTTATGGAATGGAAAGGGGTGTGTGTGTGTGTGTCTGTTCATGCTTGAGCATATATAAGTCCATGTGAAGGTGATATTTATTCGACTCAGTTTTAATTTCCAGCCTGCTTTTTTGGTCTAAAGAAGGATAACCGTAGTGTGAGGTCTAACAGATTTACTTGTGCACAACAATCAAACTTCCGTTAGGAAAATGACCAAAAAACAATGGTGCCTCGCATGTACTGTGATGCCCCGACTCAATCGTGCACTAATCATACACGCAAATGCGCACGATCAAGCCCAGTTACTCACGGGAAGATATCACAACATAACTCTAGACACAAAATAAAATAATACAAGCTTTATATTACAAGCCAGGGGCCTTGAGGGCTCGAATACATAAGCTCGAGTTACACAAGAGTCAGCGAAAGCATCAGTATACGAGTACAGACATAAATAGACAAGTTTGGCTTAAGAAGGCTGAGCAAAACAACGACATCTAGATCGAAAAGGCGCAGGCCTCGTGCCTGGGAGCCTCCGAAACTACTCCTGGTCGTCTATCTCCACGTAGTAGTATGCTGCATCGGGTAGTAGTAGTCGTTGACGGGGTCAGCTGGCTCCGGGGCTCCGTCATCTGATCGCAGCAATCGGTTAGGGGGGAAAAGTTAGCAAAGCAACCGTGAGTACTCATCCAAAGTACTCACAAGACTTACATCAGAACTATTCTAAGTATGCATCGGTATCAAAGGGAAGGGGTTGTATCTGTGTACTAAACTGCAGAATGCCAGAGTAGAGGGTTAAGGCCTAGCCTATCGTAGACTAGCATCTTGCAGCACCAGAAGAGAGTAGAGTAACATAAAATATAGCAACAAGTATATATTAGCAACGCCCAGAGATCCTTCCTCGACTCCCTGCGAGGAAACGATTCCGGAGCCATCATATCAATTTAGTATCACAAGTAGATCGGGATACAACTCCGACCGTCCTGTTACCGTGGACACGGCTATTCGAATAGATAACTTCCCTGCAGGGGTGCACCAACTTACCCAACACGCTTGATTAACTCTGGCCGGACACACTTTTCTTGGTCATGCCTGGCCTCGGCTGATCGACACAACGTAGTCCTACCTAGGCTCCGCAGAGAGGCCCCTGCCGGTCTACATCCTAAGTGCGAAGGGGTCATGGGCCAATCATCCTAAGCACTCCGAGTCATTGCGCGCAGGGTGAATCCAGGCACCACCTTTGTCCTGGATGGCGCCGGCCCAGCCGTGCCGCAATGCTGAACTGGACGTCTGACAGAGCTTTTGGGAGAATCGTGTGACGCCGAGTGCCCATAACTTATCCCGCGTGGTGGTTAGTGCGAAAAGGCCAGAGGCCTACTCAGATCACATATCCAAACCCATTATTGTGTTGGGAGCTCGTGGTGACGATCAGTGATCCTGTCGCCCCGTCTCGCGGACTTACGACAAGGGCCAGGCCCATCCCTCTCTAGGGCGGTCTCTGCCTGCCCGGCCGTGCCGCGTAATTATCTCGCGGGTACCCTCCTGGTCAACCCGACTTATCCAGAGACTATCGGGAACTCAGGTCCACCTCTACCGGGGTGGTATCGCCTGTCCCTTCAGTCCCGCAGTAACAGTTGAAAAGGGGCAACAGTTAAAGGTAACGGTGCATTTTTATCTTCAAGGGGGAAGTCCGAGGAATCACCCTCGATGGACTCCCACTCGATGTGTCCGTCAAGGTGAACTTGGAGGAATCACCCTCGATCGGTTCACACTTGAGGGTTGCACGACAGAGTCATCATCGGAGGTGGTGAAAGAGGAATCACCCTTGATAATCCACAACCGATTAGCTACACTACAGAGGTAACATCAGGAGTGAGGTAAAAGGTATCACCCTCGGCACTCGATAGTAGCTCTGCAGAGTCGTACAACTAAGGGGGGTGTGCGGTGATGTGTCGGTCTCTGCACGTCGACCACATAGATCGAATCTTCCGGTAGTAAAGCCTCTGATGGATCACTAACCAGCCTATATTAAGCATATAGGACAACAGGTAAACACTACTAGGGAAAACCTTATAGGTGGAGGCTTAACTGTAGCGCGGGTCAATTAGATGCGCTATTGGTAATTAGCAATAGCGCGTGCCAAGGAAAGCCGCTACTGGTATCAAATTAGCAGTAGCGCGGGTCTACTTGACATCGTTGCTGCTAAGTGAGCCCCACCTTACCCACCAGGCAACGAATAGTAGCACTGCGGGCTCAGTAACAAGCGCTACTGCTATTGCTATTTGCAGTAGTGCGTGTCACGTACCCCACGCTGCAACTACGGCTGCACTGACCCACATGGTAGACCCCACTTTGCAGTAGCGCGGTGCGTGGACCGGCGCTACTGATATTGCTCTTAGTAGTAGCATCGACGACAACACGCGCTACTGCTAAGTCGCACCTGCCACCTTTTCACCAGCCCCCCTTCCCCCTCCTCTCTCCTTCACTTCTTCTCCCTCACTTGCTTTCCCCATTAGCTAGCCTTCTTCTCTCTTCCTTCTCCTACCTCTCTTATCTCTACTTTAATGCCCCCTCCACCATCTCCATTAGTGCACCCCTTTTCTCTCTTAGCTTCCTCACTTTAGAGCCATCTCCTTCCCCTACTAGCTATAGATCTATCCATTTAGTAAGTGGAACCTATCAACTACCCAAATAGATCTATTCTTTAATGAAGTAAAGCCATCTAGTCACCGTGCTTCTCTCTCGAGATAGCTAGGTGAGTAAAAAATTGTGCTTTGGAAGAATTAATGTTAAATATGTGTGCGATATGACCGAATCGGGCGATATGATGGAAATTGTGCGTGTGGCATGAGTTGCCGCCTATATGTTTATTTGGCGAATTGTGTGTGACATGAGAGTTTCTTATGTTTTGCCAAAATGTCGGTATATTTCTGTTTCGGCGAATTTCGGGCAAACTCTATATGTCCTATTTTTAAGGAAGGTCATGCCGAATTTTTGTATGACTTTGATGCATGCATGCGTTTTTATAATCATTTTTCTTATTATTACCGCGCAGGCGATCATGATGGTGAGTGGAACGATGGTGGGAAGGTGGTTGCGATCGGCGGTGCAGGACATGTATGAAAATAACCGGACATAGATTTTATGTCTGTGTCGAAGATGCAAAGGAGGAGTTTGGCTCGACCGCTATAAGGATGGTCGTTTGAAGGCGCACCTGCTCATGACTGGTTTCATGGATGGCTATACTCAGTGGATAAGTGAAGATGATTAGGATGAGGACGCCGACGGGGTAGCCAGTGGCGACATGGGGCCAGACGAAGAAATGACCGATAATGGCGGCAGAGAAGAGGCCAGACATGGCGGCGGAGAAGGGACCGGACATGGTGCCGGCGGAGAAGAGATCGGAAATGGCGGCGGAGAAGAGGCCGAAAATGGCGCTAGAGAAGACGCGGACACGCCGCAGCCTTCGTCGCTACTAAGTTCAATAGTGCGGGACCCTCATGTTCGAGACATGCTTCGCAAGAAGACGAGTAGCAACAGAGCTTCTTCTAGAGAGGAGGCCAAGCTGGAGCAACTGGAGGTAGACTCGAAGACTCCATTGTATGATGGTTGCGATCCCGAGGTGACCCGCATGAGTTTCACGATCGAACTTCTAAAGATGAAGGCTAAAAACAAATGATCCGACAGAAGCCTCGATGAGCTTCTCAAGCATCTAAAGAAGGTTCTTTCCGCAGGGAACCTATGTCCTACTAGTGTTGATGAGGCCAAGAAGATCGTGTGCCCTCTTGATCTGCCACACATTAGATTCCATGCATGCATCAACGATTGCAGCATTTATCGGAAGGAGCACGCGGAACAAACCAACTGTCCGGTGTGCAATGCTTCTCGATACAAGAAGGCCGGAAAGAAATCTCCCCAGAAAGTTGTATGGTACCTACCGATCACTACCCGTCTGCAGCGTTATTTCGTAGATCCTAAGTAAGCAAAGCTCATGCACTGGCACGCGGAGAGGGTGAAGCCCGGTGATGGAGATGGTCCGAAGCTGAGACACCTCGCGGATGCAAGCCAGTGGAGAGCGTTCAACGCCAAATATCGATATTTCGCAGGTGATGCAAGGAACATCGTGCTTGGCGCGAGTACCGATGGCATAAATCCGTTTGACAACCAGAACACCAACCATAGCACATGGCCCGTGTTTGTATGGATGTACAACCTCCCCCCCTGGTTGTGCATGAAGTCAAAGTACATACACATGAGCATGCTGATTCAAGAGCCGAAACAACCGGGAAATAATATTAATCTGTATCCGGGGCTACTTCAAGAGGAGTTAGACACGTTATGGAAAACACCGGCCAAGACATGGGACGCCAGCAAATGCGAGTATTTCTATATGAGAGCCGTGCTGATGACGACGGTGCACGACTATCTCAGTTACGGATATGTCGCAGGCCTGGTGTGCCACGGATATTGCGGATGCACGCGGTGCATGGATGATACAACGTCTTAGCAGCTAACGAAAGATGGCGGGTCTGGGAAAATCGTGTACATGGGGCATCAAAGATGGCTCGCGAAGGACGACCCGTGGAGAAACCGTGGAGATCTATTCAATGGTGAGGCTGAGCATCGAGTACCTCCACGTAAGAGGAGCGGCGCCAAGATCGATGAGCTGTTGAAAAACTGGGAACAATGCCCCGCGCCGAGAAAGATGAAAAAGGCGCCGAAGCCGCTGCTGAAGGTATGGAAAACGAGGTCTGTTTTCTGGGACTTTGAGTACTAGCCCAAACTCGACACGCCTCATTGCTTTGATCAAATGCATATCATGAAGAATGTCCTTGAGAGCTTGCTTGGAACACTGATGAACATGCCGGATAAGACCAAGGATGGGCCGAAGGCAAGAAGAGACTTGGAATATTTGAACATCAGGGTAGATCTCCACATGCCGCCCCGTAAAAAGTCGGAGGAGACAGAGACGGAGGCGCTGGACAAGGGCAAAAAAGTCAACAAGAAGGAAGAGAATTATTGCCCCCCTTCTTACTTTACCTTAAGTCCGAAGGAGATCGATCAATTCTTCAAGTGCCTTATCGGATTTAAAGTTAGTTCCGGTTACTGTGGGAAGATAAGCAGATTTCTAGACACCAAGAAGAAAAGGTTCAGCGGGATGAAGTCTCATGACTATCATGTGATGATGACGCAGATACTTCCTGTTGTCCTTAGAGTGATAATGGACAAGCACGTCCGTGACACGCTTATTGGTCTCTGCAACTTTTTTGACGTTATCTCTCGAAAGTCGATCAGTGTGAAGTAGCTCCGAAGGCTACAGGAAGAGATCGTTGTGATACTAAATGAGCTTGAGATGTACTTCCCGCCCGCGTTTTTTGACGTCATCGTGCATCTGTGTGTCCACATTGTGGACGACATCATAGACCTCGGGCCGACATTCCTGCACAACATGATGCCGTTCGAGAGGATGAATGGGGTCATCAAAGGATTCGTTCGTACCATGTCCCGTCCGGATGGAAGCATCATCCAGGGCTATCTGACCCAAGAGTGCACCTCTTTCTGCGAGAATTATCTATATGGCGGAGACCCTGTTGTTGGTTTGCCCGTTAACAAGCACCTTGGGAGGCTTGGAGGAGAAGGTCACACCAACGGCCGGAGGGAACTGCATGTGGACCACTCGGGTCGACGCAATTACTTTGACAGAGCAAACTTAGTAGTGCTACAGCACCTAGACGTGGTAGATCCTTTCACGACACTACACAAAGAAACCATCGCAAAGAAGTACCGTGACCGGGGGCTATGCAAGACGAACGCCGAAGTTATTAGAGAGCACAACTCGACTTTCCAGCCTTGGTTCAAAGAGCATGTTCTTGCTAATCCCCCGGAAGAGGGCTCTATGGACGGATTGCTCATATACGCCTTAGCACATGGCCCCGCGCCAACCTCGTGACCTATCAGGCATATGATATCACCAGATACACGTTCTACACGGAGGCCAAAGATATAAACAGTGATTTTCAGAACTCAGGGGTGACGATGGAATGCATGACCGGCGACAACGCCGCAACTGAAAGATTCTACGGAAGGTTCGAAGAGATCTGGGAGCTTGACTACTCTGGACTGCACGATGCGATGATGTTCCGTGTCAGATGGGCTAAGAACGTCGAAAGAGAAAACCGTTATTTCACTACCATGTCTATACCCGACGCCAAGAGCGCTACCATGAACGCCATCGCAAAAATGAGCCATGGGTACACGCTAAGCACATGACACAATGCTTCTTCATAACCGACCCGAGCAATCCCAGCCGTGTTGTCGTGAGGAGAGGTAAAAGGAACATCATCGGAATGGATGGAGTCGCCAACGAGGAAGACTACAACCAGTACGGCAACCCGATGAGGGAAGATGACGATGACGATGAAGCATACATCAAAAGAAGAATCAATACTATATTACCTAAGAAAGATCGTACTCCATGGAAAAGGAAAAGTCACAACGAGGGGCTCAATTATTCGACAGTGAACAAGAAGGGAAAGAAGCTCACTCAGAAACGAAAACGTTGACGCTGAGAAACCATCATTTATATATATGTATTTATTTTGTGTACGCACTTAATCGTTATCGGTCAAATGATGTGTAATATATATCGTCGCCTGAGTTATATACATTGTATCCGATCCCCTTCTTCCTAGCTCGGTCGTCTTTCAAAAATGAAAAGAAAATGAAAAGAAATAGAAAAATGAGAAAGGAAAGAAGAAAATGAAAGGATTAGAAAAGGAAATGAAAAGAAAAAGAAAAAGGAGAAAGGAAATAAGAAAAATAAAATGAAAAGAAAAAGCAAAAGGAGAAAATGAAAAGAAAAATCAAAGAAATATCAGTAGCGCGGACCTGGACACGCGCTATAGCTAACTTAGCAGTAGCGCGTGTCGGAGAAACCGGCGCTACTGCTAAGTTAGCTGTAGCAGTAGTGCGGGTCTGGACCCGCACTACTGTTATTTTTGACTTAACCACCGCGCGGGCCTTTCTCCCTCAATTCCCCATTCCACCCCCTTCCCCTCGCGCCTGCTACCTCCGGCCTCGACGTCGCCATCTCCGGTACCCGCACGTCCCCGCCTCGCATCCGAGCCTCCTCCTCGTCGTCGCCCTCCTCGGTGTCGTCATCGCCCTCCCCGTCGGTGTCGTTGTCGCCCTCCTCGGTGTCGTCATCGCCCTCCCCGTCGACAAGTCAACCTCCTCCTCCTCCATCGACCTCGCCGCCTTGTAAGCCCCTCCTCTCCTCTCCCCTCCCCTCTTCTCTCTCTCTGCCATATGTATGAATCCTAGGTTATTTAGTGCTAGATTAGTTCCATATGAACCCTAGGTTAATTAGTGCTAGATTAGTGCCATGCATACCCTAGGGTTAGTGCTCGATTATGAAACCTAGGTGCCATTTGAACCCTAGGTTAGTGTTATGAACCCTAGTAAAAAAAATTGTTGCTATTTACTTTTTTTAGTTAAAACAGAATTGTTGTTATTTAAAAAAAATTAGTTAAAGCAATTGTGCTAGATGATGAACCCTAGCTAGTTAAAACATAATTAGTGCTAGGTTAGTGCTAGATTATGAACCGTAGCTAGTTAAAACAGAATTAGTGCTAGGTTAGTGCTAGATTATGAACCCTAGTTAAAACAGAATTGTTGCTATTTAAAAAAAATAGTTAAAGTATTTGTTGCAATTTAAGGAAAAAACAGAATTGTTGCTATTTAAAAAAAATTAGTTCAATCAAATGTTGCTATTTAAAGAAAAAACAGAATTGTTGCTATTTAAAGAAAAAACAGAAGTTCCTTGTTTGCATCAATACGATCATGTTCCAGCGATGTCATGTGTATTTTGATGATCATGCACAAGATCATGTCATGACGTGGATGATCATGTAGCCATGTTTTGTCTTGCCTTATATTGTTTGCAGGGAAAATGATCCGAGTGGCCTATGTTTTGCCGGAATGTTGATTCATTTCCGTTCCAGCGAATTTCAGGCGCTCGATATGTCCACTTTTTAGCAAAGGTCATGCCGAAATTTCTCGTGAATTTCGGCATGACTTGTGCTAGAATGTAGGCATATTGAGTGCCCGGCATTTGCTGGGACGGGAATGAAACGGAATTCCGGCAAACCATAGGCCTTTTTTTTATGTCATTGCTCATTTTATTATAGTTTAAGAATTAAACGAGCAGACTTAATCATAGGAAACATGTCGAACAATGACGAAACCCGGGCTTCTGACCACGCTGCCGACGACATACAATATGACCGTGAGCATGATTTCCTCCACTTTTCGTCTAGTCAGCAAACACAAGGTTTGCAGGGCGCCCTGGTCATAGCGGACGATGGTACTGCCGCCGACATCGACACCGATGGCACCGGCACCGATGGCGGTGCCGAGACCGGCGCGGAAGGTACCGGCACCGAAGCCGGTAACGAAAAGAAGCAGAAGAAGCAGAGGACACGACGCCCTAACAAACTCGGCATCGGAAGACTGCTGGTAACAGAGATGCACCCCGGCAAATTCGAGCCAATAGCGCCGGATGAAGCTCGCAGGTGCTACGGCAACCAAGTCGGATGCATCCTACGGGAAACCGCGAGCATCAACGACAATGACTTAATGAAGAAACCACATATGGAACAGTTGCTCCTAACGAAGCTGCACAAGAGATTCCAGTTCCCCGGCCGGGATGACCACATAGAACACCCATGGGATGATGCTGCCATGAAAAATATCAATAACCACGCCATGGGCATGTTCAGCAACGATTTGGCCGCCTGGAAAGGTAGGGTGAAACGAGCGATTGATGCTAATGAACCCCTGTCCAAGATTTTGGCGGACAATCCGACACTTACGGAAGAGGAGTTTGAAAAGTTCAAGGACACTTCCGCTACCGAGGCAGCCAAGCTTAAGTCTGAGAAATACAAGGGGCTTCAGCAAAGGAACACGGGGAACCAACGCCTCGGAAGCCGTGGCTACATTGGCAAGAGGCCCATATGGGATAAGGAGGACGCGGAACGTGAAGCCGCGGGGATCCCAGACCCCTACGCAGAGTTCATCGACCCGCAGGAGCATGACTTCCTCAGGGCCCGGTACAAGTGGGACAAGTAAAAGAAGGTTTGGTACACGGACCCGATCACGAGGAAATTGATTACATTACTGGTAATTATTCTTTTACCACCTTACATTTAGCTTCTGATCAAGTCGACTACATGTTGTAGTAACATTCGTAAACGGTTCACGTTCCTTTTGCAGAAGGAGCAACACAGGCTTGCGGCCGAAAGCGACTCGTCGTCTCAGTCGTCGATGAGGCCCAAGTGGGACACCCCTCTCAACCGGGCCTTGAACCAACTTAAGGGACTCACTTTGGACCAGTGGCTGCAATATGGACGTGTGCACGGCGTCGGAGACGGCGCCACATGGAAGTACTACTACGACGAGGGCCCGGATGCCAAAAAGAAGTTCAGTCAGTTGAACATCGACGAGAAGGTGAAGCTTGCGGTCGAGAAAAATGCAGCTGAGGCCGAGAAAAAAACAGCTGAGGCCGCAGAAGCGACCAGAAATGAGTTGGTCCAGCAGGCAGTCAATGCAGCTTTAGCTGCCTGCAGAAATGATTTCGCTACTAACTTGATTCCGGCTATTATCGACTGGACGAAGCAAAATCCAGACAAGACGGCACAGGATTTTCCCATGCCCAGCTTCGTTGGGAGCAACTCGGTGAACATCGCACCACCACCACCTTCTGCCGCTACCGCACAAGGTCCCGCACCCGCGCCTGCTCTCGCACCCGCTCATAGCAGCCCGTCCTCTGTCTCTGGCATGCTAGGTGGGACTTCGTCTTTAGCTGACCTCAACGCCCTCACGGTAATTACACGTCGCACCAATATATATATAATCTTCCATTTTTCGTTGCCTTTCGGATGTCTTACGCCGCAGACATGTCTTCGCAGGCCGACGAAACCCCGTGCACCGTACTCTACATGATCAACGGCCAGAAGCAGGATGTGGGAAGGCAGTGATAACGAAGCCCTTGGAACTCACGTTCCACGGCCAGCCGATCCCCGTTGGCACCTTCAGGGTTACCTTGTCGAGTGTGAAAGCGGGCCACGTGGATTTGACTCCTCCAGTACGGCTCGGGGGAGAGGAGGACGAGACCCCGATGCGGCTTGGAGAATACACGGGTTGGATGCTGCTGTGGCCGAAGGATCTTCTTCGTCTAGAGGCGGCCGAGAGCACACCAATGACCACACATCAGCAAGGTATGAATACGACCACCCCGCCTACGCAATTACCAGCGCCTCTCATGCCGGGTGAGAGCGGTGGACGACTCGAGGAAGGGGGTCCAATAGTGGATGATGTAGTCGCCCCCGTGGAACAAGGAATGGATGATGAGATAGAGGAGGAGGACCCTCTCCGGTTCCTCAATACCTGTGCCTATGACGATGGCCAAATGATGAGTCAGCAATGTGACTTGGGCTATGAGCATGTGGATGAGGAGTTGGATGATGTGCTGGAGCAGGAACATCATAGGGTTGATTGCAAGAAGTCTCTCTTCATGCAATCCTCACAGGACACGCCTCCAGATGCTGCCTCAACGCAGGGTTAATGTGACGCCCCCGGTTCAATCGTACACTAATCATACACGCAAACGTGTACGATCAAGCCCAGGGACTCACGGGAAGATATCACAACACAACTCTAAACACAATTAAACGGAGGTCCACAATATTACAGACCAGGGATCCGAAGATCCGAATACATAAGTCAGTCATACAAATAATATCTGGGTACAGACATAGTTAGACAAGTTTTGCCTTAAGAAGGCTAGCACAAACAGCGACACTAGATCGAAAGGCGTTGGCCTCCTGCCTGGGAGCCTCCGATCCTACTCCTGGTCAGCTGGCTCGATCCAGCAGTACGTGCCCTCTGGACCCGCCTGGTAGTAGGCTCCGGTGGTGGCGTCTGGCTCCTGGACTCCATCGTCTGGTGTATCATCAAGGTGGGGTATATGGGGGAAAAGAGAAAATAAAGCAACCGTGAGTACTCATCCGAAGTACTCAGCAAGCAAGGATCTATACTACATATGCAACATTATCAATGGAGAAAAGGCTGTATATGTGGACTGGGCTGCAGAAATGCCAGAATAGAGAGAAAGGCCTAGTCCTATCGAAGACTAGCATCTTCAAACATCTTTTCTAAGCCATCATCTTGCAGCAGTAGAAGAGAGTAGAATAGCATTTTATTTAGCAAACATGTTGAAGTACAGCTCAAAGATCCTTCCTCGACTCCCAGCGAGAAAGTAATCCCGAAGCTTCAATTAAGTAACAAGTATCCAGTTTAAGTAGTAGATCGGGATACACAAACTGAGCGTCCTTTACCGTAGGACCGGCTATCGATAGAAGATTCATCCCTGCAGGGGTGCACTACTATTACCCAACACGCTCGATCAACTCTGGCCGGACATACTTGATGGGTAATGCCCGTCCTCGGAAGATCAACACGAAGCAGCGCTCTACCTAGGCTCAGTAGAGAGGTCAGCACGCCGGACTAACCTATGCACCCAGGGGTCTCGGGCCATCGCCCTGGGCACCCTGCGCGTTGCGTGGCTGGCCGGGGTGCAGGCGCGACACTGAACTCGCCAGTGAAGTATCCAGCCCAATCCCGACGATCAGCCCGCACGGTGAATCGTGACGTCTGATAAGCTTTCGGAGAAACGTACATCGCAGAGGGCCCCATAACCATAATCCCGCGTGGTGGTAGTGCGTATAGGGCACGTCGACCCACTCAGATCACACACCCAAATCCAATAGGCTCAATTAGTATCAAGCGGAGACAATCAGAGTCTCTGATGCTCCACCACAATGTCACACTCGAGTGCCCTTCCGGCACACCCGAAATCATAGATCCCCAGCGGGTACCCACCAGGGTGGACCCGCCTGTGACAAAGGTCAAGTAACCGTGTGGTCATAATCATCAGGGTGAACGTATGAGGTATCACCCTCGAGGTTCACACTGAGGGGTTGCACGACAGAGTCGTATCGGACATGGAGAAGGAGGAATCACCCTCGATGACCACGACCGAACAGCTATACTGCAGAGTATTCATCGTGAGTGCGTTACGAGGTATCACCCTCGGCACTCGATAGTTACTACGCAGAGTCGTACAACTAAGGGGGGTGTGAAGTGAGGCGTCTGTCTCTGATCGACGATCACGTTGATCGAGTCGTCGATGAACAAGCAGGGGCGACAAAGTAAGGTGATGGGGTCACTGATGGTTCATCACCAACCTATACTAAACAGTTTATCATAGGCAGGTAAGGTAGCAATGAACAGGTTACAACAGCAGGCTATGCATCAGAATAGGAGCATACATTAACAGTAGCGAAATTCTAATGCAAGCAGGAGAATAGAATGGGCGATATCTGGAATGCTCAAGGGGGGGGGGCTTGCCTGGTTGCTCTGGCAAGAGAGGGAGGTCGTCAACGGGCTGCTCGTCGGTAGAGTAGTCGTATCCTGGTGCAGCGCCGTCGGTCTCGGCGTCTATCGAGAGAGAAGGAGGGGGAGAGAAACAATAAATTTCACGGCAATAATGCAAACAATATGTATGACATGCCTAAATGATATGCCGGGGTGTTCTACTGCCTAACTAAATGATTTAGTTAATTTAGGAATTTATTCGGATTTATTTAATTAAAGTTGGGCACTATTCATTTATCGAAATCGGTCTAATTGTTCAACGTTCTTATAGTTGCGGGCGTCTGACAGGAATACAGAGGGCGTATCCGGGTTCGTATCGTCGTTCTGAGCAAGTTTCATGTATAAAATATTTTCATCAGAGTTATGGTTTATTTAATATGATTTTCTAAAGTTTTTATTAATTTCTGAAATTTAATTAATTATTTAATTCAACATTATCCGAAACAGTGCTGATGATGACATCAGCATGACCTCATGCTGATGTCAGCGGTTAATTAAGTTAATTACTAATTACTGTTTAATTAACACTAATTAGTTAATTAGATTAACCTAATCAGAATTAATTAACTAATTAATTAATTAATTATTTTAATTATTTTAATTATTTATTTTTATTTCTTTCTTTCTAAAACATTTTTGGGGGTGGGCCCCCTTTGTCATAGGCCCAGAGGGGCGGGGCCCACTCGTTAGTGGCCCATGCGGCCACACGGGGCGGGCGTGGGCGCAGCCCGAGCGGGCGCGTCCCCGGGACGCTGGGTACGCACGACGCACGCCGGCGCCGGTGGCCAAGGCCAAGGGAGGCGGCGGGGTGAAGGGTGCGGGCGAGCGCGGAGCTCCAGAGGCGCGGGCGCGCATGGAGCTGGCGAGCCCGGGCGCGATGCGGTGGGCGCAGAGGCGGGGCCGCGGTGCGAGGCTCGGGCGTGGCGAACGGGACAGCGCGGGAGGCGGGATGGCGCGACGCGGCGGCTCCGACGAGTGGTAGCGAGGGAGGCGAGGCCTAGCAGGGCAGCAGCAGCAGCAGCTCGTATGTTTCCCGAATTGTGTAACTCCACGGTGTCCGTTGGAGATCAGTTCTGATCGTGGCAGGCTCTTTCACTCCAGATTCTGGAATAGTTTCCAAGAAGCTATGGGAACTCACTGTCTTTTAGCACCGCTTTTCACCCTCAGTCACAGGGTCAAGTTGAACGAGTTAATCAAGTGCTCGAAGATATGCTCGAGCTTGCGTCATCTCCTTCGGTAAGAAATGGGAGGAATCTTCCAGTATGCCGAATTCTCTTACAACAATACATATCACGTAGTCTGAAGATGCACCGTTTGAAGTTTATACGGTCGTAAGTGTCGAACCCCTCTGAATTGGTCAGAAACTGGGGGAACGCTCACTCGTCGGACCGGACATTATTCGGCAAGCTGAAGAAACAAGTCCGCATTGTTCGTGAACATTTGAAAATCTGCTCAGTCTCGTCAGAAGAGCAACTATGACCGTAAGCACCAGGAAATGGTCTATCAACCTGGCGAACAAAGCTTACCTTCGTGTCACTCCATGAAAGGCATCATCGGTTCGGAATCAAAGGCAAGTAGCTCCACGCTACATGGCCGTTCGTATTCTGCCAGTCGAGGAGAAGTGGCAATCAGTTGCAAATGCCGCCAAACCTTTCTCAAGTACATGACGTCTTTCAATGTATCCCAACTCCGCCGCTGCTTCAAGGATCCTATTAGAGCTGTGATCATGAAGTGCTTGAATTACGGGAAGTCTGTCTTATCCAGAACATCCCATCCGTATTCTGATGAAGCTGAACGTCGGACTCGTCAAAAGTCAATAAAATTCCTCAAGGTTCAGTGGTCAAAATCTTCTGAAGATGAGGCCACTTGGGAACGCGAGGATCGTCTTCGCGAAGAATAACCCTCTTCCTTTCAGTCTTCCTCTTAATTCTCGGGACGAGAATTCTTAATAGATGAGAGAGTTGTGACACCCCCTGTCATTAGCTACAGTAATCACTTTTGATAATGACATGTCAGCATGATTAATAGTGCATAATCATCATTAGCATCATACTGCATTTCAACTCTCAAGTCAATTCAAATTTAAATGAAAGTGGAATATAAAAGTTGTCCAACATAGAAACTAAAATGTCAGAAAATAACAAATATTCCAGAGGCTATTCTAAATTGAAACCAACATCATTGGAATTGGATAAGTGACTCGAACAACCTCAAACAGTGGATAAAGATAATATTTAATAACCTTTATTAAATCTGAAATAAATATGGAATTATATTTGTCCAAACTAATTTTAGGTGGTAGGGAATAATGCACTGGTATTTATGAACTAGGTCTCATGTTTTACAAAAACCATTTTGAGGCCTAGCTATTACTAGATTGAGAAAGGAGAATAAAGAAAGAAATAGAAAAAAAAAGAGAAGAAGAAAAAGAGCAACCCCCCCCA
This sequence comes from Thinopyrum elongatum, assembly GCA_011799875.1. Classification (NCBI taxonomy): domain Eukaryota; kingdom Viridiplantae; phylum Streptophyta; class Magnoliopsida; order Poales; family Poaceae; genus Thinopyrum; species Thinopyrum elongatum. The sequence continues at coordinate 26,080,464 of CM022298.1, forward strand.
CGGCCCAACTGGGCCGAAGCCAGCGGCCGGCCCACCTGCGTCGCCCCTGGCCTATAGGCCCCGGCCGAACCCTAGCCCCCCTCCCGATCCAAATTCCCCCCCCCCCCGGTCGCCCCCTCCCTCGACTGGATCTGGGATCGGGCCAAACCCCCGATCCCGTCGTCGTCGCCGCGACGACTCGCCGCCACCGCCAGGACGCCGCCGCCCGGAGCCCGCAGCCCCGCCGGCTGCACCTCGTCTCCGTCGCCGTCGTCCCCGTCGACCGCCCGACCCCCCCCCCACCCCCCCCACCGCTGCTCCGTCCTACGATCACGGTGAGGCCCCAGGCCTCCCCCTCTCTGCTCCCGCACCTCGCCGCGCGCACCACGCCCCCGAGCGCGCCGCCACGACCTGGCCACGCTCACCGCGCCCGGCCCCTGCTCCTCGCCCCGCTCGGTTCCCCTCACCCGCGCTTCTCTCCCCCCCCCCCATGATCCTCGTGCTGTTGCTGA